>JANIJH010000008.1:6340896-6417136 GCA_024520975.1 Erythroxylum areolatum
CCAATGAATGTTTATTAATAATTGCAATTTTATGTCGAGGATCCATAATAGCATGATAATATCGGTGACCCAAAACCAAGGTATTTTCTCATTGATTTTTCAGATTTAATTATTGCTTTTGATTTGTGATTTTTCCTCTGATTTTCTTATATTTTCGTGAATCAAAACCAACCCCCCTTTTTGTTATTTGTTTCGTTTAAACTAGCTAACTTTTACCGTTAGAGATTCCTCGTGGGAACGATATCCGCTTACCGCTATTACATTAATTTATTTTAACGGAAATGATTTTTTTATATTTGGTTGCAGGCGACAACATCACCACACATCAAAAGTCAAAATGCGCCCGTGAACCACTCAGAAGATTTCACACCCACGCAACTAATCAACACAGCACATCAATTCTTCCAGCCAAGATGATTAAAACGAACAACCAAGCCCACCATTGTTTTTACACAACCGTGCAACACATAGAAAAATCAAGAACCCAATAGTAGTGACACACACCAAAAGAGATCAACAATGTGAGTCACTCCAAAAGATCAATCCAAAGCCATGAGTCACTCCAAAGAAATCAAAAGGCCTAGCTGCCAGTCACTCCAAGCTATAGACACAAAGGTTTTCACACCCATATCCAAAAATCAATCAACTAATTAAAGGAATGGCAGCACCAAGATGGAATTCTCATTCTTCCATCCAATTGACAAATAATAAATAGGTAAGCTCACAGTTGTAATCACCAAAACTGTGCAGCTAAAAACAACAGCAAAAAAAGAAGTCACACACACACACTCCAGGAATTACGTGCAATACCCTTCAACTCACATAGACGTGATCCTCACACAAGAGTTCTTCTCTAGATAGAGTTTTAACTTTATCCATTTTTTCAAGATAACGGATTTTTTTTATCTTATTTTGATTTGAATTTTAAACTCATCAATATTATTTTAGATGTGTAATTATTAAAAAATGTTAAAACTAAATAATAAGATATATACCATATATTTTAACAATTTTCATAGAAGGCATATATTCGCCAAGGTAGAGATTGTTGTGTATGTGGCTCATATATTGGTAAGGGTGTCTTTACGCTCCACTCTGCTCTGGCACCTGCCCCCTCTCAGGTGTTTTCTCGGTTCATCATCGAGGTACGACAAGAAAGGTTGGGGGTACGGGGGCAACACCCTATGGTACGGTACTGGATTGACGATTTTAGGATCTGTCCGTATAGGTGATGTGGCAACGTGGGTTTTAAATCGTGTCTTATTGTAAAAATATTTTTAGGGTTTTATACAAAAACCTAATATACCCTGTTAGAAAAAGTTGAATAATACGAAAAGCCGCTTGAATTTTGGGGATGCAGGAAACACGCGATTTCTTTAAAATCTCTTTTACTGTTTATTTCTCAACACAAACCATAAATACGAAAGTCTTTACACTACAGGAAGTTTTGAGTTTTAAACTCCACGAATGCCACTGGCATTGGACATTCTTAAGGCCAGAGCCAAGCCAAGGCATTACGAAAATTGTTTTGACCTGAAATTCAATCAACACAAACATAAAGATAACGTTTCTTCCTGTTTAGACCTTGAAACTAAGATAATACTAAATGAAACAGGAGCATTAATCATTGGCCACAATTTTGAAATGGGAACAGATCAGAGACATTGACTTTTATGACAAAATACCAACCAGAATGATATGAAATTTCAAGACAAGCACCCATCAACTACCTCCCATCAGGGTTGTTTGATCACGTAAAGAATATGCATTTAGGTTTCTCCTGTCTGACAATGAGTTCTACATTTTACCTAAACTCTGGTCTTCTCTGTACTGCAAAGCAGAATGGAAGTGCACTGATGATTTGATGAACAAAAATCATAATTCCAGAATGTGAAATGTCAAATTCATACATTGCGAAGGTTGGAGGACAGTCACAATCTTGTCACACAGGATCTAGGGTGCATCCACCATACACATGAGTCAAGAATGCACGACTTAGATTCTTCTGCTTGTTGAAGCTAGGTATCCATACCATGCCAGAACTGCCATATACTGCCACATCATCCATCATCAGCTCATCAGCAACACATCCCACAATAACGTAATCAGATTCAAGGCCTGAATCTTTGGCAAGGGCCTTACATAGAGAATGACATTCAGGATCTGGATATATAAGGAGATTTGAAAGATCCTAGAGCTTCAAGTATCTCAAAACCATTTGAAACTACTTTAGACGGCTGTCATTGCAGCAGAGGTCATGTTTGACATTTATCCTTTTCGAGAATCAAAACACACAATTAAGGTGTTCAACACAAGCAAAATCTTCTTATTTTACAAAATATACCAGTCATTACAGTTTGCATTTATCCTTTTTTCATTTGTAATTGTTTTCTCCATACTGCAAGTTTTATCAGCTTGACTGGGTAGGAAGCCAGAGGATATTGTTAAGTTAGATGCAAATGAGAACCCTATGGTCCACCTCCAGACCACTGTACATCTAAATGAGCTGGAACTTTACCATCAAAGTATAGTGCAAACTTGATTTCTTAAGCACGCAAAAAAAAAAAAAGAAGGTAAAGCATAAAAGAAGCAACCATATTATTCAAATTAATAAAAAGAAAACCAACAGAAGTCTCCACCACTAAGAGCTTGTATCAGAATTTCGAAATGGCGATCAATCACGTAGCTAATGTATTTTCCAATCCTAGTGACAAGAAGCACACACTAGCAACAGTAAGAAGGATACGTTCAAGAAAATTTATGGAGGTTGCAAGTACATTTCTTAACCCGATGAACTATGCACACGAGTCAGGAAACCTCTAGCAGTAGTAGTAACAACAATAAAAGTTTAAACCCTTTTTAAGTTCAGTGAATAGTCCTTTCCAAAAGCAACCATACGAACAAGCATCGGCCCATATCGTCTCAAAGAGTGAAACGTGAAAAAGTTTAGTTAATCCAAAGGAAGATGTAAGAAGGTGAAGAAAAACGGCCCGTTTGCTTTAACGAACATAATAGAATATGTATTATTTGTTTGATTTAAAAATATAAAATTAGAATAATAAAAAATTAAAAAATTATTATTATTATTATTATTATTACTATTTAATTATTATTAAATTCTTTATTCTTATTAATTTTATTATCCTTATTCATATTAATTATTATTAGTATTAATTTTTTACTTACTATTATTCTTATTATTATTAATTTTACTATTTTTATTAATTATATTTATTTTTGTTATTATTAAATTCATTATTATTATTATTAATTATATTTATTTTATTATTATTAAAATTTTCTTATTATTATTAATTTTATTATTCTTATTATTATTAACTTAAATGTTAATCGCTGTGTATGACTAGTATTTAAGTTAAATGCTAGTCACTCCCGTACGTTAATGAGACCAGGTTAGAGAAACCTCGAGAGAGAGAGCTACTGGACGTGAGTGAGACTAGATGAGATGGTAATGCTACGTTAATGAAAAAGAATCATGGAACGGGAGGACGGACTTGCTGCTAAGTAAGTTAGAAAATATCTTAGGAGAAGAGGACGAAATTATCAAGTTGAACAATTTGTTGTGTTTTCCTGTTCTAAACCTGCGCAGAATAGGTAAAAAAAGGATTAGTTATCTTTATCTATTCTTTAATAATTAGGAATTACTAGCCCCATGAATGGTTATTTTGTTGGCTTTTTGTTAACCAAACAAATAATTCCTAATTGTTAGGAAAAGATAGACAATAGAATACCTATTACCGTGGACCAAACAGTCCCAAAGAAGAAGAATGAGAGGGAAAGCGACGTCGAATTGTATAAATAGTTAGCAATAAATGAAACGACATAGTTAGAGCTGTATACGTGTAAGAAGCAGAGACAAGGAATTCAAAGGCTATATTAGCCGTTAGAATGAGTATTATTCCGATTTTTCTTATATCTCTAGCTTCTTCTATCTCTCTTTAACATTTTCTTGGAAATCCATAACTAACATTAGTCCCAAACCATACCCTTTATTATTATTTTTAAATCTTATTATCGTGTCAAATTGGTATCAAAACAGTTCAATTCTTTGAAGAAAGTGATAAAAGGACAAAAATGATAGAATGGACTAAGTCCCCTGATATACGTAGATTAGAAGAAAATATAGACTCAAGAATTAGATGTTAAGTATGGAGTTGAAGAAGATATTGCAGTTACATGTGGGAAAAAAAAATCAAAATCAAAGAATTATAGAAGATGACAGAAGAGTAATGAAAGTCCATTTCAATGAACTTCAGGAACCAGTAATTACACTATTGTCACTTGATACAGTAAGTTGAAGTTTTCAACTATTGATGGAGAAGATTTACAAAGTTAGATATTTAAAAACAAACAATTCTTTATGCTAGATCGATCGTCAGTGGAGCTAAAAGTATAAATCACATTTATAAATTTAGTGGGAGAAGCTTTGTCAGACACCAATTATATCTTATAGAACAGATCGTCAATGGAGTCATTTAGTTAGGGAAAGTACCAAATTGTATTAGAGAAAAGATTTAGAAAATGCTTAATGACCCAGTGGAAAAAGTTAAAAGGAATTGAAGCAGATGTCTATGGTGAAGGACTATTGTGTTTGAGGCAGCTAGGAAGTAAGAGTTGGCGTTTCAACATTAAGTAGGAGCTTATCAATGTCATAAGAGAAGCCTTCAGCTAGGAGTGTAAGGATTGAATTTAGTTAATAAGAGTCAACAAGGGATGGTACCAAAGTCCACGTTAGTTAGTTGCGAAGTGGACGCAACAATAGCAACTAGTAGTAAGGAAATAGATGAGCGTAGACTCAAAAAGAGTTATATTTTTGATGTGATTGAAGTTTACACTAAGGCATGAGTGCAAAAAGAGGCAATTTCATTTGTATGTAATGCACGAAAATGAAGAGGAAGATGCAAGGAAGGATAAAGAGATAATATTAAATCACTCACAGATTATATCCGAGCAAGTATTGACAGGTGTTTTTATTGTCTAATACAAACAAATGAAAGTAAAAAGAGTTTTTTAATGGGAATAATTATTCATATACTCATTGACGGAGAAAGTACTCACAATTTTATAATTGAAACACTGGCAACAGAGGAGGAGAGATGTGAAAAAATATAACCTATGATAATTATAACGGGAGAAGGATTAAGAATCTAGTACAATAAAAAAAAATAGAAACATGAGATGGATAATAAATAGTCATTTATTTTTATTCTGACACACAGATCATCAAAATTGGAAGAAACGATTTTATGATACGAGAATAATAGTTGGTCACTTTGATGACCAATGCATCAGAATATTGTTTAATTGGGAAGGAGGAAAGGTAAAATTGAGTACTGGTTAAGAAGAAAAAACTAATTGAATTTTTAAAAATCATCTGGAGAAAAAAGGAGAGATGCTCATGTTGTATGTAATTTTTTGCTTGAATAAGGTAGAGCAAATGAAGTGCAAACAATTAATTAGTTATAAGATGCAAGCTATGAATGAGTTAAGTGTTGAGGAGCTAGAAAGTGGGAATGAGGATTTATTAGAGCAATATATAGAAATGCTTGCTAAACGAATAGGTTTACCACTTAAAAGGAAGTAAATCCATAGAATTTTATTGAAAGAGGGCATAATTCTATTAATATGAGATCCTATAGATACACAAGTGTATAAAAAAGAGCTATTGAGGAGTTGGTGGGAGATATGTTGAAGTAAGGCATAATTAAGGAAAGTAATAGCCCATTTTCATCACTTATAGTTTTAATAAAAGGAAGGAAAATTCATGGAGGATTTGTGGAGATTATAAGGCTTTAAATAGATGCACAATAAAGGATAAATTCCCAATTCAATTGATGAACTTGTGGATGAATTAGAACTAGCCAACTTCTTTTCTAAGTTAGATTTGAGAGCAAGCTATCATCAAATTTACATGCTTAAAAGGGATGTTCATAAAACTACTTTTAAGAGTTACGAAAGACATTATGAATTTTTGGTTATTAAATTTCTTATTATTATTAATTTTTTTATTCTTATTCTTATTATTATTAATTACTATTATGTTTAACCAATCAACCGTGTAAATTTATGATTCACAACCATACGTATGACCATCCATCTTTCTCTTTTTGATGATAAGGAAAACATTTTGCTGATTTAGCAAATCAAAATCTAGTAGCAATTTCGTTAATGAATTCCAATACAATTAGACTTGTATTTTGAATCCAACGAGTTATTAAATTTCTTATTATTATTAATTTTTTTATTCTTATTCTTATTATTATTAATTACTATTATGTTTAACCAATCAACCGTGTAAATTTATGATTCACAACCATACGTATGACCATCCATCTTTCTCTTTTTGATGATAAGGAAAACATTTTGCTGATTTAGCAAATCAAAATCTAGTAGCAATTTCGTTAATGAATTCCAATACAATTAGACTTGTATTTTGAATCCAACGAGCATTATGCTTAACATTGTGCTTGTCATGAAAATAAAATTTGCAAAAATAAAAGAAAATCATTTAAGTGAAAAGCAACGAATCCCTTTCCAATAAAATTAGATGAGCTTTTTTTTCTTTTTATTTTTCTCTTTACTTGAAAATATCAAAGTTACGAAGATCAACAAAACTCATCAACAAAACCTAATCCCTCACTTAATCAAAACAAAACACAAACATAACTCTATCAACAGAACCCCTCACCCAATCGAATCCCTTCAACAAAAACCCATCACCCAATCGAAACAATAGGAAAAAAACTTACCCAGAGGAGAGGACAGACAGTAGAGAACTGGGTTGACTTGAACATAGAGTGAAATTTCTGGAAAAGAGAATTGCAAGGTTAAGAGAGTGAAAATGAAGAAGTGGTGAACACGGGAGTGAAGGATAAAATGAAGAAGAAGTTTCCAGAGGGAGGTGAAAATGAAGAAGAAACGCGGGAAAGGAAAAAAATGTCCCGAACAAATGGCTTATTGTAATAGTCAGTTTCCAAACCTAACGAGGGATTAGAACGCTAGATTACTTAATCACATGAATTATATCATATTAGAATGAATTTGGTGCTTTTAAAATATGATTTCATTCATATTCATAGTATGAGTATACATATATGAATGTTGATTTAGAAAAAATTACACTTAATTAACATATTCTGGAGTATGAAAGTTTCTAAATAATTGTGACATGATTGTATATTTCTAATGTCTTGTATTTTGATTTGACAAGAAAAAGAATTGATGAATTATAATTGGTAATTTGGAGTTATTTATCACTATTGAAAGATTGATGAATTAATATGTACATTTAGACTAGGAAAATTTTCAAGTAGCAAGACAATTGACATGTGAAAATTTAGGATGATTAAGCTTATAAATTGAGTGACATATGGCAGTAGAATTAATTGACAAATGGCCTAGGAACTAAGTGATATTTGGCAGCTCAAAGAGAGGACATGTAGCTGGCCTAGACACTTGACAAGTGTCCTCTCCACTCACACCAAACAACACATACATGGCATAATCTCTTCATTTGTTGTTTCTGCTAAACTCTTTACTTCTTCTCCCTCTCACTATCAAAATTTGCTTCTCCTTCACATCTCCGTGTTTTGCCTAAATTCTATTCAATTTCCAAACCAAAATTTATGCAAAAAAAATCCTTCATAAAGAGAGTTTTAGAAGCAGAACATTGTTGAATTTGTTGTCATCTTCTTGTCTTTGCTGAAACCATCCTACTCCCATCTTGATATTGAGATGATCTTGCATGCACATGAGGCAAAGCAGGCTTGATACTTTTAGGTGACATTTGAGCTAAACAAGTAAGTGAAATACTAATCTTTGTGGCATGTGATATGGTGAATAATTAGGGACAGATTGAATGTAGTGTTGATGTTGAAGTTGTGCTGGAAAATGATGGATGAATTAGTTACTTTTCTGTTATGTTTTTGAATGCATGAAAACAGTAGTTTATAGGCTATTGTATGGACAATCTAAGTTGGGATTGGAAGTGCAATGATGAGAAATTCACACTAAAGATAGGTGTTATTAGGATGTTTTACAATCTAGAAAGTTAGAGATGTAAATGAGTTTACAAAAAGGAAACTGTTAATGATTTAAGTGAGCAGAATTTGAAAGCCTTAGTGTTATCAATATGGATGCTAAATTAACCTGATATGAAGTAGCTTTAAGGATTATGAAATTTGGAGAAATTCAAGTGGTAGTAATGTCTCTAAGTATGTGAAATTCATGGAGAATTGAGGAAGAAAGATTGTGCACGATCGTGGCCCTCAGAGCATAATCGTGGCCTGATTACTTAACTTCTGTCACGATCGTGGCAAGGTCTCCCATGATCATGGGCCTAATTCTGAAAACATAATTTTTGTGTTGTGTACATGTTGAACTAGTTGAGGAAAAGTCACTCTAAATTGATGTATTTGGTCTTGATTAAGGCTTGAAATGAGCCTAGATTGTTGCTTGTTGCTTGATTAATTGGTTAAGAGCTTGACAAGTTTAAGTTGTTAATTGATGTCATAACTTAAAGAATGGAATAAATTATATCTATATAACAAATCTGGACATTATGAGTTGTCAAAGGAATAAAGGTGTTCTTATGAATACAAACATGATCTTAAGGACATAAGTAATGTGTATTAGGCATGAATAAATGAGCATTGAAGATCATGAGGTAATTTTGAATAAGAATTGGATAATTGTATGAATATATATTGTCAGAAAAGTTTGGTGAATGTATAATTGATGAACTTGGAGTAAATCAAGCTATAATGTTTGAATGGTCAAGATATTTGTATAAGAATACATACCCGAAAAGTTAATTGAGCATGCATTGAAACATGACACTTACACATGTGCATGATTGTATATTCATATGATTAAACAAATTAGTGATTTGTGAACTATGTGTGTACTGCATGACGATAGATGCACAAGGTAATCGTCAATATCTAGATATTGCCTGAACATTGAGGCAATAGCTTTTTTGGAGTATACTATGAGTTAACTTAGATGTATAAACTCAATTATATGTTCTTTTGTATGAATTGAATTTTAATCTAAAATGTGTGTATAATTGATTGATAAATATCGGACTTAGATCCGAGGATCTTGATATAAGGTACGAGTATACTAAAATGAAAGCATGGCATGTGAAATGATGCATCTCATCACATTGAAATGCATGATTAGATAAAGGAGTTGTGATCAGAGTGATCGAAGTAGAAAAAGGGCTTTGACCTCAGGATTGTGAAGAAGAGCCTCAGGCTTAGATAACACAGACTCGGTATTCATAACGGATACGAGCCAAAAATGATCTCGGTGTCCATAAACAGATACGGGATAGTAAATTGGGTTGATAGGCAATTGGTCACAACAAAGCAAAAATGAAAATGTAATCACATGTGCATTTACATATACATCCCTACATGTATTAAATGATTGGATTGGAATGTATTATTGAATTGTTCGAAATAGTGAATTACAATTGAAGTTGATAAATGATGTGTTGTGATATGCAATGCTAGCTTACATGATGTACTAGTTGAAGTATGATAAAATGTGATGTGGCATTCAATACTGGATGGTATAATATACTATTTGAATTGGGTAAACTTGTTTAGTTATCTGACTTGAGTGAATACATCGATGATGGTTCACTCACTGAGTTCGTAAAATCATCAAAATTGCAACATTATTTTTCAGGCTCAAGGGAATTCTAACTACTAAGGTGTTATAGTAAAAGTCTAGTACTTGTGTTTTGGGTACAAGAATGACTCAAAGGTCCGATCAGTTAAATCTAAGGAGTCTAGATAGATATCTTTAGTATTAGCATCCCATTTTGATGTTTCATATTTTGTACTGAGATTGGACTTATAATAACTTTGTATAATGTATATGTGGAATCTAAATTGTAATGATACATGAGATTTTTATGTTTGTGAATGAAATGGGAAGAATTGAACATTTAGGATGCTTATGATATGTTTGATGTTTTTAATGAGTTAGTTGCTTGTCCTAATATATCATTTTCATAGAGTATATTTTCGAATATCCTCTAGTATATTCGGGCATATGCTCTATAAGAGTGGCATGTTACACTTATTCTTGGAATACATAAAGATAAGTTATGGTCTCTACTTATTCTGGAAAGTTAAGGAATCTCTAATCCTAGGATTAGTTATTATGTGTATTTTTTCCAAACCAAACAAAAGCAAAACTAAGTTTTAAGAATATACCAAGAATATAATACTTATTCTATTGAACCAAATATGCCGTTTACGTATTAGATTATGCTCATGTGCTTATATTGCCTAACTTTGAAAGGTTGTCTATTATATAATCAAATGCTTAATAGCTTTTTAAGTAAGGCTTTATTATAAAAACATCATCATTTTTCTATTGATGAGAAGAAAAAGTTGGCTTTAGTAGTAGCAATCAAATATTGGTCCAATTACTTAACTAAAATGAAGTTTATAGTGCAGTTAGATCATAGGAGTTTGAAATATTTGTTGGAGTAGAAGATGCCCACTCCATTTAAGTAAACATGATTACCTAAATTCGCTGAATTTGATTTGAAGATCAAGTACATGAAAGAGATTGATAATTGTTGATGGGATATCTAAAGTAGGAAGTGGAGAAATGTATGAAATTCTAATCTTTCATATTCATAGCAATTTCCTTTAGGAAACTAAAAAAAAAAAGAAAACTTATCCTACTGTATCTATGTTAATCTAGAAACTTAAGGAAGGTAGGTTTTAGAGTCATCTGATAAAACAAGGACCTATTGTGCTGGAAAAATAGACTTAATAGCAGGAGTTAATACTATATTATAACAAAAAACTCATTTCCTTGTTTCATACTTTAGTAGTTAGGGAACATTGTAGGTCTCTAGCTAAATATAAAATGATGAATTCACATTTCCATTTGAAGGAAAAGCATGCTCATATTACAAAATTCATTAGGAAATGAGATGTGTGCTAAATGAGTAAGTATGAAACGTTGTTACTCTAAGAAAACTTCAACCTTACCCATTCTACATCAAGCTTAGATAGAAGTGGGTATGATATTAAAGGATTACCCAAATCTGTATATAGTCATCCTTTCAGTGGTTAATAGGTTCACAAATTATGCTTACTTCATGTCTTTGGCACACCCCTACTCAACTGCCAAAGTTGCTTCAGTTTATGTCAACTTTATTTAGTATGCCTCTTACTATTTTCAATAATAAAGACGTCATTTGTGGAGTAACTTTTGACAAGAATTTTTTAATGCTCAAGGGGTTTCTTTGCATTATCTTAAGCTTATCATCCTTAAATAGATGGCTAGATAGAAGTTCTTAATAGAATTTTGGAGACATATTTACATTATATGGTAAGAGATTGCACTCAATAATAGAGTAAGTGATTAACGTTGGTATAATGGTGGCATAGCGCCACCTTCCGCACCACTCTCGCCCTTTTCAATCTTTATATAGGTATTTACCTCCTGAATATACTCCTTATTTAACGTGTGATTAAAGTGTTGGTGCTATTAGTCCAAAACTTGGTTTATTGGTAAAGTTTGACCAACATTTTTTAATCTCTACAGTTTCTCAACATTATGACCCAAATGTTCATCTTATTTACTCTCTTTATTGCCTCCTAGTTATTGAATTTTTAATGTAGGCAAAGTGTAGAGTCCACTTACAAGAATTAGACTTAGATTAACCATTGTCTAATTAACTAGAACTAGTTGTTTGGATAATTGACCCTTACCACTTATAAACGCTTTAACAATTTCATGTTTAGACAATATGAGACACTCTAACACTCCCCCTCAAGTGCAATTGGGACTGGACATCCAGTTGTCACTTAAAATATACGCAGTGGTAATCGGACAGGGCCGTTGGAACTGGACATCTAAATGGACAATCAAGAAATTAATAATTCAGACCAAACCTACTCTGATACTATATTAAATTTTTAATATGGGCAAGGTGTATAGTCCACTTACAAGAATTGAGCTTGGGTCAACCATTGTCCAAATAACTAGAACTAGTTGTTTGGATAGTTGACTCTTACCTTATGTCATGTGTTAGACCCACATGTGAGGAGGATGTGTTGAAATATAAAGAATGGAAATTTGTCCCATATTAGAGAAAAAGAGAAAAGAAGACTAACATATTAGTCTAGTGGGCTACTTCACCTATCACCAATTGATTTTAGGATAGAACCTCACTTAGACTTGCATGTGGTCTAACTTTCCTTCTCGTATGAGCCCGTAGACTTATTGTAAATTCTATCACTAATAATCTATATATAATTTATCCATCTTGTTTACTGCGTATTCACCTCAGGGATATAAAAGCTCATCGAACACAGCTCATTTCTTTTCTTTCTTTGGTTTCTTTGCTATTGGAGATAGTTTCTATTCCATCCTTTAGAGTACATTGAATTTGGTAGAAAAGGAGGCATTAATTTTGGGGTTAGATCTTGTTTTCCTGTTACACTGTAGAGAGGAAAATTTTAATTTAGGACAGTAATTTTTCACGATGTGTTTCATTCAAATAAGTCATCCCAATTTTAATATGGTGTTATTTTATTATTTTGCTAACATAAAGGAGTTAATGGTGGATTAATCTGTGTGGGACCATGAAACTGCTTTACAATCGATTAAATTTTACAATAAGAGGGCTTAGAATTAAATGAAACAGTTCGCAGATATGATTGGGTGTATGCTAAGCTTCAACTCTATCATTACGTGAGTATATAACAAATGAGCAGTAAGAAGCTTTTAGCTAAATATTTAAAAGGCTTCCAAATCTTACGATCTGGAGAACTTTTGGCTATGTCATTACGCCGATCCCACAATTATACGGTCTAACGCGACGTGCTTTTTCTCTGCCACTTCTTACGGTCACAGGTAGGAACGCAGGCAGGAATCCAATGCTCGTTTTGCCCACCCCTTTGTTCCTGTTACTGTATTTCACCCCAAGAGTGTGTGGTATAGTATTAGTAGCCGCCAAAGAGAACATTGCAAATAATAAAGTTTCAGAAATATTGTCTGTATCTCCTCATTTAATCATTGTCTTCATTACTAATTAAGATAGCCGAAATCCATTAAGCATAGGTGGCAACAGTTGTGTTCTAAAAATGTCGGGGTCCAATATTTCCATATCATGCCGACTTACAGCATCACATGTATAACAGGAAATGAAGCTGTTCATTGTCATAGAAATTGGTCTTCTCAATATATAAATTAAATTAAAGAGGGAGCAGGGAATGAAATATGTAGAGTTATGCGTGTCAGCTGGCTATCTGATTTCCTAACCAAAATCATTGTGGTGTGGTCTGGTGTGTTTTGGTCTGCTCTTCACAAAATGACAGCTTGACCAACAACATCAGCAACCACCCGCGCAAAGAAGAGAAAAACAATACCAACTATTTATACAAATGATGTAAAGTGGGTTATTTGTTTGGTGAAAGAAGTTTAGTGAAGAAAAAGAGATTCTTATATCACATATGACTATAAATTAGAGTCCACAACAAGATGTAGACGACAAGTACAGATGTTGGTTGGGACTTATGGTCGAATCTAAAACATCTAACATTATGTCATATATATAGTGTAATTAATAATAAGATTGAACTCTATATATCTTTTTTGTTTACATTTCCTCTATTAGATTCACTGTAGCAGGTAATCATGAAGTGATTTGGGATTATGAAGAGGATAAAATCTTCTGTATCAATTAATTAGTTCTAACATTGATTGGTTCAATTTTATCCATATATTTATGTTAGGTCTGTAAAAATGAAAAAATTAGACTTATCCATTCTTAACCAAAAGTCAGGGATTCGATCCTTGATTTTGAGTATGAAACAGCCTTAAATTATTGGGTCAGCTGATTCATCCTGTAAGATGCCTTTTCATCAGCGAGAAAATTAGTCGTTGGATCAAACAGTAAATACCCTTATCAAAGATTAAAAAAAAAAAAAACAGGGTTAGAATTCCTTACCTAGAACAGGTGCTCCGACCCCAATGTAGGGAGTCGGTCAGTGGCCAGTCAATCAGGTTTTCTATTATACTGTTACCGTATTAGCTGATCAGAACGAAATCAATTTCTTCAGAAACAAAAGCCGACAGAAAGCGGCAAACTATCAGAGAACGTGACGCAGCTGTGACTACTTTTTTAATCCAATTTACCTTACGTATCTGTATCACCAGCTGATATATAGAATTGTCATAATATTAGAGTATGAGTGGATGATCTTTTCCTGTAAACATCATTTTCGTTTCCCTGTCTTATATAACTCTCAAAGAATGAGATGGATCGATGGTGTACAATCATTCTCTTCCCAGTCACTGTCAGGTCTCATTCTATATGTGTATATATAGACATACAAAGTTTGACTATAGCCTCTGGCTTACCCTTTCTTTCTGGTTTTCTCCTCACCATCGATAGACAAAAGCTTCATGTAATATCATACGTCTCTCTCTGCGCCGTGTAGCGAGGTGGACGACTCTTTGTATCAGGACAGCAGTGGCGTATAATATAATTACGTATAGACATCAGGAGTCGTATTTGATACAGTGTGTGAAAACTTTCAAGGACATACGAGTGGCCAACAAAGCAAACATTAAACCCCGCATCAGCCTCTGTCTTACATATTAAAACCCCACCCTTGCTCATCAGAGAGCCCCACTGCTTTCCTCAATTGACACAATCACACCATTTATTGTATTTCCCTTTTGCAGTTTCCCACTTCGCCTTTCTCTTCTTTCCTTATTTCCTTTCTATATGCTCTTTTTCCGATTCACTCTGTGCGAGTTGCTCCTTCGCAATCATCATCCCCTCTATTTGTTTCTATTTCTTCACTGCTACATACATCTATGTCAGGACTATACTCACGTAATTACTCACCTGCAAGAGCTCCATCACCTCGTATAAGAGCAACCCCTGATGTCGACAGGTACATAGCTTGCATAACTAGTGTCTGCCTTTTCAACGATGTACATATATTTCTCTAATTCTTTTGATTCAATCCTTGCGCGCGTTTTCTGTTTCCAGTGGTCAGTATTTGACAGAGCTTTTAGAGGAGTATCAAAAGCTTGGACCTTTTGTACAAATCCTTCCTACATGTAGCCGTCTTCTGAATCAAGGTTTGGCCTTTTTCCCTTCTTGTTTCAGCTTTTTTCATGTGAATCATCTGTTGATTCTGCCCATCTTCCTATCCTCCTTGTTTATTCTATCCAGTTGTGGTTTGAAATACCAGAAATTCCCATTTGTTGACATATATCTCCATCTCTTATTATTCTATTTGAAGATTATGATAAATGATCACTTTTAGAATATGTGTGAAGATTAATGAATGTTCGATTCTCTTCATGTTTCCTTTTCTTCCTAAATTCCATCTCTGTAGAGCGTTTGATATAGAACTTGTCAAGGTTCTGCTCTGTAGTAATATGTATTTGATCTCTACTTAGAATTTGTTAATCTTTCTGACGATGTTGGGAAGATCTTTATTGAAGATGTTATTAGCAGAAAATCATGTATTTTGAAGCTGACTGTTCTAAGTAAAACCACGTCATCCATTAATGGCGGAAATCTGGGAGTTTATTTCAAACAGTTAAGTGTTAGATAAAAATACAAATCCTTGGTCAGAAAGCTGTTGCAGAAACTCGCTGTTCACCATAGTATTTACCTTATATAATGAAGATGAATAACAAATTCTAATCAGGAACTAGTAGAACATAAAGCTGCCAACAGAAGTCCGTTTAAGTACGTTTACACTACTTAAATTCGTTATAGAACTAGTTCAATGAGAAGAATGTTGCATTTCAGGATAACTAACATTATGTTTTGCATCAAACGTCCACGTCCTTAATCAAAGAATCAAACATTTTAAGCAGCTTGCTTGAAGTGTATGATAATGCAATTCAGAAACCTCTAGATCCCAAGCTCTGAGGTCCTTCACGATCCTAGACTTACGAGACGGCTGGCTTCAAACAGCCTTGTAATCTGCAGCCAAAACAATATAATATCTTGGACTCTATATCAGTTAAACAAATCAAACTATGAACCATAGCATTTCTAAGAGAGAAAAATAGAGTGCTTGGAGCTCCTTTAATAGCTTTGTCTTTTGTATTAAATGATCCTATGATATGGTTTCAAAGAATAGTCGAAGTAGTCAATATCTTGATAAGACTGTCATAGATTGCTTTCCTAAGTTGATGATTCTCAATAATAACCCTGATCAACATCATCTGAGTAAACAAAAATTTGTGGTAAAAATGATGTCTAATTCCTCATACAGAACGGCGAGGGTTCTGCCCTGCTAAAGTTCAGATGATGTACTTGAAGCATCAACAGTTTGGTTGCATCTGTTTCGAGTTTTGTAGGCCTGTTGGATCTTTTTTTTTTTTTTGAGTGTTGGATAAAATAGGCAACAAAATCAATGATTTTGACTTCTAACGTTGTCTGAGTTATCCATAATTGTTTATCGAATACTCTGATTAACTCCATCTGAATCAAACCATAGCTTTACGTATTGACAGACATTAACTAAAACTTGAAAGTTTCTTATTTCTTCCGTTTAGACATAAAAAGAAAAGAAACTCAAATCAACTGCTCTTTATGTTAGCAGAGATATTAAGGGTTTCTGGTATGATCCCTAGCCAGCAGGGATTAACTGACTTTGATAGACTTCGTCGTGGGAGCCTAGGTCCTATGGCTTCAGATATAGTGCCAAATAATGCAGGAACGGACTTCATTGGGTGGAATGGACTAACACAAGAGGTAAATATATGAACCTTATTACCCCAAAAACAATTTTTATCAAAGCATTCCTCGGACTTTTCGTATGTAACCAAGAAATTGAAAGGCAAACTGAATGCTGTGTTGTATTAGACTCGTACTCATGTATCGGTTGATGAAGTACAGAATTTTACTTGACAAAATTTCTGTTTCGAGCCAGCCCCCAATAAACTTGCTTGTGCTGCTGAATTAAATGATTTTGCTTCACAAACATTTGATTCTTCTCTTTCTTTGTCTTGTTCTAGTGAAAGAAACCTGAAATGTGCCTTCTTTCTGATAAATTCAGCTTAAAATAGTTTTTATTTTCAGAGGTTTGGATTGCAGGGAATTAATACGGAGTGGCAAGTGGCAGCATCAAGTCCAGGGTCTTATATCATAAAGAAAGTTTTGCGGTTGGATATTCCTGTCAACAATTATCCAAATGTAAGATCCATGCTTCACCTGAGATATGCAAGGCTCCTCAGATAGAATACAATAAAGTATGATCTCTAATTTCTTTTATGGACCTCAGTTCAATTTTGTAGGTCGCCTTCTGGGTCCTAGGGGCAATTCATTGAAGCGAGTTGAAGCTTCTACAGGTTGCCGTGTTTATATTAGAGGAAAAGGTTCAATAAAAGACCCTGAGAAGGTAAATATTACTCAGATTTGAGAAACCTAAACATAAATACTGAACGATGTTTTAATATAAGGGACTCCATCAGTTCCACTTTAAGCTATTATCATCTGTTGAGACTAGTGTATTCATATAGTCTCTTCTTTTTTTACGCTGTGAAGGAGGAGTCCCTGAGAGGAAAACCGGGGTATGAACATCTGAATGATCCTCTTCACATTCTTATTGAGGCTGAGTTACCTGCCAATATTATTGATATCCGATTGAGGCAAGCACACGAAATCATAGAAGAAGTACTCAAACCTGTGGTATTGTCTCCTCTTCTTATTGATATCTCTTCACATTAACTGGCCGCTTTGGTACTTCACGGACTGCTACTGCTGCATACTTCTTCCTTTGATACAAATACATACCATGCTTAACATCCTTCGAACTGGAAAATAAAGTTTTGAAAAGTTCAGGAATTAATATGGCCAACAATGGTGTTGTTAGATAGCAGCAGTAGTTCTTGAAATGGAGATTTTGAGTTGGTTCTTATTAGAGCAAAGATTTTTACATCTTCCTACGTGCAGGATGAGTCGCAGGATATCTTTAAGCGGCACCAGCTGAGAGAACTAGCGATGTTGAATTCAAGTTACAGGGAAGAGAGTCCTCGACCAATTGGCAGTGTATCCCCTTTCACTTCAAGTGGAATGAAGCGTGCTAAAACTGGTCAATAGCGCCTTGTTTAAGCTACAAAAGCCAATTCCTTGAACAGTATTGCCACTCGATGCTTGTTGCTGCATGCCAATTCTGTATAGCTACGTGACCTGGATGCATTGTAGTGTCTACGCCTTCAAGTTATTCTTTGATAACATAAGAGATTAACGGGAAAGGGACATAGAAATTCATTTGTTATATTTGTATGTTTCTTGTTTCTCTCAATTTAAATTCTTTTCTTCTTTTGGTAATTTGATAGCTTTCATAACTTACAATAGTCAACTGTGATGTTATTGATTATGTAATTGATTCGCCGCCACTTTCTAGTAGCGTGTGCTTTGATATTATGTGCAATATTTCGAAAGCCATCAAAGCCTCCTTCCTTTCTATATGGCATGCCAGTTACTCTATTCAATTGATTTCGGCTTTACATTATCTGTGCCTGAAAAAAAGAACTTCGTGGTAAAGATTTGGAACTTGACGATTAGTTCGACCGATTACATATATACAGGAGTTGATTACGTTATCAGAAGAATTGCAACTCCTCTTGTTTTAATTTCTGGGAACATTCATCGTAAGTTTTTAAAGCATTTATGGTTGTTACAGATCAAACAACTAGAACCAATTGCCCCAAAGGTTGATCCATCATGCTCGCACAATAAAAAAGCACATGATTCGGCCACCAACTTCACCTTAATTCTTTCATCAGGAAATAATAGCCAACTCCTAACCTGATCGAGGGCCAATATTTGAGGAAACCATGCCTGATCGCTGCAGTTAATTAGCCAGCTACAACAATCATGGATTAGATCATGAACCCTCAGTTGCTGCAGCAGCCTCAGCAGCCTTCTTCTCCTTCTGCTTCTCCCTTTTTTTCTTGTTTTTCAGTGCATTTTTGCTCATTTGTCTGGGTTAGAAACAGTCAAATGAATAATGAACACTATGCAAATCCAGAACACATAGAAAATGCAAAATGAACTATACTTACTCGCTAGTACTTCCTCCAAACAGCTGCATTGGCAAAAACATTGACGTCAGGTTATAAGTAATTTACAAAATAAAAAATTAATGAACAACAGTTACATCTGCAGCGATGTGAAAAGTACAGAGGGTATAGTTTGTCATATAGATGCTGGATGATGAAATGGTTGGAACATCCCACTTATTTAGAAGTGTCACAATTTTATAGTCTATGAGAAAAGTTTACAGTATTTTCAGAGTAGTGATTACTAACTTTAAAAAGGGATTGATAAATGCACAACTGAGGAACTACAGCATTTGCAGAGCAGTTGGTCTTCATTTATGGACGTTGGTATTCATTCCGGAACCAGACTTGGAATTAAAGAAAAAAAGTCAAGTCCCAACTCTTCCATGTCCCCCTGAAGCCGTTTGGTATAAGCCAGGGACAACCCTTGCAGATACTGTAGAATCCTTGGTTTTCTTTGCATCATACAAGGATGTTGTGTAATTTGTCTCAGGGAATTGGAGATAACAGAATAAGGAATTCATACCCTAATTTTCAAACCAAGCGACATTTTATTGGAGTAACAGGTGCACGTCTAGACGTAGTAACATAGAGCAAGAATTAAGGCAGTAGGCTTTTAGCAGTGGAAAAGGTCTTAAAGAAGTTGGAAGACAGAAGAAAATAAGGGTTTCAAGAGACACGTCCTTGAATAAAATTTCAGAACGACACAAATCCTTTGTATTGGTACTGATGGAAAACTAAATTTAGCCATACAATACTCGCTACAAAAGAAAACCTATATTAAATGGAAGAACATAATAAAGCACAAATCAGAGATGAAAACATAGCAAAGACAGTTATGAATGTTGGATGCTCCTGCATCAATTAGCAATGGGAAATCTACATTGCTTTACTCTCACATTAACTCATAATAATTGAGTGTGAAACTAGTAGGTACAAGCATGCAATTAGTTTGTAATACCTCGGCCTGAATGGCAGCTGCTTGTTTGGCATGTGGCGGGCGATATGCAGCAGGCTTCTGAGTGGAAGGGTTGGTCGTAGAAGTTTTCTTGGAGGCAGCCCCTTCCCCTAGTAAATAATAAGGGTATTCCATCAAGCTAACACTATGTGAATATTTTCATAAGCTGATGAAGTTTTGAAGTCTTAATGAGATTGAACCTTGTGATTTATTTTCTCCAACTTTTAGTGAATCAACAGATTTGATAAGTTCCAAAATATCGCCAAATCTATCAGGGGATTCTGGTTTCCATTCGGCCTGCATTGTGGAGTGAATAAAAAATATTGGGATTGACTACGACAACTAATATAATATCCTTCCCAGAAAACAAATAATCACTTGAAATACCAACCTGATACAGCTTGTCAAATGCTTTTTTGAAGTACAGTGATCCATTGTAGTGGAAAATTTTAATCCTTCACGAAAATCATGAAGGGGTGAGTTTCTGAATTATTGGTGAAAGGCATTACATTATACATGTGAAGGGCCCTAATATACAGTGGCAAACAAAATAATAAACAAAAATTCCATGATTCTCGGCACATGCAATTGTAAAACGTTTCAACCAGAAAAGTTTTCCAAGACAAGGTAATGCAGTGTCAGATAAGAACTGAATTATTATCGGTAAATCAATGGCTTAAACAAAATCGACTCAGGGTTAAATTTATTTCATTAAGAATACAAATGAAACTGCCATAAATCATTCATTAGGCACACAAGCTCCTATAAATAGTTATGGTATCATGAACACTCGGAATATCAATGAACTGATGGCTGCTACTCATTTCTGCTAATTGTTTCAACCAAGCATAGATGGTATTTGAAAAGTGGCAAAGGTATAAATTTCAGTAAAATGGAAGCATCCCTTTACATGCACTCTATGACTAGGGCTGTCTTTACAAAAGATGTGTTGCATTAAGGGCAGAAGAAAAAGATTGACGCCCTTTTCCTTGACCCATAAGGTATCGCAATATAACTGATTATCAAAAGACTCTTACAAGTATATCAATAAAACCACTTCTTCACAAAAGGGTTCTCGTAGAACTATGATCAGTCAAGAAGGTCAAAGTTTTGCTTCATTAATGGAAAAAATAATGAGATCACTATCTAGACCAGAAGATGATGCAAAATAAGCAACGATGAACATACCCATTGTCAACTTGCAGTCTTGGTGTTGTTGTTGCAGTCATGAAATAGCGCCCATCTGGTGACCATTCGCTTGTTACAGACAATTCAGCTCTGGTTGTGCCTAGTTGTTTTTTGTCTATATAGTCCCAGAAAGCCTGAAAATATTAAATAAGTTGAACTAACAAATTTGATCACTGCAGAAGAGCAACGGAGCTAGATAGAATTAAATCCTAGAAGCAAAAAGAGGATAATTTTCTTTCTAATGAATGGTGGCAAAATACAAGAGAGACACATGTCGCTTTGATGTCCCAGATGCAAAATTAATAGAGGTAAATAGGAGTAATATAACTTGCAAACTTTCATAATTCATTTTGTTTTAGAAGTGGTGAGGGGGAACACGGATGATAGGCCACGAATACATAAAACGATTGTAAAAAGTTTTAAGTAGAAAGCAAAAGCTGAATTTGTGAGTACAATTACTCAAATGCTTGGCATTGCAACCCAACCACGATTGATAAACTTATTAAGGCACTAGCTTTGCAATAATTCACCCCAACCCAAAAACGACCTAATGAGGACAAGAAGATCATAAAAGTAAAATATCTTTTACTGCATCTCATTATGAAATTTATAACTTTTAAAAAGAGCTGCCAAATGGCAGGTGATAACAGTGAAGAGGAAGTAATAGGTATCTTGAAATAGTGCCGTAATAGAAGAAGAAACCAAAAATCTCAGCATCTCTTTCCAAGGATTATAGAGATAGATGAATTCGAAATACTCCAGAGAATTTTCCAGAACCACTGCAAATATCCACAATCATGCAAGACAATAAAAGAAAGATGGGAAACCAGAAATAAAGATCAAGGGCACTCGACTCTCAAAGAGGACAAGTATTAGCACAGAAATGTTCACCAACTAGAACTGGTTCAAACAATCTCTCAAAGGACTATGATATCAGATAATCATAGTAAACTTTTCTTACCATATCACCTGGCAAATTCCCAAAACCAGCCAAGCATAGAACTGTTGACCAAGGAATTAAGGTCACAAATATATACTCAAAGAACAATTAAATGAATTTAATTTAAAGCAATGCCGATAATACAAACCCATGAATCATTACACAAAGGATACATCTTCCTTTTGGATTCCATCTGACTGTATTGTAAGGGCCTGATCCGAGCTCAAGTATAGGTCTGCACTTCTTGTCAAACAATGTTGCACAAGCAGGCATAACTATAATGAGTCAAGTAAAGCATGATAATAAAGAAAAAGCTGGAGAAACAAGTGGAGAAATGCAACTATTAAGTAAATAAAAGGTTTTCACGAATTATCATGAGAAATTTGATAAAATTTGATAATGGTAATCAAAAACTCACCATGCACAAACCCAAACCTTCCAACTTATTTTTTGGTTAATCCATTGACATGACCTGCCTCAAAGATTACAACTGCAAGTGATGATCATCACTAACACTGGATTTTCTCTAGTGAACCAAACCCATCAAAGTTTCTACGCCACTTTCCCCACCCCAATTTCATAAAAACATCAAAATTCTAGACAAAAAAGCTATGGATTAATCACCAGCCCAGTATATTTCACGAAATTAAATGTTAAGGATTACACAGGAACTCCCTCCAGATATGTCAGTTGACTCAAGTAAGACCCAAGAACATAAATTTTTTGCTAAATTCCTCATAAACTTGTATCTTTAACAAGTGAAGAAAACACCAATAGACAAGTATACATGAAAGGATACAGCCATAAACAACAGCAAATTCTGAGCCAGAGTGCGACCAATGTACATCATGAATAGGCCCCTCTTTACCTGGCAACAGATCAACTGTCAGAACCTGTAGATAAAAAAAAGTCAGAAAATAGGATAGGACATACGAAGTGGCACGAGCCCTTCATGGATCCCATCAGTCGTGAGGTAGTTCAACTTGGACTCCCCATAATAGCTTTGATTGGTCTTATCCACATCTGACTGCACCACAACTAGAAGTCCAGTAGAACCACAATTCCATTTCAGCTGCACCGAGGAACATCTGAAAAAACTACGTCGAGCAACAGGTTGGCTTTGCTTAATGTTGCCACAAGCAAATATCTGGACGCTGGCAGGACTCCCCTACACACATAGAAAAATGTGCACTTCTAATGACAAAAACAGAAAATCAAATTACATTATCAGATAAAATTTCTGCTGAAGGAATAACATCCAAATGTCTAAAGTGTCACATCTTGTATTTGTTAAGCTTCATCTCAATAAATAAACTGTCAATTTTGTAACAAAATCTAACCATCAGGATTCCTGAATTGATCAAAAGCTCAAATGTGTTCTAAGATCAGAATTCAAACGAATGAACAGCATGCAGTTGGTGTTGTCCACAATACAATAATTTAGGACAATCTTACAACATCTCAATTCCAACCATGTCTAAAGATCAAAGCAATTCAAACTTCAAAACAGTAAAGTAGTGCATAGAGCAAGTAAATCGAAGAAACATACAGAACGTACAGTGAACAACAGACGAGAAATTCAACGGCTTTATCTCAAATTCTCCCTGTTAACCGTGGATTAGAACAACAAACCTTTGACTCCGGAACAAAAGCAGCCACATGGGAGCCAGGAACCCTTGAAAGCTCAACTGCAGCTATCCCAGGAACCCTCAGCCGATATATTATTCCCTTGGAGAAATCTTTGGGATCAAAAAACTGTATTTCGTTTGTTGCTAATCTACATGCAACAATTTCATCATAGCTGAATTGGATTGAGGGCCTGAAAGGCAAACATATAAACAGTTGAACAATCGCAAAAGAACAACAATTTATTGCGACCAAAAGGTTATGGAATTATTTGCTTCAAACTTTGCAACTTTTCTTCTAGACTAGACAAGACTTTGAGAACAGCATCAAGTACCATGTACTTTTGGTCATGTTCTTTTGGAATTGTTGATAAACAGGATCGCCAGTCACAGTGTTCCACAAGACAACATTTTTATCTTGGGGAGTTGCGGATTTCTGAAAAGTCTGCAGAAAGGTACCAGTAGGAGAGAGTGAAGCGGCAAGAACATTGGTGACCCGAAAAGATCTTATCTCCTTAAAGCTGCTGCAATCATAAATGCTAATAACAGAATCGGATTTCATCACCATAAGCCTGGAACCATCTTCACTTAGTGTAGCATTGGTGCAGGGAACAGTATCCAGTTTAATACCAGGTTGATTATTGCCGAAAGGTGGCCCATCCCAGACACAGAATCCTTCTGGCCCTCGAACTGTGATAAAGAGACAGATGAGTAAACCCAGAGACTAACGAAAAAAAGCATAATACAGGCAAAAAAAAGAGTTGAATTTGAATGAATAAAGACCTAATATTTGCAGCGAAGGTGAAGGATTCAGGGCTGCCATGAAAGACCAACCAAGAGCAGACTGTAGAGCTAAAAGGATATGAAGAGAAAATCCAAATTTGAAGAGATTAATAATGTAATCTGTAGGCTGGTTGGTGATATTGAGCAGCGAAGCAAGGGTAGAAGAGAGCCTACGGGGTTTTAAGAAAGGGGATTAAGGCATGAGAGATTGAGAGACACTAAAATGTGAATAAATAATTAGTTAGTAAAGAAAAATACCGAAAATATGTATTTTAATGGAATTTGGAATAAGTAAATTTTAAAATTTTTATTTTTTGGATTTCATAATTTATGTGTTTGGAACAAAGTAACATTAAATAACTGAACTTTTATCCAATTCATGACATTTATAACATTTAATTAATTATATTTATTTTTGGTTAGTTTTTTTTTTTTTTTTTTTTTGGTGTGTAAGAAATATATGGAATCAAAACATAGAAAGGGAGCTAAAAGTGTTTGAAATTGAAACCGGCGGGCTGAGTTTCTGCTTTTCTGGACAGCTTATAGGACATGAAGCAAAGAGAGCAGATTTCTAAAACCCAAAATCTCTAGGGTTGGCGCCTCACATTCAACTTATTCTTCTTCTTCTTCTTCAGGTTGGTTTAACTTTCTTTTGTCATAACTTCAGTCTTTTCTTGACCAAGTTTGCATCTTTGTATATATTCGTAGGATCAAGTCCATGTCTTGATGGTGATGCTACTGTATATATATGCAGAGAGATGGCTGGTGAAAAAGGCAGAACCACCTCCAGCACCACAAACTCTTACGAGGAGTCTCGTAAACATCGTCTTCTCCTTAACAAACAACGTTTCCAGGTATAATATACTTTTGTCTTTCCTTTCTTACTCTTTTCCCTTTTCTTTCTTATGGGTTTTCTCTACTTTCGAAAAAGGACCTGGGAATTTCAGACATTTCTACAAGCTTGTCCAACCTTACCAGCCCTGGCAAGATAGCCAAGGTAACACTTTTTCTTTATTACAGTCACTACTAATTCAGTTCTCCATTGATAACCTTCTAGTTTTTCAACCATCAAGACTGCATCCTTTGTGTAAAAGATAAATATTCAAATATTCTTGTAATAAAATAACTGGATTTTTGTTATCACTTATCAGCCACAGAGTACTCCCAAGAAAACCCCGTGTCAGAATGCTGCTGCTGAATCATTTGAGCCAAGACGCTCGTCCCGTGCCCGCAATCCTGTTCCTTCCTATGCTGATAATGATGCTGTAGGTATCTCAAACAATTAGCCTAAAAAGAAAAAAATATCGAAAGCTCACCAACATAAAAATAAATGCTTTCTTCTTTCTATACATGTTTCAGTTTGATTTGGACCTTCAACTTTCACGCAAGAGGCCACGATTTAAATCATCATCATGGACTAGGTAAACATCAGTTTTTTCTCATATTACCATTCTTTTTCTCTAGGTAAGACCTTAATGTTGTAATTGTGGCAATGATACTCTGCTATGTTAAGTTATGTTGCAAGGCCTTTAGAAGAAGTGAAGATGGCTCAGTATGAAGACCGACTCAGTGCTCTTAGAGAGGCAGAGGAGTTTCAAACAAGTTTACAATCTGGAAATCCATCATTTGTCAAATCCATGGTTAGATCTCATGTTTATAGTTGTTTCTGGCTGGTAAGTGTAATAAATACCTGGTTTCATTTATTCTTCTTAAACTACAAGTCTTGTTCATCTTTAAACTTGGGGTTTTCATCAAGATCCTCATTTTTACTTCATATTTCAGGGACTCCCAACTCAATTTTGCAAGGACCATCTTCCTAAAACAGATGCGGATATTACACTAGTGGATGAAAACGGTGTAGAGTACGATGCCAAGTACCTAGCCAAAAGGACAGGGCTTAGTGGTGGCTGGAGAGGATTTGCATTGGACCATAAGTTGGATGACGGCGATGCAGTGGTCTATGAGTTGGTAGAGCCCCAGAGACTGAAGGTACATTTTGCTGTTACTTTTTTTCTTTGCTATTACATGATGTGACGATGTTATTTCTTTTCTGAAAGCATAGAGATTATTCACATATGGCATCTCAACATATCACCAAACACGACTTGTATCAGTTTTAGAATCAGACAATTTGGGGAAATAGCCTTTCACTCTTTGTTAAGAGATACTTTTTCAGTAATTAGGCATAAGTAAATTGTCCAAAAACCCGTTGAGGAAAACATGCATAGTTAAGTACATCAGCCTTACTGCAACCGGTGCAAAAGAATCTCTTTTTTATCTCGATCACAATACTAGGAATCAAGTTGAGCAAGTCAATCTATCATTTTTCAGTATGATGCCAAGGGACAACTTCCTTTTCCTACTTGTGTTGCAGTTCTGCTACTGGACATGCTGGATATTGTTTTCTCGTTCAACTTCAATTGTAAATCTCAGTTCTCTTCTTGTTGTGGATGTGATTGTTTCTTACTAGTTGAAGTGTATGGTATATTAGTTGTTTAACCTTAGCTTTTAACCATCAACCTTTCTTTTCCAGTTGGCCAATTCGCTCATCAACAGATCTTTGTTCAAATTTATCATGATCTACTGGCAGACAAGAAATTGCTTATTTTTTGTTCTTAATTTTCTTTGCTTCATCTGATGAAGTTAGAGTCAGCCACTTTGCATTTAATTAGGAGATTTTGTGTCAACGTACCATTTCTTGATTGGCATTCATTTCACTTTGACCACTTTGGAGCAAAAGGCAATCATCTATGGTTGAGATAAATACAAACACTGAACAATTTGTTTATTGACTTTGTTGGTCAGGCCTTTGTTTCCAACTTAGTTAAGCACTCCATTACCAATCTGCTAATATTTTGACTCTATTGATCTGTAAACGATCATAGTTGATGTTCTGAAAATACATCCTAAGACCAAATATTGCTCTGAGATTTATTCAACTCTGTTTTAATCATGGAATAGATCTTGCTAGCTTGACATGAAAATATAATATCTCACCCTGGTTGTTGACATTTACAAAGTACAGTCAACTGTTATATTTGTGTACTTCAACAAAGATCATGCATTGGGTTGCGTTTCTAGGATAAGACAATTGATTCCCAGGCAATAGCAAATATTTTGAACAATTACGTTTTGTTTATAAACAGGGTCTAGTTGTCTATGCATAAAGTTGCATCAATTCATTCCCGTTGATGGTGCTTTTATGGGCCTTTTTTCATACGTTGACAGTCACTTGGCGTGCACTTAAATACATGTAAAATCTATTATCAGTGACCGGAGCTGGTTCACATGTATCTGCGCATATGTCTTTACTGTAGTGGCTGCTTGGTCACATTAAGATGCAAAAACACTGAGATGCCACTTATGTGCCCTGGCTATTGCAGGTTTACACGTTTAGAGTATCATCATTAGCTTCATGTGAAAAACCAAGCTCAGATATTCCTGGAAAACTAGGGACCGCTGATGACAAATATTCATCAAAAGGAGACAAGAAGCTTGATTTTCACAAAAAGAAGTCGAAGTCGAAGAAAACTAAGGTAGACAAGAGTGATGGGTTAAATGGGGACCAAAATCCCGAGTCAGAAAACAGAGTACCTGATATTGCAGGACCAGATGATGTAAGCCTCCCTGAGAATGACAGCTTGATCTCACAGAAAGATGTCAAGAAAGCGGAATCAGTTGATAGTAATGGAATGGAAGAAGGAAAGGCTGAGGCTGAAAACAAGCTTGGAAAACGTAACTTGAAGGCTAGGAAAAAACCAGCACCAAGATTGTTTCGAAAGAAAGCTTAGGAGTAAGAAGGGAGCACTTATATTGTGTTACATGATTTCCATCCTATCTCGTGATTAATTTAACTAAGGCTGAGGACTCTCATATTAGTAGGGTTCAACTCACTCATTGACGTAGCTTAGCTTTTCTCTGTAAGCATTTTGTTTCTTTCTCTGTGTTATTTCCTTTTGTTTCAAAGGATCCTACAAACAGAAGTGACTGCTGAGAACCAAATGTTTTTGTACTTCAATTGTAGCATTTGGGGTCATTGTTGTCGACCTGGTGCAATCCGATGGCAACTTGCTCGCTTCACTATTATTTCTTCAGAAAATGTCATCGTAAATTAGCTCTAGAGGTTACTTACCAGTTACTAGCTACAACCTTGAAGAAAAAATCATGGCATTGCATTTTTAAGACAGGGGTGAAATTGTAATCGTTTGAAGCAGTATACTTTAGCGGCCAATATAAGTACTGAAATTAAAAGGTTGCGGATTAATGTTTGCAGATGACTTGATTCTTCTTTCAGGGGCTGAAACACACTTAGTGATTATGTTAAAGGAACCACTCAAGTTGGTTTCTAGGTGCCTAGGATTGAGGATAAATGTAGATAAAAGCAGCTTATTTTGCTGTAAAGATGTGAGGAATGTTGATTAACTATCTAGGATAACTGAGCTGTAGATTCAAGATCTTCCTCTCAAATATCTTGGACTCCCAATTTTATATGAAAAGCCTAAGTATACTGATTGTATCTTACTCATTGAAAGGTTCAAATCCATAATTAATGCTTGGTAAAACAATTTTTTGTTATTAGTTGTAAGGTCACTTTGATTGTTTCAGTAATTGGAAACCTTTGTGTTCATTGGATTTCTCATATCATTATGCCTGGGAAAGTAATCAAGGAGGTTGATGATATTATGAAAGCTTTCTTATTATCTAGAAAATTTGATAATTCCAAAAAAGCTAAAATCACATACAGTGAAGTGACAATTTTGAAGCAGGAAGGATTGAGAATAATCACTATTGCTCTAATGTAAAAAGTACTATTGAGCATAAGGATTTGGAGGCTAAATGAAGATAAAAATGTCATTTGGTTAAAATGGATACATAAAACATATCTAAGGACTATCTTTATGGAATATTCTTGGTTCTTCTTGCAAATATTGAAATTGAGAAATGTTGTGTACAGAGCATTAAGCATGAGCTAGGAAATTGAGAGGATATTTGAATGTGGTTTGGTAATTGGACCGAGTATAGTCCACTTATCCAAAGGAGTGAGTTATCCCACCTTCCAAACAAATTTCCACTTGACACCAAAGCATCCACACCGATGAACCAAGAACTATGGCATGCAACTTCAAAGGGTTCAACTTACTGGTATAATATCTCCCTCAGATCATCCACTAGTATAAGCAAGACATAGTTACCTAGAAATCTGATCCTACTAGAATATTTACCAATAAATCATGTTATAAGGCATTGCAAGCTTAGGGAGAGAATGTATCTTGGTTCAACCTTTTATGGAAGCACTCACTAAATTAAAAGGCTTCAATATTTACCTAGCTGGTTATCAAGAACATGATCCATACTAAGAATAGACGGTTTGACTCATATCACTCTATCTATGTGTTATGCAAAGAAGCCAAACAAGATAAGGAACACTTATTCTTTCAATGTAGATACTCTAAAGTCGTCTAGAGCAAAATTTTACATTTACTAATAGATTACTGTTCTTCTTATAATTGGCCAACTATTCTTAATTGGGTCACTCGTACTGCTAACTAAAAGATGCAGGATGCAACAATGTATAAAATATCCTTTACAACAACTATTTACTCCTTATGGAAATAAAGAAACAAGACGATCCACATAGGAGAGAAAGTAAACAACATCAACTAGCTTTGAAATATCATCAATTACGTAAGAGCCATTATGACAGTTAAATTTAATCAGCATGCACTATCTACAAAAATGAGAACTAGATGAAATTTATAACTCCTGATGTTATCTTGTTCTTGTAATATGTAATATTTTATGAACTCATTGTAATGTTGAGATAGCTTTGTTATAATTAATAACAACTTTATTCACTTTTCAAAAGAAAACTTGTAAGATTACGATTTTGGTACTTGTTCCTTCTTAAACCCGCATCATCTGTACTTAATTTCAGTGGCAGACGATACCAAAGACTAAGATGTGAAACGAATAGAAGAATAATAATCTAAAGAGATGCATAGGAGCAGTGACGGAGCTATGTTATAAGGGAGGGGGGCCATGGCCCCCCCTTTCAAATTTTTTTTAAAAAATTACTTATATAATTAATATTTTTAAAATTATAAATATAAGTGGCCCCCCTTAAAAATTTTTTTGCATTTAGATGTTGGCCCCCGGTCCTCCCTTAGAGTCGAGTCTGGCTCCGTCCCTGCATAGGAGGCGTTTGAAATTCAACTTAAATTGCACAGACTAAACGAAGGCAATAAAGGGTTATAGGAGATGTTTCAATAATATATCTCCTTATAAAAGTCACAGCTTCCCAACCATAATCACAAAGAACCAAAAGAGTTAAATAAGGATTATTCTCATACTGAGCAACAATCATATTTTGCTCTAACGAGAGCTAACCATATGGAGTTTTCCTTATTCGAGGTTACTGAGCTACATAAATGGGTATTCTGGGCTGAACAATTATTCATCATCGACCACATACCTGCTGAGGTAAAAGTAAGAATAGTAAGAACTTATATGGTAAGGATGGCAGCAGAAGTATCAACTTTTCCTTAGACAACAATTAACTCTAAAAGAACCCACTTGGAACGAATATTTATTGGCTAGTACTAAAAGATCTGGCGAAGAAGCTTTTGATGATCCAATTAGGAACTTTACGAGGCTTCACCAAATGGGGAATATATGAGACTGTTATGCTCTTTTTAACTGTTACTCTTTTAAACTACAAATTCCTAAAACTTATTTAGTTTGATTCTTTCTTAAAGGGTGGGAGCCTAAGATTGAGTGATTGTTAAACTATTAAACCCCAAAACTTTGCAACAAGCTTATTATCTAGCTAAAAAACAAGATATTATCTTCTCTATCTACTTTCCAAGCTATAAACAAACAACAATAATAACAACCCTATTGCACAAGGCTCCCTACTTTACGAGAGTTAGGGAAGGGACATCACATTAATTATACGCATCCTTTCCTTTGCATTTTATAAAGAGATTGTTTCCGTGACTCAAACCTATGACTTTTTTGGTCACAATTGAGTAACCTTACTAGTTAATCCAAGCTATAAAGAAATCCTTAAATATGTCAAAGAACTTTAGCTTCTCCTTTGTCTTACCACCCAATTCTACCTTAAGAATCACTTAGCAATAAGGGCTCTTACCAACACCTAGGACACCCTACAATCCTGCCCCTTATAAATCTCCATATAAATAGCCCCAACAATTAAGCAACAAAGAGTTTTAAAAAAGAAGAGAGTAAAAGGAACATATTTCTAGTGTGATGAAAAATATACAATGAGGCATAATGTAAAAGAAATCAATAGAAACATGTTCTTGGTGGAGGATGATAAAGAAGAAAAAATGACTAGGTTAGGGTATAAGTTGGAAGAAACTGGAGGGAGCCAAAAGGCTCTAACTTTCTTATGAGGGACTATGTAAAAATTTAGAATAACAACTACAAAGAATAACCTTCTTCTTAGATACTTTAATACTTCTATGGAGAAAAATATACTCAACGACATAAATGTAAAAGAAATAAGTGGAAACATGTTCTCGGTAGAAGATGATCTTCCACTTAGAGAATTTGACATGGCCTTAGAAGTTTAATGGTTGTCAACTTTAAATGATGTCCTATATAGTTTTTAATTGGTTTAGGGGATAAGTTTCGCTTTAGGAGGTCATGTTAGTCACTTAAAGTCTATAACTCCATAAATTGAGTTTTAATTGGTTTAAGAGATAAGTTTTGTTTAAGGAGGTCATATGAGTCACCTAATGTCTATAACTCGTAAGAAATTTGCAAGGTTTTAGCCAAGCCTCATCTCAACAACCAATTTTACATGTTTAGCTATATATCACCACTGAGAGTAACACATTGAAGAAGGAGCTAGATTACCTTCTGGCAAAGTTCAAATTTTTATTTGTTGAACCTAATGGATTACCTCCACCAAGATCTCATGATAATAAAATTCCTTTTAAAGAGGAAGTAAAATTCATCAATATCAGACCTTATAAGTTCAAGAGCTTGGAAAAGAACATTATAGAAGAATCAACTTAAGACCTCTCATAACAATGTCATTTAGCATAGTTATATTCTCTCTAATGATGTGGGTTAAGAAAAGATAGTTCCTAACATCTTTGTGTAGATTATAAGGACTGAAAGAAAACACCATCAAGGATGAGTTTTCCGTAAAAATCATCCAAGAACTCTTATATGAGTTAAACGGGGTTGCGTAGTTTCACAAATTAGATTTAAGATTGAGGTATTAATAGATCAAGATGCATGCTTCAGATGCTCACAAAACAAATTTTAGAATTATAAGGGACATTGTGAATTCCTAATGATACCTTTTAAGCTTACAAAGCTTCCATTACATTCCAAAGTTTGATCAATGAGTTGTTCAAGGCATACTTGAGGAGACTTGTCTTAATATTTTTTATGACATTCTTATTTACATCACTACTTTTGAAGATCATGTTAAGCTTCCTATAATAGCTCGAGGACTTCTAGAACATAATCAACTCCTACTTAAGGGTCATAAATGCATTTTTGGGGCTTCACAAGTAGAATACATGAGAGACATAATATCTAACTTTGGGGTTTGTACTAATTTTAAAAAGGTGGTTCCATTTTAGCTTGGCTAGTCCTTAAAAATGTGACAAAATTAGGTGGTTTTTTGGTTTTAGTGGGTATTATAGGAGGTTTATAAAGCATTTTAACATATTAAGCAAACCTTTGATTGAATTACTTAAAAAAAGTTCCTTTAGGTAGTCTGACTAGGTGGGAGAAACATTTCAAATTTTAAAGCTAGCTCTCATAACTGTATATGTACTATCCTTGCCTAACTTCTCAATACCATTTTTAGTTGAAGCTAATGCTTATGATGAGGGCTTGGCGTGATGTTGAGATAATAAGGATATCTAATAGCTTATGTGAGTAAACTTTTGGTAATTAAACATCAAGTTAATCCACTTATAAGAAGGAATTTCTTATTGTTATCATGGCAGGCTGACCCCAATACTTAAATGGAAATCCCTTTCATCATCAACACATATCACAAAATTTTGAAAATTACTTTTAAAATAGAGTGCATACTCCTATCCAACAATTATGGCTTCCAAAACTGTTAGACTATAACTTTAAAATAAGGTATAATTAGGGAAAATAAAACCTACTTTTAAATGCCCTACAAAATTCACTTGTGTTGATTTTTGTATTACGGTTCTATCCCAAGTTCATACTAAATTATTGGAAGAAATCAAAGAAAGTTGGGAGAAAGACGAAACCATATAAGATCTAACAAGAAAGTTACCTTATAGCAACTTAACTTCAAATTCTTATCAATGAGTAGAAGGGACAAATAGTTTTTGGGAATGACATCAATTTATATACAAATATTGTAATTATGATGTGTAACAATCAAGAAGCTGCAATCTCTATTTCATTGAAAGGAAACTCAGAAAGATGTAGGATTTCATTAGAAATTGACATATTGCTAACTTAACAAATATGAAACATCACCTAAGGCTAGTTTATTACAACCTTTGCCTATTGCTACAACTATATATATGGACTTCATTAAAGGATTATCCATCTCAAATCATTGCTCTATAATATTAGTGATGATTGACAAATTCAATAAGTATGCCCATTTTTTTGGCTCTAAAGCACCCTGACAGGGTAGTGATAATTGCTAACACCTTTATCCATGTATTCAAACTTTATTGAATTCTTAAAACCATAAAAAGTGATAGAGATCTTAATTTTAAGTCTTTTTTTGCAAGAATTTTATAGGTTGCAAGAAGTAGAGTTATGGTTCTCTTCAGCGAGCCATTCCAGAATGGATGAGCAAGTTAAAGTTGTTCTCAAGTCTCTTGAACTTGAGACTTTCTTAGTAGGTGGTTGCAATGGTTACTAATATATAATTTTATGTTTTAAACCGCAAGTACATGGTGTAGTTGTAGCTAGCACTCATAAGTATATGTCAATCCCATGAGATTAAAATTATTAATATTTACCATCTCTCTATTATCTACTTAACAAATTATAGTATTTAAGACAAATCAAATGTAAAATTAAAACATTAGACTAAAATAGATCAACACAATTAACTAACTAAAATGAAGATTCAACTAAGAAACAATCAAAGGAAACATTGATACCTAGATTTTGAATCCCCTAGGACTTCTCGTGCAATCATGACTTCACTAATCAATTTAATTTTTAGTTCATTAGACCGTGATGTTTCTTATTTTATATTAATATCTTTCTCAAAACTATTAACAATTAATCCTTAGTTAATTAATTGAAATCTTTTTCTAGTTAAAACCTCTAAGATTACATTAGTCTATTTCAATAGTAAATTTGACCCTAATATAGAGAATTTATGTCAATCTCTTTCTAGATTTGCATGCAATTCCTTTCAGTTATAGTAAATCTATTAATATAAAAGAATTTTTCAATTTCAATTGCATTAAATCATACATGAAATATTACACTAGTAATATTAATTCAAGAATAATTAAGAACACATAATTGAATCTCAATGAAACTAAAGAATGAATTGAGTTAAAATAAAATCACTACAAAGTCTATCCCAAGGTTCATTTATTCTAAGTACTAACAAAAGTTTAGCTCATAATCATAACATCAAGATCAAAAGAAAAACATAAAACTAAAAGAACTATGATGAAATCCTTTTTAATCTTTATGAAATTCACTTTACATGGATGAAAATTCATCTCAAATATTTCTTGCTTGTTTTTCATTCTCTCTATCATTCTAGCTCGTTAATGTCTTTTTCTGAGTATTCTTAAGCCTCGTATGAATCCCCTTTTGACTTACTCCCATTTTCTGTTTGCTTCATCCATTTATAGCTCAAATGTAGGATTTTTGGAGTTGGCATGATCACTTACACGACCATATGTATAACCATGTCTCTTAATCTTCCTTTAATCTTTGAAAATCGTGAAGAAAAATGGTTAGAGAGAGCCATAAAGCAGCCACACAATTGTTTAGATTTATACAAGCAACCATTAAAATAGCTTCAATTCCTTCATTTTCTGTTTCATTTTTCACCCTAATTCTTTTCCTTTTTATCCACAAAGGAAAATAAGACCTAAAAATATAATAAAAATAGAATAAGTACCATAAACAATAAGAAACTCTTAAATAAATAAGCAAAATGCATTAAATATGAAATTAGAAATATAGTCTATTTAGCAATTATCAATTACCACTAGCTGATTGTGATATAATACAACCCACCACTCATCTCTCACTACATTACTATTTGAAGTTTTGTACAGTTACTCTTCACCAATTCATGTCCCCTATTTTGCTAAAAATTCTAAATTATTGGTAATTAGTGACATCTTGTAAGATCAGCTACTATTCAGAGGGTAAATTTTCATTTACAAAAAGCACAAACAAGGATGCTACAATAGAAAAACAAGAAGAGGGCTAATAGAATTTCACATTATGGAGCTAATGTTTGTTGAACTTAAACCATATATGTACAACACGATAGCTAAGAGGTCCAATCAGAAGCTCAGACAAAGTTGGCCTTGTAGCCTACAAATTTGAATTTCCCTTTAAAGCTATGTTTGGTTGAAAGTTTTATAATGAAATGGAATATAATATAATATTATTCTATTGTTTGAGAGAAAGGTTTATAATAGAATGAAATGAAATGTGATAGAAGAGAAGGGTTTCATATTTACATCTCATTCTATCATAAATAGTAAAAATAAAAAACCTCCAATTTGAGGGGTTTAAGATATAATGTAAAACGATAAACAACTTTATACTATATTACATTATAAACCCTTCATTTAAACAACATTTCACTATATTACATTATGAATTCTTCCATCCCTTCCAAACAACAATTTTTTTAATATTACATTTATTTACATTCTATTCCATTATAAAACATTCAATTCTATTCCATAAAAATCCTACATACAACCAAACGTATCATAAAGCTCTCAAACGTAATGTTTTCCATGTGTCTTAGCTAAAGAGTCACTTATCCTCCTCTCACAGATCTTCTTATATGCTTCCACTGGAACTTAATGTAGAGGAAAGAGCACTTATAGCCATTATAGACCGAAGAATAGTTAAGAGGTATCATAAGCCTATAACTCAAATATTGATGAAATGGTTGGGTCTGACGGAGCAAATTACCTGAGAATTTTTATTTAGTTTACAGAAGCATTATCCGTACCTTAACCTTGTGGCAAAGGGAAAAGTTTTGTTTTTAAGTTAAATTAGATATTTATAAATAAAGAGTTCCCTAATCGCGTGTGTCTGGATGTTGTTGAATTATAAGGAATAACGCAATAGCTTAACTAAAGCTACACCGTTTTGTGCATCTGGATTTACTAAGGCGTAACACGGAGACCACTCCCATAAGCCCATCACCCAACCAGAAGATAGCTTTCTTAATTGCAAGTCTTTGGTTCCTTGTTATTTTCTTCATCTCCTTCTCAATGCTCGTCACTTCCTAATATTCCTCCTACATGACTCTCCAGATGCCTCCTGAAGTTGAATTAGTACTTCTAATCAATTCCACCTAATGATGGCTAGTTAGCTTCCAGAAGGCTTGAGTTGTCATTCTTATGGTCGTCCATCTTCAAGCTGTCATGCTTGTCCATCTACGGCCAGGTGAATCTTTGCTTCTCAATTTCGTTCCTCTAGATCCTTCTGCATGTTCTCCATTCACTATCAATGAATAGCAGGGGATGGGAATAGTGCTAGAAGCTTTGATTATCTTAAATTCTGTCAATTTCATGGCCTTTTGGATCATCTCTGTAAATATGCTTTGTTTTGTCTGTCCCAAACTACCTTAAGAGTGAACATCCCATTTCTCTGTACATGCACGCTAAATTCCTTGTAGATTCAATCTTTAATTGATAGGTCAAGGAGTTAATACGTCGTGGTGTGATTGGATTAATATGATTGAATTTGTATGAAGTAATGAAAGAGTGTTTGTTCTATCTACACCATATTTTGATTCGAAAATAACCTATAAGCAATTAGACCAATCGGTCTACTTTGACACAACCACAAAGCAGATAACAAAACTTAAACTACTGCATCCATTACCTTTCTATCAAATAGACAAAATTATGCTACATTATTTTTCATGCAAATGTATGTATTTCATTACTTTACAATTAAGTTACTTCTTGAGTATTGTAAAACCTTTACAATAAATTGCAAATTTATGTATTTCATTACTTTACATAATCAATAACTCTATATACATTTTTGAATATCTAAGGAACATGTGCAATTAGTTATGATGTACAAAAGAAAAGTTAAAGTTAATCTAAAAGAATTAAACTAATTTTCCCCCTCTTATTCTTCTCCTTCTCCTCGTGTAAAATGGGACCTCAGAGTTCATCAAACAGATATCCCCTCCCTCTCTCTACATCTTCTAAGCTCTTGTTATTAGTGATCAGTTCAGAGCTGAAGATTCAAGTCAGGCTGCTGCTGAGTACCTCTTCCCGATGAAGATGATGGATAGGGGGGTCGAGAAGTGAATGTCGTCTTTGCAGCTCCACCAAGCATACCTTGGGGTTGGGGTTGGAGTTGGAGTTGGGCTCCTTGTTGAGCACTGAAACTCATCCTCGGGCTTTGATCAAACAATGGCCTTTCTTGCCATTGTTGTAGTCCCACCATTGTATTGTTGTGCTCCTGAAGGTCCCATGGAGTCGTCATCATCTGCTCCTGTGCTTGCATGACAGGAGGAAGAGGACTGCATATTGCTTCCAGACTCCATGGTGCCTGTTGTTGACTCCATTGACCATAATTGGTAGCACTACTACTTGGCCCTTGGGAGTCCAAGATATTGAAGAATGATGATGAGGTTCCTTGCATCTTAGGTGTGAAGTACAGAACCTCTTCAGCTCTGGTTTGTGGCGGCAACCACCTGGTCTCATCTAAGCTGTCGTTTGTTGCTGGCCATGGCGGTTGCACTTGCTCCTCACTAGAGAACTGATGATGATGATGATGTGACAATTGAGGCTGAGCAGTGAATACATCATCAGTTCCTGTGAGAGGGTAATAAGAACCAGAGGGAGCTTGAGCACACATGTTTTGGATTTCTCCAAGTTGCATAATTGTCGAAATAAGGTCGTCCATGCTATCCTTGGAGCCACCTACATTCTGAGAGGAAGCACAAGCAACATCCATATAATCACTTGTACTAGTAGTGCTTCTCTCAGCAGCACTTACATTGGTCGTAGGAGCCCAACAGCTCTGATCCTCCGTCATCTTTCCTCTAAACCTTGCAACACCAGCTGGGGGTGAGCTAGGACTAAAGAAACTGGAAGGCATTTGATGACCTCTTAGTTGTTGATGATGAACACCTCCCAGCTGAAGAGTAGATGATGGTTGATCAAAGTCGAAAGAGGAGGGTTGAGTCGGAAGTTGGGCCAGTTTTGTGTTGGCAACCATTTGAGCAATTTGTCCCAAGTCTTTCGCAAATCTCATTAGACTTTCCCTGTACCCAATTCCTGCGTCGGGGTTCTAGATGCACCACCAAATGAAAATAATCATCATCAACATATCATATATAAATACTAAATACTAATTATATACAGGAAATTAAACAAAAAATGTTGAGATTACAATATCCCATGAGAAGAAATACTCACAAAATGGAGTTGTTTTTGAGCATTAACTGCCGATGCAAAGCTCAACTGATCCTTATCCACATACGAACTCTGAGGCCTATATGTTCCACGCCTCTCAGTTTCAAAGGCGTTTCCCTCGTTTGGCCCTGGAAAAGTTATAGCGAAGATTAATTGGCTTAGCAACAATTAACCATATGATATTTACATACACAAATAAATAAAGATAACAAATTAAATTAGTATTCAATCAAATGAAGTAACAAAGAGTTACCAGAAGAAGGAATTGATGAAGGCAAGTTTCCGGAAGCAATAAGGGCGGGACTTGAAGCATCCCATTGCTTAGGATGCTTGGAAGAAGCATGTCCATCGCTACTTTCAGGCCATGGTCTCTTGTCAGAGCGTCTTCTCGTCCCTAAGTACTCTGACTCAAATTTCTCTGGTTCAGTTATAAGGCTATGAAAGAGTTGTTTGGCCAGCTCACTAATAGCACAAGCCTGAAAGTCAAGAAAGTGAATCAGTAGTAGCAATATAAACGCGGATATGACTCTGAGGATAGTTTATTGATTAATCCTTATAGAGCTTGACCTCTAAATGAAATAGAGTGGCAGGTGAACAGAATGTCATAGCATTGTTGCACACAAGAAAGACATCGCGCTGCATCCACATATCAAATATAGTATCATCAGCCATAATTAGAAGTTATTTGATGGTCCTTATACCATTTTCTTTGTGAAGCTCACCTCAAATAGTTCCAAACTCGTATAACTTCCTTCCCAAAGCTTAGCCCTCATCGTGCCAAAATCCATGGGCTCTTTAACGATGCCGTAATAGCCGTAAACCTTAACATGGAACAAATTAAAAGTTAATTAAGTAATAACCATTGAACATTTACAAGAAACATATGATCTAATTAAAAACTACCACGTCCGGATTGATCGCCTGTGCAAATATATCATGAGTGTCCCTCCTGTATTAATATCAATTACTAGTGTTAAGAATTTAAAACCTTGCTTCCAACTAAAAACGAAAAGATTTTCTTCTAAATAACAATAAGGCCATAACATTTATATCACCTTTGTAGTATATCCAATATCAACTCCAACGTCTGGTTCCACTTTTGAGGGGATAAACCTGATGATGGTTGATCTTGGACAACGTGATAAATGAAATTTTATAATTAACACAAGAACGAAAAGTAGCCAATTAATTTATTAGCCAAAACTTGAAGACTAACCTAATCTGGTTGAGATGTTGGCTGCTCTCGAACTATCCCCTTCCTGCATGAATAATGATGATTGTGTTGCAAATAGAACATAATAAGCAAATGGCATGCACTTAATAAAGAGAAAGTGTCAATTACATACCGCCATTTCTTGAAGTAAATATATAAGATAACAAGAACGAATTTTCTATATTTGATCACTATAGAGTTCAGATGAGTATAGACTTCTTTTTTATTTTTCAATTTCAGGATAGTATATGAATCACCTTATGGACAAACTCAACTAATATAAACTATTGCTTAGCTATAGAATGGTGCTGAAAGAAAGTTTGATTGGTAAGAGTATGAGCATGAGAAGACATACATATATACAAGAAGATGCTCTAAATGACATAATTATGATATTTTTGCTTATCAGAAATTAATGCAGATATGGAAAAAGGGAAAAAAAAAACAAGCACAAAATAAATACTCATATTTATGATAAAGAAGGGAATATGTAAAATATAATAAATGCACTTGTATTCATTTCATAAAATATTTAAGTAAGTAACAATCCCCAAAAAAGTGAGAAGAAACTGAATTTAATACCGCGTCATGTAGGCTTTTGCGCTTATTGCCTCTCTTATTCGTGGACTTTGGCTTATTATTACTGTTGTTATTAGTATTAGCCTGTGCTTTTGCTTTTGCCTTTTTCTCTAAAGCAAGAAGTCTTGCTTTTTCTTCTAATTCAGATATTCTAGCACTCCTTCTTCGTCCAGTGCTAGTTGTAATTATTCCTTCTTGTCTTTCCATGCCTTCCTCTTTAAGTTCTTCTTTCAAACAATAATAAATGATACCCTGCACCAAACAAATTGTCATAAATGAAGATACATCGTACACAGTCAATGGAATATAAACAACAATTGTTTAATGCATTCAATGTTACAAGACGCAAGACTGCATAGCAAATTGTGGTTACTATATATTTTCAATTTAGACTTTAGTTCTTCCAATTTCATGTTTTAGATATTGCTTTCATGTAAGGTAATAACATAATTATATAGCTTTTAACAATTAAACAATATCACTTTTCCTTATTTGAACCTCACTACAAATTTAAGCTTTATGAAAGCACTGTTATTTGTCACATATAGCTAAAAGTGTAACTTAAACTAACAAGACAAGTACAGAAAGATACAAGAAACAAAAGGTTTCACATCACTTTCTTAATGTCAGTTTTAATCCTTCTATTCTTTTCATCGCATTCTTAATATGCATTGTATCAACCAAGAAATTTAACTTGAATGAAGGATTAGACTATAACCAAAGGTCAGGTTATGGTATAATTTTATAGTTAGTTGTCCTAATTTGACAATAATATCAAGTGAAAATAAGTTGTGATAATGTTACCAAATTAGCCCTTGTAATAAATAAAAAGTTTTTAGGGAAACTTTCATTTTCATGCTTCTAACTACAATTTGGTATTAATTACCGAGTATTCGATTGGTTCTTATGAGATAAGAAATAAAGGTTATTTCATATTAAAATGAGAAAGATGCATGAGGACAAATGAAAATGGTCAAAAGCATTCATACTTCTTAGATAAAACTCAGTTGTAACCGCCGAAGTCAAACCTTCAGTCTCGATTACTACTCAGTCACGCTCTCCACGTACCTGTTACTTGATATTATAATTACAAATGAAAAAATAATAATCCAACTAATTCTATTAACAAATAAACACAAAAGCAAACAAAAAACTATTTTGGAGAATTTGTGTAATAATAATTTTTTTTTGCATTTTTACTCAAAACAACAAGGATTCTAAAATAGAAAGGTCAACAATAATTAAAAAAAGTTACCATCAATAATCGTCTCTTCATTAGAGAATATTTAGTCTCATTTCATACTCTCTGGCTAGTAAATTTTTTCAGAAAAATTAATTTAATAGTTTTCAGTAGTTAAAACTCAATTATAAATAGATCAACTCAACAAATAGAAGACCTGTAGGTTGTGGCTGCAAAAAGAAATTAAAAGCTACCAACTATAAGAAGAACAATATCATATTAGCTCATCAAAACATGGATGTAATGAGATAAAACATTCTAACACATAAAAGACATAGATCTAGTCACACTAAAGAGAACAGAAGATCAAGTAAGAGGTAAAACAAACACAGTTTTGCATATGAACTCCTTAAGAAAAAGTGGGTGTCCACAACTGCATGCATGAACCACCATTGCTGTGAAAGACTTAGATCTTTACTCCAATCTGTTGAATAACTTGGAAAAACAAATAACTACGGACTACTGTGAATCTAACTATTATAATGAGTAGATCAAAGAAGAAACTTCAAAAAACCTGTTGAAAGCATCACTAAAACTCTTAACACAAACCATGCATCAAGTACAAACGGAGGCATAATAGAGTAACTTACCGAATTAGCTCTCTTACCAACAAGGAAAGGAAGCAGAAAACAGTTTTGAAAGTTAGGAAAGCTCCTAATACAGGGAAAATTATCTATTGCTTCTTCTTCAGAGCACTTTGATTTCCTATATTGACCACTAAAAGGTTACTTCACACTGTTCCAAACGCTAAGATACCACTCATTTTATACACAAATTATGAAAACCTTGTCGGTGAGAAGTTAACGATACGTGGAACACTCAAATTGCCAAATGTACGGTGATTAAATCTTGAAATTTGTCTTTTTTGGTTTCAATTGAATCTATTGACATATTTAGCAAAACAATGCCATTTTAAATAACGACAAATCTAACAAGGTAAGTTTTAAAACATATTCCAAAAACCATAGCATTCATTAACTAATCTTACCTTCCCATATCTGGCAACACGAAATCCTCATGCATTGAGGAAGACTTTAAAACAATAGTCATAGTTGATGCAAAGAATCATTAAAATTGATATCGTAAAATAAGTGAAATAAGCTTATCATGCTTGCATAATAAAATGATATAGCAGTTCTATCTTTCCCAATATAATTTGTACATGGTGTTACACGGTTGAAGCATTATCCTTCAAATATGATGGCAAAGATGCAATAGTGCACTCAAGAAACTATCAACAAGTGAAAAATAACCAAACATAACTAGGCATCATTGGTGGATAGAAATTTTTCATATATTTTGGGAATGGTAACAAGAGAATGATCAAACTACAAAAGTGAAAATTCTTTATTGGCAATTCAATCTCAAGTATGTAATCAATTAGGGTCCACCTACGCTATTCTACATGGCTGAGTCTATAATTGACCAATCCGTATATGTAGCTCACCATAGTTCAGCTGTAGACAGCTTTGTACATATATGGTATAGTGTTCCTCTGAGACCTGACTAATTTCAATCCTAATAACAAACCCACTTGCAATAGACTTGTCAATCAATTTAGCATACAAAGGTTTCGTTGTATCTGCTCACTAGATAATACAGAACTAAGTTGACACTTTCCTAGTATACTGCACAAAACAGGGCATAAAAGTTTGTTAAATGGGAAGACAATATCATTCATGCCTCTAATTTAAAGGTTGAATCAATCATATTGACGACACCGTTTTGTTGAGTCCAAAGTTGTGTGCATCTTCCATCCTTGGTCAAGAGAATTTCATCCGGTCCTTGATCAACCCGCTTCCCACTTTCTAGAACAGTTATCTACAAATTACATTTGAAAGAAGGAAGTAAGAATAAAAGCACTGAACAGCTAGGGAAGTAAATAGTATCAGGACAGATCAGAAGGTGCTTAAAAAATCTCAAATTTATCCCACACTCCAATCAAAGTTGGATAAGATTTAATATTACACCTGTTTCGCTAGAATATTCAGATTTTTTTAATGATCAAGGGGAAATCCATCTAGTTTGTAGCATATAAACACAAACGTGCCAAAACATGTGGATAAAAAGATGGTAATAACAACAACACACATTACATCCTAAAATATCATATGTAATTTTGTGTTACCTAGTCGATATAGAAGCTTGGTATTTTCACGCGCTAGCAATACAACTTTCTCAAGTAAAATGCAGGAGAACATAGTTTGTGGCGACTAATAACTAGTGTAGAATGATGCTCTAATGGTGCTGTAACAGAAACATTACTTCTAAAATGTGTATGGTTATATCAAAAAGAGAGAGCAACAAAATCCTAGAGTAGCAGCATTTGTATTTCAGGACCTCAGCCGAAGAAAAATCTCATCACAAAGCATTGTCGTTCTAAGCCTACTAGCTACAAAATTTGATGTTCGATTATTGGCTAATAACTTCAATGACTTAATATCTCTGCTTCTGTTGTACTGTCAAGTGCACTAAAGGAACAGACATCCAGTTTAGGGATAGAACGATGATCAACTTATAAAACATCACCAATGTCAAGATCCAACTGTAAAATCTTGCCAATACATATTCAATCCAAAATCATGTGTTGATATTCAAATACAACTGATGTCTTGTTAGTTGACAAATATCAAATTGGTATATCTTCTTATGTGACAACTTGTAGAATAATGCAATTAAAGTCAGTATCAATGCGAGTGTGAACCAACTATTTTTACATGGAGTTTTAAAAGCTATTCCATCCAGGTAATGGAGCAAAGAGTTCGGAGGTTTCAGCAGAAAACAAGATGGTAGACATACATTTGTTAGCTAGAGATATTGTTATTGTTGTGCTTGTCGTATCTTCTCGAGTATTATTACTCTTAACTGTAACCATCATCGTCCTCATCTTGACTGGCACTTCTTCTTCCGCTACAATTAGTTGTAGTAAAAGAATTAGATGTTGTTGTTGGATTTGAAGAAACTTACTGCTGCTGCTGTTGCTGCCCCCTGCGGTATGCCATGATTGTAGACTCCGAAAGAAGGGAAGAAGATGAGAATTAGATTCTATCCTTTACAACCCAATTCAATTCAAAATACCCACTCGCTTGCATTTTTTTTTCTGCGAATGTCATTGTCAACTCAACCTCCTTCTCCCTCGCTTTCGCCCTCCCTAGTCCCTACTCCCTAGTTCCTCCCAGAACTTCCGTTTTCTTTCTTTCTTTCTTCTTTATTTTTCATTACTAATTATCGGACTATTAGTGTAGTAGCATTGTAGCAGCTACTTCTATTATAAAAATTAGAAAATTAAACCAAAAACTTTTTTATATTTTTATTTTAATTATTAAATTTTTAATTGAATGTAAATATTTTAAAATGGGATTAATTAGTATCGTATTACTTTATACAAAATGTTATTAAAGATAATATTATTATAAAATAATTTTTAAAAATTAAAAAGATAATAATTTTATTTAAAAATATTTAATATGTATTTCCTCTTTCTTAATTATTTAATTTGAACATTTATTTAATTTGTGTTATTTATTTTTTATTTTATTTCCTTATTTTTATATTATCTATTATATTACTTTCATATTCTTGCTTGTATTTATAATTTATCATCCCAGATCACTTCATTCGTTACTCACCATTTTGTTTCCCTTTTATCTTATCTTAGTTACTGACTTATAATCCTTAAAAATGTAGAGCTTCTACACTCCCAGTAATACAATGAGGCAATAGGCCAAATGCAATCCCTATCCCTACTAAGAGTTGATTCATCCTGCGTCCAATTCAGGATATTATTCGTAGAATTACCTTCCAAAGCATTTCGTATACCGAACCAATCAACCACCATTTCAACAACCAAACGAATAAGATAAATCAAGATCCAAAAGCCAGATACTGATGCAAGACTTGATTTAGATCTTCAAAATCCTCAGTTTCAAAATTAACAAAGATAACCATAAATAAATAGTCCACAAGCCTTGTAAAACAATAACGTAATCATACTTAAAATCCATGATAAGATTCTCGTTTCTAAAGGCAATAAAGTACTTTTAGATGACAAGTTTCGAAACAAAACTTCCTTTCAGTAAACAAATGAGAAGCCTATGCAGTAGCAGGCAAGAAGGCGCTTCCCGCCTTTCGTTCCGCAAGGGGTCCATGGCATCCAAGGAGCTGGAGAAATTGAAAGCAGTCATTAGATTCCCCGTGCATTTTTACCAAGAAACCAAAGTTACGAGACTCCGAATACGACATAGCTGGGGAAAGAAAATTACAGCCATAATATTACATTGAGTGGCATAGCCAAAATTACAAAACTAACCTTTGCATTCACACCATCAGGAGCAATTCTGTTCTCAGCCTTCAGTCTCACATAATCAGTGCGGCTGAACTTAGTGAAGCCCCTGAACACCAAAGTCATCCAACAATTTAGAAATATGAATCTTCTTTGCATTCAAACTACAAAAACAATCAGATCAAGAAGAAATTCTCCAAGATCACTGGCCATTTAATACAAACAGGATGCCTCTCAGAACAACAACAAAATTCAGATCAATTAATTATCCAATAAAATATCCCTTTAATGCAACATATCGACATACAATCTAAGAGAATTTTACACCGAGTTGGGTAAATTATAGCCCAATGACAGCAGACATTTCTAAATTAAAGGGTCAAATGATAGGAAGCCACCTAGGACAATTACTACCAACAAACAATAGAAGTAGGCGCGTCAATTTATAAAACGAGGCAAACTATTTCACTAGTAAATTCTTAGAGAAAAAGGAGCAAAGAAAAAAAGACAGTTTCAAGGTGATATTAGAAGCAATGCATACCACTTCCTGCTGACAATGATCTTTTGACGACCAGGGAACTTGAATTTAGCACGGCGAAGAGCCTCCTGGGCATGAACACCATTGCTGTCCTTGCATCGAACTGACAAAAGAACCTGACCAATGGCAACTCTAGCACAAGTGCCCTGTGGCTTTCCAAAAGCACCCCTCATACCAGTTTGGAGCCTGTCAGCCCCAGCACAGGAAAGCATCTTGTTAATACGCAAGACATGGAAAGGATGAACCCTAACCCTCAAGTGGAAAGCATCCTTTCCAGCAAATTTGGCCATGTACTTGTTGCAAGCAATACGAGCAGCCTCAAGAGCCTCACTGGAGACATTTTCTTTCTCCCAAGACACCAAGTGAACGCAGAATGGGAATTCATCAACTCCCTTCTTCTTCATCCCAACATCATAAATTCTAATCTTGGGATCAGGCACACCACGGCAAAAACGTGATTTGGGGTATGGTTTGTTTTTTATCTGACGGTAACACCTTGCTGGTCCTATTTAAAAACAAGAGAAGAAACAAGATTTAGCTGGAAAGAAAAAAAATTACTTTCACCAACTAGAGCCCTGGAAGCATATACAATATCCAAAAGTAACGCATCCAACAAAGTACTTGACGTAATATTAGTTCTAATCTTATTTACAGCAAGAGAAACTATCAATCACCCTAAATCTATCAAAACATAAATTATAGCAATTATTTTCTACAAGAGCGAACCAATACAGCATTTCCCAAAAATAATTCACCGTGCAATGATAGTTCTAAGAACAAAATGGATCAGAATGGAAACATCTATAATTTACAGCAAGAGAAACATCAGAATAAACTGAAAATCCAAAAGACTAAGAGATAAAGGAAAATGGATCAATTCCTGATAAAGAACGACTATAACAGATCTGTGTGTGTAATGCATAAAAGATTAGACAAGAAATTTGAACAAGCAGAAAGGAGGGACTGACTTACTTCTTCCCATGACGGCCGAAAAACTGCAGAAACTTTAGGGTTCTGATTTTGCGAGAGAGGACCCTACTTTGGGTTTTATGCAGAAAAAGGACTGCATCTCATAACCCTAATACCCCGAATTCCAATTTGAGGCCTTTTTTTCATAACAATAAGCCCACACAAGAAGTATACATAAAGGGTTAATGGTTTAATTTGGACCGTATTGTGCATATTATATGACCCATTCGGCCGTATTGTGTATCTTTATATATATATATATATATTAGTTATTTATTTTTTCAATATTTTTATTTTATAACAAATTCTTATTTTTACAGATATATTGTTGTTATTATTGGGGTCTTTTTTGACCTTATTGTTGTTTTCTTATATTCAAATACATTTTTCGATCATAATTTCGATATATATTATTTTTATTTTTATTCAAGAGCACCAAACGAACCAAAATTGGTTTTTTTTTTATGCATTTCGTTTTTTTATATAATTAGCAAAAGCTTGATATTCGGCGAAAGGATAAAATAAATTGTTAAATTTATATTTAAATAAATATTTAATATTTTTAAATATTAAACAAACTCTTAGTATTAACTCAATAACGTAAATTAATGTTTAAAGAGAAACAAATATTAAAGCAAATTAATTTTTAAAGAGAAATCTATAAACAATACATAAAAAAACTTATAGCATAATAAGAAAAGAATTTCAATTGAATAATTTAAATAACTTAAAACATCATTTGATTTAAATATTAAATTTTTTGTATGCTCAAATAAAATTTAAGTGATTTCATTTAGTTAATATTAAATTTTCAATTGAATTCATATTTTTAATTTTATTAAATTTAAAAGTATTTGTCTCTGCATTAGATTAAAAAAGTTAAAAGATATTTGTATAAATGATTAATACTCATATTCATAAAAATCAATCAATTTATTAATTAATTAGATATTTTATAAATTAGATCATTTTTATTTAATAATCTATTTTTAAGTTAAGTTTTAAATTTTACAAATTAAAAATAATCTCTTTTAATCATATATTAAAATTTTTAACTTCATTTAATTTTTAAGACTTTTAGTCTTTAAATCTTTTATCCACTTCTGAAAAGGAAAACTTAGTAGGAAGCCTGTTATTACGCGGAACAGTGTACATATACGTTTGCAAAGAAAGAGTAAGCCTATACACATATCTTCAAACCCCAAAGTTGATCCATTACAAACTTCAAGCTCTATAGTACATACAGGTTATAACATCCAAAGTGGTATCTTCCATTTTATCTGGGACTGATGATACTGATGCTTGGAACGGCACCACTAACAAGGTCACTTCCGGAGACATCTAGTGATGCATATGGATTCCTTTGTACAGTAGCCGATGATGGTGGTGATATTTGGTTCCCTGCATCAACTTCCATGATCTGCTCCGTTGTTCCGGTATTGCCTCGCGACGTCATGCCCCATATAATTTCAAGTTCTCTTACTACGTCAGCCATTGAAGGTCGCATGTCCGTCTCATCTTGGCAACATTTCAGTGCCAGGTTTAAGAACTTCTCTACACAGTCAGAAGGATAAGACCCCATTTTTCCATCAATCACTGAGAAGATCATGCCAGATTGATATGCAACATTTACCTGATCAAACGAATATTAATACATTACTTAATTACACAAATCGAAGAAAAATACAGAGGATTGGCGATCATGGAAAGAACTCATATTTTGCAGCCGTAGAAATCCTTTCAATGGTTAGAGTGGAGGATATATCGCAACTATCGGATCTATCATCAAACAGGCTAATTTAAGTGGTGGTACAAACTCAACTCTCAAACTTCAAAGTTAAGAAGAGGTTTTGTGGCATTACCTCCCTAACAACGTTTTTGCCATGTGAGATTGGCTGCATCCCTGTCAATAGCTCTAGAAATACTACACCAAGGCTGTATACATCACTCTTGTCGGTCAACTTATGCGTTAAGAAATATTCTGGATCAAGGTAACCCTGAAAAGGTGATACAAAGACATCAAACCTGGCTCATGTTCTTCTTCCATGGAATGTACCGACTTATTTCAGAATCTATATACCAAATAAATGCAGACTTACTGGAGTGCCTTTTACAACTGTGGATACATGAGCTGGTGCAGAACCTTCAATATCAGGAGCTGGGGCTAGCCTCGACAGTCCAAAATCAGCAACCTTTGCAGTGTAATTGAAGTCCAATAATATGTTGCTTGCTTTAATATCTCGGTGGAAAATTGGAGGGTTGGCTTCTGTATGTAGGTAGAGAATGCCTCTAGCTGAAGCCAAGGCAATCCTCAATCTTGTAGCGAAACTCAAGGTTTCTTTAGTCTTTGCTGTGGTACAAATATATGGTTCACCGTAAAAAGATCAAGTGAGATCGAGCTTGTGTTAGATGTAAACTTGAAAAGAATGGTATAAGTTTCTAAACACGTTTTGATTATTGGAAAAAAGTTCTAATAGGGAAAATATGAAACTTACCAGACAGATGGTCTCTAAGAGTTCCATTTGACATAAACTCATAAACCAACATCTGCATGAGCAAATAGCAATATACATCAAATCATTCCCATACTATCAGCTTGAACACATCCATAGTCAAAGAAACCGAACCAAGGAATTGAAATTTGCTCATAACGCAGTTTTTTCTGAGTTTTTGTGCAGATAGTGAAACAGAAAATAGAGTAATTACAGTTAAATATTTCTGTTTTTAATGTTACTAAGGCTTGAGTAAATACAGAGATTCCTACATAGCTTAAAAAGTAATTCGGTGTTTTCATTTCTGAAAAACTTTTGTTTTGCTGTGTTCAGTTTCAATCTTCTATATAGTTCAACAAGGGAAATAATCATCCAGGCACGGAATTTAACTTGAGAAATAAAGGATGGAACTTATGAAAATCACCATGCATGTAATAGCGCCTAATCAAGAATATCTATGAAGTCAGATTAGGAAGAGACAGATTCTTACAAACAGTTAGCTAATGATAATTCCCCAGATCGATGAGAAATGAGCAAGTTAGGGAATGAGATGAGAGACTACCTGTTCACCTTCTTCCTCACAATATCCAATCAAGGACACGAGATTTCGATGATGCAGCCTTGACAGCAACTCTATTTCAGTTAAGAATTCCTTCTCGCCCTGTAAAGATCCCATTTGAGCACGTTTTACAGCCACAACTTTGCCATCAGTTAGGACTCCTCTATGAACCTTGCCATACCCTCCGTGACCAACCTCAGTGGAGCTACTGAAATTTTTTGTTGCCAAGGCCATTTCAGAGAAAGTGAAATCCTTTAGTCCATCAATTTTGTTGGTAACTTTGGAAGCTGATGTGGAGCAAATTTTTAGACGTGAATTTCATTACCGCATGAAATTTATGAAATGTACAAAATAAACACTAATACTCACCAAGACGCTTTCTAGGAATTGCTTGATAGTTCCTCGAACGAGCCCTCAGAATAAGAAGTGTTACAATTGCAGATAATGTAACTGCACGAGCAATGGCTCCTACTAGTGCACCAGCCAGAACACCTTTCCTTATACCGGATGATCGACGGGTAGCGTACTCTGAAATATCCAAATTCAGTCAACTTCATAATGCTGTATGTGTTGGAGTAAGTATATCAGACAATGGATCATTGTATGTACAAAATGAGAAACTCATACAAGCTATCATTTGCGTCCCAAGGAAAGAAGTTTTTTTTTTTTCCATAATATAGTCATCAAATGATTTCCTTACAACAATAACTAGGTTTGGAGACAAACCATCTTTGTATGGATCCAATAGATTGATGTAGAGAAGCTCATAAGGTCCAAACACTTTACTATCAGAGATGTTCCACATAGTGAACAAACTATTGATGCGCCGAATCTCGGTCCTGTTGAATAGATAGGAACTATTGCTGTTGGCATCATAGACGGGAAAAAACTTCAATTGCATTCTCAATCGAGGCCCCTCTTCCCAGACAAAATGTTCGAGGTACAGTTGAGAACGATCTAATTTAAGACTTGAACTCAAATACTCCTCAAACATATTTTTGTAGGGAAGAAAATCCCAGAATCCAGGACTTTTCAATCTGTACCCAACAATCAGAGGTGCAGCACAGAAACAAGGTGTAGGAGAAGATGGCGAATATTCATAAGGAGGTGGGCATGATTGTATAGGACAGACAGTGATTCGGGTTACTGAGTTCGTCATCTTCTCCACATAATTTGCATTTCCGCAGAACTGGACTAGACTAGAATTTTTACAGGCAGGGTTGCCTTGAAGCCTGAAAATGTTTCGTAACATGCATAATATAATCATTTAAAAGTTAAAACTCATCTGAAACAACATTCAGTATTATATTTTCCATATTTTCAAGAAGACTGGCACGAGGGATGTTATTCATTTCAGATAGTATATCAGAAGGAAATTCGTCATGCTCATCTAGATCATTCATAGTAAAGGAGTTCAGAAACAAACCAGAGTGTGACATTTTGAGGGAGACTAACACCTCCCGTAATATTTGAAAATTTGTTGTTCTCAAAATCTCTGCAACATCAAAGAATGACAAAAGATTAATATCAATAGAACTTACATTTCTTAAGAGAACAATATAAAAAGAATTTTAAGTTCTTATATGTAGATTTGCACCACTATAGAAGATGTTATCAAAGGAAATGAAATATCATCATTAACGTCTTACAAGGTAAGTCTCTCAGTTCCACTGAAAGCCCTACTTTGCCAAATAGTTGATGGAATAGACCCACCCAGTGAATTGTTTGCAAGTGACCTGCCATTGAAGATAACCTAGTTAACCTTATTATTGTTCTGCAACGTTCAATTCTTTTGTGCCAAAACCCTCATAGTAACATACGAAACTGTGTCATTCGAATACCATTAAAGGAGCCTTGCAACTAAAAAAGATAAACGAAAGTGTTAGTGGAATAACACTCACAACTTTTGAAGGTGAGGAAGACTGGAAAAGTAATCAGGTATCGTTCCTGTAAGATTGTTGCTGGATAAATCTCTACAAATTTCACAATTCAACATCAAAGTGAGTTAATCATAATAATCAGAAAAAGAATCTATTACTTTCCATGTAGAACATCAAGAAGTGAAAGAACTTACATTGTTGTAATATTATCAGAAAGCTTATTGGAAGGTATTGACCCAGTTAAGTAATTCGAACTCAGGTCTCTGTAATTAATCAGAAATTTTTCTTTAGCTGACAAGGCCAGCATAAATATCCAAGAATAGGAACTAAGGAAGGTAAATAACTCGTGTCAATGAGACAGAAATATAAAATATAGACAAACTTACATATAGCTAAGTTTTGGTATCCTACTAAGGTCAGGTATTGGACCTCGCAAGTTACAGTTCCGCAAGCTCCTAAAAGGGCAAACCAGGCGCAGAGATAACGTAAGAATCCGCGCGAAGAAGATAAGGCAAAGGAAACAAGGTATAACAAAAGATATCGTGCCAAAAGCAAACAGTAGTATGACTATCCAGCAACTTCAGATCAAACCATATAATCTTCTTATTGTATGATGCAGTCATAACTTCAGCAACCACAAAACTTTTCTTTATTTCAGTCCTCAATTCGCTGAAATGTACTTGTCTCTACCTTAAAACAGAAAATGCATGAATGAAGGATCAAAGGCTTTTATCCACAAATATCGATTGCTAGAAGTGCATATTCTTTTAACCATATCCACACTTTCAATAACCACGTACTAGCTTTTAAGGTGTACTTGTACTTACAACTTCAACAATTTAGTCATGTTTCCGAAAGAATTTGGAATCGTCCCACCATTAAAGTTGTTGTTATCAAGTTGACTGCAAAGAAAGAAAAAGGGAGAGGCATGGGAGTTTCAGACAGAAATCCAGACAAACTGCATCTTCTGAAGTAAAATTGTACAGAATAAACAGTTAATCATGCTTCCTAATGTCCTGATAGATAAGAGAAACCATACAGTATTAGCAAGTTTGGGAATTGAGAGAACTCTGGTGGAAGATATCCCGATAAGTTGTTGTTGTCCAAAAGACTGCAAGTATTCATCGACATACGAACAGCATTGATGTCTTAGAGAAATAAGATAATAATGAAGAGAGTCGTTTATCCATATCAAACACGGGAAAACTAGCTAATACCAACTTACAAGTGGACAAGACTTGGTAGTCTGGACAGCTCAGGCGGAATTTGACCACTAATTGAGTTGTTGTTCATGTGACTGCCGAGGAGAAAAATTGCAAGATCAGTTAAACGGAAGCAATTCTAAGAAAATGTTCCAGCAGTAACTTAAAGCCATATAGAGCACTCACAAGTGCCTTGTTTTGTTCAAGTATGCAAACGACTTAGGCAGTGGTCCAGATATTTTATTCTGATCAATCTGTATCCTGTCCAAGAGTGGCAGATAACCAAGCTCTTCAGGCAGAGAACCTGTCAACTGGTTTCCATTTAGAAGCCTGAAAATAGAAGTTCCAGATATAGAATAAGAAATCGACCAAATAAAAATCACCAAGGGCAGTAATACAGAAAAGAGAGAGCTTAATCAAATGAGTATGTAACTGAAACTTACAGGAGTTGCAAAGATTTGATTTCACCTATTTCCTTGGGAATACTGCCAGTGATGTCGTTCCACATGAAGTCCCTGTGAGAAGACAGATGATAGAATATAGGACAGAAGGAAATTGGAAATATAATCCTTACAGAACTTTTGGTTAGTGTAAAGAGAGCTGCAAAGGTGATGTACACTTACAGTATTCGCAGATAAGATAAGCGTCCAAGAGATGGTGACAAACCTCCTGACAAATTCATGCTTAATAGTTGCCTGCATGAGATCAATTTAAAGGAAACAAATATCATTTCACAAAGCAAATTAAATGATTTTGTGAACACAACCACCTAAAACATTCGTTAATAAACTTTTCAGTTGTTCGACATAGTTCTCATACCAATTTGCATAACAGTAAAACTAGTTCCAATAGAAACATAATTATCAGAATCGGAAGGAAGAAAAATGATACCAGGGCTTGTTAACATGATTTTAATTTCCATGTCGATATAAGAAGAGACTTGAAAGAAAATTTGATAGTTACAATTCTGTGACGTGAAGATAACCATCGTTCATTGTCGCACTGAAACATAAAACTCCAGTCCAATTTGCGGTGCATGGATCCCCACGATTCCAGTTCCTCAAGTTCCCATTGACATCAACAAGGTAGTTCCTTATATCCCGCAATGCGTCCACTACAATTTTAAACAGGATATCTTCATTTCACTCACTTGGAGCAAATGGAATGGTGGAAAGAGGAAAAAAGATCAATCCTTTACACAAGAATTTTGTTAACAAATGCGAATTCTGGCTTTTCACGCATGAAATAGACTTGATATTTCTTGAATGAACTTAGTTGGTGATAAAAGAATTTGTGATAAGTAATGAACTTAATTGGTGATAGAGTATGCAAATGCACGCATTTACTCAATGGTGATTACAGGGAAAAAAAAGTTTTGGAATTGTAGCAAATATTCAACACAAGATAGTTGGCCTCTGGGGACACTAGAAGGAGATCTAGCAGAATCACCTTCCACAGGATCAGTAATGCTACTTTGAGCTTCAATTAGTAATAGAGACCAACACAGCCACAGGAGTAAAAGGGCTCCAAACATGCAAGCTCTTGAATTGAACATCCCAAAAATGGGAAAACAACCATACTTGTGCAGCATTTCCTACAGGGACAAAACAGGAGACAAGCAACAAAAAATAGAGAGCCTGAATTGTTTTTCTTACACAGACCAATTACATGAGCAAAACCAACGGAATGCTTTCAAGGATTATATATCAAAGGGTAAAACCATCATATCATATATAAGAAATACGAAAGTCAGAGTATTGAGTGAAATGAGAACCTGTGTTATTTAGTGGGGAAGAATAATAACGGGGTTATTGCAGCTTCAGCAGGAAAACATAGGAACCCGAAGTCAGGGGCTGTGCTTGATATCTTTCTAACCAAGTTACTTTTATGACTTAGGATTATTATGGCAAAGACCATAATAGAGAATGATGATAATATCCATCACCATCCCAGTTTTGTTTACTATTTTTCAACAATAATAAATTAAACTGTTAAAAACAAAAAAGAGAAGTAGAAGGGGAAACAATGTAACGGTATTAAAAACATCACCAAATAGGGGTGGCCATTTTGGCTTTGTTGAGAGATTGATGCGAGGAAGATAGAGAATGTAATATAATATCGGTGGTTTTAATATCCAGTGACAAAGAAAGGTGAAGATTTGAGAAACTTACCTGCTAGGTTGAACGGTCTGACCTGGTGTTAAACGCGTTAGATGTAAGACGCATCCCTGAGGTTGTTTCAGGATTTCCTATCCGTTACACGACATTAGAGGTTCGTCCAAGAACGAAGGTTAAAGCTTTGATTCCTGTCGAAAGAAAATTGTTTAAAACTCCGATAGTTGTTACTTCTATTTTGTTTTATGTTGGAAAACGGATCACAGTGAATTAACCAATAGATTCTTTCGATTATACGCAAGTTCGCAGCATAGCAGAATCCGCCGTGTTGGCGTCAAGCATGGCCCTGCTAGTTCCTTATTCCATCCTGTTGGTCAACATGCCCATGGTCAACTGAAGCTACCCTTTTTCAGAAACTACTTAGTATGGAACCAATTTTAAGAGTTAAATAATTATTCGTTCATCAGCATTAAAAAGACTCCTTCCAAACCAAACCAACGGAGAAGTCCTGATTCGGTTATTTGCATGTTGTCTGAATTTTGTTTATCGTTGTTACCTCTGACACGAAAACCAAAGCTTTGAACCCTGTGGGTTTTTACAATACCAGCGCAAGAACATAAGCAGTGGAACTACTCTTTCATTCCGGGCGACTTGAGATTCTTTATCTAATTTTACGGTATTTTATTCTGTTTTATGAATTTTAGTTATTTATTTATGTGGGTCTCACATAAATAAATGCGAGATCTGCATAAATAAATAGCTGAAATTTATGAAACAGAATAAGACACTATAATATTGGACAGAATATCCTATCTCTATTATGAGGTCTGTGTAGAAGGATAACGTGTTAAACATGCAGTGTAACACAAATTTATCCTACAAGTTTAAATTAACGGTGGAGGAAGATACCATGTTCTTTTATATGTTTAATCCTAAATAAAAAAGCAAAACCATGTTAGTCGTACGTAAGGTAGTATATTATCATCACCGGACTTTTTGGAAAATTGCTTCTTTTACACATTTTAAGCCACTCAGACTCATTGACACTAACTATTTACGATATTAGAATCCAAGTTTTCTCTGCAACAAAGATAGATGCTTCCATATGAGAATAGACAAATTAAAGACTTGCAATGGTACCGTGTTAATACTCATAATATTTCGTAGAAAACGATGCGTGTCTTATTGGTGGTGGCCATTTACGTATCCTGGACCTACAGCATAATAAATAATAATAATAATTTGTATTTTAAAATAATTAAAATTATTATACATTCAAATTGAATTTTATTAAGTTCAAAGAAATCAAAATATGTACATATATATATTTAAAGAATGCATAAGTCGTAAGCTGATAAAGGTCAACCACTATCAAGCAATACCATGCCTAGATTATATTACATAGCATACTAAAATTTCTGACAAATGGATGGTATGTATCTAACCCAAAATCGAGAAAGGACAAGCCTATGAATCAGTCATACATAATTGACAACCCAAAGAGATAAATCCCGGTGATTTGCATTGCCATTTGGACATGTCGCATGGATAAATACAAGGTTTGGTGAGTTGAAGAAGAGATTGGCAACGATTTCATCATACCAATTTGAAGTTTAGTGTGTTCTCAAGAATATAAGAACATAAATTATCACAAAATCATAGCGTAGGCCTTGGAAGAAATGTGTGAATTTTTTAATAAGTATTATAACTATTGCAATTCACAAACATTGGAGACAATTATATAATACCCACCTCAAAAGAATAAGAAGTAATAAATTGTTTCTTTGTCTCCAACAGATTAGAGATAAGCCTAAAAATATATAATAGTCAATACTACTATTTGAACAAGATGTCTAGTTAGAACTTAAGAAGACTTGAACGTTGAGATCAGGAAAAGCTGGAAAGAAAATACCCTGTTCAGGTACAGCTTTTAGATACTTCAACTTTATGAGCTACCTGAAAATAGATATAGGTCGGAATGCGGATGTTTATTTCTATTTTTTTATTTTTTTATTTTTAAAATTTAATAAAAATTTTACTTTTTTTTGGTTTTAGTTTCATCTTATTTTTAAAAATTATGAAAATCATAAAAGTGGTTTTTGTTTTTTGGCATTTTCTTATAATTTGATTTACCATCAATTAGATATATATTATTTTTATTTAATATATTAATTATTAATAAGAATTATGAATAACTTAATTTAATATCATATATTTAATTACTTAAAATTAATTATTAATAAGAAGTATAGATAATTTCATTTTATTTATGCAATTAAATTAAATAAATTTAATTTAATTTAAAATATCTTCAAAATATTAAATTTTTAAATAAAGTTTAATTTTTAAATTATTTATTTTAATAAAGTATAATAATTTTGTTGATAATTTGTTAATAATGTTATACAAGAGATGAAAATATAAGTTATATTTAAGCTTTATCTAATATGTAATTATTATCTGTGAAAAAATATAACTACATTAATATTAACAACCAAACAGGTTTTTATTTTTATCTAAAAGAAAAACATAAACTAGAAACTGGAAAAAAAATTGAAAATTGAAAACTATAACAACGAAAACAAAAATAGAACCAAATGACCCTTTAAAGAATTAAGACAATTATTGCAAAACAAATCTGATATTTGGTCAAATAGTTGTCAAATACAAGAGTTTGCTAATGAGCCTACAATAAGAAGAGATGTTTGTTAGTAAAAAACTACCATCTTTAGTCAACTTGTAAGAAGATAGTATAGGGTGTAGAAACAGGTTTAGAATCAATAACATATATGTCCTTTAATAAGTTCAAGGTATATTTATCTTGACAAAGATTAATACCAACCAAGAATCTAGCAGCTTAAAGGCCAAGAAAGTACTTCAGAGTAAACTTTAATGACAAAATTTTGATAAAAATCATTATTAACCATGATCACATTATTGCCAGATACTAATAATGTAAGAAAAAGTATAGCTAAAAACTTAAGGAACAAAGTGTGATCAACATTTACTTAATGACAATCGTAATTAGTTCAAGCTTCTAATAATTTGGCATACCATTAAGCTTTAATCTATAAAGGAATTTAAGCAACTTGCAAGCTATAGAGGAATTAAAACAACAAACACCATCATATAACTTGATATAAACTTCTTTATGCAAATCCCACATGTAAAAATTATTATCAATATCAAGTTGATGCAAAAACCAATTATATGTTGAATTAAGAGCTAAAAATTCTCACAGTAGCCATCTTGTTGACTAGATGTAATTTTAAGATATTACCCCTTTTACTAGGCCCATTTGTATCCAATGGATTGTTTACCAGAAGGAAAATCAGTAATTTCCCACATTTGATTATCCTTAAAGGTTTCAATTTTTACAACTATTGTTGAACAACCTCTTTATATGTTTAAAGTTCCTAATTAGAATCAATACTTAAAAAAAAAGTACATTGATTAAAAGACAAATAGTTACAAGATGATTGCAAATATGGAATGAGGGCTAGTAAGCAATATGGACAATAAAAGTCAAGATAAGTAAGGGAATGTCTAAATCTTGTACTCTGCTTGAAATAAACTGAAGAGGATGAATTAGGTAAATGTGCTTCAGGAGTAGAAAGAACTAGAGATGCTTGATCAATTAAAGGAGCACAAATAGAAATAAGCATATTAAACGAGGCAAAACATATTCATAATTAGGACCTAAATTAAGTTTATCAATAGAGAATCACCACGTCCCTGGAAACACACACTTGTTTAATTTCTAAATTATATAACTTACAACCCTTCACACCTTACAGTTATCCTGAAAACATGCATTTAACTACTTTAAACTCAATTTTTATTTTGAAAATTGTCATCATTAAAAGTAAAGTATAAAAAGACAAATAATCTTAAAGAGTTAAACTAGGAATAATATGAAAAAGTTTTCATAAGATGTGATATTATGAATGAAAAAAAAGGAATTCTTTTAAAAAGAAACCCTGCACGTAAAGCACATTCACTACAAAACTAAATTAAAAGATTAGCCTAAATTTGTAAAGTCCTTATCACAACCAAGATATGTTGATGTTTCCTTTCAATCAGACTATTTTATCGAGGTGTCTTTACACAAAAAGTTCGATGACCAATGCCTTTTGAGTCATAAAATTCTAGCATATTAAGCTATCGGCCTATATCACTCCTTAATCCTTTTATCAAATTGTATCTCGATAAACAAGATAAATTGTAGTAAAAGAGGCCTAGCTTCACACTTAAATTTCATAAGATAAACCCATATAATAATGTTGAATTCATCAAAAATTGTGCAAAAGTAATGTTGACTTATAGGTGTTTTGGTATGTATATGCCTTTAAATGTCAACATAAAAGTAAACATAAGTAGTAGTATCACTAATAGGAAAAGGAAATTGTTTTTGCCTAGCAAAATGACAAATCTCACAAGGTGAACGTGATACCAAATGTTGTATTTATAGGACCAACATTGGCAAGCAATTTCAATCTAGCATCTAATCAGTACTCTAACCCATAATGTTAAAGGTTAACTTTATTGGTAATAATGGAATTACAATGAAAAGATTTATAATCTCTTACTAATATAAACCGTTGATCTTTTTAGCCAATCCAGTCATCTTCTACTTATGAAGATCTTGGATGAAACATAAATTGAATTAAAAAGGCAAATAACAAGTTAAAACACCTATCAATCTACTTGCAAAGATGAAATTAAATTTGAAAATAGTAATAAAGAAAACATCCAATAATGCCAATAAAGAAGAAAGCTTAACAATTAATACATGTGCAATAGGAACTTGAGATTGATTTAGTAATTTCATACCGACATTTTAAATAGGTTTATATTAATTAAAAATATAAATAAGCATGTTATATGATCAATAACTCCTAAATTAATTATTTCGCTATAATGAACAATTCTCTTAGGAAAAGAACTAGGCGATATGTCTACCTAACATATTAATAGAGTGAGAAATTATAGTGTACCAAATATTCACTTAAGACACTTGAGTCTATTGCATTCTTGGGGAAGATGAAAAAACTAAAGTAATGCTTGAAAGAGACTATTAAAGCATGCTTAAAAATTTTACATATTGATCTCTTATAAAAGGAAACTGAGGAGAAGCAATAATGTCACCAGTGCTTTGAGACTTTAAAATAGTATTATCACCGTCATAAATGAATTATCGAGATAATTAGTTTCTCCAAGAATTAATCCATAAACCTAACTAAGTATCCTAGAACAAGACCTATAATGTGATTTATAACTAGTGGAAAAGTCATACTTGTTATATCATCTTTCAAATGTATATCCCCTTTTGTCATAAAACACATATAAAAGCCTTTAATTAGTATTAGCCTAAAGGTCTTCACCTCTCAATCTTCTCTTATCACTAAAAGTATTACATCTAGTAAAACTTCCATTAACATCTTTATTCAAAAAAACTAAATGATCTACCAACAAAAGCACTAGTATCAATATTAGAAACATAATTAGAATGTAATTATCTTTCCTAATGTACGACCAGTGAAAACACTTTATTGATAGGAGGCAATGAATGGCATTCAAAATCATATTTTCATTAATTATAAATTGAAAGCCTTTAGTTTAGTTTCTAAATTAACCTAAATCACACTCAAAATCAACGAAAATATGACTAAATTGAAGACTCTTAACTCAATTTCTCGATCATAACCTTCTTTGACCTTTCTACCATGGGATTTTTGAAATTTAGATTTAGTTGCCAATTATTTACCATAGAGCATATGCCTGAACCTCTAGAGGATATTCAAGAACATATCCTATGAGAATGGCACGTTAGAACAGTCACATTAACTTATTATGGCATCACACATAACACAAGTATTCAAACTAATCAAATCTTCTCGTTTCATTCACAAAATAGACTTACTTACATTGTACCGTTACAATTTATATCCATGTATTTACATTACATAACATTTGAGAGTTTACAACTGCATACAAAATGTTAACATGAAGTAAGAAGCTAAACAAACACCTCCTAACTAGACTCCTTATATATCAGCTGACTAGATCTTTGAGTCATTCTTATTCTTAAAATGACAATACTAGAATTATACTCGATTGCCTTAGAAGCTAGAACTCTCTTGTACCTGAAAATCAAAGTTGCAATTTTGATGAGTTTGTGAACTCAGTGAGCGAACCATCATCGATGTGCTCACTTAAGTCAAAACACAAAATCAAACATATAAACAATTTCGACAAGTTTAACACATCATCTAGTATCAAAACCCACATCACATTTTATCATATTTCATCAAGTATAACATATATACAAACATTTCATAACACTATTTCAGAACAATCCATTAATTCATCTCAATTATTCATATGATACATGTAAAGTTATATATATATATATATATAAATGCACCCATGACTACATTTTCATTTTACTTTGTTATGACTAAGCGCCTATTTATTGTCCCGTATTTGTTGTGGATACCAGGTTTATTTCATTTACTGTCCCGTATCTATTGTAGATACGGAGCTCATTATTAACTGAGCCTGTGGCTCTTTGTGCACAATTCCTGAGCGTAAAGCTCTTTTTTACGTTGGTCACTCTAGTCACAATTCTTTTAACTGATCATACATATCAATGTAATAGAATGCATCAATTCATATAATATGCTATCAATAATCATGTCACTTATCACATTCTTCAGACCTGAGTCTAACATTCAACATTCAGTTGAGTACACATTCCATATTATACATACAATTTGAAAACACTTTCATATACAGTCTCAAGTATCAAACTCCTCAAACCAACAATGTCTGGAATCATAGCAATCATATAAGTAACCATTCAATAATTGAAAGTTAACCAAAAACAATTCAATCATAATGAGAAACATCTAGGTTAACACGCAATACGCTCCAAATAAGCTATTGCATTGATGATTCGACAATGTATAGATGCAGGTGATCGACTTGTGCGTCTTAAGTCATGTACTACACACATAGTTCACATATTACTAAGTTGTTTAATTAAGTGAATATTCAATCATACATATGTATATGTGTCATGTTCAATGTATGCTCAATTAACTTTTTTAGTATGTATCCTTATTCACAAATCTTGACCATTCAAACATCATAACTTGTATATAACTAGTTGGAATTAGGTTTATACCTTAAGTAAACTTCTAAATTCATCTTTCATACATTTAGTAACCTTTTCTAGCAATATATTCACACAATTGTTTCCTAACTCTCATTCATTTATACCCAATACATATTACTCGTAACCTTTTAATCATATTCACATTCATAAGAACACCTTTATACCTTTAACAACTTATAATTTCCAAATTTAAACACATTGATATCAAGACAATCCATTCCTTATGTTATAACATCAATTAACAACCTAAACTGTCAAACCCTTAACTAATTAATCAAGCAACTATCTAAGTTCATTTCAAGCCCCAATCAAATCCGAATGCACTAAAGTAAAGTGACTTATCCTTATATGGTTCAATAATTACAAAAAAACATAAAATTTTCATTTCAAAGCATTGCCCATGATTGTGGGGGACTTTTCACGACTATGGGATGAGTGCCCCGAAGTGCACTATCCAATTTTCCTTAATTTTTCCAAATTATAATAGCTTCATATCAAATTCAAAACATCTTTATATTAGTCTATTAATTATACTTAAATTACTCAGCAAATTTCATCTCCAATTCCAACTTAAAATCATTTAATTGGTAGCTCATAAACTATTTATCTTTCATGCATACAAAAAAACCAGAAACTTTCGTTTACTTAATCTCATTACATATGTAGTCCTATTTTTTTTCCCCCAAATTTATGAACACTTCACTAGCTCCTTTCTTTAGCATAAATTCACCTTCATTTTGTTACGAGAAGAGTCCTGCAGAGTCACGTGGATGTGCAAAGGAATGACTCACATCCCTTAATAATTCAAGCTTGCCAACCCAAAATATGAGTCCAGCATAGGGAGGTTCATCACAGGCTATCATATACCCACATATAGGAGAGCATGATCTGAAAGATTCTAGAAGACAGACACTGCAATAACAAATTCTGTTTCAACAAATTTATTCGATATGTATGAGCTGTCAGTGTAAACAATCTGTATAAATTGAGAACTTAATGTACATGATTATTCATTCATTCAATCAATACAATACAAAAATTTTACACCATTTTCACATTTAAACTTCAAATCTCAATCTAAATCATCCATATAGCAACCTATAACCTATGGTTCTCATGCATCAAAAATAAAACAAAAAAGTATCCAATTCATGTATTATTTTCCAGCACACTTTATCATCAACTTCACCTGCAATCTATCCCAATTCAGTCATCATAAACTTTCTATTACAACATGCCACAAAGCTCAATACTTTACTTGTTTAGCTCAAGTTCTACCTTATTTCATCAAGTATACTTTGCCTAATATGCATGCAAGATCATCTTAAATATAAGGTGGGAATTGGATGGGTTTTCAGTAAGGATAAAAGACAATAGCAAAAACAACAATGTTCTGGTTCTATAACTATCATGTGAAGGGTGAAAGCATGGATTTTTAGTGTGAAAATTGGACACAAATTTAAGCAAAACACAGGGATGTGAGGGAATGGTGTTTCGATATTGAAAGGAAAGGAGAAGAATAATGAACCCAATAGAAACTATCCTTGCAGTTGCTTAACTCATTAGTGCTAGATGTCACCATTTCATAATGACTTTTTTCACCTATGCATGCATTCCATTTGTCCCATATATAAGCTGCCAAATATCACCAATGTCCTAGGTCATTTGTCACTCAATCACTGCTACCATTTGTCACTTAATTTCTTATGTCAAATGTCACTCAATTCTACTACTATGTGTAACTTATTTCATAGGCTTAGTTATCTTAAATTTTCATATGTCAATTTGACATTTTTCCTAAACTAAATGCACATTTTAATTCATCAATTTTTCAATTGTAACAATTAAATCCAAATTTACTAATTATGATCCACCAATCCAAATTCAAGATATAAGCAATACACAATTCACGTCATGATCATTTTAAACCTTTCATACCTCGAAATATGTCAATTGAGTGCATATACAATCTTGACAATGCTTACTAAATCATGATTTATATGTGTATGCAAATATTATGTATGCCAATGAAATGGATTTCATAAATTCTCAAATGATATGACTATAGTCTAAGATTCTAATCCTCAGTAAATTTTGGAACCCGTGCTATTGCACTTAGAGTATTTATAGTTAAAAGAACTAATGCATTAAATGTCATATGTTAAAGGAGATGAAACATATGATTGTGTAGTTTCACCATCCCAAAATGATAAATTCCTCTCGACTTGCTCTTGTAGATGCTTCATTCAGATATCTACTTAAATTTGACATACCATACGTATATGCAATTTTTTACTTACCTTATCAACTAGAGCTTTATGATCATTCTCACATTTTAAAGGGATTTTAACTTTAACTTTAACTTAAACAAAAATTGAGGTTTCTTTCCTTGCTCAGTCATTTTAAGGTGCTAACAAATTGTGATAACCCTAAAAGACCATTCTTCTTAACCAAAACCAATGAGAAAAATTAGCACTCTAAGCCACCAAAAAGAGATTGAATAGAAGAATAAGCGTTAGGTTGTGTTAGACTTTTAAGACTAAATTGTTAAATCGCGCAAAAATTAGCAAATCTTGACTAATCAAGACACTTATTAATATGAAGATGACATATAAAACTAGAATAAGGTAAAGACCTACAAGTAGATATAAAATGAGTATTGTTAATGAAAAAGTGTTAAGAGTAAGAGAGTGTTGACATATATTGGTGTTTATTCGCAAAAAATACTTAACAAGAGTCAAGATTTATAAGTGAAACCAAAGATGAAAGGCATAATTAAGTCAAGCTAAGTTTGAAGGTATGGGATACTTAACTTTGATGAGAAGATCAAAAGGTATATAAAATTAAGATGATTATTATTTGATGACTTAGATTATTGCTAACTTAGTTCATAAAGCAATGTGACTACACCAAAAACATGCTTGGATGGTTCATGCATAAAGATGGCTTATGATGACTAAACTAAAGTCGTATCAAGGCACTTGTTTTTAATAGGTGATGATGTGACAACATATAGTAACAAAGTGTACATCTTTCAAAATATATTTTCTATATGCTAAAGTGCAGGCAGTATCCTAAAGTGGATAACTCCTTACTAACTTGAAATTAGAAGAAGTAGTAACTCCCCACTAACTTGATAGGTTAGTGGAGAAAATTGGTAGTTTTAACTTAATTAGTCCCTAAGCTTTTGTAAGCCAACACGTAGGCATATTTGTAAGTTTATTTGTGTCATATATTGTACATTCAATCATCTACAAAAGAGTTAAGAGCTTTGAAAGAATGTTCTTGTTGAGAGTTTCCTATAGGAAGGTCTTTAGGCGGTTTATTATAAAGTATTGCAAATTGGAAATAACTCTAGTCCTTATGTTGTTTTGTTGGAATATATCAATAAAATGTTAGCTCTATCATATCTCTCTTGTTCATTTCATTTTATTGATTTATGTAAAATACTTATTTATTAAAATTATGATTGAAACATCTAAATATGAGTGTTGTGAGACATTTAAAATTAATTGGACTTGTTAGCCGAACAATCATGAGGAAAGACCAAGTTAAATTTTGATAAACTTAAATTTGAGTGTCACATGAAGACTTCAACAATTTACTCTATTATGTTGCATCTGAAAAAGTCCTCGTGATAGACTCCTCCTGTCTTATCTTTTTCATCCATTCAGTTTGGCAAACACTCTGACTCCAATCATCACCCATTCGCAAACATGATCAAGACTAAGATAGAGACAAAGAGAGTGAGAGAGACCACACCTCCCATGATTGCTAATTAAAGCAACAAAACCACATGAGGGAGCAAGATGAAGAGGAAAATTACGTCTAGATTAAGAAAGATGATGCAAAATTAAGATAATTATGTTAATTGGATTAATTATAATTTAATTTAATTTAAATGAGTGGAAGTAACATGGTATTGCGGATCCCACAAAAATAAGTAAACATTTCTATATGTTTAGAATTAAATTTGAATAGTTTTGAAAAGTTAAGATTCTTTTTAAACTATTTAAAATATTAGAGTCTGACATATTTTACTACAAATATAAGAACTAAAAATATATTTTCACTTAAACATATACTAATACACAAGTAAGATAATAACGTGAAAGTAGTGTGATCTAAAATGATATAATTAAAAGATATTTAAGTAACGATAGGTAAGAAGATGTTATGATTTCAAGTGTGAGTGGGAATCTCACATTGAAAATTGATGGAACTAGTGAACTATGTATAAGTAGAAATGAACCATAAACCTAATGCATTAAAGTTTTGGGTTGAAGTGTGATGTGAAGGCCTACGAGTATATTCTTCACTAGGCCCATGATATAGGTCTCTTGTAAAAGTGAGCTCCCCAAATCCACAAAGTGGTATCAAAGTCAATGATTCAACAAAGGATTAGTATAAAGACGATAGTCAAATCCAGTGATTGTCTCTCCTGATGAGCCTAGACCAGTGGAGCAGAAGAGCTCAGTGATGCCATATACTCAAACCGCTAAGAAAAAGGCTTTTGCTCAAAGAAAAATTTAAGCCGAATGTGAAAGTTTACACTTGAGAGGAAATTATTGAGATTTCAAGTATGAGTGAAATTTTCACATCGAAAAAAAAGAAACTAGTAAGGGGTATATAAGTGAAAATGTTATAAAACTAATGTCTTAAAATTTTGAGTTGGAATGAAGAATCAAGACCTATGAATATGTTACCTTACTAGGCCTATGATGTATATTTCTCATAAAAGTAGGCTCCTCAGATCCAGCAGAGCATTACACTGCACTACTGCTAATGATAAATATTTTCATTTTTCAAACTTATACATAGACATCATAGGTTCTAAGATGTGTTTTTGAGATTATAGCTTCGTGTATTTACCAATTACGGCTTTAGAAAGTTATATCAAATTCTAAACGGTAATCCAAAATATCCCGCAAGTCTATGGGAAATGTGTTTATCTCTTAGACAGCTATATTGGACGTTTCGAACTAAATGAAATGGATACAGAAAGAGGACACGGAATCATATAGATGCTACAAAACAGTTGATAAAGACGATTTAGTATGCTTGTTAACTACCTTCTTATTAATAATAACAATAATAATAATAACTCAATTCAAATAACTCATTTTTTAATTCCAATTTTATAATAACTTTATAGAATTGTAGTAAACTAGTCGAGGGAATAACTAGAAACAGAAAGAGTTTAATTGCTTGGTAACAAACGATTATTCATCATCACGCGTCTTTGCCAAAACCTAAAATGATAATTATTTAATCCATCCTCGTTACTGGAGAGTGAAGACAACTAATTAATCGTCGTCCGTGTTGTTTGTAATAAACAATTGCTATGGCCGACTGCTACAGAGTGCAACCAGGCTGTGAACATATGTTTGGTTTTCTTTTTTGTTCTTGTTCTCAGGAAAGCATTCTATATATATTCATGTCAAGTTCTAATTAGACAGCTTTTGTGGGCACTAGTTGATTTAATTAGGGCCTAAATCTAACTTTCTTTCATATTCGATTGGCTAATTTAAGTACTTCTTACCACAAATTTGTCCACTATAAATCTGTGCTTAGATATCCCGTCAAATAATAACCGGAGCAAAATGCAAAAATGAAGATAGTTTATATTTAAAAATAATTAAGATATTTAAATTTAAAAATAGAAAACAAGTTTAAAGCAAGAATTTTTGAAATAATTCATTCAAATATTTTTTATTTATTAGCATATACCATTTACTTATTAAAAATATAATTTGATAAAACTGATAATAATTTGATCAAACTCAAAAAATAATTTACAAGATTGAGTTCGAATTAATTTGAGTTTCGGATATATTGGAATTGTTGTTGGGCCTGTTTAATGTCAAGTGCTACGTTTTCTTGTAAAATAGAAAACTTCTCCGGGCTCTTGCTAAGTCATTCATGATAAGAACCTTAGTAAGACTTTTGAGACAGCGTTAACTAACCGCCAATAACTGAAAGTTATGTCTGCCTGAATTGGACTCCACTAACCTTTTACTTACTCTCCGCCAATAACTGAAAGCTATGTCTGCCTGAATTGGACTCCACAAAACCTTTTATTCCGACTAAAAACCATGTCTGGACTGAAGTGAGTTGGGACCGATCTTAAAGGGCTTTCACTCTCCATCACCATCAATGCGTTGCAATTTGCAATGCTCACAGTATACTTTGCCATCACAGATGCTATTGCTTCGCTTTCGTCTTTATATCCATGTATATATTTTCTTTCATTCACTTCACATAAGAATGTTATCCAATCACGTCAGACACATTCTCATCGTAAGACTGCTTCTTCAAATTGATTTATCAACTAATCAAATAAATGCTGGGGACATTATTGATATATGCTACCGAGATGTGAATGGATACGGGTCGGACTAGGATTCCAAGGTTGATAAGATAGAGATCTGATTTGAGTATGTGGAATGTCACCACAGTTACTCTTTTCTAATCTGTTTATATAAATAAATATATGCATGATATTTAATAAATATAATAAAAATACCGTAACGAAACAAGATATCTTATGCAATGTTTTTTTTTTGTAAAACCGAGGCGGAAGTTTAGAAAAGAAAATTACAGGACAGTGACATGGGGTAAAGCAACCCCAACTGCATCGGCAAACAAAAGCGAAGACATCCCTTGAATAACATCACTAAACCAGTATACGCCAACAAACAGATAAGTGCTATAATTGGCAAGCCAATCTGCATAACGATTGCCTTCCCGGAAGACATGACTTATAAGTACTACCCAATATTTGGAGAGCAACTCTTGAATGGTCGGAATCAGCATGTTAACTACCAGATGTTGATCGCTAGTGAGACTGGCCACAACCAGGACAGAATCAATAGTGACTTCAACTTGGGAATAACCAGAATTACCCTTGCCAACATGTGAGTCAAACAGCTAAAATGACGTGGAGACTCAGAAGCCAGTTGTTCAGTTCAGGGTCCAAGTCGTTGGATATTTCTAAACCACTTGTTTGAGTGGCAGAGACCTGTCCTGCGCCCACCCGTGCCTTTAATACCCAATGACATTCATTCCTGTGCAATAAAGCTTTACGTCGTTGCCTTATTTGACGCTAAGGAATTCTCCTTTTTATCCCCCTTTTGAACCTTGGATTTATGCTTGAATTTTGCTTTTTAGGAGTAATTGATAACGTAAAATTGTATTAAAAAAGACCTTTGTGAAAGGTAACTGGCATAAAAGTACAGATTTGATCAGACACGAACAATGAAGAAAAAGGACACACATCTTTTTTTATTGGAGGTAGTTCCCGTGTCGTTATGTAACCAGAAGTACTTTGGTACATACATTAAGGATATAATGGTCACGAAGTTGATTAACAGAGCAAAGAATCTAGGAAAAGTTAAATTAGTATTACTGTAGATAAGAAGATAAAGAGGAGAGTCTTTATATGAAAAGGAACAGATACCGTCAACTTTTCCAAGTAAGATACTCCCTGTCTCTGTTAGAGCTCAGGAGATCTTGTCCTCTGAACTCGAAGGCAAGTCCAGGGTTTCTTCACGTATGGTCAGCCCTGATAGAAGCAACAGCAAGCTTGCTATTGCGATGGAGAGGACGGGCCAATGGTATCGTATAACATATGACTGCCGGATCTATAACCTTAAAACTTCAGTATGTTTTATGGTGATTAATCTTATGCGTGTGTCCAATTCTTGCCCAGGGTGTTTCGTCAAGATATTCCAATTGATGTTCTAGTTGAAGTTGGCGAAGCTAATTTCCCCCTTCACAAGGTAAGTAACATCATTAAAGCTCTTAGTTAGCTTGTTCAAAGATTGTAAGTAATCAAGATCGTAATCTTTATTATGTTCGAGCAGTTTATGCTAGTGGCGAAGAGCAACTACATAAGGAAGTTGATAATAGAATCTAACGAAGCCGACCTGGCAAGAATCGATCTGTCAGACATTCCAGGAGGCCCTGATATCTTTGAGAAAGTTGCTAAATTCTGCTACGGTGTCAACTTCGAGATCACAGTCCACAACGTAGCAGCTCTCCATTGTGCAGTTGACTATCTCCAAATGTCTGACGATTATTGCGACAACAACCTCGCAGGCCGCACAGAAGATTTCCTCAGTCAAGTTGCTCTCTCAAGCCTCTCTGGCTCCATTGTTGTCTTAAAATCCTGCGAACAGCTTCTCCCCATGGCTGAGGACCTCAGAATTGTCCAAAGATGCGTTGATATCATTAGTGTTAAGGTGCTAACTAACTTACATGTTGCTAAACACTAGTATCATGTTTCAAAAAATAACTTGCAGTAAAAATCATCTGTAGGTCTGCAGCGAGGCAAACTTTCCCAGCAGAACACCACCTAATTGGTGGACAGAGGAGCTATCAATCCTGGACGTAGAGTTCGTTGGCAAACTACTTTCTGCAATGAAACAACGTGGAGCTAAACCACTAACCTTGGCAAATGTTCTGATTAAGTACGCAGAGAGAAATCTTCGCGATCTAGTCCGAGATCACACTGGCAATGGATTGAAGTCCTCGTATTCTCGTACTGACGAAGACTCTGATATCCCCAGGACACGTCAACGCGTGCTTCTGCAATCCATAGTATCCCTGATGCCGTCAGAAAAAGCTGCTTTCCCAATTCACTTCCTTTGCTGTCTTCTTCGTTCGGCCATCTTCCTCAGGGCGTCCACTTCGTGTAAGAACGAACTCGAGAAACGAATCTCGGCGATATTGGAGCATGTCATGGTTAAGGATCTTTTAATATTGTCTTTTACTTATGATGGCGAGAGATTGTTTGATCTGGAAAGTGTCAGGAGGATAATATCGGGATTCGTTGACAAGGAGAAGAACATGGTTGTCTTCAACCCTGGTGATTTCAAAGAGACGTTTTCTATGGCGATGCAGAGAGTTGCAAAAAATCTGAACACTTATCTAGGTGAGATTGCCACCCACCCAGATCTCAGCATCTCCAAGTTCAATGGTATTGCGATGCTGGTGCCTAAAGGAGCTAGGAAAGTGGACGATGACCTCTATCGCGCTATTGACATCTACCTAAAGGTAAAAGTAGTTGACATATATATACCGTCAGGGTTTAATAGGAGTATCCTTATATCTACCGGAGTTCAAGTGTTCTTGTTCTAAAGACTTGGAGTAAGTATATTAACAGTTGCATGCATTTGAAATTTCAGGCTCATCCAAATCTTGATGAGATGGGAAGAGATAAGGTGTGCAGTGTGATGGACCCGTTAAAACTCTCATACGAAGCTCGACTCCACGCATCACAGAACAAACGCCTACCTGTACAAATAGTATTGCACGCGCTTTACTACGATCGGCTGATGCTGAGGAGTGGAGCAGATGATCGGAGCACATGTGCTGACATTACAAGGAAACAAGTACAGGCAGATGTGTCCCTGATGAGAGAAAATGAGGCTTTGCGAGCAGAGCTAATGAAGATGAAGATGTATGTATCGGATATACATAAGGGCGGTCACGGAACTACATCTGGGAAGAGCGGTGGTGGTGGTTCTCGGAAGCCGGCATTCTTCTCTTCTGTGTCCAAGACACTGGGGAAGTTGAATCCTTTCAAACATGGGTCCAAGGATACTTCTAATATTGATGATATTGTTGGTGTGGATGTGACCAAGCCTAGGAGGAGAAGGTTCTCTCTTTCCTAATCAGTTTGATGATCAATTAATGTGCTATTTATATCCTGTCTACCATGAATTTGTTGTACGGAGGTACGGATGTTCTCTTTTCAAGTATTACCAGCTAGTGTTCAGTGCGCATATGTGCAGTCTAAATTTGGAAATGTATAATGACTAATTAATTTTGAGAATTAAAGAGTACGTATTTATAGGTTTTCTTATGAATAGTTAAAATGTGTGAATGAATATTATTAAAGTTAGAATTTGAAGGGAAAATTTTGAAATGTATAAAATAAAATTCGTTAAAATATTTTAGTAAAGAACATAATAATTGTAAAATTTGATATGAATTAAAATAAATTAATGAATTTTTAAAAAAAAATTTGTCCGATGTATAAAAACAATCAACAAATATTTGAATTAAAAAGAAATTACTATTAGAGCAAACAGATCAAGAACAATAGATCAATAATACAAAATAGAATATAGGAGAAGCACGGTTCAACAAGAAGTACGGGAAATAGTTAAGTTTAACAATTATTCAAGAAACGTGTTATCTAATAATAGACTTATGGATTTAATTCTACACCAACAAACATTATAGCTCTTTTATGACGTGTATTCAACATTAGTTTGATGGCTAGAATGCCACGTAAAATAAGGTATCAGTTAAAAGCTCTTACTCTAAATATTCTCTCTCTCTCTCTCTCTCTCTCTCTCTCCTCCTCCTCCTCCACATTTCTCTATTCCAACATGCATGTTCATTTTAGTGAAGACATTTCTTAAAAGTTACTTGAAAATGTTGATAAAGTGGCATGAACAATGAAGTAATTTTCCTCAAGCATTCAAATGCTTGTACAGCTCATACCTGGACATTTTCTAATTTCCCCATAGCGAGCTTCAACGGTTTTGTCATTTTACATTATTTTTTGAGAAGTAAACTTGTAGCTGCTTTATCTCCCTTTGTCTGTGTGGTAAGTACCTTCGTACTCAAGCTTTCAACTGCCCCTTTATTTTATTTTATTTTTGGTGAGAAGGAAAGAAAACCAAAGAGGCCTATGGCCTTAAGAAAGCAATAGAAACAGCATCATTAAGAAGAAATTGACGAAGTCCTGGCCCTGGAGACTCCCAAATAGACAGAAGCTGAGGATTAGAAGACCCCTGCTTAGCTAGAAAATCCGCACACTGATTACCTTCTCTATAAGTATGCACAATAGAACACTCCCAATCACCCTGAATCAAATGCCTGATGTCCTCAATAACATGGAAGTAAGGGTGAGAGTGAGGACAAGGTCCCGCAACTAAATTAATAGCTTCAAGAGAATCTGACTCCAAGATAATACGTCTGAAATCACGATCCTAGGCTAAGAGGAGGCCATGATACATCGCTCGAAGTTCAGCTAGCATATTAGTAGCATGACCAATGAACCCCAAGAAACCCGCAATCCAATCCCCTTTAACATCCCGCATCAGACCACCAAATCCAGCAAGACCGGGATTACCAATTGAGCTACCATCTACATTAAGCTTAATGTATCTAGTAGTCGGAGCTTTCAAAGACACCCATCTGTCCAGCTTCACATGTAGAGAAGTAGGAGATGCAAAAGCACGATGACACTCATCAAACAGCTTCATGAACCAGTGATGTTGCCCAAATAAAGATATGACCTCACGTTGAATACACTCCTTGTTTCTAGCACACCAAATCACCCAAGCCACGACGACAAAACGAAGGGTATAATCAAAAGTGCGCGAGGAATCTAGAACATGGTGAGAAATCCAATCATCAATAGTGAGCATGAAAAAGGAGTCCTCGACATGCCCAAGAATAGATAACCAGACCTGTTTTGCCCAAAAACAATCGCGAAGAGCATGAAGATTACTCTCCCATCGATTACCACAACGATGACAAAAGGGAGACGATGTTATGCCCCAATTATATCTCAGCTCGTTCGTCGGTAATCGGTGCCACAGTATCTGCCAAATAAAGAAACGGAACTTCTGTGGAAGATTGAGTTTCCATATCCTCATCTAATGTTTACTGGGGTTAGGGGGATATGGCAAACGAGTAATAAACTCAAATCCAGATTTCACTGAGTATTGACCAGATGCATTCTCGCCCCATATCAAAGTATCAGCACCCACCCTAGTCCGAGAAAGTGGGATAGCAAGAATGTTATGTCTCACTTCTATATCCATGGCCATGCGCAGGCAAGATAAATTCCATGTGCCTTGATCATTCAAAATGTCACTCACCCTTAAGTGGTGATCCTGAGTATCTACTCTATCAACTCTTCTGCGCAGAGGAAGATCTCCGACCCGTCTATCGTCCCAAAGCATAATATTATCCCCATTACCGACTCGCCAAGTGAAACCATCTTTCAGAAAAAGACTAGCTTTGGAAATAGCTTTCCAGCCAGGGGAAGCAGTCGATGAAGCCTTGCAATTAAGGATAGAAACTTGGCATAAGTATTTACGCTGCAATACTTCTGCCCAAAATTTTGGACTATGTTGAGAGAGATCCCAAAGCAACTTGCCGAGCATGGCAATATTATTATCCCGAGCTCGACGATGACCTAACCCTCCCACCGCTGTCGGACTACAAACCATCTCCCAATTCAGAAGATGCAACCCCTTGCTTTCATTAGACTTCCAAAGGAAATCACGACAAGATTTATCAAGGATGTCGCACGTTCCTGCTGGCAGCCAGCAAGTTTGCATGGTATATAAAGGGATAGTGGATAGCGTGGATTTCACCAATGTCAATCGACCTGCTTTATTTAGGAGCTTGGCTTTCCATCCTTGAAGCCTAGTACTAATCTTATCAAAAATAGCTTTGAAGTCACCTTTCTTATTAGTACCATTGGGGGGAACACTAAGATAATTACCCAAGTCCATAGTAAAATTCAGTTGAAGTTGCTATCGTAAATTGTTCTTATGATGCCTATTAACGTGGGGAGATATAAAAGTTTTTGACTTCTGGTCATTGATTTGCATCCCAGAAGAAGAACAAAACTGCTACATAGTATCCAAGACCACCTTACATCCCCTAAGAGAAGCATGAGAGAAAAGAAGCACGTCATCAGCAAATAACAAATG
>JANIJH010000008.1:6417236-6429070 GCA_024520975.1 Erythroxylum areolatum
AGGGGGATCTGGTGGTTTAGTCCTTTTCGATGGACGAGGGTCAGTAGGCGAGAGACGATTACGGGAGGACATAGTGATGACTTACTTTACTAGTAGATTATAATCCAGAAGTTAATGTTGAAGAGTTAAACAAAGAAAGAGTGAAAGCGAAGTTATGAGTAAGTTCGTCCCTTTAATATGTGAAGTGAAAATACTACAAAAAAAAGTTCATAATAATCTGATTTTTTTGTTGCGGCCGTTAATAGTAAAGCGTTGTCTTCCGTCTGATGGTTGCATATGAACATGATTGATATGAGCGAGAAACGTTTTTGCTTTCAATTCAACATGGGCCTTATGAACAGGAAGTTCAATATTTTTTTTAGCAAAGAGAAAATTGTAGATCATTAATCGTATAATAAAGATGTCATAAAAAAATAATCAAATGTATTTTTGTTTGTAATAAGTATAAAAATATAACCTGGTTGTAATACTACATAGCTTCAACTGCACTGAAGTTCAAGAGATTTTCAGCAAGTTCATTAAAAATGAATGCTGTGATAGTTCCTGTATTGTTGGTTAAATCAACATTATACCAACATCTACATTTACAAAGGACACTGAATGAGAAAATGTACATTTGAATGAATAAGGAACATCAGAAAATTGTATTTGGAATTGATATATGAATGATCTTAAACTTAAGTTATCATACAAGTATCCTAGGTATGTGTTAAAATCACATTAGGATATGTTTTGAAGAGGACACAAAAAGAACTTGATTGTTCATGATGTGAGGGGCTTGTTCATCCTTTATTTTAAAAAAAGGTAAAAATTTTGAAAAGGAAAAAGGGGAAGAAATGTCTGGTTTCAGCTGGATGTTTTTCCTTTCAAGAATTACATGTAAATGTAACCCCATATGTAGCTGTACTTGAGCAAAAGCATTTTTTGCAGCTCAAATACCAATATTTTTGTAGAATGTGTTGAAAGGAAATACTAGCTTTACTCTATGATGTCTGGAAAGATGCAAATAGAGGTTTGTTTGGAATATTCATATTAGATAGATAATATGTGAGAAAGAAAGTTCATAGTAGAATATAAAATGTACATACCTTGTCAGTAGACTTTAAGAAAACGATCTTTAAAATTTTTTGATTTGATCCAAAAGATACATCGGGATCATATTTGAGGTAAGCCTATTGGGTAACAAGGTCTTTTAGCTGCTTTTTATTTTGTTGCGCCTTGAAAAAATGAAAATTATAAGTGTAAGCATATAAATGGTAATTATAAGTGCAAGTATAAATATAAAAAATATATAATAGTATGACGAAAATGAAAACAGAATTACCATTATAAAAATGAATTTTTAGTCTATGACACACAACCACTGGACAAGTATGCAAGGCCTGTATAATTTGTTGGCCTTCATTTGCAACAAAAGTGTCCCGCATTGACAGTATAATAGTTTGTTGTCTAATATAAAAACAAAAAATGTCAAAAGAATCAAATGTTATCGGAGTTCATTAGTTGTAGAGAAAAATAAGGAATGCAACATACTATTTGTTGGCAAGAACAAATTTTTTGACAGTCAACACTTTGTTGTCTTTATTGATCTACCTCACATCCAAAACTTGAATAACAATAGCCAAAATATCTATCAAATGTTAAGGATAAGTACAATCAAATGTAATGGAAAAAATAAAAAGTTGTTGAGAGAAATATATAAAAAATCTAATCGATTGATTTTTCTTTGTTTGATAAGATCTGCAAATGATGTATAGCTGAATTTGCTGGGTAGGATGTTGTCGTCATTAGTTACAGGCTGAACAACAATGCAACTTGTAATGATCCATTGAATTTTCAAGTCTTCAACTTGGAACTGAGGTGGAATTAGCTTGACAATAGCATTATAAATGATATATTTTTTATAGGCCTGCAAAATGGGGCTCATTATCTGAGTATCGTTGTTAAACATGATAGATTCAACATATGATCCCTGCTCAAAAAATCATACAAAAAACCTAAATTACTCTAGTGACAGAGAAAAGTAACAAATTGAAAATTTGACACATTGAAACACTCGAATCTTTACCTAAAAATGGTAATGACATTTTATAGAAAAATGGTAAAGCAATAGAAAAAACTTAAATATTTCATGAATTTAGTACTACCGTAAAGAGATTTATAGAAATTTCAATTTGATAGCTGGATCAACTATTATTGTCTAAATATAGAGTTAATAATAAACTTAATCGAAAAGGTTAAATTTTGAATGAAAAAAATATAATTGTTATGCCTCTGAATAAAAAAAGATAAACTTTTGTCTTATGGATAGCTTGTTAAGTGATGTAGCAATTTCCTGTTTTTTCTTGAATAGTAACTTTGCATGACCATCCTTTAGCACTAAGTAATATATCCTTGATCAATAAACGTTTCTTCATTCAATAAAAAAAGATGGTTAAGAAAATATTTGCATAATTTTCTAAATAGAATGAAACTAAATACACTTGAACAGAACAATCAATATATCTTTTGCTTATTTTATATGTTATAATTTAGCCAAATGGAAACTTTCATGGAATACAATATTCCTTGCTTTGTGATCAATTTTTGAAGACTAAAAAAATACCTGGAATAATTAGAACTTTAACCGATTTAAGAATTTTAGCTTTTGACAAAGCAACATACAATTGTCTATGTGAAAATACGAGCTGGCAAAAATAAATTCCTACATAATCAAACGTCTGACCCTGGGATTTATTTATGGTCATCGCAAAATACAAACGAACAAGGAACTGTGTTCTTACAAAAGATATCCCGTTGTTTTCATCCTCGGAAGACTGTAGAAGAATCTTAAGTATGGAAACTATTTTTCCTTTATGAGATCCAAAAATAATTTTTGCAGAAATTGTGTGCTCTTGTAATTGTCAACATATCAATCTTGTGCCATTACATAAACCCTCTGTTAGATTCAAATTTCTTGGGAGCATGATTGGACGGTCTTATTTCGATAATAGTCTGTGAGGAAGTAAACCTTTAGAATTCACAGAATTGAGAAAATCCTCATAATCTGGTTGATGTCTTTGGTCAACTATTTTATCAAAGCTTATAGATGAATGTAAATTTTCAGTCAATTTTTTGATCATCATGTCATTAATTTCATCAACACAATTTACAGACTTTCATCTCAAATTGAACATTCCCACTAAAAATGAAACCTTAGATCTTAACCTATGGAAGGAAACTATGAACAGTAGGAACACACAGAAAAGACCCCCACCTGCTTGAACGAGAGAGGAGCTTGCTTCCTTAAAAGTTCACGTACAACTTCAATGTTTTCGGTTCATTTCAAATGATCTTTAAGTTGAAGTTGTGTTTCTTTCTAGCCAATTTTGCGAAACCATAAGCGATATCAAGGGAAAGAAAGAAGGCTCGATATGTGTGTGAGAGAATAATGATAATACGAATTCTCTCTTTTTATGCAAGTGTAGATTTTAGGTTAATGGGCATAGTTGCGAATGCTGAGGAAGGAGTAATAGCAAGATCCAACGTTAGATTCTCTTTCCCCTCCATCTCCAACTTTCACGGTTGTTTATGAAGAATAAGAGAGAAAAAATCTAACAGAAGTTGGAGAGAGGTAAAGAGAGAAAGGGCTTTGCTGAAAAAAGAAGCAGAGCTTAAGAGGAAGTGGAGAGGGAAAAGTAATTAATTGGTGACAGTGAGAGAGACTAGACAGGGGCGCAGGAAGAGAAGAGGACGATTTACTATTATCTATAGTACGAGACCATTTGCTGAGAAGAGTTAAGAGTTATTAATTGGCAACAAGGTCGATTGATGATAAGAAGGCATGACGATGACGACGATCCCTCCTTACACTTAATTATAGAGGCTGTTTTACCTGTGGCTGTGAGTATGTCTGTGTGAATTTTGTGACATACAAGTCTAAGGTCCCATTTGGAAAATAGCTTATTAGCCTTCTTTAGCTAATTTAAATATTTAGTTGTTTAACTATGTTAAACAGCTAATAGAGATATTTGGTAATCAACTGATTGGGTTGACTGATTGAATTCAATCAGTTGATTTTTAAAAAACTACTAAGAGTAACGTTTTGGTCTTTGTCTTATTACAATTGTGTGTAAATGACAATTATGCCCACTCTTTACTAAGTAAATTGCCACCAATTGCCACGTTGTATTACAAAATTTAAGTTATTTGGTGTGTGCATATCAAAGGTCCTCTTTATGTTGCAATGTTCAAGCCACTGTCAATAGTCATTATAGCTGTATATAAACAAATAATAATATAATAAAAAATATTTTTAAAATATAACAGTTTAAATAAAAATATATTACAATAAAATTTTATATGAATTTTAAATAATATTCACAACTTAATTTTATTACTTATTTAAAATTAAGAGATCAAATATTTTTAAATTAATTAATTAATAAAAAATATCGATGATAAAAATATTTCTATATTTATTTTATAAAATTAAATATGTAAAATCTAAATTCTTATGCGAATATTCAAATAAATATTAAGATATAATATTTATGTTTTTTTAAGTTACATCCCTATAAGTTATTTTACATATAGACAACCAATACTTAATAGTTAATTTTATCAAATATTTTTAGTAAACAACTAATGTTATCCGTTGGTCAAAACAGCTGTTTCTTTTTGACATTGCAAAGTCGAGTAGGTGGATGTTTAAGTCCTAATAGTATTTATTATTTATACGACGCAAATTAAGATGTAAAGATTTTGTTCAATTTATCTAATTTATAGTTTTACAAAAAAAATTAAATTAATACAATTCAAAATTAATAAATGCATTAAATTCGATCTAATTTACACTTAAGCCTTAACAAATTTGAAATTTCACCGCATTAGTAAGTGGCACTTATTAGGATTACCATTACAACAATATTTCTTTTTAATATTTTGCTCATTGATCAGAATATTGTACTCTATCAGCAAAAACCCAGTATCAAATAAGAAAGTTTCGTACCAAATTCTAATACCAGTGGATACCGATTCTTTCAGTTAGTATCAATCGATAATTAAAATATCAATCAAAATTTTAAAATTTAAAAAATCTTAGGACTAAAGTTAAATTAAATTATATTTTTCTAATTTATAAAAATATGTGAAAATAATATTAATAAAAAATATTTGTTATATCAAATTTATATTATTATGATTTCTTAAGATATGATTCAAGTAAATTGAAAAATTGAATATAAATTATTTTGCAATTTTATAAAATATAAAAATTATTTTGTAATTTTATAAAATGATCTAAAACGGTACTCGTTATTAATTGATATCAAAATTATAGTAGAACTTTGATTTTGTAAATTCAAAACGGTACTCGTTATTAATTGGTATCAAAATTATAATAGAACTTTGATTTTGTAAATCCAATACTAAGTCTTACAATATTTGTAATTTTGATTTTGCTTCTCGAAGAGATTGCTTCATAATCAAATAAGAAAGCTGTCAAAAGTTAACTTGGGTAGTGTTCAGGGTTAAAGATGCTTGACAAGTTGGGCTCAGTCTGTGTCCTATCATCTCAAGTGATGAGGTGAACTTCAGGTGGCAATGAAAGATACCGTGGTTTTATAAGTTTAGGCCCAACTTGAAGCCCAACTTTCCCAGCTAATTGAGTACCAATTCTGTGCTGACATTGCTTGAATTCAGCCCTAGACTCCCGTTACGCTTTACTGAATTTTCAATCCAAGCCTCCTGTACATTCATTAACTTCACAGAGTTAATACTTTATGCATTTAATATACTAACAGAAAAATATCAAATATATATATTTAAACTATTTTAATTTGTTTTTTTACGAAGTTTGTCACACAACACATTCTTAACGTACACTTTTAAGCATTCTTAATTAACACAAAACTGAATAACTCAAAAGAGGTATTTGGTAGATTAGCTTTTAAGCTATATTTCAGCTTATTAAAGAGTATAAATTATTTGATTATATTAATCAGATAATATACTTATTTAGTTAAAAGTTGGTTGGGTTGAAACAATCAATCATTTTTTGAAAAGCTATTTAGGAGTAGTTTTTCAACCTATCAACTAATAAAAATTTTATTGAAAGACAATTTTGTCCTCAAATTTATTTCAACTTATCTAATATGTACGAGATTAACTACAACTATTATCGATAAATTCGTTGAAACGTCTCTATGGTAAGTTAAATTGATAAGCAAGATATTATTTATCGATAAGTTTGCAGACAACACAAGTTATAAAATTAGAGATGAAATTTGAATTTTATTGTTATTATTATTATTATTATTATTATATGCCCTATATTTTTATTAAAATTATAAACTTATTTGTTTAGAATTAAATATCTAAATTGTAAATTATTATAAGAATATTCAACGAAATATTAAGATATATAATATTTATACCTTTATAAAAAAAAATTTAAAGTTATGTCCTTATAAGTCATTTTACACATAAATAGTTAATATTAAACAACTAATTTTACTAAACATCAAATGACAAATAACTAATACAATTTGCAGGTCAAATTACTTGATATAATTAACTATCAGCTAATTATTAATAAAATCAAATAACAATTAATGCAATCAACTGATTGTCAAACAAGAATAATAAAATTTCTGAACACTGAATTGTCATAAGATAAAGAAATGGTTTTCATTAAAGAGTTTCTTATACTGGAATCCCCAATGAAAAGGACTGCTACATAGCATGCATACATTTAACTCGTATCATATTAACATTATTTTACACGATTGAGCTTCTTAAGAATTCATTTTCTTTTAGTAAATATTTATAAGTGAGTTTATTTATGTGAAACGCCCCCAACTATCTCACTGACAAGTTGTAGGTTGGGGTTGCACAAGAAAATTATAATATGTGCCAAAGATTTTGAGAAGAAATTAGAATTGATTCAAGTAATACAATATATAACCAGGATCTCATATTACATCTTTTTCTGATGTGAAACTATTTAACTTGTGAATTTCTAACTTTTTTCTTTAGAAGTGAAATTATTCCACTTATAAATTTCTAACATTTTTTTCATGAATCACGCATTTATTTGACCCAAATTTATGAATTTCTATTCATTGAACTTTTTGCTAACCTAGCTTTGCTACAAATGAAGGATTTTAAGAGGAAGTGACAAAAAATTAGACCAGATCCAAGTAAACTCATACATAATAATGATATCATATCTTAACTTAAAACTTTAAGACAACGAATAATGAATTTTACCTTAGTATTTAACTATGTCTCCTTCACACTTGTAAATTTTCAACAATGTGAAGATATATTATATCTCAAATTTGTTCCTTAATTTTAAATTCTTAATTCATGATTCAAATTATGTAATTTATGAATTCTTATATATATTCAATAACTTATTTAGTGAATAATTATAATTATACTGACATAAACAAAATTATTTTGAAAATTTTAAACTAATCAGATTAGTCAATTATTTTAATTAATTCTATAACCTGGTCTGAAATTATTGAGTTATTAATTGGCAAAGAATCTTGACATACGTATGGAGAAGGTGACAAGAGACAAAGAGTACTGGACAAACAACTCGAGCAAAACCGACACACCAGCTCGCTCCAAGCAGAACTCAACGAAGAAGATTATCGGAGATCGCACTAGACATTAATAAACGTAACACTTTTGATTATAACGAAATAAGAATTCGCTTCCTTCCCTTTTTGAAAGCAAGTTGGAGAAATGTTACTATCGAATATGCAACCTTTTAAAGAAAATCTGACGATGAAGATATATTCGGGCATGGCAGCTGGAAGACAAAAAATATGAGAGGCTGTTAGGACACTGCATCCATCCTTCCAAAGATCATTCAGCCAAATGAAAACTCTATTTGACTCTTTTTCTTCTTCTCTCTTTCCTTTTGTTATCATCACTCTTTTTCTTAATTTGCTAATTTTGTTTAGACTTGTGAAAAGTTATCTCTGATTGGGTCGGTCGTGCTAGGCTCAAGTTCAGACTCGAACATAGACGGTCCATTTATAAATAACGGCTGTCCACGTGAAAGGAAAAACTTAAACCTAGCAGGTATTTGTCAGATATAAATTGATTACCTCATCATGAGAAATGTACGATATTAGAACCCTGATTTTTTTTGTTTATAGTCACTAAAACCTTCACAAAAAGATTAACTTAAGCGTCAGAGGGACTTGCCGTCTACCAACCTCCGGCGTGCCTTGTGCTGTTTTGCAGGTAACCTCTTGCTGAAGACAACCAATCTCATGGATCCAAACGGTAGTGTCCTGCCTCATCAAAATCAGGCAGAACCAGTCCCCATGTATACTCTGACGAGGAGGCTGACAGATCATTTTACTTGGAATGTTATTAGGTGCAAAAGCTTGATTCTGCAATTGAATTACGCTTTGTTGCATGCCCTTTCCACTTCAAATGGGTGGTTTGTAACTTTAGAAGAGAACAAAATCCACGAGTAGGCAATTTTCTCCCCTAAATCCTTTGGTCGTGGCAGTCTCGGATACCTTTGAACAAACAGAGGGGAAAAAAGAAGAGTTGGTAGGTCAGGTATGGTGGTGAGACTTGATGGTCACTAATAATTTCTTTGACCAGATTGGAAGCAAAATCAGTAGCAGGTAGATGAATGAAGTAATGTGGGAAGCAATTAAGACTTTAATTTATTAGTTAGTAGGCTGCATCTATGCCTCCATAGGTAATTTGAGTAAGTAAGGTCCTACCCTCACCTAATTTGTGGATCCATCCATGTCCTCTCCACTAATTTACATAAAACATATTAAAATTAAACACATCGAGGATGATTTTTTAAATTGACAAAGGCCCTACCATGTGGTTTCTGCTACCTTCGTGCAGGGGAACTAATCATCACAAGAAGAAAAGCTGTTGAAGATTTACATCATCTCCTATGTACAAGACTACAGATTTAAAATTCTCATGATATCGACTCCATCATCATATCAGAAATAATTTTCAAAAAGTCAATTACATTATTATTACGTGCAATTTCTTGAATTTCTTCCCGAGAAGGAAATTGAAAATTGTAATTGTAATTTATTTATTTTTGTTATATTGGGATATTAACATCTAGTAGCTAGAAAAAATGTCAAGGCCTTATATATTATAGGAAAAGCAAGTTGAACATCATTAATCAACTTTGTTCAATCAATTTCTTTAAATTACCTATCTTAACTTACAATCAGGTTCTTGATTCGTCAAGATGGTGTTAACAAAGTGATAAAAAAGATTTCAAACCAATGCCTGGGTCAAACTTTATTACGCGATCCGATGTTCACACCGCATAAAAAGGAGAAGCATTCAGCAAGCAACACTTCCCCTCCATTGTCATGCAGTTACTTGGGTGGATTGATAATTCTTAATTTACTTAGTTAAATTAAGTTTAATGCTAGGAAGCAGCTTTGATATAGCTTTTATGATTGCAAGAAAAGTTGGAAGAATGAGCCGTACCATCACACCCTTTTGACCTTGCAGGAAAACGAAAAGTCGTGACAAATGAAATAATAGACTTTTGTCCGTAATTCGTCCCTCTCATGCAATGCACGTTTACAGGTTACGAAAATACACTTACTCCTTTTTATCTTGATAATGAAAAGGATGACAGTAACATGGGGGAGACAAATAGGTATTGCTTAATGTATTCGACATAAATTATTGGTTACTCGACTATAAATTAAATTCGCTTGAAATATTAATCTATTATATAATATTTATTAATAAATTATTAATAAAATTATCTTATTTTATTAAAATAAATAATTTAAAACTATTTTATATAATATATAATATATATTTTAAATTTTTAAATAAAAATTATAATTTTGAAGACATTTCAAATTTAATTATATTTATTAATAATTATTTACAAAAATTAAATTAATTTATTAAGTGAAATAAAATGATTCTTATTTCATATTACTAATTAATTTTAGTTAATTAAATATATAATATTAAATTAAATCATTTATAATTCTTATTAATAATTAATATATTTAGTTGATAGTAAATCACATTATGGAAAAATATAAACAAAAAACCAAATTTATGATTCTCATAATTTTTTAAAACCATTTAGAAAGCAAAACTAAAACTAAAAACTAAAAATAAAACTAAAAAACTTAAACAAACTTTTTTATATAATTTAAAAACTAAACTAAAAATTAAAAATAGAAATACACATTTTTGAAGAAAGTCGAGACATTATGACTATTTTTGTAAGACTCTCATCCTTTGAATTTTAGTTTTTTTAATTAACTTCTTGGTCTTTTTCACCAGTTTTATATATGTTTAATTTGTCTTCTGAGATATTAAACCACAAACTCTTGTAGTTTAAGTTTTTTTTTCTTCATGCATATATGGATCATATAATTATCATAGGTTAAGCGCATAAGATACGAATTCGATAAGCATTGAATTTTACGTGGTGGAGTAGTTGGCATAGGGTAATTAAATTACCTAACAAGAAACTAAATGAAAAGAATAGATGCGGTGGTACTGTTGGATCGGGACCAAGATAGATAATACAATAGTATGTTATCTAATTTCTACCTATTTAATGATGTTGTGTTGTCATGTCCTAATTCTTGAACGAAATACTGCTTACCTGTCCGCTTATATGATGTAAGGTTGATTAATATAATAATCTCTTAATTAAATCATCTTCAACATCACTACTCAATTACGTGAAGTTTGGAAGGATCCGCTAATACATAATCTTATCACTTTTGTGTAGCACCCGTATATAATATGTCATGAAGATATTATAAAATTAAAAATAAATATGCATATACTGTATATGCTAAAGAAATTAAAGAAATAAGTAAAATAAACATAAAAATATAATAAAATAAGTAAGTACAAAAATACATAAATACAAATAAATAATAATGAGAAAGTTCTCTCAAATACGTTTTTCGTGGGCTTCCTGCTTCGATCATCAATCTGACCATCGAGCACGCGATTAGCCACGAAATTCTTCAATGGGCACTGAGATTGTTTGATAATCTCAATCCAAATCTCACAGAAGCTCGAACAGAGAACGCACCATGGATATTTGCTACTGGAACCATCGGAATTTTCAACTTCTACACTTAGTGCATCGGTTGATTATGAGAATTCCACCGCTGTACCGTGATCAGATAAATCGTGGAAGCTTGCACTGCTTGGGAATTCTGAATACGCCTAGCCTGAGCTCATTGGAGGTCGTCATATCATTAAGTCACCATTTGATGTTTTCGAACGAGGAAAATCAAAATTGATGAATGCTTTGGTAGGTCAATTGGTAGGTCAGCAATTCAATTTGGGCAAATTTTACTCTACATCCAATTATGTACGGGGAAAATATGGCCACGTAACTATTAAGCGATGATGGGCCCATCGTATTTGAGTTTTAGTCAACTGAAGGGAGAAATTACGTTCTAAACAATGCCCTTGGTATGTCAATCTTTGCCCATTAATTCTTCACCCTTAGAGTAAGGGTCCGTTTGGTTGAGCTTTTATTAGCAGAGTTTTTATCAGTAGAACTTTTGTCAGTAGAGCTTTTCTGAGAAGAGCTTTTTTTAAAAGCCAGTTGACTATTTAGCTATCAATTAAAAAAACAGCTTTTTTAAAAAAGCTTCATACAGTAGACTGTTTGGCAACATAAAAATAAAAAATACTTTTATTAATTTTAACTATATTTTATTTTATAATAAAATTATTTATGCTAAATAATTTTTAAATTATACTAAACAATATGCAAAGTACCATATTGTAGGAAATTTTAGATAACCATCTTGTAGGAAATAATTTAAAGAGAT
>JANIJH010000008.1:6429170-6440353 GCA_024520975.1 Erythroxylum areolatum
TTTAAGTTATTAAACTATCAAGTAACATTAGAACAATATAAATCTAAAGCTTAAATGCTTACCTTCAATTTCTTTTCTCACCATTCGTCACTTGCATCAATAGTCTGATTAGTAGGATCCCACCCTAGTCCAGTTTCCTTACCTACTAAATTTGACCAAAGCTGCCAATCATTTTTCAACCCATCCCATTTATTCTTAAATTGTTTGTACTCATAGTTCTTTTTAGTTTCATGAGCAAATTTTGAACCTATATTTTTCCATCCAATCTTGTTAAAGTGACCATTTGGTTGATTTCCAGCTAATGTTTCTTCCATAAAAATTTTTATTAAAATTTCAAGAGTTATATCATTCCACTCCGCTTTAATCATTTTTTTCAATTTATCCCCACCTTGAATATCTTGACTTGGTATTGACATTTTTAATCAACAACAAAATCTCCACTGCATATAACAATTATTTAAGCAAGTATAAGAACACCACACAACCAGAAATTTTACGCATTCTAAATCAATATGTAAATCAATATATCAACATATATTCAATTTCAGAAAATTCAGAACACAAGAAAAATTTTGAACTTACCTCGACAAAAACAAATAGCACCTCTCCTTTTTTCTTTTGGCTTTCAGTGTTGATATTTGCACCAAAAGTATTTATAATATACTGCACAATATGAATTCACAATGTTATTACAAAAGTTAAATAATATTAATAAAAAAGCTAAAAACGCAGAATCGTTTGCGTTACTCTGCGTTAGTAATAACGCAAATGTGTCTGCGTTATTACTAACACAGATACACGTCTGCGTAAAACGCAGATGTTGATATGTCTGCGTGAAACGCAGACCTTCGTCTGCTTTACACAGACGAGTCTGCGTAAAACACAAACGTTAAGGTCTGTGTGAAAAACACAGACCAGACCTTCGTACGCAGACGATGAAAAACCCAACAACAAAAAGAAACCCAACGTTTTAACCTGTGAAACTGTGAGTATCGTGTCGTCAAAGTTGGGAGTGATTAGGGATGATTCAAGAGTCGTGCGTGTTTGAGTATAAAAGAAAGCCAAAAAGAAAGAGATGATACGTAAATTTTTTTATAAACATAAGTGACTCGATTTGTCTACCCAAATAAGCTGTTTTTGAAGCTTTTCTGAAAAACTTCAAATTTTAGCTTTTAAAAAAGCTGTATTTGGGCATTTAAAAAAGCTATTTCTACTTCAAAAGCGCTTTTGAAATTTTCAGCCAAACACTCACTTTTTTTCTTCTTAAAATAGCTTTTGCGGTAGAAAAAAGTACTTTTGGAGCTTCTAAAAGCTGAAACAAACACGGGCTAAAGGCATTAGAGCTGCTGATTTCGAGCAAGGTGGTATGCCGGTCTGGGTTAAATTGTCAAAATTGTCAATTGAACTTATGACTCCGCCGGGTATAAGTTATATTGCGAGTGGCTTAGGTGCCCCGTTATGCCTCGAGAAACATACTGCAGCTATCTCCTTGTTGGTACAAGACCTGGTAACTCAACACATTATCTCTTTTGTTGGTACAAGACTTGGTAACTCTATGACGCCTGTCAACACATTAATTACGCTAAACAGGAAACTAACTAGGAGGCAAATGTTACACAATAAATGCATAATACACATATTCATGTAATCTACGAGACTGTAAATGCACTCTTTAAGATATATCCTTTACTCATATTTGAGTACATCAAAGTTTTTCACAATTTTTACTCGTATTTTAGTGTATCAAAAATTTCTATTACAAGCCAAGTTTTTGATCAGATCTAATCTTAGCATATCATTTTTTATCACTTTTTTCAGTTCTTTTTAGATCTTTCTTTTTTTTTTTTTACAGTCTTTAAGTATTATTTTCTCGCATCGTCTCACTAAAACGTTAAGATATCTTCTTTTAATAAGTCCGAACTACCTAAGTCTTGTCTCTCGTAATTTGTCATTAATATCAGTCACCTTTAATTTCTTTCATATCATTAAATTTCTGACCTTATCTCTTTTAGTATAGTTACACATTCATCAGAGCAAAAGCTTATTATTATGTATTTGTTTAATGGGTCACCACTCCGTCTCATATAACATGGTTAGCTTAATCATTAAGTGACAAAATTTACCTTTAGGCTTAAGTGATATCTTTTTGTTACATAAAACTCCTAATGCATCTCTCTATTTGAGTTGTCTTGATCTGAAATGATGGACTATATTTTAATCGATCTCTTTATTGTTTTAGATGAGAGAACTTAGGTACTTAAAACACTCCTTTTGTGATATAACTTCTTATCCAATTTTTACACCCACATCAGTAATCACCTAATGGCCTGAAAAGTTGCATTTTAAGTACTAACTGTTAGTTATGCTCATTTTAAAATCTTTTGACTCTATCGTTTCTCTCCAACATTCTAGCTTGACATTTGCCCCCTCTTTTATCTCATCCACTATGATAATATCGTAGCAATAACATATACCAAAGCATATCTCCTTGAATATTCTTGGTAAATTCATCTATCACTACTACTAATAAAAAAGGGCTTAATGTGGAGCCTTAGTGTAGCTCAATTCCAATAGAAAAAAATTTAGTATCTCCTCCTATCATCCTTTTTTCTAGTCATTGTCCCTTCATTCGTATCTCTAATCACTCATATATAGGATATAAGAACTTCCTTAACTTCCAAACATCTTCACATGATTTTTCTAAGAACCCTGTCATATGCTTTCTCTAAATCAACAAAAACTATATGCAAATTTCCCTCTCTTTTCTTGTAACATTCTATTAATCTTCTAAGGAGATGTAACGCTTTTATAATAGGCTTTCCTGACATAAAGCCGAATTAGTTTTCTGATATAGAAATCACCTTTTTTACTCTCTTCTAAATTACCTTCTCCCGTAACTTCACAATATGATTAAATACTTTGATGCTTCTATAGTTATTATAATTTTGGATGTATTTGTCTTTGTATAAAGGAATTAATATATTCAGTCTCCATTCATAAAAGATTTTGGAGGACTCAAAAATCACATTAAAAAGCTTGACTAGCCAATCAAGACTTTTGACGCCTAAGCTCTTCCACACTTTTATTGATATCTCATCCGGTCCTACTTTTTTTCTCCTTTTCGTCTCCTTCAAAATTTTTTAAATTTCTTCCATTGTCATTTATTTACACTGAGAAAAGCTACGAAATTTCTTAGACATGTTAAGATCACTTAAAGAGATGTTGTCTTTTATGTCATCGTTACGAAATCTCTTAATTATATATTTTAGATAAATCATTTAGTGAAATTTACTATTTAGAGTTAGATGACAAGTGAACCTACCCTGACTAACATAAAAACCTACAAGTAAGAAATTTAACCCCATAACCTCTTAAAAATAAAAGGCTTTTCGATAAGCTCCTTCAACATGTTATCGCCATCGTGCAACTTCGAACAGGGCTGATCTTTTAGGTGATAGGGCTGATCTTTTAGGTGATCTATAATATAATTTCGCTTAAAATGGTAAAACCATATACTATATGTACTAATCAAGGAAAAAGGCTGACTTTAAAATTTTAGTGGAATGACTTTTCCTTGTCTGTTCTTTGAGATCCAGTTCTGATTTTGAATGTCAAGTTTTCTTTTGCTAGAAGGATTGGGGCAAAGTGTGGAATGTATAGATTTGACTTCATCAGAATTTGAACTTTGGAACTCTTTTTAACGTCGGAAACATTCCATCCCATAGTATTCTATTAATAAATTTTCCATCAGAAGCATCAAAAGAATAAAAATGAAAAGCAGTAGAATCCATGTCTAAACATCACAAAGGAATAAGCAGATGTAACATCCGCATTAATACCTTTGTCGTTACAGAACGCGATAATTACTTAGCACAGCGACTTGTCTTGTTAACATAATGAGTTTTTATAAGTACGAAAGAGTAATAAGATCATTGCCTTCTTAACATAATGAGTATATATAAATATACCCGGATAGTCCAGTTGGTCATTGGGAACGAAAGTGAGTATAAGGTCTTGAGTTTGAGTCTTGGCAGCGTCAGCATGAGAGCTCATCCAATTTAGTGACTCTTTGTGCGCACCAAGCATTGGGCTGCTTTTCCGATAAGCTAACTAAAATCAAACTGTTATTTACCTCCCTCACACGATATCAGGCCGGAATGTAGGAGCGCCTAGAGTGGGCGTTCCACCTTTTAAGTACAAGAGTATATATAAATATGAAAGAGGAATAAGATCATCCTCGAATGTCCTCTCAATCACTTCCCTTCATCGATAACAAATGTCTTTCTTTCAAATTTTCCTATATCTTTGTTTTTTTTTACAATGGAAACATGTTTATTTTTATTGTCTATTAAATAAGAATAACAATTTAGTGTAAATCTAATTCATAATAAATAAATAAATTTAATTTAATTAGGATCTGTGAATTTAAATATTATGTTCGATCAATTTTGAGTTTAAAAATAAATTTTAATTTTAATTTCAAGTTAAAAAATTAAATTCTCAAATCTAATGTATTGCTAAATTTAATATTAAACAATATTTAAATATTCATAATAATTTATAAATTTATGTATTATTTAAATAAATTAATGACATATTTAAATCAAGTGAGTATTTTTGAAGTTTAAATTCTTTGAATTTAAGTATTTAAAATTCTTATATAAAAAAAATTTAATATTCGAAGATTCTTAAGGAATATTTTTCAACCACTTAAACCATTATTAAAGGGCATTTATTTTTAAATTTTGACGAAGTAATTCTATGTTCTTTATCATAGGAAAAAGACACTGAGTATTATCCATTGAAACGTAAGTAAATTTGTCGACTTCGACTTCCCATTCAATGTTGTCTGGCTTTGTGGAATGTGCGACTTGCCAAACTCCAAAAACTAGAACGTGTAGTGGCAAAACAGTAAATTTCGCGAGATGAACCCAAACAGACGAAAGATAACACAGCGATGCGTTGTAGTGATTAAAGAAAACGTCTTTCCCTTAATCTGCTCAAAGTCAGTAGCGAAGGTGGAGTTGCTCTGTCTCTCTCTTTCACGCCTTCTGTGCCCCTTCTCTCTCTGACCCTCATCACACAAATTTACAAGTTTGCTGCTCTCTTTCTCTCTGTTTCTTTTAAGCCTACCAAAAACCAGAAAGCTCTGTCTTCTTTTTCACTCTTTAACGCGCGACTTCACCCACCCATCTCATAAATTATTCACTTGCTCACTATCTTTTACTGCCTTTTCTCTTTGTTGGGTGTTTGACGTAAGAAGTTTTAAATGCTGCTAATGATAAGCATACTCTGTAAGATACATCTCAGAAGTCGTACACAAACATTCGCCTCTCAGAGTTCGTGAATTCCTATGCTCCTCATCACCTGTGCTCTCAAGATTCCACGTTTCGACTTTTTCCTGGATCTGATGCTGTCCTTGTAATAAAGATTCTTCTTTTTCCTCCGTTGTGGCTTCGACGGCGCTTCCCTTTTGGCTGCCGGAAAATGGAGCTACTGCGGCCAAGTTTGTATATCGTAGAGCATTTCTAGATGACAGAGTCCTACATGCTTCCAGGTTTGCAACTCTGCCCTTTAACTGGGGGTTTTAGATTGCCGACAGTTTTAGCAGCTTACAAGTTCTTTTGTGCTTCTTCAAGCCTCTAGATCTGTCTCATTTTTGTTGACACCTTCCAATCTAAAATTTATTGATTCCGAGGGAGCTGAAGCATTTGAATTTGCTTGTTTCCTTTGAAATCAACAAATTTCAAGCTTCTGTCCGCGTTTCTTGAACTAGTTTTTTTTTTGGGATCTCGAGATGTTTTGTGGGTCTTGCAAGTTTGTAATTTGTGCTTTTTTTTTTTAAATTTTCGCATCTATTCCCAATTCCCTGGTTGATTAGTGTACTTTTGGTTTAGTTGAACAGTTCCAGCTGCTGTTCATTTAACTTGCCCGTTACCTAATCTCAAAATCTGACAACTTTACTCGTTTTCATCCAGTCTTTGTTCCTTTGGTCAACTTTTCATTGTCAATGGCGTTTACAAAGGTTAAGAAATTGGAGTTCTGGTTTAACTTAAACCAGAAAAGGCTCTTCAATCCGGACAATGTTAGTATCTCACCGTGAGATTTATAAATGCAAAAAGATCAACTTCTTATTTCACCAGTCCTCGGATTCTCCTATATGTTGTTGAACTGATTAGCATGTAAAGCGTGAGTCACTTTATCGGTACTCTTTGATGAGCCAAGACATGCCCTGCATTACCTTTTCATTTTCTATTTACTTTCTTGTTTTCTCTGTTCGGTATTGAACCCAATGCTCTCTGGCTAACATTATTGACATTGAACATTTCATACAGAAGTCTTAGAATACGGTAGAAAGGAAAAGTATTTTTTTTCCCCCTCTTGCTTTATTCGTTCTCTAATGTCTTTTGCCTGCTTTTGGGTAATGTACTTTTTGGAGCATTACTCTGGATGTTGGGTATAAATAAAGAGGAAAGCGACCTTAACTTTTCTCCCCGGGAAAGCTTAATTTGGGAAGTTAAATCCGGAATCTTTCTAGTTAACAATTTGTGCCTTTCATGATTTCTTCGTAGACAAGAATGTAAACCTAAATCCTCCTCACCAATAAATTGATTGCACAGCTGGTGTAGACTTCTACCACCCTCAGACCACCGCATTTAGTATTTGATCTCGCAGATGAAATATGTCCTACTTCTAACGGCAAATGTAGGTGTTGCATTAAATCCAAAATTATAAAGCTAGATCACCTCCGTACCCTATGTTACAAGGTTATTGTTTTTCTACGTGTCCTGAACCTAGATTGATAATCCGTCATGGAACTAGAACTCTGAGGGGTTCCTTTTTTCAACACCTGCCGAACACAGAAAACTAGTGGGCTCCTTCAGAACGGATCCTTGCTTTACAGCTAAGGACCTGTGACTTTGATGTTGCCCTTGCTGCAGTATGGCTTTTAATCCAAAGGAATTTGCATGTCCTGTTTTCTTCCTAGGATTTGCATTCTCTAAAGGCTTATAATGTTGTTGTGTGGTTTCAATTTAAATCAGGATTTGTGGGTCAATATTGTAGGTCAATTTAAATCAGGCTTATAATGTTTCATTGTTGTTGGCAGGAGTTCAATATTGTTGTACCCTGTGTGAATCAACTCTCCATGAAGTTCATCCTGCCTTCAGTTTTCTATTTCTTCTTTGTCCTGGTTACTCTTCTTCCTCTTTCTACGGCTGACCTGAAGGCCGATACTCAAGCCCTTCTCAACTTTGCAACTGTTGTACCACATCATCGGAAGCTCAACTGGGATTCCACTTCCTCAGTATGCAAGTCCTGGGTGGGTATTACCTGCAATGCAAATAACACTCGCGTGCTTGAACTCCGGCTTCCTGGAGTGGGATTTGTGGGTCATATCCCAGCCAACACACTCGGTAAACTTGATGCCCTTACGGTTCTCAGCCTCCGCTCCAATCTTCTTAATGGCAGTCTGCCTTCTGATATCACCTCTCTTCCATCACTCCACCGTCTCTTCCTCCAACATAATAACTTTTCTGGTGGCGTACCTGCCTCCTTTTCGCCACAGCTCAAAGTAATTGACCTCTCATTCAATTCGTTCACAGGTGGTATTCCTCAAGCAATTACTAATTTATCTAGTCTCACTGGACTGTATCTTCAGAACAACAGTCTTTCAGGCCCCATACCAGATCTCAACAACACAACAATCAAGCGCTTAAATTTAAGCTACAACCACCTTAATGGCTCCATTCCACCATCTCTTCAACAATTCCCTAATTCATCCTTCATTGGAAACTCTCTATTGTGTGGACCACCTCTTAGTCCTTGCTCCATCATCCGTCCCCCACCTTCTCCAACTCCATTCTCTCCCCCACCTCCCATTCCCAGAAAGAAAAGCTCAAAAGTGAAACTGAAAACAGGAGCTATCATTGCCATTGCAGTAGGAGGATCTGCAGTGCTGTTTCTAATTGCTTTAATTATCTTGTGTTGCTGCCTTAAGAAAAAAGACAATGGAGGCACTGGCGTGTTGAAAGGGAAGGCTGTGAGCAGTGGTAGGGGAGAGAAGCCCAAAGAGGATTTTGGCAGCGGGGTGCAAGAACCTGAGAAAAACAAGCTGGTGTTCTTTGAAGGTTGCTCTTATAATTTTGATCTTGAGGATCTGTTAAGGGCTTCAGCTGAAGTGTTAGGAAAGGGGAGTTATGGCACTGCATACAAGGCTGTGTTGGAGGAGTCAACAACTGTGGTGGTGAAAAGGTTGAGAGAAGTGGTCGTAGGAAAGAGGGACTTTGAACAACAGATGGAGATGGTGGGAAGAGTTGGACAGCACCCCAATGTTGTTCCACTCCGTGCTTACTATTACTCAAAGGATGAGAAGCTTCTGGTATATGACTACATACCGGCTGGCAGCTTATCAACTCTTTTACATGGTATGTTTTAACACTCAGCAACTTTTCTTAAGCGTTTCCTATAACCTGAAGGATACTTATCACAAGTTTTTATTTTGTTGATGACATTCACTAATTTGTGATGGTCCCGCCGCTAAACAGTGCTAATACTTCAATTCAAAATTTTCTATTCTTTTTTCTGTCGATGATCTTCTGCACGTATACGAATATGAATAGGCATCTCTGTATTATTGCAAAGAACAGCATTGATCGCTAGTGTTTTTTGTTTCTTTGCCCTGTTTACAAGACAACCATCTAAAATCTAAATACAGGTTTAAAGTAATCATCATCTGTTGAGCAACAGCATCAGCCTAACTAGTCCTATCCTTTTTCTTATTACCACCCAACTGTTACTTAACATGCGAAGAGACCCTCCCCAAGGCTAAGCTAAGACCTATCTTTGCCACAACTTCACTTTGTTCTTGATTGTGCGGACAATTATACACTTGAATCCTATATATTTGTAATATTACTACAGGAAGCAGGAGCTCTGGAAGGACTACATTAGATTGGGACTCGAGATTAAAGATCCTACTTGGCACTGCAAGGGGAATTTCTCACCTTCATTCTGTTGGTGGCCCAAAGTTCACTCATGGAAATATCAAGTCCTCGAATGTTCTCATTAGCCAAGAGCATGACGGATGCATTGCTGACTTTGGTCTGACTCCACTCATGAATGTCCCAGTAACTCCATCTAGAAATGCTGGCTATCGTTCTCCTGAAGTGATTGAAACCCGTAAGCACACGCATAAATCTGATGTTTACAGCTTTGGTGTCCTCTTGCTGGAGATGCTAACCGGCAAAGCTCCGCTCCAGTCACCAGGCCGTGACGACATGGTTGATCTTCCTAGATGGGTGCAGTCGGTAGTAAGGGAGGAGTGGACAGCTGAAGTCTTCGACGTCGAACTGATGAAATACCAAAACATCGAAGAAGAAATGGTGCAGATGCTACAAATTGGTATGGCCTGTGTAGCAAAGGTGCCGGACATGCGACCAAACATGGAAGAAGTTGTTAGAATGATTGAAGAAATCCGGCAATCTGACTCAGAGAACCGGCCATCTTCTGAAGAGAACAAATCAAAGGATTCAAACATGCAGACACCCTGATTGATTTGCCAAAGTTATCACCTTTATTAACTTGCAAGATTAAAGATTGAAAATTTCTTCGGGCCATTAAGGGTTTGGCAAAAATTAATGGAACCTTATTTGATAATCGCAAGGCTGAGCATGTGAATTTGTCAAGTTCCAGAATTATTCCGAGCCACATTCTTTTCTAGACATGTAATTCTATGTTTGCCTTTTTTCTTTTTTCTGGTTACTCGTGAGTATGCATTCATTTATTGTAATATCCAATTCAAATGTTACCAATGAATCAATTCTCTTCAATCAAGAACTCGCCCCTCACAGCATTCGTCATCTTCCCTTTACAGGTCAAAGTCATTTTGAATTCAACTTATAAAACTATAAATAAATAATTGGACCCACTGTTTGGTTAGGGTGGATAAGATAAGACCGTGGGATTGGTTGATATTTGGTGGAGTTCTGTATACTTTTACAACAAACTTTAATTAAAGTCAAAAAGTATACAATTATTAAGATGTTAATAATTACTTGACAACTAATATAGTTATATAGTAAAGAAAAATTTGGTTCCATATAACTTAATGTTTGAGCTTTAACATTTTTTTAATCAGAGTAATCCTAAATTCCTAAGACTCCGTTCTAAGAACTCTAGAGGGGGTAAATTTAGCACTTCAAAATCTCTCAGGTTCTTACACTGTACATTTCTGCACACAAGGAATTGTCGTATATTTGAACTGCTAATTGGTCATTAGCCTGCTCAGTATCAAGTTCCTAGCAATTCTCGGGTTCTTTAGTAGTTTCAATTCTCACACTATTGCTAGAAGCAAAATGTCCGTAATTGATTCGATCAAGGAGTTTTGCCTAAGAGACTAGAGGATTATCAATAGAAAAAATTTCTCATTTTTTTTTCTTTTGCATGACTCAAACTCAAAACTTATTGTAAAGAAGAACCTTAAGTAAACAATAATATTATTTTAAAAGAAAATTAATTGTTTTATATGTTATGGATAAGAGGAAATTAATTGTAACTCCAGGGCGGAGGTGAGTTGGTAAGGGGCTCTCCTGGTTTAAATAAGATCGCGAGTTTGAATCGCCCTCATGTATGCAGTCGTTTAAAACTTGAGGTCAGAACTTTTCCTCCCGCAAGTGACCTATCTGGCTTGAGCAGGGATTAATCTGGGAGTGGATGACTTAAATATGTTTTCTTATAGTTGGGACCCTCCTAAGACACTTCATGGGAAAAAAAAAAAGGAAGAAGAGGAAATTAACTGTTTTATATCCATTATTTAAAAGGATTTACTAAAATGGAAAGTTAAAAAAGGGGGAAAAGTGGAGCGTTGATCTTACGCGAAGAAGCAGAAGAAAGAGAGAGGAAAATTCTAGAAGCAGAAGCCACTCCCTTCATCTTTCTTCCCATCAGCCGTCGCTCTTTCGCTATTTAATCACGAGTATAACTTAAGTGTTGGCTTCTTCTCCTATTCTCTCTCTCGATTGGCGATTCTAGGTTTGTTTCTCTGCTCTTGTATGCTTCCCTTTCGTTCTCTTATTGATTATGGCGTGTATTTGGTAATTTGCTTTTGGGTTGTTTGTTCATTACGCGTGGTGTTTTAGGTGATTTGAGTTTCAGATATTTTGGAGGATGGCTTCCAAACGCAT
>JANIJH010000008.1:6440363-6477289 GCA_024520975.1 Erythroxylum areolatum
CAGAAGGATCCTCCAACCTCTTGCAGTGCCGGTATTCTTCAAGGATCTTTAGATTCTTTTTGATTTTATGATATTCCTTTTTATGTTTACGTTGAATCTATGCGGGCTAATTATAATTTATTGTTAGGTCCGGTTGCCGAGGATATGTTTCATTGGCAAGCAACAATCATGGGACCTGCAGATAGCCCATATGCTGGAGGTGTCTTTTTGGTTTCCATTCACTTCCCTCCTGATTACCCCTTCAAACCTCCCAAGGTACTCATTGATTTTATGCATGCTAATTTATATCTGTGATTTTAATGTTGTTTATCAAGTTGCGTTATTGCATTAAGAGGAATAGCTGATGGCATCACATGGCAATGAAATGCGATGAAGTATTAGGTGTCATAGTTATATTTGTGAGTCTTGTATATCATGGCAATCTTTTTCTTCTGGGTATGAGTGTCCTAATATAGTACAAAAAGACAACAGGGGTTTACAATGAAACTAATGAAAGAGAGTGAGAAAGGTTGGATCGGAACATGCAATAAATATTCCAACGTGATTTATATGGAAATCTTATTCCATCATTCGAAAAAGCATTTTGATTTTGATTTTGTGTATTACCAGTTCTTGGTAAAAGACTTGATAGAAAACTATGATACATGTTTCTTTGCAATTCCATAGCGTGCAACATCTTGGTGTATCATTCTTCTGGTAGAATTTTCTTTTTAGCTGTGTAGTTTTCATTCTTCTCCATATTTTTAGCTTGTACAAATTTTTTTTCATCCAATTGAAAGTTGTTTTGCTTTGCTTTGTCATGTAGTTTACTTGACACTCATTCTGGTGTATATAGTGAAAACGCATCTCCGTTTCTTCTTTTTTGACTGCTCTGTGTTTCTTTGTTTTAGAAGTTTTTACATATTGATTGGATGTGCAAACCAGGTTGCATTCAGAACAAAAGTCTTCCATCCAAATATTAATAGCAACGGTAGCATATGTTTGGATATTCTCAAAGAACAATGGAGCCCAGCTTTGACTATTTCCAAGGTTTGCTTTGATTTTCCTTCTCTAAACATCATTGAAATGACTGCACTTGATAACAACTAGAAGTCTGTACGTTAAAATTGACTTGTTTACTCGTGCAAATTACAGTTCTAGTCATTTGGTGTATAAAAAGTACGCTTTTCAGTGACGATCTGCTTCTATGTGCTTCAATCTTTATCATTATTATTGATGCTTAAAATTATACAATGGCAATCAAGTTTCCTATCTAAGGTGTAAAGGGTTGGTGGGGAAGCCGTATAGGAACTGGCAGGGGAACATTATCCCCACATTTTATTCATGTGGATAATTTCGACTAAATTATGGCAGTTTAGCTGTTGTATAAGTTAATAAGATTACATAGTTATGTCAATGCTTTGGGAAGACCAATATGTGACCAAGAGTGCAATTATCTGATGCGACTTGGAAAAGTTTTTGTTAAGAGTTGCACAAACTTGTCAGTCCCTCAATTTTCTGTTAAACTTCCAGAAAGTGTCAATGGGCATTACTAAAAGGTTATTCTTGTAACGGAAAAAGGACAGGTGGTACGGTTCATATTATCCGGGGAACCGGGCCACTTGGCTCCTTCTACTTCTCATCTATAATGCTGTTTGTCGGGAAGAGTTGGAAGTAATTATTGGCCTCCTATCCTGGTCTTCTTTTCATTCAGTTATTTACACAAGAAACAGAACTCTTGTTAGTTACTTGGTCATATAAGTACTTCAGCAGTGAGGTTGAATTTCTGCATCTGTTTTGAAACATACTAATAAGAAGGATTTGGCTGTATTTGTGTCTTTGAAAATTTCTTAACCTCTTGTCAGTTTTTGAGCAGGCTTTGACATTATTATACCTTATTCGATGTCAAAAGTTGCTGAAAACTGATTTATGCTCTTGGGAATCTCTCGTAATAACACTGCCTACTTGAATTCTAGGTGCTCTTGTCCATATGTTCTCTATTGACTGACCCAAATCCAGACGACCCACTTGTGCCGGAAATTGCTCACATGTACAAGACCGACAGGACCAAGTATGAGGCCACTGCCCGCAGCTGGACTCAGAAGTACGCCATGGGTTGATCCAAATCATCCATTCACCCAAAGGAAAAAGACTTTCTTAACCTCTGGTATTGGTTAGGTAAAGTTATAGAAGCGTTCAAATGTGCTGTTTCCTTTCTGGTGTTTTTATTTTGGACTTGAAGTTGAAGGCCTCCTCCATTAGTCTGTCAATACTTCTTGGAATAACATTTTAGAAAGGAGAATGAACTGTAATGTTCGGTTATCTTATTTTTCTGCTAACAGAATGCTTGCTTGCTTTCTGGTTGTAGCATTTACTACTGGTTGAGAAGTCATTGGCTCAATGCGTATGAATGTATTCTTCACAAGATTGATACATAGGGATTCTTTAACGTTAGGTTTCGGTTATTTGAGTAACTGACAATGACCCATATGCGGCTTGCGTTGGTTATGGAGGCTGCATATGTAACGATCAGATCCTTATTATTTTCTCGGTAATTATAGTGCGTGAATCATCAGGCATTTCGATTGGTTTATGTCACATACCAGATTCTGAGAAGTTGATACGTCAATTGCAGGCCAGCCATTCAAGCAGTGATGTATCATCTAAATCTCGTGGCTGCATAACAGCGCTCTATTTTATTAAAGAACTTATAGAATTTCCAGACATATCATGATTAAGACGACTAACGAAGCCTGGTAGTTCCGACAAGTGATTTTTCCTAAACACTGTTGTCCCTTAACTGATAAAGGATAAGAGTTCTATTAGAAATCGGGTAGTGACGGTAACTTTGAAGGACACGTATTAAGATCCACGGGAACAAGTTGATCAGACAAAATAAAAATCTCTTGGCTGATATAGGAGCAAAAACAAACGGTAGGTTGAACAGAACTTGAAAAAATTGCATCTTTGAAAGTGAGATTAGATTAGCAAGATATAAATCTTCATTTTTTTGGGGGTAAAAACGACAATATAACAGCTTAGTTAATTAATTATTTCATCATAAATCCTATAAATATGCTTTCCAGAATAATTGTAGTTGATGTTGAGAAACACTAGTACAAGTGTGAATGTGCATCTGCCCAACAGAAGTAAATGACATTCAAAGCATTGTTGGACGAAGATCAGAAAAAGGAACGGAGGCACCACAAAGTTTTGGGGACAGAAGTGTTTGAGAAAATAAAGAAAAGGTCAATGATGAAGCTGGTTCTGTAAATTTGGAGGAGGTTGCTATTCAGTTGAAGAAGAGCAAATCACAACTAAAAAAGCAGATTGCTGATGATTCAGCTCCTGAGTAGATACTAACAATTCGAAATGAACTTTTTTAATCGAGTAAATGCCGCATCTATGTTCACATCTAACATATAAATAGTAAATTATAATTATCCTTATCGCTTAGTATACAAGCAATGATGGATTATAGAGGGGTGACCACTTTCATCTCCCCTCCAACTCTACTACATGATTTGCTAACACATGCGACTTTCCTTGGCCTTTGTCTAATTGCTTCCCCTTGAAGCCATATTATATCCAACCCTACTTTCAACGTCTTCACTTATTCAACTCAGTGGATTATTTTATTTAATAAATTTTATCATATGTTTATGCTTCATTTGTCTACATTCTACATAGAAGTTTCGTTACTGCAATTATATATTCAAAGAGCTGAATGAGTTACAAATCATGAAGATTTTGGCATACTAAAATGTCTATGTACAAGTGACAGTGATGTGATACAGAGCGGCCCTAAAACTGACGCTAGTGAGTGCTACGCCTACTTCAACCAAAAAAAAGAAAAATCCCATTTTGGAAATTAAGTCTCTCTATCACTTTTTCCATCTAATCTGATCCTGCACTTATGATTGGAAAACAGCATATAATTGTAAGCTTGAGTTTGGTGGAGTGAACGAGAAAGGAGTTTACTTGGCTTCAAGATTTGCTTAAAGACATAAATTAGTCAATGACGGACATTGATACATTGATGGTTAATTCAAAGAAAGAAAATATCTATGTCAATGTTGCGCACTGTTGCAGAGTTATGGCGTTGTGTCATATGTCCACTTTGACTCCAAAAATATCGGCTGGTGTAAGTTTTTATGTGGCAAGCACGTAGACACGAGTAAGGGGTAAACTAATTATGGCTAAGGCCTCCAGTACTAATCCAGAAAGCGTGTGTCTCCTTGCTACATAGTTTTCGACAGATAAAAAAAAGGAGCACAAGTAGAATGTGTAGGCATGCAAAAGCGACCCGAACAATTTGGAAAGAGAGAGGCTTGAAGTACTCAATAAGAACAAGGATTGTTGAACTACTCAGTGAAGCTAAATCATAGATGTATGGGGCACTAGCAGCTATCTTGATGTGGATGCATGTGGTTTGCGTGCTTGTAGAGCTTTTTTCTTTGCATCAGTTATAAAAATGTGCAAAGGAGAAATGGGTTTGGTGTAGTATAATGATTACCAATCAAATTCAAAGTGACGGATCCAAGTTTTGTTTATGTAGGTGATAGATCATCTGGTGATGTAAAGTAGTCATAATGGCTGTAGGGTCTTGATATATTTCAGTGATCTGGATCTGAACTTGTAGACATTCAGACAAAGTAAGATCATCTAACCTAATGTTGAAATCAGGTACTGTGGTCAAAATAACACTTCCATTAGATCATCCAACATGATATTGAAATCAGGTGTTATTATAAGAATGACACTTTCATTATTGAACGTTGTTAGCAAGGTACCAATCAAAACATTATGGTACATTAGATAGGCAGTGTCTAGAAGAGATATAATAGCTATAACAGGTATTCCCTTTCTTCCATAAAGTGTAAGAACAAGACGTATAGCTCCAACATGAAGATATGTATGATTATGCTCCCTTTAGAGAGAGATCAACTCCTTAGGGATTTTAAGCTTTACGTATTGTTCTGCAGTTGCAGATCTGAGATCACACTGTTCCAATCTGGAACTCTAAATGATTTCTTTTACTTTTGGTATAAAGATAGACAAATATTTCTCTACTGATTAACTAGTTCAGGTTTAGTAAACGAAAGTGATGGCTCAGAAACTAGTTTAGGCTTTAGCTTTGACTTTGACTTTTTAGATTTAGCTTGAGCTGCCTGATGATGAATATATTGTGTAATCAAAGGATAGTTGAACTTGAAGACTTTTGAATATTCAACTTCTTCTGAATACGTCTGATCCATAGGAGACGTGTATACTAGTTGTATGTTTGGAAATACTGAAGAGGATGAGCCATATACAGTTTTAAATCGTGTAGATTTTATATTAGCTTCCATTTGTTACACAATTCCTTGTATCTTCTTGATATCTCTAACTTTGGCATTGAAGTTGGGTCCAATATAATGTGTAGCAATGTAATGTCGAAAATCAACATCAAGTTGCTAAACCTGAGCTTTTTAGGACTGATACATTTGTTGGATTTGCTTAGAGACGATGTAGACTTTATGTTGAGTAGCATGAGTCTATTGATAAATTCTATCCAACTTAGAATCAATTCTTCAAAGAGCTTTGTTCTGTGCTACTGCATATAATATTTGCCAATTAAGTACTTCATTAGAAGGATTTGAGACAAGTATTCCTTGTGAAGTGATTCCTGTGGCTCCAATATAAAGGCTAGAGATAACCCTAGTTGTTCCATCAGTACTTCTGTATAAGAAGAAAAGTCTTCCTCATATGGCTTAACCATCATGCAAGATATAGGAGTAGGAGTCATAACAGGAACTGCTAGCTTAGATTAACAGGTAAAAGAATTCAACATCTCACGAAGTGATCTGGGTCTGAATCTTTCAGTTTGTAGACCAATAGACTTGCTAGAATCATCTGGATCTAGATCTGGATCTGGATCTAGATCTGAATCCTCCTTGAGTGGATGATGTTGTTAAGAAGGCATACAGTGAGGTTTTGGCTTTTTCTTCTTCATTCTCCTTTTAGCATACCATTCATCATCTACAGTCCTAATGAAGATGAGTCAAATCAACTCCTACACAAACACACATATGTGAGCTCAGTCCTAGTACGCGACAAAAGACATATCAACATGAGACTGATAGCTCAAGTAATCTAGATTCTCCATCTTATCTACAATCATGGAACGAACCAATTCATGAAAAATAATGCTTTAGATGCCTTGGATTCCAACACTTATAATGAGACTCGTCTTTTTAGGAGTTTACTTTTGAGTCTTTTAATGAAAGAGAATCTTTGTGGCCTACAAACTACTGTACAAGATTCCATCTTATTTTCATACTGCTTGCTTTTTAGAAAGTTGTGATGGGGCAACTTTAAGCCCAAATGGCATAACAGTCCATTGGTACTATACATTGGGAATGTAGAATATAGTATCGCTTAGTTAGGTGAATACCCAGTTGCTAAAATCTTACTTTAAGCTCAAACTTGAAAAAGATAACAGCTTCTTTTAGAAATAGTACTTGAGTATTGATCTTTGGAAAAGAAAACTTGTCATCTTACAGGAATGCATTCAGAGGCTTGTAGTCAATTACTAATCTCTTTTTTCCACGCTTTTGCTCTGAATGTTTGTTGACATAAAACGCCTAGCAAGCCCAGACTAATTTTGTGGGCTCAATCAATCCTTGCTTTAGAAGGATAGCACGTTCATCTTGTGTAAGCTTTAGATCATCAGAGCTAGCATTCGTATCTTGACTGGTGGTAACATTGTCTCTTGATAAGAGTCAGTAAGGAGAGAGCCCATAAGGAATGGAAACACTAACCAATGACCTTGTTCATTTGTCTTCAACTTTGTCTATATCTAGTTTACCTTTTAGTATAAAGCGTGTGTTATCTACTCGTATAGAAAATCTAGTAAAAATAACCCATGTTCCTATAGAAAATCGTATTTGTGAGTCTTCTTTACCTTTGTTGAGTCTGTACAGTATTTATTCTCGTAATCATTCTTGGACAAGAAGTGTTCGTACTATATTGTCTACGTCTCACCCAAAAGTAAAAGAAATCAACCAGAGTTTCATATTGGAACAGTGTGGCCTCAGATCTACAACCACAGAACAATACGTAAAGCTTGAAATCTCTAAAGAGCTGATCTCTCTCTGGAGGGATCACAATCATACACAGCTTCATGTTAGACCTATACGCCTTGTTCTCACACTTCATGGAAGAAAGGGAATACCTACTACAGCCAGGATATCTCTTCTAGATACTGCCTATATAACGTACCAGAATGCGACCATGTTGACAACGCTCAATAATGGAAGTGTCATTCTAACGATAACACCTGATTTTAACATCAGGTTGGATGATCCCACTTTGTCTGAATGTTTACAAGTTTAGATCCAACTCACTGGAGTAGATTAAGATCCTACAACCATCATGGCTACTTTACATCACCAGATGATCTATCGTCTGCAGAATCATACTTTGGACATTAACTTTCCAAATTCTACTTCAGATACCCTTTATATGGTTACTGATCATTCCAATATTTAGACTATTATCATCCAGATCCTGAAGCAACTATCAGCACAGGAGCTTGAAAAGTTGATGCTTACTGAATGGATCACCAACTATCAAAAGGTGTTTCATATGCCTCATCGACACTCTTTTCACACAACGACTCCTTCTATTCTGGAGACCTTAAAAGATGGAACAGTGAAGTCCATCTATACAAAGCCCAATAAGGATCCATCTAGACCCTCCACATTATGATCTGTCTTTATGATCCAGTTATTTTCTTATACGAAAGGTAAATCTAGTTCTCCAATCCATTATATCAAATCTAATGCAGATCCTATTTATGTCAGTCATTATCGTGGACATTTTGTATGGGATGTCGACCCATCTATGTGCGAACTCGATTGTGAAGTCTGTCTCAATCCTAAGCCAGATAGTGATGATGATGATGATGAACGATATGCTAGAAGGAGAAGGAAAAAGAAAAAGCCAAAACCTCGTTGTATGTCTTCTCAACAACATCATCCAAACAAGGATGATCCAGATCTAAATGATTTTAGCAAATCCATTGGTCTCTGAAAAATTCATACCCACATCTCTTCGTGAGATGTTGAAATCTTCTCCTGTCAACTTAAGCCAGTAGTTCTTGTTGTGACTCCTACTCCTATACCCTACATGATGATTAAGTCATATGAGGAAGACTTTCCTTTTTTATACAAGAGTACTGACGAAACAATTAGGGTTATCTCTAGCCCTTATATTCAAGCCATAGGAATCACTTCACAAGGAACACTTGTCTTAAATCCTTCTAATAAAGTTCTTAGCTGGAAAACATCAAATACAGTAGCACATAACAAATTTCTTCAAAGAATTAATTCTAAGTTGGATGGAATCAGTCAACGTCATCTCTAAGCAGATCCACAAATGTGCCAATTTTGCAAACCTTAGATTTAGCAACTTGATGTTGATTTTTGACGTTACATTGTTACACATTATATTAGACCTAACTTCGACGCCAAAGTTAGAGAAATTAAGAAGATACAAGGAATTGTGCAATAAATGGAAGCTAATACGCAATCTACATGATCTAAAACTGTATATGGCTCATCCTTTTCAACATACAACTAGTATACAGTCTCCTCTATATCAGACATATCCAGAAGAAGCTAATTATTCAAAGGTCTTCATGTTCAATTATCCTTTGATTATATAGTATATTCATCCTCAGGCAACTCAAGCTAAACCTAAGAAATCAAAGCCAAAGCCAAAGCCTGAACCAGCTCCTGAGCCATCACCTTTGTTCACTAAACCTAAACTAGTTAATCAGTGGAGTAAATTGTTATAGATCCATATACCAACTACTTCTCTACTGAAATCTCAACCTTCCACTTCATCTACTGGGAAGGACAAAGCATCTCAGATAGAGTTTATAGCAACTCTTGTATCTACACTTGCTGCAAAAGATTCATCCGCTCAATCAAATAATAATATAGAAGCTTATTCTAAAGCCTCTATCCCAACATTTGAAGTCTCTGCAACAATCTTTGAGTCATCATATGAACAGATCTCTCAACCATACAAAACATCTCAGACAAAGTTTATAGCAACTCTTGCATCTAAACTTGTTGCAAAAGATTCATCCACTCAATCAAATAATAATATAAAGCTTATTCTAAAGCCTCTATCCCAACATTTGAAGTCTTTGCAACAATCTTTGAGTCATCATATGAACAGATCTCTCAACCATCTTCTGATTGTTCAGCGTAACTAGTTGATCCGTTAGAATTATCATAAGTTATGATCACTATGCCTGAACCTACAAAAGTTGAACCAGAAATAAGTAAAGTAAAATCTACAGGTGTTGAATCTTTTAGACTAAACCAGTACCACAAGCAGCACTTGCCCAACCAACTATTTAAACCAAGCTTACTTCAGGACCTTATTCACTTTTGATGATCTACCCCCAAAGAAATGGAGAGATTGTTTGCATGAATTTGGTGTCTGGATAGTTCTACAAATGACTCAACCGAATAATCCTTTATAGGATATTTTGTATGAGTTTATATTTCGTTTCACTGGTACTTTGTGAGAATGGTGGTAAAGTATTAATGACTATCAAAGACTTCAGTATATCCAAGTCACTACAACTGGAGGTCTTCTTAGAATAATTCATAAGGAATTCATTGGTGACTTTCAGCTTATTGATAAGCAGATCTGTCAGGAATCTTTTGCAATGAAATGTTGTTCACTTGACAAGCGTGATCTACAAAAGCATTATCAATGAATGACGAAAAGGTATTGTCTTCTTAATGGTTGTAATGATGTTAACCTTAGATATACTTTTATCTCATCCTTTCCGGATCAACTACAACTGGAGTTACAATGGATCATTGTTTCTTTACAACAAGATATGGCTAATATATCTCTTGAAGAAATTTACCAACTTGCTTTAGCCTCTCTTGATAAGTTATGTGATCAACATGCTTTATTCAAGAACATCATTAAGGGTGGTCCAGTTTTCGAACAGGATTGTAAAAGCCTTAACGATCATAAGACTTGTGAATGTAACAATAAGAAAAGCGATAATATTAAATAAGCCTATCATAGAAGAAAGTTCCATAGACAAATAGAAGGTTATAAACCTTTCAGAAAAACATATGTGAGCAAGAATGGCAAGAAGAGAAGAATGGTTCGATTCTTCCAAAAGTCCTCACATTATAAAAAAGCTTATCGATGTTTTCTCTATGTACAATCAGGACACTTTGCACGTACTTGTTCTCACAAGACTAAGAAGGATGTCAAGTTATTGAAGTAGATGCAATCAATTTTGACCATTCATTCTTCCAATAACTTTGAAGATCTGATTGAAGAACAATCTCGTGAAGATGAGGACACAAAGTTTGCTGTTTCTATCATAACTTCTGAAGAAGAAGAATCCTCTAACTCCTCTTCTTCTCCAGAGGACAATTCACTATACATGCTACAACAGACCTGTATAAAGTTAGATCGTACTCCAGTTCGACGACCATACGTCCAGGTCTAACTCTTCGGATAAGATAAATATGATAGACCCATCATATGCATATGCATCGCTAAGAGATAAACTGTTGGAATATTGTCCTGAATCACATGCACAGTTTTCTCACCCGTATCCTCTGTAAAAAATTGTTGAATTTTTTATAATTCTACCTTTCAAAAAAATGCGGATATCAATCCCACGAAAGCCACGCATCCAAGGATGAACCCTAATGATGTAAAGTTTGCACAAGTTGAGTGTGCTATCTTTATGAAGCAAGGATTGATTGAGCCTACAAATTCAGAATGGGCTTGCCAAGCATTTTATGTCAACAAACGTTCAAAGTAAAAACATGAAAAAAAAAAAGAGATTAGTAATTGACTACAAGCCTCTGAATGCATTCCTGTAAGGTAACAAGTTTCCTCCTCCAAAGATTAGTACTTAGGTACTATTTTTAAAATAAGTTGTTATCTTTTTCAAGTTTGATCTTAAAGTAGGATTTTGGCAACTGGGTATTCACCCAACTGAGAGATACAAGGCTACATTTTGAATTTCCAATGTATAGTACCAATGGACTGTTATGTCAATTAGGCTTAAAGTCGCCTCATCACTGTTTCAGAAAACAATGACCAAGATTTATGAGCCTATACTCTACAGTGTAATCATTTACATCGATGACATTCTCCTGTCTTCAAAGATCCATGAGGAACACTAGGCCTTATTTTAGCAATTCTTGGATCCTACTAAACAGTATGGCATTATGCTTTCAGCCTCAAAAAGCATCATTGGCACTAAAGAAATTAAATTTTTGGGTATGCATTTCAATGATGGATTTTACCAGCCTGATCCACATATTGCACAAGAGCTGTTACATTTCCTGATGAACATCTCGCTGTGAAACATATACAATAATTCCTCGGGATTGTTAATTACATTCGTGAGTTTATACCATATTTGGCAGCTTATTTTTCATGTTTATCCAAACTACTAAGATAGAATCTACCTTGGCCTCTTGATATTTTCCCTTCCTTTTTTCATTATAAATATCCTCTTTAGCTAAGTATCATTGCAACTCTTTTCTCCTTTAAAGTTTTTTCTCATCAAATTCTTATGGCTAGTCAACCTCTCTTTACCTTCATAAAAAAAATCTTTTCCTTCTATAGCTAGTACACCCACTAGTGTTTTTGAAGTTGCCTCACTTGCTCATATGAGTTTATTTTATTATTTGCATTAGTTTCTTCTTGAACATAACTCTCTTGGAAGTCCTACAATGTTCAACCTCAAAACACCTTACCTTAATGTGACTTTTCTCCATGATTCTCTTTTTGAAAATACATTATGGTATCTCTGGGCACTCTCCACCCTTTATACTTGTGCTATTACTATATCTCTTCTTCAGCTCTATCAACATCTCTGTAACATAAACAATGGAAGCTCTTTGCTATGGACATTTCTTGAGTGGTTCAAGCACTAGATCAATGGAAGCAACAATGTTCTATGATAATCTCACCACATCGTCAATGGAAAGCTTATGCTAGATGACAATCTACTCATTGTTTCTTCATCCTCCATCATTCATATCGAGAAACATATATTGGTATCCTTTACACTTAACATCGTGTCCAATTTTATCATGCATCATTATATTGGCCATGACATCAAGAAAATGTGCTTCAATCTCTTAGAGATTTTCTCAAAGAGATAAATCATTTTCCTAACAAATCAATCATTTCCACCTCTATTAGACCATATTCCAGTGAATTTATTCCTGGTGAACCAGAAGTTGATATACCAAGTTCTAATAGTCCTCAGTATGACACAGAAAAATCAATCTCAGATATTGTAGGACCTTCTTAGGCTTTTAACTCAGTCTTCAGGATGCGTAGGGCCCATATAATGATAACTATAGTCCTAATGAAGATAAGTTAACTCAATTCCTGCATAAACTACACATATGTGAGCTCAGTCTTAGTAAGCGACAAAAGACATATCAATATGATACTGAAAGCTCAAGTAATCCAAATTCTCCATCTAATCTACAATCTTAGTGTGAACCAATTCGTGACAAATAATGCTTAGATGCCTTGGATTCCAACACTCATAATGGGACTCGTTTTTTTAGGAGTTTACTTTTGAGTTTTTTGATGAAAGAGAATCTTTGTAGCCTAAAAACCACTGTATAAGATTCAATCTTATCATCACACTGTTTACTTTTTAAAAAGTTGTTTGTTTTTTCAAAGCAGCTTTGTTAAAGGTGTGATGATTGTACTTTAAAGTTACTTTCTTTTTAAAAGATGTAATGAATGTGTCTTGTAAGTGTTTTACTGTGTTACCCTTACTTCACCTATAAAAGCAAGGCTCCTCCTTAGTTGTAAGCAGACTCGAGTAAAGTTGTAAACATTTAGACAAAAGTTTGAATGAAGTTTGGTTGGAGTGTTTTTTATTCTCTCTAAGTTCTCCCTCACTTAAAATCTTAAGTCTTGAGTGATGTTACTGTTTGTCTTGGTACAGAGACAAGTATGCTCTACACTCACCTCTTTTAATGATTTTATGTATCATAAAGTCTAACACAGTCTGTGACTGCTTTTACAACAATTCCACTATGAGATTAGAGTTTAACGGGAAAAAAGTGTAGGTATTGTTGCAACTAATGTTTCAAAAGGGGAAAGAGAGTTGTGAATGGTGTAAGGTTCCTAAGAGGAAAGTTGAGAGTTGTGTGCCCATGGAAAAGAAGGGCTTTGCTGTCTCAACCATCATACCTGGAACTTACCAATAGTCACAAAGGTTCCCATGTTTTTCCACAATAGTCTCCAGACACCTCAGTAACCTACAATTTGACTTTGGTTAGTCGATGATCTTCTCAAAGGTGTTGTTTTAGCTTGTTGGTTGTCGTACTTTTTCTGTGTGCCCTTCGGGGTCCACTGAGCCCCAAAAGGCCTTGTGAAGGATTAGCATACCAAATCACTTATACAATCACCACGACTTCCACTTGCGCATACTCTGATGATGTATTGCTTTGTCATGATGATGCAATGGCCTTTAAGCTGTATCCCTTTATCTTTCGAGGATTTGAACTTGGGACGTGGGGCAACCCAGGCTGAAACCTGGTGACTCTGATACCACTGAGCCCCCCAAAAGTCCTTGTGAAGGGTTAGCATACCAAATCACTTATACAAATGTTTTGATTTGATAGACATTACCTACTTATAATCGAGATTTCATATTTGTGCCTTGATTAGACTAAGGAAGGACCGCCACAAAAAAGATATGAAACAAAGAATTGGAGAAGCAGATAAAAGGCAACTAAGTTTCCCCCCACGTTTCTTTAATGTGATGAACATTTGGTGTGTGTATGTGTCAGACAAGAGCAGGTGTTAAATCATGATGCCTTTTCATTCTTTTCTATTTCAGAGTTCTAATTCAACTTTGTAGTTAACATATCCTCAATCATCCGCATGCCTATTTAGTTATACACATTAATTATTCTTTGTTTTTTATTTTTCTTAGAGTATTGCTCTAAATGCTTTCACCTTTAGCACTTTTGTACAAACTTTATTTTGATTAATAAAGTGAAAGATAATTTTTCATTAATTTAATGTTCGTTTATTTATGAATAGATGTTGATCTTAAATCGAATTAATGAAATCCATGATACAGAACATAACATAAAGGAAATCATAATGAGATCATGATAATGAGATTCCTATCACGTGCAATTATGTTAGTATCTAAATTTTTCCTAGTCATAGAATTAATAAGACAGGACATTATTAATCCGGATAGACTAACACATATTATACTCATTGATTTGATCAAGTAGTGGATCTTACAAACTGTAAGCATGAGATATTTAGAGAGAACATGTGTATGCTTACTAAGAGTTGTAAGTACACTGGATAACCTGCTATGAGATTATCATATGGATGATCTATCAAATGTCAATGATTAATCTCATCATAGCAATGGTGCAAATATCCTTAGACTTGAGGTACTAAAGGATATCTTGAACATTGATCATGTGTTTTGAGATCATTCCTTGTTGTCTAAAGATAAGGTCGCTCATAGGGTGGTGATTGGGTATACCTATTAGTATTCAAAGGTAGGTAGCCAATAAAAGATTCACCATTCATGATAGAAGAAGATGATAACCACGGCCTCTTGTCGGAGTCATTACTCAGGAATCTATGGCTAGAGCAGTTATGTGTCATAAAGTGAGTCTTCAATGACACATAAAATAATGAGATCCTAGGATAAAATTAACATCACTTGGACTAGATATGACGTAGTCAGTCTAATGGGAGTTGACCCATAACTCATACTCTAAACTAAGTAGGGTATAGTATGGTGAAAGGACGGATTACATGATAATTGTCTATGGAAAGGTTCGTAATTCGGATAGTTAACTGTCAAAGAGTTCTTATATTCTGGTAAATTGGCATCATAAAACCCCTTCATGATTTGATTGAATTAATAGTTAATTCAAGTGGCATGAAATCATCCATGATTTGTTCGGATTAAGAGTTAATTTAAGTATCCAAAATAACCGAGAACCTAAGGGTCACACGCATAAAAGATCGGATGAAAAACATAGTGTGTATGGTTGTTTTTAAGTAGGCCATGATCGTGACTGAAGGCGAGGCTGTCAACTAAGTAGGCCACGATCGTGACCGAAGGCTTGACAGATGAACATAAGTGAGTTCTTCACTTCTATTCCAAAGAGCTAACTAGTCACAAATACACTCAAGTGAGAGAATAAGGTGTCTATAAGAGTTCTAGAGTAAGAGTGTGTTGAGTCTTGTTATGCAATTGTTGCATGAATCAAAGTACATGCAATATAGTCTTGATCTTTTCCTCCATTAGAGCATCTACTTGAACTCATCTAGTTTGGTTCTCTAACCACCCTTACATATCGTTTCTTCTCCATCTTTACGTGTTCTTGAGTGATCAAGAAAGGGTTTGGTGTTTGCAACAACCCAAACAAGGAGAAGAATAAGAAAGTAGGAGAATGAAAAGGTACATGTACTGTTACACTATGTTCATATAATATGTTTGTGCATGCATTTGAGATTCGGACTTTTTGGGAGGTCATGGGATAGGAATTTAGATTCCGACACTTTCACTGTTTTATCGTGCATATGATGCATAAATTCATGTCTTGCTCTATAATTTTTTCCGCAACGTTCATAAGTTATTGTCAATTTTTAATATTTAATGCATTTATTTGATAAATTTTAATTAAAATTTTAATTCTCCTTTTTTAATTATATTTCAAAAATTTTAATTTAATTTAATCTTTATCTGATTTTATAACAATCTAATATCGGTTAAATTTTTTAAACCTTAAATTTCTTGTCTTAACGGTTTAACATCCGGTCTAGTTTTTAAAACATTTGCATATTATAAACTATGAAATAATTACAAAGTGGTACATTCATATGATACAAATACAAATGCATATAATATATCTATAATCGCAATAAATTACCACAATGAAACATCCATTCGGGGCTTATTCGGAGTAAGATGAGCAAAGGTGAAGTAACCAATTTTAACCATGAGGGGTCATTTTCCATTTCATACCACACTTCCTCAACTAGAAGGCAATGGACAAACCTCATAATGAACGGAGCGAGATTAGATGCACCTCACAGCAGGAAACAGATGGCAGATTGTAGGGTCAGATATATTGTTGAAGAAACCTGACGTCAGTAAACGAATATTTGTAGACGGTGGGGTTGGACATGTCAAAGAGAGGCAGCCGGTAACTCAATACCTCTTTAGTACTGTACATGAAGAGGCAGAAGAAGAGTCCCGAGTGGAGATGTTACTGTTGTTGTGGTCCGACTACCGACATGGCCCCATTTACCGCGGCAAGTCACCCTTGTATATGCGTATGTGTTTTAAGCATTTTTCTTCTTTGTTTTTATAAGACTTTCGTGTCCGTGCACTATAAATATATATAGATACACGCATAAACACCATATCTACTCACCCACTTGCTCCTTAGTTCTTCAGTTCTCCCCACTTTGTTCTAATAACTAATACTAAGCCCCTCTCTCGTTCCCTGACACCATAAACACAAATCTTGTCAAGCCAAGGTCTGCAACATCTTTGGTCCCTTCCTTGCCTAATTTCCCGCCAAAATCCCACCTTCCTCGTCTCAGACTACTACACAATCATAGGTCACTCGTGAATCATACAGAATACTCCCAACTACTATATTACTTACTACACTTGCTCCACTCTTCAAGCCTTTTACTTTCGTTTGTTTCTCTCTTGCTATAATTACTTATCTCCTTCCTTTTCGCTGGTGAATTTTTTGTCCAAATTTACAACCACCTCATGTCTTGATCAATCCCGGGTACTGATGTAATCTTAGATCTGCTCTGTTTTGCTCTGTATGTTATTTTCCAAACCAATCATGCCTGGACCATCTAAAGTCAAATTCATTGATCATCATGAGCGTGTACTCATCGCCACCACCACTACCGCCAAGAAGCTTTCGTACCCAGAGACGCAACCCAGAGTCGTTAGAATCATCTTTACTGACCCTGACGCTACTGACGACTCCTCCAGCGACGAAGATGAACAACTACGGCTAAACCAGCAGAAAAAGCGAGTCAAGAGACTGAAGAGGCACGTCAGAAAAATCAGCTTAGATCCACCACCAGTACTAAAGACGAAAATTTTCCCAACAAGGCCACCACAAAACGTTAAAAAGACACCATCTTTAACATCCTCGACCCGCCGGAAGAAATTCAGAGGTGTCAGACAAAGGCCATGGGGCAGGTGGGCAGCAGAGATCCGAGACCCGAACAGAGGAAAGCGGGTCTGGTTAGGGACTTTCGACACTGCAGAAGAAGCAGCGAGCGTGTACGACAGAGCAGCAGTGAAACTAAAAGGAGCAGACGCCGTGACCAACTTCCCAAACCCGGTCAAAGCGGCGGCTGTTGAAACAACCTGCGTGGTGGGAGGTGATCATCAGAAGGACGACGAGGAGTACTGTTCATGCGAATCAGGAAGCGTTGTGGTGTCATCTCCGACGTCGGTTTTGGGATACGGCGAAGAGTCGACGGCTTTCGAAGGGCTGGGATACGGCGACGTGGACGCTTTTGGGTTCCAGATAGAGTTTCCGTTGAGCGTGGCCGACGACATAATGTTGTCGGGTAAGCGTTGGTTTCGGGACGAGGAATTCGTTGACCTTGAAGATTTTTTGGTCGACGTTATTTCCTGAATCTCAGCGCAAAAATCTTAACGAATTATCTTTTTCTTTCCTGCCAAAGACCAAGTCTCCAGCCTACAGTACTTGTGATTTAGATGTGAAGCATTAAGTTAGTAGGCATTGTATTATGTAAGTATGTGGGCCAAATGTAATTGTACTTAGGTTAGGCCAATTATCATTTTGTCTTGGTGAAAACTTCCATTTCGAGGACTGTAAGATTAAGAAATTACCATTGTGAGGGGGGAGATAAATTTTTGTCCCTGCCAGAGAATTGTGTTTCGGATTTGTAATGATATTAGTTTTAGAAATTATAATTTTGATGTTTACATAAACATAATCCTGTTAGTCCCAGCAATGGTCCCAATCCATAACTCCAGGGATGCATGAATTCCCCTCGGTTTTAAATTGGGAAGACCCAGACCAAAGACCATTTTGTATTTGTCTTGGTGAAGGTTATCAGGTTATAATGTCTGATTCTTTGAATCTTCCCAGTGAGACAAGGCTTCTTCAGCCTTCCTTACCATCCTATGCTCTCTCACTCTGTAATCATTTCATTTGTTGGCTTTCAACGTTGGACAAGTGTCGCTTTGAAAGGGGTGATAGTCATTATCCGTTGAACTAAGGTTGATTTTCTTCTTACTCATTATCCGTTGAACTAGGGTTGATTTTCTTCTTACTTTAATTTATAATATAAGTTATTAATAATTTATTCAAAATATTTAATGCAAATTAAAAAAGCTGCCGTTTTGCCAGTATCAAACAAAGAAAAGCATGTAGCTAAGCTAAAACAGAGACGTAAAACGCAACACCTTCAGCCCAAACAAACTGGAATAGGGGGCCGGCGGCTAAACCAGCATAATTGATGTACCTAAGCTAGGCTTTAATACAGAGAGGGAAGTGAGTTTATGGCTGATAATAAAGAATGCCCCATCTGTCTCTTCATAAACTAATGCATGCGAATATATTTTATGGGAACAAATCATATGTTCATATTTCACAATCACTGTATTAAGCTTTATCCCTTCATCCAATCATTGACAAAGACTAATGTTAATGTCTGAAGTTTGCAACAAGAAACTTAATAGGTTTCACCCATGTATTAAGAATACAAATTGAAAGAGTAATTTAGAGATGAGAATATTTTCGTATTCTCGTGATTTTATAGGAATTATAATATTCTTTTTATGACTAAATTGATTTTTATTGATAAATATATTATATAATTTTTCTTATGGTTCATTTTTAAGTTTCTTTTATACACACTTTATCATTTTATATTAGAAAATGTCTCTCATTTTAGCTAAATGTAGTAGTAGGTTGATCTTTTTAGTTGCTCACGAGGTATTCTATGAGAGTTTTAATTATGAGAAGACACCTTTAAGCTATCCATACTCAGACTAATCCCTGCTTAAGCTGAATAAGTCTTTTGCGAGAAATAAAATTCTGATTTTAAATTTTAAAGAGTCCCTTACTAATTCACATGTTGATATAACAATCGGCGATGTTGTCTCTTTGTAATGAATTTGATTTACATGAAGAAAATAGTTGGAGGGTACTTGAGTGCTACCGGCGGCTAAGAAGCGGAGGCAATGTCCACTTTAGTGATTCAAAGTGGGCTTTGGAAAGATATGGTAGGGCCCAAGGTTGGTGACCTAACGGATACGACGCGTACTACTAAGCGCCACATTAGATTACAAGCTCCCTTTGAATAAATACTTATTAACAAATAGTATGAGCAGGTTTTGTGCTGTGGTCGGTCTAATTCAATTATTTATATATTTAAACTTTTTGCACATGGTGGAAATTGGACATAATGCTCTTCCAAGTAGGGCACCAACCCGTATGTAACCTTGTTCGTATCTGACTATTATCTACGACTTGGTCACAGCTCCTTGCTTCGTATCATCTGAACTAATAGTCAGTAAGAGAAGACATAACAACAAATAGGGACGAAACATTAAAAAGATCCATCTAAATCTGATTTGGAAATATCATGACCGAAACACTTAATCTGTACTAAAAACGTTGCATTTTCTCGTGAAACACGGTGAAGCTTACAGTGTAATACACATACTAATTGTCAATCGTTGGCTTTGTAGTTGCAGAAAGATTTAGATCGTGACATTTTCGCCACATAACATATGGGATTCGACTAGTGTATAACACAAATCTTGTTATCACTCTTTGAATTGTTTCCAGAACTCTTTGAAGCCAATAATATATACATTTGGCCACCAAGAAAGTTAGGTGTATGCGAATCAAATCCATCAAGATGTTACACTTGTAATGTAATAGTAGCAAGTTTCTGTCCTTTGTGAAACCATTCTCCTTTCCCATTTTGCATGGCAAAAACTTAACTTCACTTGTGAATCCGAGACTCACCCTCTTGTACTCTAATTAACTATATCAAAATGAACAATTTGGTTGAGACGTGAGAACAACGTGATTTTTGTAGTTTGCTGTCCTTTTGCGGGGTCCAAAGCTTCGTCTGGACATCGATCGATTATCCACTAATAATACACTTTAAAAAGCACTGCTTCAATTAACGAAAGAGAGAAGGTTATGTTAAAGGCTAATAGGGTACAAGCGGCCCTACAATAATAATAATGCAATCTTAAAGAAAGGTGGCTTCCTCACCAGTCGGCAGTGATTGCCGTCATTAAATGGCAACCTAATAATACTGAGCTTATTTGCAGTATAAGAGGCTATGAGCAGTCTACTAAAAAGTTAGTACTTGTAAATGCTACCTCTGTTTCATAATAAAAGTCGTTTTAGAAACATTTTAATTATTCAAAATAAGTGTCATTGTTGACTTTGTATGTATGTTTATAACTTTTCTTCCAAAATTAACCTTTCATTTCTCTCTCATCTTAACTATATAATCACAATTTCAAGGCAATTTCTCTCACATACTAATTATTGCAAATTACCGAGGTGCATATTTAATAAGGATATATCTATAATTTTATTAATTTTCTTAATAAGCGTGTATTTTTCTAAAACGACTTTTATTATAAAACGGATGGAGTACTTACTTTGGATAAGAATGAGTAATTGTTATTTTTACCCATCGAATATCCAACACAATCTCTATTCTTTTGGGGATGTATTAGTTGTAACTATCTAGGAAGGCTGCCACTTGGATAATATCATCAAATGTCGATCCATCTGATCCCTAATATGACCCCGCTTTTCGCGATCCTTTCCTTTTCGCAAAAGAAATATCTGATCCCTAATATCTGCCCTTTGAGTATGTCCAACCAACCTTTGTTAAATTAAACCAAACGATAAATAGAAATTGCCAGTGTTAGTCTCAAGTAGCCATAACTGATTCCTAAGCATCCTTAACCCATCTTTACTGAAGCAAGCAGCGCTAAGCCTCACAGGTCAAAACTGTAACCGACAAGTGACTGGTTCAATTTCTGTACACGAGAATCCATTGGCAGGAAGCCATTTACTTTTAAAGTTTGAAGTCTGAACGCTTTATTGTCGGTTGTTCCACTTCGCTTCCACTTGATACGTTAAGGATCGCCCCCAGGAGGCAAACAGGTATCAGAAATTTCCATCTCTAAATACCTCTGAGTTCGATCTAAAACTACCCGTCGTAACGCAAAAGTTTATCCTCACCTGTAATTCCCACTGCATAACAAGCCATAATGACCATCTTGTTCTATGTTGGCAGTAACATTAATTTGTCCACGGTATTATGGGTGGATTCCATATCTTAGTCCTTAAATGCAAGTATCACCATATCACCAGAATGTAACTTCCTAAGTACTTCCAAGGCAACAAATGCAACTGCACTTGAATGATTCCTCTGATTATTCCAGGAATAGGATGTTATACAAATTAAGAAAAAGAAAAACAGAAACAATTTGCAAGAATCAATGTTGAAAACATAGCTCACCTAAACTGCAAACCATATAAAATAAAAATTTTAAACAAGTTAATGGTTAACCAAGGAAGGCCAGTCAATGCTAAGAACTATAGTAAAATCATGAACTTTTCACCTTTTCTGATTTCATTAGATACCATTCCAGTGAAGCAGCAACAACATAATAGAAACCAACAACCAATACAGATTGATCCAAAATCTGAGTTAATAATAATCACAGTATATATAACGAACAAATCTAATCACAATTTTGAATATATAATGTAAAGAATCAGACTTCTATAATCTAAAATAAAGGCAGGACGGACATAAACCCTTCTTTGAACTTTAAGACCAACGAAATCCTTCACAACGAAAACATAGAAAAGTTGGTCATGACCAAAGCTATGCAAAAAGTGTAAAGGGAGAATGTTAATGCTTTAATATAACTATTAGCATTCATTACACGTGGCCCGGTGATCATAACATAAGTAGTTTCTAGATTGTCAAGTTCACTTTAACCTTTCTTCAGCTTTGGTTGTCAGCTCAAACTTATTTACATAAAATGCATCATAAAAGATCAGTATTTACGATGAATTACTCCATCTTCTGCAACTGGAAATTGATGTATTAGCCCAAACATGTGAAAATTTAACATACAACACTTTAAGTCAAGATGAGAAGAACAGGTTAAAACGAAGAATCCAAAATCACAAACTTTCCCTATTATTGAATTAGTATTACCCATATGATACATAGAATGCAGGAGTAACTATCAGTTCAAGGCATGAAAAGATATAGCATTATTCATGCTCCACACAAAAACACACAAGCTTATCAAAACACCATTTAATTGCTGACCCAATTGCTCAGCCAAAAAGTTATCCACTGATTAACAGACGTAAATAAAGAGAAAATACTAGTACTATATACGTGTCTCAACTGGGAAATTTTCCTCTACAAAACAGAGAATCGCTAACTTCCCTAAACACAATGCATGTATAGCACAAAACTATATTTAAAATAAAAAAGATCAAGCAACCAAAAGTATGAAAAGGAATGAAAAGAGAAAGATCTACTATTACTCTTTCTTCCTCCTCAATCAAGACTTGTCAGGGCAATCCCTAGCAAAGTGCCCTTCATTTCCACAGTTAAAACAGCCTCCTCCACCACCAAACCTGTTGATTCCTCTACCACTAGTACACTCTCTCGCCATGTGACCATAACCACCGCAATTATAGCACGCGCCCCCACCACCAGGACAATCCCTAGCCATATGCCCATATCCACCACAGTTGAAGCACGCACCGCCTCCGCCGCTGCTAATACCACTACCAGGTCCGGCACCGCCGTTTACGCGCGAGCAATCTCTCGCAAAATGTCCAGCACTTCCACACTTAAAACAACCATTACTAGTACTGTCACCGCCTCTGCAATCCCTCGCAATGTGACCGGTATTCCCACAGTTATAACATCCTCCAGCACTGGCACCGGAACCGGCGCCGTTGCTTCGTCTTCCCCACCCCGGTCCAAACCCTCCTCCGCGGCCTCCTCGACTGCGAACATGCTGAACGGGTCCACCGCCAGGAGCGGTGACGTTGATCGCCTGATATTTGTTATCTGAGAGTGCGACGGTGAATTCCACGACGTCGTCTTCGGAGAGAGTGCGGTAACTACCGTCGGATTTGATCGCGCTGTGGTGGACAAATAGATCCTCGTCGCCATCATCTGGCTTGATAAAGCCGAAACCTTTCTTGTCACTGAACATCACGACTCTTCCGGTGGATCTTTCCTCCTTCACAGCCGTCTGCTCCTCCGCCATTTGTGAACACCTATTGACTAAAGGATTAAGAGAGAGAGGGGAAGAGAGAGACCAGAGAGACCAGGAGTGAACGTACGGTCAGTTGATGAGAGAGTGAATTGGACACTTGTATTTATATACCCTCACTACTTGAGAAGTACCACTAGCCAGCCACCACTCAATTAGACGACAAACCCTAATTCTTATTTAGCCAACGCCATCCTAATTTTCCGTAATTTGGAGTCTGATTTGGTGCTCCCTTGTATGTTAAATTTAGCCGGGTTTAATCCGAGTTGACCGAATTATGAGTGAGTCACGGGTTCACCATAACCAGCCCGATCAAGTTACGGGCTTAGTATAGGTGCTCATAAGCCGGGGCACAGGCCACAAGCCACGGGTCACCTTAGCTATCGATCGACATTTCTACCCTTGTCAACTTTGAGGAAGAAAACTTAAAACTTTGTATCTTGGTGACTCGTGAAAAATGTATTTTAAAATTTTACACTTAAATAGAATATAATTTAAATTTTAATATTTTGAAATTAAAAAAATTAATGTTTTGATGTGATATTATTTATTATTTATAATAATGAGACAGTAGACTTCTTTATTATATGGCAAATAAGTTCTATAGTTTAAAATTTAAAATATATTTATACTTATTTTATTGTTCTATATTTAGATTAATTAAAATATTAAAATATCTTGTTAGTAGATTCCTTAATTCACTAAACTCATAATCATTATTGTTTCTTGATGTTAATACAATATAGAATTTGATAGGTCTAGTCAAAGCTAGCTAGAATTATATATAACGTACTCTTCTTTGGGAGAAAATTAACCGGAATAAGTTTTAGTTAGAATAAGTTGCTTTATTATCAATTGAGAAAGCATTTAAATACAAGAAGGACTTAAAAACTTTTCCTATTAATCAGATAGCAAATCTAAGAGATATGAACTTATCTACTCCTTACAACGAGTAGCTAATTTATTCCAATAAGGCTAAAAACATAAAACTACTACACTTATTTCTAAGCAAGCTCACTACAATCTTCTAACAACTTGGACCAAGTCCCATATGTAAAATTCCATGGCAATACCGTAATTGCTCTACACTAGTCAACATAATTAAGATTTGGAATTAGCGCTCTTTTGGACCTCCATATCTTATCAATGCCACCCCTTTTTGCAGTAACTTTGTCCCTAAGGTTCATGAATCTATCTTGTATGTTTGAAGCTTTTTCCCAGGTAGCATCTTCCATAAGCAGCCTTTTCCATTTAATCAGATGTTCCTCAACAAACTTTGACCCGATTCTAATCCATTGTGTGTCCAAAATAGCTTTTGGTTCTATGACAATATCACCATCGTCTGAAGTAGGAGGTAATTTGTGCTAGCCAAAACATCATCGCCAATTTTTCTTTTAAGAAGGGAGACATGAAAAACTGGATGGATGCGAGACCATTTTAACAATTTAAGTTTATAGGTTACCTTCTCAATTCATTCTACTACTTGGTATGGCCCATAGTACCTGCTAGTAAGCTTTTGATGAGCTCTTTTAAAAATTGAATGATGCCGGTAGGGATGAAGCTTGAGAAACACCAACTCGCCCACTTGGTATTCCACCTCTCTCCTCCTAGAATCAACTTGTTGCTTTATCCTATTGTTTGATACATGTAAGTTCTGTTTGAGTTGTTGGAGCATTTTATCTCAAGAGATAAGGCCATGTTCCACTTCATGAACTAGAGAACTACTCTTCTGATATAGTTGAATAGTTGGTGGTGGACGTCCATAAAGTGTTTGAACGAGATTCATTCTAGTAGACGTAAGATGGGTTGTATTGTACCATAACTTAGCCCAAGGAAGGAAGGAGTGCCATTTTTGTGGTTGTTGGTATTCAAAACACTGGAGATATTGCTCAATGCAGCAATTTACCACCTCAGGCTGTCCATCCATTTGAGGATGGTAAGTAGAAATTTTTAATTGCATTCTCAAAATGCGAAAGAATTCTTGGCAAAATTGGCTAATGAACACTAGGTCACAATCGCTAATAATAGACTGAGTTATTCCATGGAGTTTGATCACCCCTTCCATGAATTTATCAGCCATAATTTTTTCTACATAAGGATGAGACAAAGCTATGATTTGCTTAACCAATCAACAACCACCAGAATTGCATTTTTGCCACTAGATATTGGTAGAACCTCTATAAAATCCGTAGTTATATACTCCCAAACTTTATATGGAATTGGCAATGACTGTAAAAGTCCAGATGGTGACAAACTTTCATATTTGGTTCGCTGGCAAACATTGCAGTAAGCCACGTAATCTTCCATAGTTTTGTACATAGATGGCCAATAAAATTGCTGAACAATTCTTTTATAAGTTCTAAGCACTCCTAAATGTCCCCCCATAGGTGATGGAATTCATACAGCAACTGTTGAATAATGTTGGTATTAAGAGGAACAACCACATTGTTTTTTTGAAACAACAACTTATTTCTCCATATATATGGACCATCTGGATTCAATGTTGCTTACTCACTGATCTTGGTCAAATAAGGATGATTTTGCAACTGCTCTTTGATTGTATCCCAAAATTCTATTTGACAGACATATAATGCATCAATATTAGGATACATTTGACAATGCAACAGTTGTGCTATTTTCTCAACCCGACTTATATAAAATTTCATAATCATAGCCTAGAAGTTTGGATACCCATTTCTCCCATTCTGATGTGGCAATGCGTTGTTCCATCAAGTACTTAAGGCTCTATTGGTCAGTTTGGATATTGAATTTTTGCCTAAGCAAATAAGGTCTTCATGTGCTTATGGCTTAAACAATGGCTAGCATTTCCTTGGCATATGTTGACCAAGATTGTTAGGTGGTGCCTAAGGCTCGACTTATGAATTCTATGAGTCTCCCTTCTTTTTGTTTTAAAACAGCACCAATGCCATCAACAGAAGCATCTGACTCAATAAAGAAAGGCTCATTAAAATTGGGCATGGCAAGCATGGGTGGGGGAAGGGGGTTATGGCTATCTTGAGTTCTTGAAATGCATCCTCTACCTTGACTGACCATTGAGACTGGTGCTTTTTAAAGAGATTTGTAAGAGGGTGAGTATGACACCGTAATTGCAACCAAATTTGCAATATTAAACTATCAAGCCTAAAAATCCACGTAACTTAGAAATATTAGTAGGTTGAGGCTAATATAGCATGGTTTTGATCTTATTCCGGTCCACCTTCAACCTATAGGTAGTCACAATATGCCCCAAATATTCAAGTTCTTATCAACCAAATGCACATTTGCATAAGTTAATGTAAAAGCTTGATGCCATAATATTTCAAAAGCCTGCTGGACATATGCAAGATGCATGATCCAAGTGGGCTATAAATCAATATGTCATCAAATAAAACCAAAATGAATTTGTGGAGAAAGGGGTGAAAGATGGAATTCATAATAGCTTGAAAGGTAGAGGGTTACAAAGTCTGACGGGCATTACTAAATATTCATAATGGCTGTTATGGGTACGAAAATCCATTTTATGAACAATCGAAGGATGAACTCATACTTAGTGGTATCTTGCCCTCAAATCAAGGTTTGTGAAGTAAGAAGTGCCATGGAGTTCATCCAACATATCTTCTACTATAGGGACGAGAAATTATTCTTTGATAGATACAGCATTAAGGGCTCAATAATCAGTGTAAAAGTGTCAGGTATCATCCTTCTTTTTAACTAGCAATATAAGAGATGAAAAAGGGCTAGTATCAGGTCGAATGAGCCCCAACTATAACATGTCATGAACCTTTTTCTCAGTTTCTGTCTTTTGAAAATATACAAACCTGTATTGTCTGGCGTTGATGGGTTTTGTTCCCTCCTTCAAATTAATATGATGATCCACTTCTCTTGCTATAGGTAACTACATTGGTTCTTGGAACAAGTCTTAGAATTTGTCCAATAATTCATGTATTTGAGGATGGACATCTATTGGTGTAGAATTTGCTGAAGTCGGTAAACATATGGCAAATACCGGGCCCTTATTTTGTACCTCCTTAGTGATGATTTTCATAAATGTTGTCTGGATGAATCGTGAGTTAATTCCTTACAATCTGTGAGTCTTATTGTTCGACTAAAACTCCATAGTTAGGAGTTTCTAGTTACATGCTATGGTCCCCAACTGTTCCAACCAATGGATTCCTAAAACCACATCTAACCCAATTAGTGGTAAAGCATAAAAAGTGAGGACAATGGGAATACCTTAAAGCTAAATTTGGATGTCCTCAAATCTTCCTTGGCACTTTAATGAGCTTCCATTAGCAACCTTGACATCAAAAGGTGTACTGGCCACTATAGGTAATTTCAATAAACTAGCTAACCTTTCACTAATAAAATTGTGAGGAGAACCAATATCAATTAGGATAATATCCTTATGATGCCCAATTTTTACTGTCACTTGCATGGTGTGACAGACTGACCAACCTGTAAGTGTATAAAGAGAGATTTCTTATGTGGGTTCCTCATTATTTGATTCATTTGCATTGTGCTCTAACAATAGCATTTATGGTCCACGACCTCTATGCCTAGGTGTGAATTTACTATTGAAATTAAAGCAAACTCCTTGTGCTTGTTGTCATTGCATTTCTTCCCAAGTCAGTCATTTTATAGCTGCTACCACTTTAAGTGTTGTCGGGGATAAATTAGTTGTGTTAAATTTTGGTGGACAAAGAAGCTTTGTTGCTGCCCTGTTGGAGGTTCGAATGCATTTTTGCTATTGACTCACTTGATTATCTCTCTTTCTTGTAAGACTAGTAGCTTCCTTTAAAGTTCTTGGTTTGAAAATTATAATGCCATCAACTATTTTAGCCTTAAGGCCTCCCATGAAAGTTCCTACCAATGCCTTCTGCATCCATCTTTGTACTCAATTTCCTATTTTTTCAAACTCCTTCTAATAATCATGAAAAACCTAATTTATCTAATTTTCGACAAGCCTTCGTCAAAATCTTCGTAATATGTAGGGCTAAATTGTGCCCAAAGCTCTTCTATGAAAAATGTCCCATGACACCTCTTGACCTTCTTCCTTGTAAGCTCATCGCAACCACTGTCACCATTGGCTAAACTTTTATGTATCCAAAGTGCCTTGATATTCAAATAATTGATCAACTTTGGTAAACCACTCGGTTGGATTATCTCCTGCATATTTTGGAAATTCAAGTTTAGCCAATTTTAAAGAGAACTTTGGCCTGGACCCTTTGATATTACGAGAACCCTCAGTGAAAGAATTTCCACTGTAGTCAATGATATAGTTAAGAGAGGCTCTTGCCTAGTAAGCAATGCTTTAGTAATTTTGTTGATGGTTGTTTCTAATTGGTGTAGTTTATCAATTACCTTCAATTCCATTCTGCTGAAGTTGTCCTGGAGTCCTCCATGCCCATCTTCTAAGTGTTCAATATGCTCTTTATTAGTTGTCATTGCTAGCTTTGGTACAAATGATAAGGCCTAGTCAAAGCTAGCTAGAATTACAGAGAACGTATTCTTCTTTGGGTGAGAATTAACCATAATAAGTTTTAGTTGGAATAAGCATGCTTTATTATCAACTGAGAAAGTAATTAAATACAAGGATTCAATAACATTTCCTACTAGTCAGATAGCAAATCTAAGAGATCTGATCTTATTTACCCCCACGTAGCTAATTTATTTCAATAACAAGCAATGACTAAAAATATAAAACTATTGCACCTATTTCTAAGCAAGCTTACTATAATCTTCCAACAACTTGGACCAAGTCCCACATGTAAAATTCCATGGTAGTACCATAATTACTCTGCATTAGTCAATATACTTTGGATTTGGAATTGTCATTATTTCCTCCCCGTATCTTAAGCCTGGTAATATTGGCCAAACAACCAAGAACTTAGCGCCGAATCAAAGCACACCCACCTCAAGACACCCGAGCCCACTTCTTCCTAAACATTATTCCTCATCCTCCAACTTCTCATTAAGTTTTAGGCAGGCACTAGTGACTTGAACTGTAAGAAAATTATAGCACGCGAACTTCAAGTCCCGCTTCCTATCCTAATCTAGAGGTGGAGTAGCTTTAAAAAAATCGAGTTTGTTAATTCAAAGAGGTAAAGATGTGATTCTCAATGATGAAGTCGAGGAGATCGTCTAAGTCCCGCATAGACAAAGAGGTAGGTTTGAACTGTAAGAAAATTATAGCACGCAAACTTCAAATCCCACTTCCTATCCTAATCTAGAGGTGGAGTAGCTTTAACAAAATCGAGTTTGTTAATTCAAAAAGGTAAAGATGTGATTCTAGACGATGAAGTCGAGGAGATCGCCCAAGTCCCACATAGACAAAGAGGTAGGGTCATCTTCTACAATGGTCATCAAGAATTCAATGTCCACTATAGGCGATTATGAAGATTGTTCCATGAGATGCAAGAGAGAAAACTAATTCAGAATTCGAGTTTGGGTGAGTTTAGCATTTAAGGAAAAGAAAAGAAGAAAGAGAGTTAAAAGTTAGGCGGTAACTCCATTTCCAACTCCAAGTAGTCGGTTGGATTCTTTTCCTTTTTTTGTTGGGAAAAAATGAAAATAAGGTCATACTGGGGACACATAAATATGAATATAATATTGGATTTTGATTTTTGAGTCCTATTAAATAGGGAATATACTGATTAATAAAAATATATTTAAATATATTTTTCTAAATTTTAGACAATATATCCCACTTTACCACATGACAGTGGCATCCATTGTCTAATTATAAAAAGGCTAAAATACATTTAACCCCTTTGTCTTTTACCCCTTAGTATATCATTCCCCCTCTATTTTAAAAATGGACTCCTTTTGACCACTAGTCGAAGGAGTTTAGAATCAAAAGAGACTTTTTTACCCTTGTATTAAGATGACATCACCATAATTGTGCATATTGCATATTTTTGAACAAAAGTACCCTTTTAGTCTTTTGTTGACTAAAATACATTAAACCCTTATATATTTTACTTTATTTCATTATTCCCTCTATTTCAAAAATAAAAATTGTTTAAAGCATGAATTACATTTTGGCCGTTAATAAATAAAATAGGACAAATTATTAAAAATACCATTGTCTTCATAATTATAATTCATTATCATAATTTAAGGAAAAATTTTAAAAAGAAAATTTATTTATGAAACAAAATTAAAAAAGAAAGAAAAATTATTGAAGTGCTATTTTTTCATAATTGTGTGTTCTAATTGTTAATTAATGAAAAAATTACAACTTTTTATTTGTGGGCTACCTTCTCACCATTACTTTGCAAAAAAGAAAAAATAATTGAAAATAATTGAAAATGTCATTTTCTTCAAAATTGTAAAGTCTGAGATGCTTCTATTCTTAAGAAAAGATTTGGAAGTAAAAACTACTTTTTTGTGCAAAGACAAGAAATGTAAAACTTCATTCTAACTCTTTAAAGTAACTATTTAAAGCACAATGAAACAAATTTTGTTAGATTAATGAAAAACGTAGTAGCTATTTTAATATTATCATGAGCTTAACAATGCTTCAAGAAAAAAAAGGCAACAATATCTTGTGTTTATTTTGATCCAAATAGAAATATCAAAGCTTCTCCAATAGTTACAAAAGGGTTATTGATATTTCATAGGTTCAACTTCAAAAGTTACCAAAGTGATACCCATATTTCAGTTTGTCCAGGAGTAACATATGAATCATAACTTAAATATCTAAGCAAAAGACAATCCATAACATTGAAACTACAGTAAACTATTGTTACTCAAAAGCTAACCTCTTCCTAATCAAAGAGTCAGTGATGTTCCCCGTTTTCTACACTACCATCCTTACAAACATGCACTCCAATAGAAGAATGTTAATTGGACAACAAGTATTCACCACGAGTAGATTGACGCATCTCAATTTACAAAAAGTGAGTGTACAAATGTGAAATAACTAAGAAAATAATTAAATACAAATAAAAACATACTCAATTATTGGTAGGATTCCAACAATAGAGTAGAGAACATACTCTACTGTAGGTTGTTAAAAAACATACTCTAGGTGTAGATTCTGATTATTCACTTATTCCACTAGTAACAACACTTCTTTGCAAATTATTAATTTCCTAAAAAACACACACATGTTAAAAGAGAACACATATTGAATCATACAATAACAAAGGTTAAGTAAGTGAAGTAGACCTTGTCAAAAGGAACAAACAAATGCATGTTTGAAAACCCAATGCCATTCTACACTCCTACTCCACAAAAGGCCCATTTTTCTTTGCCCAACCCTTGTTTGCACCTCCACTTTGTCCTTTGTCATTTCCTTTACTCCTTCCCCTTCCTCTCCTCTTAGAACCAGGCACGCTTTATTAAAAAGCTTAGCATTTTCTCCATCATCATTTCCTCTACCCTTTTTCTCCTATTAAAACTAGCTACACTTGTCCATTATTTGTAGCACCATTTCCTTTACCCTTCTCCTTCCACACCTCCCGCTTCCACTTGTTACTATATTCTCAAAAATTTGCAATAGATTCAAGGGATTAATTAGACCAGTATTTTCATGATTAGCATGCTCGGATTCATCATTTTCATTGTACACAAATTGAGGCTTTAAATTTTCAGCTCTTGGAGCATCCCATATAGATAAAGTAAAAGCAAAGTAAATTAGAATTTTGTATAATACATATGTTCAATAAAAATAGGTCCAACAATCATTAGAATTTTTTTTTCTGTAGTAGATTTTTTTAAGGTTCCTATTAGGATGAGAGATTTACTGCATGTCTTGCTATATCCTCTTTTGGTTACCCTTTCAATATTTGGTCACCAACTTCCTTGACCTTTTGGCAATGGGCAGGCGTCAACCCCCTTACATGGCCTTATGACTTTGTGGAGACCTGTGTTTTTAGTAAACAATCACCCGGGCCTCGTCACTGTGACCCCCCTTTATGAATCTTTTCTCTTTACTCATCGTCACTTTTCTTCCTAGTCTTCTTAGTCTTCTTCTAAAGACCAGGAAGAGTTGCTTTAAAGAGTTTGTTTCATTGTGCTTTAAAGGGTTATTTTAAAGAGTTGATATCTCTATTTTGATCAAAGCAAAAACAAGTTATTGATTCATTTTTTCTGAAGAATTGCTGAGCTAATGATATTATTAAGATTGGTATTATGTTTTTCTTCAATCTACCAATATTTATTTCATTGTGCTTTAAAGAGTTAGAATGAAGTTTTGCATTTTTTTTCTTTGCATAGAAAAGTAATTCTTACTTCTAAATCTTTCTTAAAGGATAAAAGCATCTCAAACTATAACAATTTTGAAGAAAATGATATTTTCAATTATTATTTATTATTTTTTTGTGAAGTAATGGTGAGAAGGTAACTCATAAACAAAAAATTGTAAAATTTTTCATTAATTAACAGTTAGAACATACAATTATGAAAAAATGACACTTTGCAAAATTTTCTTTCTTTTTTTTAAAATTTTTCCTAAATTAACAGTCAAGAAGTGCAATTTTGAAGACAATGGTATTTTTAGTAATTTTTCCTTTGTTAATTTATTAACGTTCAAAATGTAATCCATGCTTAAAATAAAATTTATTTTTGAAATAGAGGGCATAATGAAGTAAAGCAAAAAATATAGGGGTTTAATGTATTTTAGTCAATAAAAGACTAAATGGGTATTTTTGTCCAAAAAATGCAACATGTATAGTTATGGTGATGTCATCATAATACAAGGGTAAAAAAAAAAGTCTTTTTGAATTCTAAGCTCCTTTAACTAGTGGTCAAAGGGGGTAATAAGTCAATTTTTAAAATAGAGGGGGGCATAACATACCAAGGAATAAAACAAAGGGGGTTAAATGTATTTTAGCCTTATAAAAAAGAATGAACAATGTTATGTGATTATTGATGTAATATTTAATAGGTTAATTATTAAAAAAAACTCAAACTTTAAAAACTATCAATAAAATGACCAAACTTTCAATTTTTTTCAATTTTAGCCCAAGGTTAGTCTCATCGTTATCTTTGTTAGCATGATATTGTCACCTGTCAAAGGGACCGTCATTAATCAGACATGTCAGCGTAATTATTTGAAATGAGTCTGATTATTGAAACAACGTCATTTCATGATAAAATTGAGACTACATCATTTCAACAAGAGAAAATATTATATGTCGATCCTGCCTCCTCCTAGACACACGAAATCACTCTCAACCCAGTTGATTCTCATAAGCGAGCAATACACATCAACTGAATCTCATTGTGGTGTGTAAAAAGGTTTATGAGTTATCAACAAAGGCGAGAGAAATGCCCTATAAGCATATCTACCATTTTGATTGCATACTTCCATGGCTTGCATTGCAAATTTCGTGTCTAGTTTTTCGGGACAAATTACCAGCTAATGACAAGCTAGATAATGGTTAGATTAGGCCTATTTTTAGGGAGGATGAAGTGGTTGGGTTGTGATTTGGTGGTTGCTAGAAGGCGGGTATGTAGTAGGTTAGTTCACAGGTACAAGAAGAGGTGAGAAAGAGGAATTGCCTGTTGCTTATACACAGATAGACGGTGGGTTTAACAACGGTGGTAAGTTAAGAAGAGTGAGTTAAGGACCGATAGGTAAGGAGATTGGTGGCCAAAGAGGTGGTGGATTCAAGTTAGTTCATGTTTTAAGGTATTAGTTTTCTTGTTTTGGAAATGAGAATTCGAGCATTGAATTGAGATCGAGGAGAAGTAAGTCTTTAAACCTTTTTACTTAAAGAAGAAGAAGAGTTTTTACACTGGAAATCCATAGTGGGAGAAAGAGGTGGTGATTAGCAAATATTGAAGTGGTCTTTACACATTTAAAACTTTTCAAAAACTTATTGCGATTTTTGTTTCTTTTCATAATCTTGACGAAGAAAGAGTGGCATGCTTATCTCTGAATTGATAGATATATTCTCCAATAAGAAGCATGTTTCTTAGTTTTTAGATAGCAACACTTACAAACATAAGTAGAGAAACGACATTATCTCAGTTTTATCATGAAACGATGTCGTTTCAATAATCAAACTCATTTCAACTAATTATCTTGATGTGTCTGATTAATTAGGGTCTCTTGACACATGGCAGTGTCATGTTAGCAAAGATAACAATGAAATTAACATTAGGCTAGAGTTGAAAAAAATTGAAAGTTTGAACATTTTATTACTACTTTTTAAAGTTTGGGTTATAATTGAAAAATTGACAAAAGTTTAGGCTTTTTTCAGTAATTGACCTATATTTAATTAATAAGGAGATAATCTCATCAAAATTTATGTTTATTTAAGATTTATTTTGAATATTTTAAAAATATTAGGTTTAATTTGAACGCTTCGAGACATTAGGGTTCAAGTTACATTCCATTGTAAACGTTGAAGTTTAAAATACACTTTTGGTCCACTCTAATTAGACAACCTTTTGTAATGTCATCTCAATAAGTTATTCATAGATCTTATAATTATACCATTGACTATTTAATAACCAGACCAAATTGTATCAATAATTTAATGAAATTTTTAATTTTTATAATATCCACGTAAAGAATCAAACTGAATTATATGGAATTGTTCCTAATTAAATTAAATTAACCGAATTTTATATGTTATTATATAATTTATCAAAAATATATTATAAATATAAGTTCATTAATTTTAAATATTAAAAAATTATCTACTTAAGCTTAAAGCTATTAATGTATTTTTACAAATAAATTATATTGTCTTCCAAAATATTGATTAATTTTTCCCCTTACTTAAAACTTGTTTTTTTATTCTCAGCAATATAAACCTTGGTGCTCTTCTTTTTTAACAAAGTTGTCACTTTTTTTAAACTCAAAAATTTATTTCTATATCATCACTCTTTGCTCCTTTTAAGTACTACTTCTTGTCATCTTTACTTTGATTCAAGATTTATAAGTATAACTATCCTCTTACATTACGTAATTATCTTAGATTTGTTGTTGTAAGGATATTATATCTATATGTGGGAGATTCTTTATTGACTTCATGTATCTTACTTGAACAATTGCATTATATTTGGTTATTCTTAGTACATATAGTAGTAATGTTACTATTTTTTGTTATTTATTCTATATGAGAATGAACTATAAAAATCCTGTTAAGCTTGAGGGTATGTCTGAAGTAAAGTTTTTATAACACTTTTCTACTTATCGATTTGTTATCGCATCACATTGACAATGAAATAATCAACAACATATTACCAACACCAAAGTGTTTTAAGGTTTTATCTCTATTTAACTATAACAACACTATAAATTTGTCCGATTCAATTAGTAACTTGAAACATTTTTTATATTTGAATCTTTCAATAATGCCCACTATAGTTCTTCTTAAGGTTGTGAGTAGTAATGATAGTAGGCTGGGCTAAGCTTAGGTATAAATGAATTGCTCGGGCCTAAGACCTAGGCTCGAGCTCAATTAGGCTTTTCTTGTTTGAATTTTTAATTTAAATTTTCAATAAAATAAAAATAAAAAATTTATATCATGTTTAATTATCCTAACACTTATTTTCATAAAAATAGTTAGTACGTGTCATTTTATATTTAAAAAGTGCTTTGTATCTAACTAGTTTTCCTAACGAAGTCTAATATTATAGGCTTTAAATTTAATTTTTAAACATAGTCTTCAATATTCTAATTTTTATTTTTGTCAAATTATCTCATCTTTAATAAATAATTCACATTTCTTTCATTTTTAAATTAATATTGTAAATAATTCATATTTCTTTCATTTTTAAATTAATATTGTTAAGTTCAATATTTTTCTTTTGAAAAAATAATAATTAAAATCTATTCATTTAATATTTTAAAAATTAATATTGTTTTAAACTATTATCTTTTTTTAGTAGTCACTATTCTATGTTTAACAACATAATGGTACAAGTTCCATTTAAAACATGAAGGAATAATATCAATGCATGAGTCTGCATATGCTACAAGTATCACGATACTATTATAAAATATTTAATTATAAGAAAAAAGAGTATCATAATAATATTATCATCATCCAAACAAGAAAAGATCCGAAAAATAAGAAAACAATTATTAATTATATTTAAAGATTGGAGATTGAAGTTGAGCTAGTAGACATAGATAACAATATAGAGTCTTCATTGTTAAACTGCATAAAAACACACAAGTAAAAATTTATAATTTTAATTGTAAAAGATCAAAGGAATCAAATTAAAAAAAAGGTAAATTGAAAAGTAGAGATTAAAGAAAACAAACTCTTAGTAGAGTAAAGGGGCTAGTTAATTGTTATAATCAAGATCGTTAATAGTTTGCACCTCTTCATCTACATATAGAAACATTATTATCAGGGCCGTTCCTATCGTTTTATAGGCTCGGGGTGAAATAAAAAAAAAGGCTCTAATAAATCGGACGATATAAAAAAAGGCCCTAATAAATCGACAGTATACTTAAGTTTTATGAAACATAAATGACTCAATTTATAAGTGTACATACTTAACCAAATATTAAATGGTCATAACATCAACTAATAATATC
>JANIJH010000008.1:6477389-6490742 GCA_024520975.1 Erythroxylum areolatum
ATAATTTTATTAGTTTTCTTAATAAGCGTGTATTTTTCTAAAACGACTTTTATTATGAAACGGAGGGAGTAATAAATAAAAGAGCAGTCTACCTATGCCCTGTTTATTTTTATTTGGGTTTTTTTAATTTAGTAAAAGATATATTTGGTTAAATTTTTTATTTTTATTTTGATTTTTTGTAGTTATCATAATTTATGAAAATCATAAATTATACAAAGTTAGAAGTCAATTTTGTCCCGAGAGAGAAAGTACAGAAAGTGGTGGAGTGGTTTGAGGAGGGTTTTTCTAAATTCATTGCTTAAAATAAGTTCTTGAGTTGAAATTATACTAGCCATTATTTGTTGGAGTCCGTATTCATAGCCGATTTTCTGCATTGGGGAGGGTTAGGCCATCACTGTAGCTTCTCAACGATAACACTATTCTCATTTGACATTCCTTTTATACTGTTTGGTCCTTCGAATTTTAAACTATGATGTTTAAAGAGGGAGAAGATCTCCGTGCCATTCCTGTGTCGTTTGTGATTGAAGGAAAATGGCTTGATGGCACAAACGATCTCACGCCTTTTAAAGATATGTAAAGGGTAGGAATTGAAAAGGTAAATATCAATCAAGCCTAATACTCCCGTAACAGTAAGGTCAGCAATTACTCTTCAGAAATAGCATAACTGAACTTAAAGTGGCATCCTCTTCCAATAATGCCAAAAATTAAAGATTTGACAAGTAGGAGTGGCCTAAATGATTTCAACTCCTCACTTAAGGTTCTCTCCTCCAGAAGGTTTTGAGTTCGAGTTACGTCAAAAAAAGACAAATAAGAAATGTTCCTGTTGATGATCCTCTAGCTCCTAGACAAAACTCCTTAATCGGATCAATTACAGACGCCTCGCTTCCAGCAGTAATGTGGGAGTTAGAGCTATTAGAAAACCAGGGGGCTCATGGGAATTTAATACTGAGTAGGTGAAAGCCAGTGATCAATCATCAACTGAACAATCAAGTAAGTGAAAATGCTTTGTGCACAGAAATGTACAGGCTACATAAGAACCTGAGGGATGTTAGGGTTCTAGGTTTACATCATTTAAAACTCTTGAGATGAGGTCTTAAGAACTTAGGATTAGTCTGGCTAAATCGAGGTACTTAATGTAATAAAAAAAATTAAAGACTTTGAAGAGTGAAAACTCACAGGAGACAGGTTCAACAAAATTGGAGAAGCACATGGTCAAAGTTCTGAGCACCTAAAAGATGCCCCTTAAACAAGAATCTTAGAAACTTAAGCTCATTGAACAATCAAGGAACAAGTCCCATCAAGCGTCATTTTCAAAGTCTTGTGCTTGTTATGGTTTTACCGGGGGGACCGGAAGTCTGTTTTGGTTTCTTTGGAACTTTCTCTTAAAGAGAGTAATTCTTGGAACAGCCTTCAAAACTTTAAAATTAAAATTTTAAGTTATACTAAAAAATTATAACTTACCTTAATTTAAAACTAATTAACTGTAAAGATTAATTTAATAAGATTGGTCATTTATTTATGAGATAATGTTTAAAAATATCAATTAAAATATCCTTCAGTTCATCGTAATTCAAAACCTTGTGTACCATTCTTTGACTGGGACGTTGAGCCCATCAATCAACTCTCCTTCCTCTTCAACACGCATCTTACCTCCTCCACAAAATCTTAATTGCAATCATTGATTAACCCACAGTTCCCTCTCATATCTCATATTTGTTTGGTGAATTCAACGTCCTTACGTTCTCTCTTCTAATTTTCCTTCTTAAAACCTTGGTTAACCCGTAAACAATAGCAGCGACTACTCTCGTGTCTGGCCTGGTCCTTCAATTGCATTGCGAAAGATGGCTTCTAGTGCATCCTATTCCATTGAACCTACTTCATCGGGAGTGAAACAGCGGATCTCATTGCCGGTTTGACCACAACCATTCACACGACCCTCAAAAGACAGATCAGGAAATTGTATGTATCCCATCTCGCTGCCAGAATACCAAAATGTTTGTCCATCCATTAAGCGTGGAATTAGCTAAATTGTTAAATTTTTTTTCAAAGTTTAGGATAATCCATGAAATATAATAAATACATCTATTTTGACCTTTTGACAATAATATAGTTTCAAGGGAAAAAAACAAATGGCGTCATTGCATGACGAGGAAGTTATCACTTATCACGGAGCAATCCTACGTGGGTCACGAGGGAAAAGTGATGTCTTCCTAATGTTATTCAGACCACAAAACAGCATCACTACCCGCTCCAATCCAACCCCAAACCCACCGTGCGGAGGTGCACCATATCTGTAGAAAGAGCAATCACACAAATCAACAGCACGTAAGAACATGCTCATCTACTGGAATATGCCTCCATATATCGTACGAACATAAAAATTCAATTCCATGAAACAATCACAAATGCATAGCATAACCTAATTTCTAATATCAGTAGAAGAAGAACCAGATATTGGACAAGGAAGTATCCACATATTAAGTGCACATACAGGTGTCAGAAGGCGACATTCAACCCTGCCATTCAGTGTGTTTGCCTTCACAGCAAAATTTTGTACACATACAATACGTAAACTAACAATAATCGTGAATCAAGTTTCAGAAAAGTGCCACTACATTTCCATCATCTTTAGATTACGGTCATGTTCTAAAGGAGACAAATTGTTAATCTCAGCCTTTGTTTTTCATTATGTAACCATATTACTTAATCCCATATTTACTGACCACAACCTAAGAAGTAGGCTTGTGATGATGACAGAATCAGTATACCACCAAGGAAAATGTTGACGAAGAAAAAGGTACCTGAAGGAATCAACGTATGTTGAAATCGTGCTTATATCAATTTCACATTGCTTGGCACGTTCTGTCAAGAAATCTGCATCATGGACACGTTGAGCTCCTGATATTATCTCCTCACCTGAAGAGCAGAAAATTTATCAGTTATCCAATCAAGCATATCAACATAAATTAAGGAAAATAAAATTATTCATATTGTGACCTAACTGCTGCTACAGAGAAGGAATAGGGTCAAGAAGAAAAAAATGGAAGTATGAACTAAGAAGCATTCATGAGAAGGTTCAATTCATCCATAAACATCCATAAACATACAAATTTATGTAACCCACAATAACTAATCAAAATAATTTACTATCTACCTCTTATAAAAACATCAAATGAGTTGCTGTACTCTGGATCATCATAGCAAGGCATTGTGTAGAATGGCCTGACAGCCAATGGATAACGATGCAGAATGTAGAACTCAGTGCCATACCTACAAACCATTGTTTTAGTTCAGTAGGAAATGATGCAGAAGAGAGAACAGTACATGATAATACGATCAATGTCCTAAATTGAGAATTATTGAATACTTCTCCAAAACCAGCTGGCCTAGTTTCCTCTCAGACTCTGTATTCAAATCCCCCTTGGGATCAATCTCTACTCCCGCTTCCTGTAAAAGTATACAAAGTATCAAGCTTATGAGGGTTAAATTTTCAATCAGCAGCAATTCATTTACTTCTTGAAAGGAATGATGACGGTTAATTTACTACATTGTCTAGTATTTTAAATCTTTTTGCATGTCAACTGGTTGGTTTAATACTGAATAGTACTACTGCCAAACTAATTTCGGAAACAAGAACCAAGATAGAAAGGGGAAACACAATGCACCGGAAAAAACAATACAAAAGCAAAAAACCTTCTTATTTTTTAAGAGAACGAAGGCAAAAGACCATGATGTACCAAATAGGTCATGAAATATCGTAGCTAAAGTCTACACTTTTTTAGCCCCTCGATTCATGAAGATGAAAAATAAATGAGCTAAACGGAAAATATTAACCATAAAAACTGCAAAAGACAAAAATAAAGGTGTTGAAATGTAACCTTTGCCCTTTGGTCACAGTGAATATATATAGGAACGCTTACAGAAGTTCCATAAAAGAAGAAGCCCACTTTCTTAAAGGAACTAAATTCACGAGTAAAATGTGGCAAATATACAGAAAGAAGGCATTTGCATTCAGATAGCTATGCAACAGATGTCTAAAGAATGAGAGTGCAAGAAATATTTCCTGCCTATTGCTTCTAGCACTCACATATTCCAGGATTAATTCTCAATTGCTGATTTGAACTCACAATTGACCATTGTTATACAAATATGGATAAGGTTTATACCTTCAGCATTTGGACCCCTTCTTCAAATCTAAGTCGTAAAGTCTTTCGTAGATACTGCAAATTACAAGAATGCATAATATAAGATTCAACACTTGGACGTCCTAAACTGATTGATCAGAAAGTGTTTTCCCAACTCTTTTCCACGGAAATATTGATTCAAAGAAAGTAATGACCTTCAAAGGTTCGAATGGATATTGCCTTCCAACAGCCTCAAGTTCCTTCTTACACTTGTCATTCAAGGTGTCAAAAATGGTGACAAACAAGCGATCTACGACGTCCATTACCTGCATAGATAAAGTTCATTTGTACTTCTGACAACAATAAATGGATCAGGTGCTTGTCCCAAGAAAATCAAATAAATGAACAATTACCTCAGAATAGTGTTTTTCAATCTCCATTTCCACATCAAGACCCGTAAACTCACACAAATGCCTATGAGTGTAGGAGTCCTCAGCCCTGAAAACAGGACCAATTTCAAAAACACGCCCAAAATCACCACATATAGCCATCTGCTTGTGAAGCTGGGGTGACTGCGCCAGGCATGCTGGTTGCCCTTTGTAGTCCAGCCTAAAAACGGCAGAACCACCTTCACTAGTGCCCCCTATCAACTTAGGGGTGTGAATTTCAACAAAGCCTTCTGATAACAAGAATTGCCTGAAGACCTGCATACATAGATCAAAATTAATCAATTTCCACAACACTCATTCAACACAAATACCTTTAAACAACTCACAACTTGTTATAACAAAGGCCATCAACAAAAAGAAGCATATAAGAAACTCACATTGCTGACTTGACACTGAATGCGGAAAATCCCTTGGTTAGCAGGCGTACGCATGTCCAAAACTCTGAAATTGAGTCGGGTATCCTGATTTACACGTACTGCTTGTTCCCCAGCCTATAAAATCATAACATAACTCGCCATATCAAAACACCAATACATAAACACAAAATTTCAACGTAAACAGTCAAGAAATTAACCTTCAAAGCTTCTTCAATTTCAATTTCACTTCGGGCAGCATCCTCGATATTAATAGGTAGATTCGCTAAAGCTTTGTTCACGCAGTACAGTTTCCTCACTTGAACTTCAACCTCCAATAAACAAAACAAAGGCAGAGTATAACAACTAAAATTGAAGAAAACAAATTAAAAAAAGAGAGAAAATAGAAACCTGCTGAGTAGCGGCTTTAATAGCAACAGATGGAACAGAGATGAAGCCTTGAGCAGTGATAATGGACTCGCGGTTCAAGCCAGCCACGAACTTCACCATCTGCCGACTAACTACCTCCGGCTGAGCAGTTACCACGCATTGCACGGTGAATCCCCTCTCTCTCACTACCACAAACGCCATGTTCTTCCCAACCGCGCGCGTCGTTTGAACACGCCCTCGTATCTGCACAACTTTGTCCTTCAACTCCTCTCTCAGCTCGCCAACCGGGACCCGCAAACTGAGATCGGGTTCCTCTTTGGACTGCAGGTCCGACAACGGCACGTCTCCATAATTAACGGCTAAGGGATCGTCTTCTTCTATGGATAGTGATGAAGCGGCGGCCGTAACGTCGTCCTGGCGGCGGCGCTGTTTCTCCTCCTTAGCAGCTGCCTTCTTGGCTGCTTTCTTGCTTAAAGGCTTAGCAGATTCATCAGTGACTTGATCGGAGGCAGAGGTAGGGACTGGGGGCTCCGATGACATATTTGGAGGACTCACGCGAGCTGGAAATGGTGAATGAGAATAAAGTAAGGTCTATTAAATTGGCTACGGCTAGGTTTCTGTTGAATGGGTTACAGGAGGACTTAAGCTAAGCCCACGGGAATTGTTGTTGGTTTTCATTTTTCCGGTGCGCTTGAAATTTATTATGCTTTTAGGAAATATTTTCAGGCTAAAGCATTCTTTATGTCTCTAACAAATAAATAATATATAAATATATTTTTAAAATGTGGTAGCGTTGTATTTAACAAGATTAGTTAATTAAATTTTAAATTTTATTTAGTTTTATAATATATTAATTATAACTAATAATAATAATAATAATAATAATAATCTCCTAGTACTGAATTGAAACGTCAACATAACCTTTTAACGAGGATTCATGTTACAGGATACTCTATTTAATATTATGAGGTTTTATTCTGTCTTATAAATCTCAACTATTTATTTATATAGGTCTCGCATTTATTTATGCAGAATTCACGTGAGATCCACATAAATAAATGACTGAAATTTATAAAATAAAATAAAATACTGTAAAATTAAACCGAAGATCCGGATTCCTCTCCCAAAGAGCTTGTTTAAAACATGCTGCTCCCCTATCTCGACTCTCAAAAACACATCCCGTGGTTTCAACAGCTTCATAGGATCCTTGTAACATTAGCTTCCAAGTTGACAAAATAAACACTTCCAGATTGGACAAAAATTTCTGCAGAACTAGACATCCAAGGGCTGATCCGAATCTCTTGAAAAATACCACCGCACGATTTAAACTCAGCTGCGGAGGCATGCTTCAAAATGCTGAGTCGACGAAAATTAAGAAAAACTTTGTTTTGGTTGGTACGTTAGATAGTTTCTGGGATGTGAGGTTCTTTCTTTTACCATTATGAGAAAGAGGTAGGAATTCATAACTAGAAGGAAGGATGCTGCCAGATTTAGGGTTGAAGTAAAATGTTTTTCACTTGCTATAGGTTATTGGCTTCTTCAATCTTCCTTTCTCTTATGATTATTTTTAATTAATAAATATTCAAACATCAAGGAAATTTACAAGTGATCCATAAATTTAGATGTTTTCACAATATGGACTGCCTCATTGGCATGGCCTTTTCAGTACAAAAAGACAGCGGGATAATTGTATTCCGATCTTTTCTTATTCCAGGACGAATCGATTCCCTCCATGAAAAGTCTCACGCTGTGAGGAAAGCTATGAAGATCGCAGTTGCCAGAGATATTACTGAAGAAGAGAATATATTCTCCTTGTATCTCTTTATCCCACTGCTTTTGAAGTCTTCCATACTGAAAGCTGCATTCCATAAACCCCACAAAATGATTTTTTTTCAGGTCTCAAGTTTCCTATAATTAGCCACGCGAAAGATGAGAGTTTTTACCAGTGTTATTGGCGCAATGTTGAGTAATAGTGTCGTTGAGGTCTTTAACAGTGGCCTTGTTTGCGAACCAGAAGTCCCGTTTTGCCCAATGGACACATGTAAGCACATACTTGGTGGTATGCTCTGCACATCCTCTGTTGCAGTATGTTTCGATCTCAGTTTGATTTACGTCCAACTCTCCAGAAAGTGTTATGTCCTTGTTTAAGCAACTATCAGATACCTGATTCAATCAGAATCCATACTGACTGTTAATGTCTGGAAAGAAAAGAAGTTACATGAATTAAAATGGCGAGCTTTACATTTAACAGGCACTCGTAGGCGCTTCTCCACTGCAAGAATGGACTTAGATGTAATTCACGTAGAGGTTTTAATGTGTCTGTCAAAACAAACAAAGATGAATGTTTAAGAACAGAAATAGATATTCCCAACACTGTTCTTTATGCCTCAGAACGTATAACAGTGAATAAGATCAATCAAATTCACAGCAGTGGCAACCTGAAAGAACAAAGATCAATGGGATATAAAAAGAGGAAAGCGAAGAGAATACATTCAGCTTTGGCATAACCAATAACAAGCAAAGTTCCAATAAACATCGAAAGGAGCCTACATCTGCCGCTATATCTCCTCTGGTACTCCATGCTCAATCCCCAACTAGTCGTAGTTCAGTAACAGAACTACTACTTAAGTACCTACTTGGCAACGGCGTTCTTAAATATCACAGGCTCCCGTTCTAGGATTGGGCTACAGATCAGATAAAAAGGATTCAACGGGGAAGTTGCCCGAGCATATTCGTTTAAGTTGGTAATATCATTATACCAATACTAGTATATGCTCAGGAAATTTACATTACACGGTGTTCCTGGTCGAGAAAACCGAGACCTAGAACAAACCTGGTTGAGAAAACCAAGAAATATGAAGGAAGTAGAGACAAATCAAGTCTCTCGTTAGTCCACTCAAATCTTCTTGCCACTAATTCTAGACTAATCTTGTGTTAACTCATCTCAATCATTTATTTATCTAGATCTTACATACATGAATGACCGAGGTGAGTTAGCACAGAGTTAGTCCAAAGTTAGTGAACCAAAGAATCAGGTGCCTTCATTAATAGCTCACTCGAATTAAGAGAAGGAAATTACCCGCTTATATTTGTGACACCAAGTTTTCCATATAGTTGCTTTGAGGTTTTAAAAAAGAAATTTCCAAATATTGAACTTGAATTTATATGAATTTGATTAAAATTAAATATTTAATTTCAATTTTAATCAAATTCATAAAATCTACAATCTGAAATGTTTTATATTTTTTTTCCTCCTCTTCGACTCCCCATCATTTTTTTCCCTTTCTGTTACTATCATAAAATCTACATTCTCAAATGTTTGGTACTAGTTACTATCTTCAATTAGGAAAGTTAGAAAACACAAATGTCTAATATACATTATCAGGTCACTACAAAATTTTGAAAGTTTAAGGTTATTCTGACCAAAAAAAAAAATTTCAGGAATTTTGTGCAATTGGAGGATTAATTTGGGTTTTTTCTTCCAAAATTCAAGCCCAAAGTAAGTTGTTTTTCACCTTTAAGCCCATGAAGCAATCCAAGTTGCACCATCTTAGGCTGAAAGTACACGACTCCTATAATAGCTGATGTATTCCTAGGTCACTCGTGCTCTATTTTGGTACACACCCTTCCCCAAATTTCTGATTCATTTCCAATTTCCTTACTTCTCCAACTTAAGTAGTTGAAGGACTACCACAGATGAACCGAGCGGGTTTCACTTTACTTCTAATTAAATTTCACATCATTCCTACATGCCTGATAAGAAGATGACAACAGTCAAGTCAAGAAATCTGTAATTTGTTGAGATATTATTTCAAGGCAATGCAGTCATTCGGAGTAATTTGTGACATAACACAAACAGAAAATATGAGACAGTGTAAACTTTAGTTACACATTGATGGAATCAATTGACTTGAGAATACAATCGAAAAGCAACGACGGGACAGAGAAAAATGGAGAATGATCACTTTCCAAGTCATAAGTTTGACAAGGCGGCCATCTCCTTATCATAGCCTCTTGCTGGGACTGATTGATAACATGATCTTTCAATGTCTTCATGTAAACTCGAGGGACCTTATCGGAATCGTCTCCTCCTAAAAATTTGGCACCTTTAAATGCCCACACCGGTGCTCCTCTTAGAAGCATTGATGCCAACGTGGAGTCCTGCGTTGGTGCCATGTCCAGGGTTCAGAGATTAAAATAACAATACGCAACTCATTAATGCAGTAAATATACTCCCACCTCTTCAGGACTCATATTATACAAAAGTTCCCGCTGAAACTCTTTCTTTATCATGACACTGGTTGCAGGTTGATCATGTCCCATCCCATACTCTAGCTCTTGTACATCCCCATATGCTGATAGATCTGGATGCCCCTGCTCCATTCCATACACGAAAAGGACTTTTTAAGAACAAATAAAATTTAAAAAGGAAGAAAGACAGAGACAGATGACAAGAACAATTTCCCGTTATGAATTTTATTCATGTCACAACAGTTGGATAAAATCATTACTGTCACCTAGTTCCATTAAATGTTTATACCCAGGTTCTGGAATCTGGATCGTACAGATCCAGAAACTAAAAAGACTACTACCCATGTGCCATGATTGGTCATTCGCCAACCATAGGGTAATGACCTATCTCATTCTTGATGAAGAAACTTAAGTATTACTTACATCTTTGAAATCCTCTTCTGTAGAGAACCCATGTTTCAACATGTTGGCTGCAATATATATTGCCACATGAATTTTGTTGGGTAATCTGTGGATCGCGTCCGTCAAGCTTAAACCTCCAGCGCTATGCCCCACCAGTATCACCTAACCGAAGCAAGTAAATCCCAGAGAAATTAGCCAAAATCCAAAAACCAAAGAGCAAAAAGCACAAAAGTATACGTATCCAGTACCTTTTCGTTCTCCGGTAAGTTGGCCAGGAAGTCGAGGAGGGGCTTGTTGTAGTCTTGAAAAGTGAGGATCGTGTTGGGATTGGAAGTATCAATACCAGCACCTTTGAGGTCCAAGCACGTAACCTTGTACGCAGATGTTTGTAGGAGACGTCTGATCTTGTACCAGCACCAAGCTCCATGCGATGCTCCGTGAATAAGGACAAAGTGTGGATTTGCAGGTTCTTGGCTCATCTTAACTCACGCAACTGCAACCCTCTTTCAGTCTAAGCTAAACAGGTAGATGACAACAGCTCTTCAGCTACAGGGAGATCACGAAATTACAGGATTGAGATGAACTGTCGTTCTCTACCTTTGGTCAACTTTCGAACCAAGCCGGTTGAATGTTTGGTCCAGATTTAACGATGAGTGCGCCGGACGTGTACGAGCACGACCACGTGCAATTACGTAATAAAGAGTCTGCGTAATTTTAATAAGTTTTAAGTCAATAGATTTAAATTCATTGAATAAGAACGAGAAGATCATAATTGAGGAGCCATATTTGAATATGAGTAGAGCATTTGGGTGAGATCTGCTATGCCTCTCTACCAGCAGATCATAGCAGATCTCATTATGATTTAACAATTTAACAAAAGAATAAAATCTATTAGTACAAAATATAAAAACATAATTGTCAAGTTTGATTTAATCATAGCAATGTTTGATTTTTAAACTTTGAACGTAATTTATTTTAATAACTCTTATAATTAAAAATTGGTAAACTTATTAATTAATCAAATATTTTTATAAATAAAATATATCAATTAATTTTATTTTAATAATTACTTTTTAATTAAAATTTAATGTTTAATTTATAAAATTTAAACAACAAAATAAATCTCGTAAAAGAGAAATTTTGTAATTTGTTTTCGGCTCCATTGCATTACCAACTAATATTAAAGATTTGTAGTTTCTACAATAAACCCACGTCCTGCTTTTTGCCTTTTACATTTGGCTGGTTCTGGTTCAAAGAAAACGTTTGTCACGAAACATCCAAATCTATAAAGTGAGAAAAAGGGCAAAAAGAAAAAGGAAAGAAGAAAACAGAAAAGACACAGGGGGAGCCTGGACGGCACATTTGAATTCTAATTATGATTAGCACTTTTATCATCTAATTTGAATCCTATCCTCTTTCTTTTAAGTCCTTAAGGTATTATTTATATTTTAAAAATCAAACAAAAAAATTAAACTAATAAGATAAAATATTTAAAGTTTAAAATATTTAATTAGAACATTATAAAATTAGTTAAAAATATTTAATTAGAACATTATAAAATTAGTTAAAAATTGAATAAGATTAAATAATTTGAAATATAATCGAAAGAAATTATTTTTAATTTAAAATTTAATTAAAAATAAAGATTGTAAAATAAAAACTAATAAATTTATTTTTATTTCTAAAATTAATTAGTTTATAAAAATTGATCGATTAATTTATAAACTAATCAATTTTAAATAAAAATAAATCAAATAAAAAATTAGCCAGTTTAAATTTCTTACAATTATATCGATCAGATTGGTTTAATTTTTTAATCATATGTTTTTTTAGCACAATTATTTCTTTCTACTATGGATTGGATTAATTACCTATTTTTGTAATATTTAGTTTGAGTTTACAACAATTTCAATCAATAATAACATCAACACGTAACATAAATCTAGCTAATATGCTGAATTTGGAAAAATCTAATAATACACATTTTTACCTTTGATTAATAAAGAAGTTGTTTTTAAAGTTTTCTAAATTTAAGCTAATATTAAATTTCAATTTATAATAATTTAGTTTTAATCTTAAATTTGTGGATGCAAACAACTTACAAATCAAAATTAAAACTCTATGTTATAATATTACATTTATAAATTTTAATTTTAATTGGTACATTTTTTTAAGTCGCTATACCACGAATAAGTGTTTATAATTCTACTTGTCTAATCATGTTCGATTTTTGAGATAGATTAAAATCGACATAGATTAAAATCGACTTGATGCCTTGAGTTACTATTAGACACTTTAAAAAAGAACTGTTGATTTGATGCAATGCATGCACATTGGGCATCATGGTCCACAATTTGTAAATGAATTGAATTGTAAAATAATTGGTCGCCAGAAAATCAGTGTTGACTTTAGAGGAGAAAAAGGGCCTGTTTCCATGTGGGTGGGAACACATGATTTTCAAAAGTGTGTCTTCTTTCTCCCATTACCATTCCTTTTTAAAATAAAAAATCTCCCAAATAATAATAATGGACTTGAGAGTTGAGAGTTGGGAGTTGAGAGTGATACGCGTTAACATTACCACACATCTTCCTCTCTTTTGTTCTCTCAAGCTTCATTCCTTCCTCTTCTTGTTCTTCTTCTGTGTTTGTTTGTTTTTTTGATTCTGCTCGTCTGCTAGTTCCATCAAAGAGACGCTCCTCTTCCTCTCATCTTCTACGTTGAGTAAGCAGCTCCTTTTCTTATCTCTCTCCCTCCCTCCTTCTGTTTAATGCAATCCTTTTTCTTTGCGTGTGCGTTTTTTTTTTCCTCTATTTCATTTTCTGACCATTTGTTTATGAGGCCATTTCTAATGTTTTATTCACTTTTTGTCGATTATGATGATTAAAATCTCGGACGCATCAATTACCTGATACTCACTCTCAAGCTTCTGGATTTTCTTTGATATTTTCATCTTAAATTCTCAATTTCCTTTTAGTTAGCATCTTAAAACTCAGAAGATTGAAATAAAAAAAAACACTCAGAAGATTAGTTACTCACTCAAATTTCAACTATTGTTTCTTCTTCCTCTCGAAACTTTGGACGGGTGAACAAGACGATACGCTTGAGTATTGTTTGTTTGGTGGCGCTATTCTCGACTGTGAAAGAAAATGAAAGTTTTTCTACTTTATTTCAATTTTATGACCATTTCTTACTTCTTGTTGGCTTAAAGTTCACGGCTATTAGGAGGAAAAAAAAAGGTGTAATCTTAATTTTATATAATTAATTAGTAACTAAGGAGGGCGTCAGATCCATCTGGATGTATTTGGTTAAATATCTTTCAATAACATTTCCTAATGAAGAATGCCTGTAGTTAAATAATTCCTGTGGATTTTGAGATCTTCCTCT
>JANIJH010000008.1:6496409-6510249 GCA_024520975.1 Erythroxylum areolatum
AGGCGACTCAGTATCGTGACCCATGAGCATAGAGTAGGTAGAAGCTATTGTGAAGAAGTCATTGTCAGAAACACCCTAGGCAAGTTGAAATAAGCAAATTGTATTTTAAATAGCTTTTTAAATCCTAACCATTTTTTTGGAATTGCTGATTATATCAATGCCTAATTAGCTACATTGAAATCAGACTTCAGAGTCAACTCGACTCGTACCACCAGCTAAAAGGTGAAGATTCTTATCGATCGACGAGATGGTAAAAACGTACAGAATATGGAAGAGGATTTTATTGGCTCGTTTCTTCCGTTCGGACAAGCAGTAGATTGTATTTGTTTTTACTCGATTCTATCGACAATTAGTTAATAGCTTATTTTATCAATTAATTTAATCAGTAAATTGTATTAACTATTATTTATTTGATATTTAATAAAACTAACTGTTTAATATTAACTATTTATATGTAAAATAATTTATAAGAACGTGACTTTAAAAAAATTTATGAAGATATGAATATTGTATATTTTTGTATTTAGTTGAGTATTCTTATAAAAATTTAAATTTTATATATTTAATTATATAAAAATTAAGTTTATAATTCTAATAAAAATATAGAACATATAATAATAATAATAATAATAATAATCCTAAGTTAAACTTTCTATTAATATGAATGATGTAACGAGCTATGTTATATTATTATTTTTCATATAATATGTATAAATTTTATTACTTAATAAATTAAAAATGAGTTATAAGAGCATGACTAAAAAAATTATAAAGTCACGATTAAATATTTAATTTTATAAAAATTAAAATTTTAACAATAATAAAAATTAAAAATTACAAATTACAAAAGATTATAAATATTTCGTGCATAATTCATAAGCATAACATAGTGTAATAGATGACACTATTTATAATAATTAATTTTGCTACAATGTCATGCATCAATTATGCTACAGTGTCTACTAATTCAATTATGCCAGACAATTAATTAATTATAATTAGACATAAATTAACTTGCAAAAATTAATTAATGTATAACTTTTTACTTGTACATAGTTAGCCTTTATATGAAATTTTCAAATTTTAGCTGTTTGAGATAAAAACAACTACTTATTTATATTTTTGTCAAACAAAAATAAAAGCCTTGAATCAGCTAAAAATTGGCTTACTCTTCGTTCAGCAAACGTAGCCATTATGTATAATAAACTAAAGGTTGTTATTTTATTGCGAGTCTTTGCAATAGCAAAACATAAACTCAAATTTGTGAAATATGCAATATTGCTACATCGTTGTTTAAAAAGAATAAAATTTATTTAAATATATAAGATAAAAATTGTAATATTTTTAACTAAAAGTAATATTAAAGTTTAATTAAAAATTGAAAAAGTGTGATTTCTAACGTTTAACTCGTTCTAAAACATAAATTAATGTTAGAGGTAAACAATTGTAAATCAAACTCTAACGTACGAGAATCATAGACACGGTCATCAATTATACACAGTTTTCAAATACGAAGAGGTGAACAACTGTAAATTGCCAACAGAAGTAAAGAGAAGTTGAAAGATTCCAAACCTAACCAGAATACAAGTTGGAGAGTAGTATAGGATAAAGAAGATTGCAATTCACTTAAAACTATTGAAACGAATAAGTCGAGGATATTATTTAATTTGTAATTTGAATTTATTTCAAATACCTTATTTATATGTTACTTATCCATTTATCTAGTACATATTAAAAAAAATAATGATCACACCGTCTTCCATTATTATATATATATCTAAGAGGCAGTGGAGGATTAGGCAGTGGAGGGAGTTAGGTGAGTTAATTGTCAACTTTGGGAGTAGGTGAGGGCATTTTGCATTTCAGAAACAGTCCGGTCTTTATGTGATTTATTTTCTCCATGTCTGCATGTCTTTTTTGTTTTTCCTACCCACGAAATATTTTAGGAGAGTTTTAATTATAGAAAGATACTTTTAAGTCATTTATTTTTAGATTAATCCTTGCTTAAACTGAGTAGGTTATTTACGGGAGACAAAATTCTAATCCTAAATTTTAAACAGCTGTATATATGAGAACGGTTCAAATTTGTAACTTCACTGAAACCAAGAAAGCCTCTTCCTGTTCACATGCGCCTTGAGGTTGTCTGTATGTATTTTTGATTACATATTCAATGACGAATACAGTGATGGCATATGTTTGTGCACGATAGGAACAACTAGATCAAGGATTCTAAGTACCCTTTGAACATCATTTTTCGTCTAGTTATGCATATGTTTGTGGACAAGGTCATATGTCATATTATAATTAACACAACTTGTCCGCAAAAGTCAATTCATTGGATGTGACGAAAACAATGGCGTGGCTTGGACTTTTTATGAATTAATTACTTTATCAAAAACTTGAATTATTGGATCAGAATAAATTGATAGGTTAACTAAATCCTTTGTTAGGTTGCAAATCCTTGTTGAACTTTTCAAAGCTTTTCTTTCTGTGTGAGAAAAAAAGAGGGTATTTCTTTATCATTCATTCAGTAATCTAAGATCTGACGTTGTTTCTTATTCAAGCTTTCTGGTGAGGAAGATTGCAATTAAATGGTATTTTTTAGGGCTGAGGTGATGAAACGACTTAGTTGAAAGGCAGCCTCACGTCGACTTTGGTGGAGGGCAGATAGGCATGTGCCAGGGTCAATATCAGGTCCCTCACTGACCTCTCAACCCTAAACTTCCTAGATCGTAACTAATGACAGATCATTAACCCAAAAAAAAAAAAAACTTAAAAAGTTCGTTGATATTAAATTATTATAAAATTAGTAACAATTTAATTAATTAAAAAACTTAAAATATTATTAAAAAAATTATTCTTTCTTATTAAAGAATTTAAAGTCTAACTAAAAAAATTATTAAATAACAATTAATTGATTAATTTTAGTTTATAAGAATTTATTAACTAATAAAAATTAATAGATTAATTAATAAATTGATCGATTTTTAATAACAAACGTTATTAAAGTAAATCGAACTTAAAAAATTAAACTAAAAATTTGATAATTTAAAATTTTTACGATGAAACCGGTCAACTCAATTAAAAATTTTAATCTAATTAATAAATAAGTTAGAGTAAAATCTTATGTGTGAATAATATTTATCATATAATAAATACACACCAATATTTTTTAAAATATATAATTAAATTTTAATGAATTTAATGACTAAGTATAATAAGATTTTTGTTATTCTATTTTTTTATTTCAATTCTCATATTTTGAATATCCTTTATTTCTTATGGTGTTTAAATTTTAATACGATATATAAATAAATAGAAAATTGATAAAATATTTTAAAAATAGTGTAATAACTACATAAAAAATAAGTTATAATTTTTAAATCACCAAAAACAAAATAAAAAAGTCAAAATTCACTTTCTGTTTTACTTCAAAGCCTAAGCTTTATAGCCGAGGAGTTAGTCTTGACATTGAGGAGAACCGGAACGTGTTCTAGTTTTCGTATGTACATGGTCCCATAGCGAGGAACGCAAGATCTTCTGTTCTTAATTTCGTGTGCGAGTTAACACACAGATTCGTATACTTTTAAGTAACGTCAACCATTTTTGTTTTACTAAAGATTTTGCTAAACAAACCAACAGACGCAGGCAAGTTGACAAAACTTTTTTTTTTTGGACTAAAGTGAAATTACGTATTCAAACCGCTTTCATATATGCAGTTGTTTAAAATTTAGAACTAGAACTTCACTTTTCATAAAGGATCTACCTGATTTGAACGGAGATTAATTTAAAAATTGATAACTTAAAGGTGCTTTTTTTTATAGTTGAAACTTTTATAAAATTCACTATGAATAAAAAAAAAAGATTTTGTTAAACCTATTATATATTTGCATATATATATATGCGCAATGCTGACGCAATCACTCTCTATGCAAGATAGGGATAGTCCACTTGGTTTTAGTTTCCCACGTGTGATTTTTCATTTTCAATGTTGTTGGAATTTATAACCAATGCCAACTTAACCATATAATCCACAAACCTATCATTCGGAATGTGCGAATCTAAAATTGTGTTAAAATTGAAAAACATGAATACTTTATGCTTTCTTATTTTATCACTCTAGCTTTGTTAGTTTCTTAATCATATGGATTTGTTTAGTTAATCTACTTAATTTGATTGTCTATTGTATTAATTAGGCAATTAAAATATTTAATTTCTTGTCCAAATTAATAGATTAATTTGAACAAAAAAATGATTATTTAAGATCGTTTATTTATTTTCTTCCGTTTCCAATTTATATCCTTTCTCTCTCTTATTTTTCTATTCATTTCTTCTTTCTTACGTGCTTAACTCATCTCTTAGATCTCTTTCAATTGCGCAGAAAGCTCAAGGTTGAGCTTTTAATCAGTTGAGTTTTTGACACTAAAGAAATCAGAGACGTGTAGGAAGAACTTCTTGTTGTCGTACGATAATTCATGTCCCAAATATATAGAACTACAAGACACCTTGAGCTCCAACAAAAGGAGTCTTACATCGTTGGAAATCCAGAAAATCTGGCTAAACTAGGAAAGCCAAATATACACGATAGTCTAATCTCCTAATTATTCACAATCATTTCCTAAATAGATACAACTTCTTAATAAAAACTAATTTGATATTTTTTTAAATTATATTGTGTTATTTTTTCTTATTTTCTTAATTTTTTTTATTTTTCATCGAGGTATGATTTTTATGTGATTATAGTTTTCCTAGTTTTTATTTATTCATCTCTACATTTATAGTTTTCTATTTATCGTTTATTTAAAAATTTCATTTTCAATTATTTGTTATTCTGCATTTTTGGTTTAATTTAGCTTTTACGTTTCTGGTTTTTTATTTCTGTATTTCTATATTACTAATTTTCTAATTAATTGTTTATTTGTGTTTTTGCATTTTCAATTATTTGTTATTTTGTGTTTTTTTGTTTATTTTGACTTTTACGCTTATACATTTTTCATTTCTATTTTTTTATTTCTATATTTTTACATTATTGCCTATGTCTTTTATATGTGTTTTTACATTTTCAATTATTTGTCATTCTGCATTTTTGGTTTATTTTAATTTTTACGTTTGTGTAATTCGCATATCTGATTGTTTGTTTTTAGATTTTTTATTTATGCATTTTTAAATTATTAGTTTTGTTATTTATCGTTTATTAATAACATGCATTGCAACTATGATTTTATTTTAACTTTTATTACAAATCTCAATGTTGTTTTTACAAATATCAATTAAACAGATTTTTACTTTTTAATAAAAACATAAGTTAAAAATAAAAAACAAATAAAAATAACAACAAAGTAGAACGAAAGGACCTTAACTCACTTTCTCTGATATTTAAAACAAGTGAAAATCGAATCAACTATTTTGTGAACGGAAGTTAACAAGGAAGAGTTTGGATAAAAAATGGAGTGGATGGACGGCTCCATCCACCAAACCCCATTACCTAACCCCAAGTACCTATCTATGCTCTCCTACCACGCCCACCACAACACAACCGTCAAAACACTAACGACGTCAACTACGACTAGTTGGCTGCTACTCGTTCCTCGTTCCTACTGTTCCTAACGTGCCTAAACGACCACTTCACTTTAATTTCAAAGCACGGCCACACGCCCCACCTAACGTCGAACTCTCGCGTACTCAAGCTTAGCTCTCGGGTTCTATATAAGCTCCCCTAAACTTGGGCTTATATTAGCTCCACCAAGGCACCAACGCCAAATTGTCCATCGTTCGGCTCTCCCTTTCCTTTGTATTGTCTTTGTGGTGATAGCCGTTTATTTTGGTACTAGGAGTAATTATGGATCTCCTCCTCTTGGAGAAGACCCTTTTGGGACTCTTCCTCGCTACTATTGTGGCTATTGTTGTTTCCAAACTACGTGGCAAGCGTTTCAAGCTCCCTCCTGGACCTCTTCCTGTTCCTGTCTTCGGTAACTGGCTTCAGGTTGGCGATGACTTGAACCACCGCAACCTCACTGACCTTGCCAAGAAGTTTGGCGACATTTTCCTTCTCCGTATGGGACAACGGAACCTCGTCGTCGTCTCCTCGCCGGAGCTCGCCAAAGAGGTGCTGCATACACAGGGAGTTGAGTTCGGGTCTCGCACCCGCAACGTGGTGTTCGATATCTTCACTGGAAAAGGACAGGACATGGTCTTCACAGTCTACGGCGAGCACTGGAGGAAGATGAGGAGAATCATGACGGTCCCTTTCTTTACTAACAAAGTTGTCCAACAGTACAGAACAGGCTGGGAATTCGAGGCCGCCAGTGTTGTGGAAGATGTTAAGAAGAACCCTCAAGCGGCTACAAATGGGATTGTATTGAGGAGGAGATTGCAGCTCCTGATGTACAATAACATGTACAGGATCATGTTTGATAGGAGATTCGACAGCGAGGATGACCCTTTGTTCGTAAAGCTCAAAGCTTTGAATGGTGAGAGGAGTAGGCTGGCACAGAGCTTTGAGTATAACTATGGTGATTTCATCCCAATTCTTAGACCATTCCTGAGAGGTTACTTGAAGATCTGTAAAGAAGTCAAAGAAAGAAGGCTTCAGCTCTTCAAGGACTATTTCGTTGATGAAAGGAAGTAAGTAATTCGTAGTTTTCATTGATCTTTTTTCATTAAAGCTTCCACCTTGGTGTGGTTCAAGCTTCATTCGTCGTTTTCATTCATCTTTTTTCATTAAAGCTCCCACTTTGGTGTGGTTTAAGTTTCAGGTTCCTTCAACACTCCTGGTTCCCTCTTGGTTTCGTAAGCTTTGAATAGCTTCGAAAATCCCAAGAAATTCCTTTTCTTTTGGCTTCTAAAGTGTCGGTTATCCCAATGACTAATTAATGTTTCCTTCCTTTTAATGACTTTTGCTATAATTAAATGGAATTACGGCCAAAAGTTATATTTTTATATTTGTAATCGGTAAGAGCAATTGCTCTTGATCGTGAAAATGGTTGCTGCTTTTACCTTTTTATTGGTAATAATCGCGAATTTATTCGTGTAGGAAACTGGCAAGCACAAAGAGCATGAGCAACGAAGGGTTGAAATGCGCAATTGATCACATATTGGACGCTCAGCAGAAGGGAGAGATCAACGACGACAACGTTCTTTACATTGTTGAGAACATCAACGTTGCCGGTAATAATCAATATTTATTCTGCACAGCCTTTTCCTTTCTTATCAGATCTCAACAGTTCCTTATTTTGGTTGCTATTGAACGAATTTGGTAGTTTGGTGGTACCCTCTAGATTTTAATTGCGTCTCCAAAACGGCTTAAAAGGTTTTAGAGACTATTGTTACTTTAGATAATGATAAGTGCACGAGAGGTCTCAATAAGACACACACACCAATTATTGGCGTGAAGTGGGTAAGGTGTCGGTAGATATTTACTCCAGCAATAGGAAATTAAATAGATGTCGTCATCAGGAGCATTATCTGGTAAACGAAAAACATATGGCGAACTGTTCACATAAGCGCCTTGGGGGGTAGGAGTGAGGTGAGAATCTACTAGTGAAAAGTTGATTGCCACCTGACAAAATTATAGTAGCTAATCGTAATTGAAGTAGGAATCGTTATATGACCCAGTGATTAAGGTTGACCAATCAGAGTAAATAGTTTATGAAAAGATAGAAGGTAATCCTGAATCCGATTTCAAGTTTTTGCCTAATTAAACTTAGAGCGTTGAGTGTCCCAATGTGGAAGGTTTTCAGTTTGATTAGTTGTTTTCAAGGTTGTAACTCTTCAGGGTTCTTAGAAAACGATTCTTCAAAAGACAGGGAGATTTTTGGGACATTTTTGCCCCTTTGTACTAGAAAAGTGACTTTGTGGTAGGTAGGCTTGAGAATGGTTTAGAATGGAATTTGCTAAATCCTAATTTTTTTTCTGATTTGTTATTGTTGTAATGTTAACAATAAGTCAAGCATCTATTTGATTTGCGCATCTACAAATTTGGGTTTCTATTCTTTAGTTTCTGACTAAGTTTTATCATCATGAATAAAAATATGAGTATTTTGCTCTTCAAAAAAATAAGCAATAGGTCAAGTTGGGCTTGGCCTACCTAGGCCTGAGCCTGGCCTAGTAGCTTTTGCCGGGTTTGAGATTGAGACAGTCAAGCCCTAATTCGAGCCGGAGCGACTTAGGAAACCCGAAGTCTTAGCCTAGTCCAGGCAGAATTTTTTTAAAATTAAAAAAGAAAAGTAACGTATTTTTTCTTATAATTATCGATGGGGTTTGCCAAGCCTAGTGGTAGGTTGGCACAACAATTGTTGTAGGTAAACCAACTAAAATAATAAACATTGCAATTAAAGTAATAAAAAGTTGTATAGATAAATCTGTATACATCATTGGTAGGTAGTAGGTGGTAGGAAATGCTTTTCTCACCTACTTTGTGTTGGAAGAACTTTCATCATTATGTAGGAGCTTGATATTATACGCTTCGCAGGTAGATAGATGTACCTACCAAATAGTTTACTTAATTCTCTATGTTCATGTGGACAGCAATTGAGACAACGCTATGGTCAATCGAGTGGGCGATAGCAGAGCTTGTGAACCACCCTGAAATCCAGAGGAAGCTGAGGATTGAACTTGACACTGTGCTTGGACCTGCTCACCAAATCACCGAACCCGACATTCAAAATCTGCCTTACCTCCAGGCTGTGATCAAGGAGACTCTCCGTCTTAGAATGGCAATCCCTTTACTTGTGCCCCACATGAACCTTCATGATGCTAAGCTTGGTGGGTATGACATCCCTGCAGAGAGTAAAATCTTGGTGAACGCATGGTGGCTAGCAAACAATCCTGCAAACTGGAAGAACCCTGAAGAGTTCAGGCCGGAGAGGTTCTTGGAAGAAGAATCTAAGGTTGAGGCCAATGGCAATGACTTCAGGTACCTTCCATTTGGAGTTGGTAGAAGAAGCTGCCCTGGAATTATTCTTGCGTTGCCAATTCTTGGTATCACAGTGGGACGCTTGGTACAGAACTTTGAGCTTTTGCCTCCTCCTGGCCAGTCGAAGATTGATACCACCGAGAAAGGTGGGCAGTTCAGTTTGCACATATTGAAGCATTCCACCATCGTGGCAAAGCCAAGGTCGTTTTAGTTAAGCTTTACATCATGTTTTATTGTGTTAATGACGATGGAATGTTGAAACTTGGAAAGTTGGGGAATCATTTGGAATGCTGCTTTGGAATGAGTATTTCATTGTTTGCGTTATATATATGTGTTGTGACAATGGAAATCTAAGAACTGCAAGATATTTGAGGACTTTTCAGTAAGTTTCTTCTTGTAATCATTTGCTGTGATTTCTTCAGCAATCTATCTTCCGTTTCCATCATACGTAATGTGACAAATTACAATACTGACTTAAAAATGAATCAAGCTAGCTTCTTTTATTCATTCAACGAATTCATATTTGTTATTCCAAAAAAAAAAGAGAGAGAGAGAAGGTATTAGTGTTGGAAACTAAATTTTTTGATTATTGTATTCATTTTATAAGTTTAGGAGAAAATTTGGTGAACTCTCACTGGCATCTTTGAGCTAAGGGTCAATAACTCAGAAAGAAGTCAAAAATGGGTAGATAGATTTATCTTCGGACATTATAGATTTATCTTCGGGCGTTCACTCCTTTTTTATAATCCGCATGACTTGGGATACTTACTTCCAATAACTAAAAGGTACGGTGATTGACAAAGTTTGTCTTTAAAGAGAAACCTTAAAAAGTGTTTAAACTCTAAAGACTTTATTTGGGGTCAGATTGAAACACCAAAAAGAAGCAGATTCGCCCCTAGGGACGGCGAGTAGAATTGACGGGACGTGATCATCTGTCTCAGCAATTCTGGCCAACCTTGTCCTAGTTTATTCCAATCATCCATTTATGTGGGATTCATATAAATGGATGGTTGGGATAGACTAGGACAAAGTTAGGCAAAGTTGCTGGGCAGAGAATTTGAGGGAAGAATTGATTGAAGGTTCGGTTTTAGTTTTTAATAAAAGTGTGGGCTGTCTAATCTATCCTGGGTTATTTTGGAGGGAATGAGTGTGAAAGAAATAAAGTTTTTCTCGAGCAAAATCGGAGGATACTCCTTTTATTTTTTCACACTCACAGCCAAGTACTTGAAGAAGTGTAGTTAGTTCAAGCTTAACCTAATTGGGCAAAAACTTGCAAGAAGATATTAATAACAGTTGTTGGTTATGAAAGAGTAATGGCGTCCGTATACATTACATAACTAAAGCTAACAGGAAAGAAAATTTACAAATCGCCTCCATCTGCACCTCATGCTAGACCCAAAACAACCAGTGCGAAACAGAGTTGTCCTTCTTGTCTGAAAGACCAACTGAATGGTATTGCCCACTTTCAAAGTTGAAGGGTTACTCGTCACAAGACTGTTCCACTTTGTCGTCAACACATGTGAACTGCTACTACTCCCATTTGATTTCTTCATGTTCCACTTATTAAAGTTCATATTGGTGATTCCTTCAGTCACGTTGGGTCGATTACCTTGGTCTCTATAGCCTTCAACTTTCCATGCACGTCCAACATGTTCAGCAATTCTTTCCCTTCATCCGTCAGAAAGTTGTGGCACTATATTTGGTTGGCGGGAATGGACATGCGTCCCTCACCCTTTGTCAAGTCTGTCTCGAACAATGGCTTCTGTATGATCAGCTCAACCACTGTGCCCCTCATTTCTTGAATGCGATTTTTGAACTGCTGAGGTATGTCCGGAGGTGGGTTAGCGCCAAAAACTCGTCCTTTTTGTTGCTTCACAGGTTCCTTCTTGTTTACTTGGCTTGCTGCAACAGGGGTAGTCTTGGACCTTTTCTTTACGTCTCTGACATTGAACTCAGTCATGGATATGCCAGGTTGATTTCTGGGAGATCTTTTACGTTTCAACTTTGAAGACTCGAATGATGAAATAGCATTTTTGGTGCCATTGTTGTTTTCTTTGATCAATTTCTCGGCGGCAACCTCTGTTAAGTAAAAAATGCCTCTCAAAGAATCCGGTATTCTTCTGCCTCTCCTCTCTATACTATCCCTTCTGCCCTTAAAATCTTTCAGAGTCAACATTTTTCTTCTTATCCTGCTCAATATACTATCTTTTGTCTATGAAAAAGAAACAAGCAATTAACTATGAGCAATACCATACATTATACATGTTGTATATATATGCAGACATATAATCCATATAAATAAGGATTTCCTAAAATAAATGGAATTCTATAATCCGAAAATAAAGGGGAATTATAAATCCTTACACAAAGTGAAAAGAATACCTAAGATAAACAGGGTTTATAAAATCCAAATAGGAACACTAAAAGATTTCTTAATAAAAATGGGAGTTGCAAGTCCTAGATATTTTATGATTTCCTAATATAAAAGGGAATTCTAAGTTATAATACAACACTAAATTGAAGGACTCTCAGAAATAGGCAGTGTGTTGTACTTGAAGCTTATGATAGCGTCAGATACTTGCTTCTCAAGGTTCTTAAAGATCAGTTGGAAGAGATTTCAATTGTTGAAACTTTTTTCCATGAAATAGATAACTACATTCAGATTGGGAACTTTGTTGAGGCTTACAAGATGATGCAACTAGAGAAAATTCATTCCAAGTTAATATTGTTTATTGAACTTCTGATGAACCAAAAGAGGGATTTGAATGCAGCAGTGAATATATTGCAGGCTTTGTATGAGCTCTGTGTTTTGTGCATTTATCTGAGAGTCCTTCAATTTAGTCTAGTATTATAACTTAGAATTCCCTTTTATATTAGGAAATCATACAATATCTAAGACTTGCAACTCTCATTAATATTAAGAAATCCTTTAGTTTAGTGTTCCTATTAGGATTTTTAGGTAATCTTTTCACTTTGTGTAAGGATTTATAATTCCCCTTTATCATCGGATTGGACTATGCTAGATTATAGAATTCCATTTACTTTAGGAAATCCTTATTTATATGGATTATGTGTCTGCATATATATACAACATGTATAATGTATAGTATTGCTCATAGTTAATTGTTTGTTTCTTCTTTTTCATAGACAAAAGATAGTATATTGAGAAGGAAGAGAAGAAAGATGTTGACTCTGAAAGATTTTAAGGGCAGGAGGAGGGATATAGAGAGGAGAGGCAGAGGAATGCCGGATTCTTTGAGAGGCCTTTTTTACTTAACAGAGGTTACCGCCGTTGCCGCCAAGAAGTTGATCAAAGAAAACAACAATGGCACCAGAAATGCTATTTCACCATTCGAGTCTTCAAAGTTGAAACGTAAAAGATCTCCCATAACTCAACTTGGCATATCCATGACTGAGTTCAATGTCAGAGACGCAAGGAAAAGGTCCAAGACTACCCTTGCTGCAACAATCCTCGGAAACAAGAAGGAACGTATGAAGCTACAAAAGGAAAGAGCTTCTGGCGCCAACCCACCTCCAGACATGCCTCAGGAGTTCAAAAATCGAATTCAGGAAATGGGAGGCACAGAGGTTGAGTTGATTATACAGAAGTCATTGTTTGAGACAGACTTGAAGAAGGGTGAGGGACGCATGTCTGTTCCCGCCAACCAAATACAATGCCATGACTTTCTGACCTATGAAGAGAAAGAATTGCTGAACATGTTGGATGAACGTGGAAAGCTGAAGGCTATAGAGACTAAAGTAATCGGACCCAATGCGACTGAAGAGACCACCAATATGAACTTTAAAAAGTGGAACATGAAGAAATCAAACGGGACTGGTAGCAGTTCATACGTATTAACGACAAAGTGGAACAGTCTTGTAGCGAGTAACCCTTCAACCTTAAAAGTGGGCAATAACATTCAGTTGTGGTCTTTCAGACAAGAAGGACAACTCTGTTTTGCACTGATTGTTTTGGGTCCAGCACGAGGTGCTGGAGGCAATTCATAAATTTTTTTTCTGTACTGTATACGGACGCTATTATTCTGCCATAACCAACAACTGCTAATAATATCTTCTTTCAAGTTTTTGTTTTAACGGAAAAGTTAGATGAATTCTTGGGATAAATCCATCATTTTTACTTCACTGTTGTTTCATGGTTCCCATAAGTTATAGCAATAACTGTCTTTAACTATACCTACAACAGATAATATTTACTAATAATATTGTCTGAAAATTTTATTTATCGTCATGCTCAAATTCTGGTCGACTCTACGAACTTCTGCGGCAATGTAACTTGGAGGCTCTTTTACTCTCATTGCCAAGAAAGTTATCAACACATGAAGAAGAAAAGAACTGGCTTGGCGATACTTAGTGTAGGGATTGATATGGATCGATGGGAAAGCACTCCAACTGATATCCTTTCCAATCCTGTCTGCTCGTTTCACTACGTAAAGTGTCCGCCCTATCCGAACCCGGAGGTATTGTTTTTCTTTGTAATCTCTGATTGATGATCCCTTTGATTCTGTTCATCTGTGTCGAATTTTATTTATCCAATTAAGAGAAGAAGAAGAAGCTAATGTGATGAGTGATAGCTTAGGAAGTTTTGATGCTCACGCCCAATGCGAGGAATATATATTTAGAAGGAGACAAGGCTAGGAACTTGTAATATACTTACGAGATTGGCTGTTCTTACTTGTGTTGTTATTGTACTGTCTTTATATGTTTTGAGAAGTGGAGATATGAAGCTTGGCCACAAGTTAACTGTTCACGCGACCGAATTTGTTGTTGACAGTTCACCTTGGCGAAGTCTTGAGAATTGGCTTGTGAATTCTTAGTTTGTTGTTGTCTGTATGAATGCAAGTGTATGAGGGTAAAAACTTGTGTATGATTTGCAATTACAACTGAGTTTAAATACAAGCTGTACAG
>JANIJH010000008.1:6513598-6539154 GCA_024520975.1 Erythroxylum areolatum
TGTGTCGATAAATTGCACAATATTTTGGATGATTAAACTATATTTTGAGGATATTATGTAACTAATGATATGTTGATACAAGAAAATACTGAAATATTTTTTTTCGAGAGCAATAAAATATTTCAATATATTTTATTTTAAACATTCTGTCATTATAAATACGTGCATAAAATATAATTAATTAAATTATATTTAAAATTTGGAATAAAACAAAATTTTGTTTTTCAATATTTTTAACAAGCCAACCATCATCAAAGATAATTGTAATTATTCTTTTATCTTAACCAACCATCATAATTATAATGAGTATATCCATTCATATTCTTCATTATATTTATTCTTATTCTCATTTCTATTATCTTCTGTAAACCAAACGCCCCTTTAGTCCTGCAGGCTTTGGGGGTTTGAACCAAGCACACTCATGTGCGGAAAATTTAAGTCTTCCTCTTAAAAACTCTCGGGCAAACCTTCCTGGTTTGTCTACTGTATTTACTATAACGAACAATAAATAATAAAACTGTAATTCTTAGGCTTGTTCTGAATTAGCGTACTCGGACCTTAGTTCTGAACAAGTTAGCTTATTTACGTTTGAACTTCAAATCCAAAGCATTTAAGTTCCTCCGGAAGTAATTTGATAGAATGGAAAGGACCGAAGTTGAGAGTGGGACGAGATGAAAAATGTAATATACCAAAATTTATGTAGAGAACCGCTAGGGAATGAAGGGCGTGATATTAAATATGTTGTACTGAAAATGTTATTATACTAAAATTTATTAAACGTTGTTATGTAAACATAGATGAGTATAAGTAGTAGTACATTGTGTCTGTCCAACATCACCTTAGTGGTTTGTTAGGATAGATTACGTAAATAACACTTACAATTAAAGTAGTTGAATTCATGTGAAAAATGTCGGTGAATTTTCATGTTCGGAGGTTTGCAATCTCATTTGGCTCAAAATTATCCAGTCTCTTCTTTTGCTTGGTTGATAGGATTCTTTTTTTTTTAGATTCTCCGGTAGCTAATGAAAGGAATACCCTTTGTCGTCTTACAAAGATGATATTGATCCATTTGAATATTAAAGGATAAAGGTACAAACAATAAATATGTATAATATAAAGAAATTTGTTAAATAATTATGTTATTGAATTACAACCGACTGATTGGTTGTAAAAAAATTAATTAACAATTATAACATCACCAATTCTTTGTTAAAAGAAAATATGCAAATAAAATTACAATCGTATCGTAATTAAGAGACTCATATTATATTTATATATTATTTTTAAATTATTTTTTATTTAATGCCACACCGCTAAAACAGAACGTGCAATACAAGGTCATTTAATCACATACATAACAGTAGAAAGTCATATCTACGTATCGAAAGAGAAAACGCAAGTAATGCAAATACTTGAAGAAATCGTAGAAACAAAAGACGAATAACAAACAGATAGAAAAGCGCACACAGACATTAAATATATGGAAAAAACATAAAAACAGAATAATAGAACACAAACTTGGAGTCACCAGAAAAATCACAGCAAGCCTTGAAGATGAAGATGCTAAAGTTGGTGTATAGAGAAAAAATTGTTTTAGAGTATGAAATATTAGGGAAACTTATTTTTCTTGTTTTCGTAAAATGGTTGTAGTTTTTTTATTTTTAAAAATAACACTATACAACAACAATGAACCAAATGTATTTTAATAGGAAGTTTCATTTTTAATAAAAACCACAATCAAAAATAGAAAAAAAAATGAAAACAAACACCCGAATTTTATTAAGTAGAAAATCATAATTGGAGGGAATTTTTTAAATCTCGAAATAAATAAATTCAATAAAATTTGAAAAGGTTTGAAAGATTTCTTTTTTTTTTTTGGTCTGCAGTTAAAGTTGACTTTTTGACAGTGATTTTGAATCATATTTGTTTTTTTTATACAAAGGAACAACGCTAAACACGAATCATATTTGTTAATTACCCTCACAACTCTCCCATGGCTGGGTAAGTAACTCTATTTTTCATTTTCCAGCTTTATTGGATCATCTTGGAGATCGCATTGACTTTGTTTTGTTGGGGTTTACTTGGATTTGTTCCGATTGCGGTAAAGATCGAACCTTTTTACTTAGTTGTCTGGTATAGTGCTGTAATTTCTTTTCTGGGTTAGGTTGGGTATTGGAGATGGTGAAGTATTCCGATCAGTTTTAAATAGGTGAGGAAAGGGAACCGACTTGAGGTATTGATTTTCGTATGAGAACTTGTATTTGAAAAAGAGATGCAATTTTTTAACAAATGGCAGATAAAAGTTGTTTATTTAGTTAGTTTAGTGCCATCTAAGGCACTATGTTGTGATGTTTATTTGAGAAGTGACATGGGGAAGACTGGAAGTAATAGTAGAAGGCTTGACTTTCGTACATATATGTTTGATGTTCATTTAAAACTCTAATTGTGAAGCTCTGTAGAAAATTTGTTAGGAATTTATGGCTAAACGGCTATAAATTCTTTATCTTTTTTCTGTTTTGTCCTTGTCTTCATCTTCTGTGAATGCTTTAGTATCAAGGATTTTTACAGAATGATAGATGCTGACTTCTCAAGTAATATATTTCGACAAAATCTGATTCTTTGTGAATGCTTGAGAGGGAAAATCAATTTGGTCGCTTTGAATTATGCAGCTTTGTTTTGGTCCATAGTGTGAGAAGTAAGAACTACCAAATAGGTACTGAAACTAAAGTTTATTAAAAGTTGAGAAATCTTGTCAGCATATTGGTTGATTTTTTTTTCCTTTTTCTACTTTTATCTTTTTCATGGTAGATGTTGGGGCCTTAATTGTTTACAAATTATTCTTTTCTTAATTAGGTTGCTTTCTTTTAAATGGTTAGTCGGCACTTTTGAATGTGAAAACTATAGCTTGAAAATTTGAAAACCATGTATTTTCCCATGACTAATCTTTCTTGTATCATTTTTTAGGAGACTAATCTATGTCGAACATAGCATAGCTTTATTTATAATTGACCTGCTTTTTACCTTAATAAGCTCCAACTCTCACTCACTTCATAAAAACAACATAATAACATATTTCGCATTCTACATTGTGCTTCCATAAATATATAAAATTAAAGAGGGGTGTTGTATGATCTGATGAGTCCACTGATGATGGGTCTGATCTTGAATATTTTCTAGATGGGGATAGTTTAAGTGACACTTGTGATCTCATAGATTATAACAGAAGTGAAGGAGAACAACCTAACATTGAGTTAGGAGATTATGTTGAATATGCAAGTCTCATAGTTGATGATTATGCTAATTTTACAACTAAAAAGAGAGATGGTCACTTTATGGAGTTTGATCACATTAGTGATCGTGAAAGGTTAAAAGAAGCAGTTGAGTCTTCAGACGAGGAAAATGCTATTTCTTTTAATGATTTTAATGAGGACATTGATAATCTTAAGATTTTTACAGGTTTAATTTTCTCAAATACAACTATTTACACGAAGGCACTTAGAATGTAAAAAGATAAGATTAGTGCAATATATAAAAAGATGTGTGGATGGAGGATATATGTAAACTACTATAAAAAAACTACAATCATGCAAGTTAAATCCATAAAAGATAATCCTCACAGGTGTAAAATGGTTTTATAGAAACAAAACTGCAAATTCCAAATGATTCGCGATCCAATTCATCACAGAGTTAACTGATGACCCAAAATCAAATGTGACCGAATTTAGGAACGTTGTGAAACGAAAATTCAGGATTCATATTTTTCCATAGTAAGCTCATAGAGCAAAGCGACAAGCATTTAAATTGATCCAAGGCGAGCACAAAGATCAATATTTTAGGTTGAGAGATTACTGTGCTATAATAGTAGAGAGGAATCTTAGATCACTTGCTGTTGTACAATCTAAAGTCCTTTTAATAAATAGAAATCTAATTTTTAAAAGACTATTTGTTATATTTTCTGCACAAAAACATGGATTTCTGGAGGGTTGTAGATTTGTGATAGGTTTAGATGGGTGTCATCTAAGAGGAGTTTTGGGGGATCATTTATTACATGCAGTTACAATAGATTCAATCAACCAAATGTACCCATTAGCTATAATTTTGTGGAATCACAATGCAAGGATAGTTGGTCTTGGTTTTTAGACCTATTAACTCAACAAATTGGCTCTCCAATGGAGAAAAGGATTGTCTTTATTTCAGATAGGCAAAAGGTATGCATTTGCACTGTTCATTCCATTTGCATTATTCATTTAAATTGTTTTACATAATAATGTGTGTATTTGTCTTTTCTAGTGAATTGTTGAAACATTTGAGAACATGTTTCCAGGGGTTGAACACAGATTCTGTGTAAGACATCTCTTTGCTAATTTTAAGCTCAGATTCAAAGACAAGATACTTAGAGACATCCTTTGGGCTGCTGTTAGGTATTACATTGAAGATGGATTCAATATGAAAATGCTAGAAACACAAGCTGTTGATATTGAGGCATATAAGTGGCTTTCTAATATTCCACCTTCTCTGTGGGAAAGGTGTTTCTTTGGCACTCATAGTAAATGTGATCTCTCAAGTAATAACATTAATGAGTGCTTTAATAAGTATATAACTGCTACAAGAGATGAGCCAATTTTAACTATGATAGAGAGCATTAGAAGGATGATTATGTGTAGATACAAAGAAAAAAGAGAATGGATTAGTAAGGTGAAGGGAAAGATTTGTCTTGGAATTAGTGAAAAGTTAGAGGAAACTGTAAAAAAAATTAGTGGATTATGATGCTTTGTATGCTGGGCAAAGGGACTTAGGATGTCACAATTTATGATCACAACTATGTGGTTAACTTACGTGGCAAGACATGTACCTGTAGGGAGTGGGATATCACTAGAGTTCCTTTTCCACATACGTGTTTGGCATTACTTCATTCAAATAATGTTAAAGCAAATGATTTGGTGGATCCTTACTATAGAGTGTCAAGTTATAAGATAACATACAAGTATGTGATTATGCCAATTCTATATCAAAATATGTAGGTACAATTAGGTTCAGAATCAATTGACCCACCACATGTTAGAAGATAACCTAAGAAGGTTAGGAAGAAAAGTGCTAATGAGCAGAGAGAAAAGATTGCAGACATTGAAAGGGTAACCAAAAAAGGATATAGCAAGACATGCAGTAACTATTTACAACAAGGTCACAATTTAAAGATTTGAAAAAATCCCTTTCATCCTAATAGAAAGCTTAAAAAATCTGTTTTAGAACAAGTGTTTTGTTCTGTAATGATTGTTGGACCTATTTTTACTGAACACGTGTATTATAAAAATTTTTAATTTAGTTTGCTTATACTTTATCTATGCAGGATGCTTCAAGTGCTAAAAATTCAATGCCTTAGTTTGTGTATAATGAAAATGCTGAACTTGTGATGCTAATCATGAAAATACTGGTTCAATTAATCCCTTGAATCCATCGCATAGTTTTGAGAATATAGTAGCAAGTGGAAGAGCGAGGTGTGGAAGGGGAAAAGGGTAGAGGAAATGGTGCTACAAATAATGGTGAATGTTTTGGGATAAGTGTGTGGAAATGGTGATACAGAAAATGCTGAGGTTTTTACCCAAGCATGCCTGATTCTAGGGGAGAGGAAGGGGTAAGGGTAGGGGAAATGTGATATGAGCAGGAGCAAGGATCACTATAGAGACGGCATGTATGATAGGGGCGAGTTTGTCATTCCAATTAGACTTATATCCAAAGCTAGGACCGAGAGACTTAAGGAGGCTCTTTTTGCACAAATGGGCCGATTTGTGGAGAGAATGGAGTGCACCAAGCCTATTAAAGGAGAGCTATCTGAATCACAGCCCAAATTGATTCATTTATCTCAAATCCTTGGATTGGACTCACTTGGGACTTGAAAACCATTGTATTGAGCTGCATATCATCACTGAAGCCCAAGAGGAGAGGCACGTCTATGATCAGACTTAGAAGTACGTTGAGTCAGGCTTAGACGTGTTTTTATTATTCTATTTTAGACTTGTTTTAAGTTATAATTATATTTTGGACTTCCATGTATTTTAAGCCCAAGTCTTTTAGCATTAAGCCTAGGTATAAATATTTATGTTTTAGAATTTTTGGAACACAACTTTGATCATATTGTTTTCTTTGAATCGTCGACCGTATTAAGAGGAGAACCCTCTTGTTCTTTTCAACTTAGGAATTAAACTTCACTTATCAATTGAATTAGATTGTGGCGTAATTTTGATCATACCAACTTTCTTGATTTGTTCTTTACCCGTTATCTAGGTTGCTCGAGATAAGTTCATCGTGAGGTCTAATAGGTAAATTTAAAACCCTGCATATCATATTTAGTTTTCATTAATTTGAATCTATTCTCTTCTTCCTTCTTTGCATTCGAACTTTTACATCTTTCAATTCCGTGGAGTGCGTTAAAATGACAAAGGACAAAGTGGAGGTGCAAACAAGGGTTGAGCAAAGAAAAATGGGCCTTTTTGTGGAACAGGAGTGTGGAATGGCATTGGGTTTTCAAACTTGCATTTGTTTGTTCCTTTTAACAAGCTCTACTTCACTTAACCTTTGTTATTGTATGATTTAATATATATTCTCTTTTAACATATGTGTGTTTTTTAGGAATTTGATAATTTGCAAAGATATGTTGTTACTAGTGGAACAAGTGAACAATCATAACCTGCACCTATAGTATGTTTTGTTTCTAACAACCTACACTAAAGTATGTTCTCTACTCTACTATTCAATTCCTACTAGCAGTAGAGTATTTTTTATTATTTGTATTTGATTATTTCTATAGTTATTTCACATTTTTTCACACTTGTACACTTAATTTATTTCACATTTCTTCACACTTGTACACTTAATTTTGGTAGATTGAGATGCGTCAATCTATGCGTGGTGAATACTTGTTGTCCAATCAACATTCTTCTATTGGAGTGCTTGTTTGTAGGAATAGCGATTTAGAAAGCGGGGAACACCACTAACTCTTTGATTTGGAAGAGTCCAACTTTTAAGTAACAATAATTTACTGTTGTTTTAATATTATGGATTGTCTTTTGCTTAGATATTTAAGTTATTATTCATATGTTAATGATGGAAAAAATGAAATATAGACAGCACTTTGGTAACTTTTGAAGTTGAACCCGTGAAACATCAATAGCCCTTTTGTAATTATCGGAGATTAGCTTTGATATTTCTATTTGGATCAAAGCAAAAACAAGTTAATGTTTGCTTTTCTTCTGAATAATTGCTAAGATAATGATATTATTAAGATTGCTATTATGTTGTTCTTTAATTTGGCAATTTTTATTTCATTGTGTTTCAAGGTGTTTTTTAATTTTAAAGAGCTATAATAGAGTTTTGCATTTTTTTCTTCTGAAAATTAGTTCTTACTTTCAAATCTTTTTTAAGGATAGAAGTATCTCAGGCAGTACAATTTTAAAGAAAAATGACATTTTCAATTTTTTTGTGTGAAGTAATTATGAGAAGGTAGCCTACAAATAAAGATTTGTAATTTTTTCGTCAATTAACAGTTAGAACGTACAATTATGAAAAAAAATGACACCTTCAATAAATTTTCTTTATACTTTTTAATTTTTTATAAATTAATTTTCTTTTTTAATTTTTTCATAAATTAACGATCATAAAGTACAATTGTGAAGTCAATGGTATTTTTAGTAATTTTTTCTTTTGTATTTATTAACTTTCAAAATGCATTTCATGCTTAAAATAATTTTTATTTTTGAAATAAAGAACATAATGAAATAAAGCAAAAAATATAGGGGTTTAATGTATTTTAGTCAACAAAAGACTAAAAGGGTTTTTTTGTCCAAAGAAATGCAACATGTAAAGTTGTGGTTATGTGATTATAATGCGGGGGTAAAAAAAAAGTTTTTTTTGATTTATAAGCTCCTTTAAGTGATGGTCAAAGGGAATAATAAGTTTATTTTTAAAATAAAGGGAACATAACAAACCAATGGACAAAACACTGAGAAGCTAAATGCATTTTAGCCAAATTTTTATGAATATTCAACTTTTGTGCAATGACATCAAATAATTGTTCTTTTCCTATCTCTATTTTCAATGGAGAAAATTATCACTTATGGTCCATCAAAATGAAATCTTAGTTAAAAGCTTTGAATTTGTTGAAGGTTGTCGAGAATGATTTTAATCATACCCCACATCTTGAAAATTCAACACTAAATCAAATCAAAAAAACATGATGAAGAAGTGACAAGGAAACCAAAAACTCTCTTTTATGTACATTTGGCAATTGTAAGAATCTTGATTATGAAGAGAAAGATTGTTGACGTAAGAAAAAAAGCTTAAATATTACAAGTGTTAGAGAATTGAGCATTTGCAAAAGAATGCAAATTTGAAAATAAACAACAAATAAATACAATGCAAGTTCCAAAAGAAGAAACTCTTTTTTTTTTTAGAGTAGTTAGTTAGATATGCATTATGGAGAGATGTGCTTTAAAAAAATTGAAAGTTGGTGACAAAGTGCTTCTACAAACTTAGTTATGGTAACGAACTATGCTTCATATTGAAGATAAGTACTTAACAAGTTGGATAAAAGTGTTCCATGAAGTTTGCAATAAGGGAGAGTATTGATTAAAGTGCCTGAAACTACTATTTAGTTGTTTCCTATTTTTTAAGAGTGGTAGATACTAATGCTTTGTTATTTAAGTATGTTTTTATTATTAAGTTTTTGTAAAGTTGTATTTAGGTTAATGATTGTTCATTTATTTAGTTGCTTGTTTTTAGGAATTTTTAGTTTAAGGGTTTACTTATTTATTCAGGCCTAATGTTCTGTTTTATTGAGTTAAGCCAATAGTAAAGTCCTTTATTTTGTCTAGCAAAATTTTGCCTCTTCTTGATTATTATATTTTCCAGCAAGATTCACTTAGTTATATTAGCTTTGCACAAAATTTGAAGTCAAAGCTGATTAACATGAATGTTAATATAAGAGAGTGTTAATCAAATGTAAATGAAGATGTTGAGTTAATTAATATTAAGAAATAAATTAGGGTTTTTTTAACCTTTTTTTATTTTATTATACAAGACAAATTAATAGATAATGAATTGATTCATATAAGTATTATATGTCTTAAAATACATAAAATGTATTTATGTATATATAAAAACATGAAACTAATTAAAAAGAAAAATAAGAAAGAACTTAATAAGGAAGAACCTAATTAGTGTCTAAATATGTTTGTATTAATTATGATATTATTATTATTATTATTATTAGCCCTCCCAAACTCAAAATTGTAGAGAAGTACACTGTTAGAGTTCATAAACAAGATGGCAAAATCAAGGAGTAGAGTGAACTTTGGTAAACATATTAGCCATCTAGTCTTGAAAAAAGATATAAAAAAAAACCATATTATAATGAAAATAATTATGAACAAAGTGACAATCGATCTCAACGTGTTTTTTGTGTTCATACAAAGCATCATTATGGGCAATCTGCATAACACTTCGATTATCTCAATAAAGGGAAGTAGCAAATAGAGATGGAATGTCCATACTCTAAAATAATTTGCAAAGCCATAGAAACTCAAAAGTAGTATTATCAAAAAGATGGATATTCAATGTTATCATTGGATCGAAAGACAATGGTTTGCTTTTCACTGTGCAAAGAAATAAGTGAATCACCAAATAAAAAGGAGTAAGAAATAATAAACTGATAGTTTATGGAATCACCAGTCTAATCAACATCTGAATAAGCTCGCAACTAAAGAGAAGATGAGTTGGAGTAATGAAGACCATGAAATAAAGGTACCTTTGATGTAATAAAGAACATAAAAAATAATAGCATATGAGGGGTTGCAAGAAGCTATCATGAACTGACTAATAATGTGAATAATATAAGTAATGTCAGTATAAGTAACAGTAAGAACAAGCTAATGATGCAAATTAACGCTGGGAAGAGGAGAGACATTAGAAGTAGAAAATGAGTATTAGCTTTAATTAGAGTATTGACAATTTTATCATCAATAATACTTACATAAGAGATGAGATTAGTACTATACTTGACTTGAGATAAATAATACCCTATAGAATTCAAAGTAACCTTAAGATCTAAGAAATAGCTCAAATTCCCAAGATCTTTCATCTCAAATAGGTAGTTAAGAAAGTTCTTAAGATCATGAATTTCTTGTGTATCATCACCAATAATGATCATGTCATCAATACATAATAATAACATAATAATACCTCACTCTGTCTTTTGAAAGAATAATCATAATTATGAGAATTTGACTAAAAACAAAAATGATAAATGATGAAACTAAATTTAGTAAACCAACCACAAAGAGCTTGTTTAAGACCATACAAAGCAAATTGAAAAAGATAGATTTTATCTAGAGGAGAAGAGAGATTTTATCTAGAGGATGGTCATTGCTTAGAGAAGGTTACATACAAACCTTTTCAATGAGATCTCTATTTAAGAAGACATTATTGACATCTATCTAAGATAAAGTCTAATGCTTAATAACAGTAATGATAATAAAGGTATGAATAGAAGTGATATAACCTACAGGAGCAAAAATCTTCTTATAATCAATCTCAAATTTTAAAGTGATACATTTAGCTACAGGCTGTCTTGTATCATTCTACTGAACCATTAGCCTTGACCTTGATTTTGTAGACTTGTTTATAGCTAACCATATATTTATCCGTAAGTAAATCAACCAAGTCCCATGGAAGACTATTAGTGTAATGATTTCTTCTTCTATTGCTTTTTGTCATAAAGGATTAGTATTAGCCTCACGATAAGTGTGAGGTTTATAAAGAGAAATAAGAGTATAATAACAATGATAATTATAAAGAGTGACATTGGATTGACCTACATAATGAAAATGACAAAATGGAAGATTAGAAGACTGAATAGTAGAAAAAGAAGGTTAAGGATCTATAAGAGGAAGATCATTAGGTGCAGGCAGAGGTGGATTAAAACTGCTTGAGTAATATGGACCTATAGGAGATTTATCAAGAAATAAAGTAATAATAGGATCAATAAGGGTGGTAAGGATTGGAGTGACTTTAAAGGCAGATAAGGAATGTTCTAAAAAAATGCAATGACAAGAAATAAAAAGAAACTAAGAAAGAGAAGCTTATCAGTGTTATCATGCAGTGTGTGACTACAATTTCCATGTAAGTTGCTTGGCAAGGTAGTTGGACTACTCCCTTTAAACCCTCCCGAGGTATACGTCAAGGCGATCCGCTCTCGTCCTACTTTTTTGTCCTATGCATAGAAAGGCTGGGCCACATGATTTTCCAAGCGGTGGACCAAGGACTCTGGAAACCAATTAGGATGAGTACTAATAGGCCCCTCATATCCCATCTGTTTTTTTGCAGAAGATCTGATCCTCTTCGCTGAAGCTATGGAAGCGCAAGCTAGGTTAATTGCCAACACACTAGAGATGTTTTGTGAAGCTTCTGGTTAGAAAGTTAATGTAGATAAAACTAGGATCTATTTCTCCCAGAATGTTGTTCCTATTACCGCGCGAAGACTCAATCAACTCTTACGCATAACCTGTATGAGCAATCTTGGGAAGTATTTAGGGGTCCTGTTGCTTCATGAGCGTACCACAAGGCATACCTATCAGCATATTTTGGATATGGCTCAAAAGAAGCTTTTTGGCTAGAAGGCCAAGACCTTATCTTTAGCAGGGCGAGTTACACTTGCACAATCCGTCCTCTCTGCCCTTCCCATTTATACTATGCAAACTGTAAGACTCTCGAGGCAGCTTTGTGACGATCTGAAGCGTACCATGCACCAGTTTATTTGGGCTGAGCATCGAAAAATGCATATTGTTAAATGAGAAGACGTGTGTAAGCCCAAAAAAACAGGGGGTTTTGAACTCAAACGTATCCGAGCTTCTAATGATGCTCTATTGGCAAAGCTTGGATGGACATTAATTAATCAACCCTTCGCGTTATAGGTCAGACTTTTAAAAGCTAAATATTGACTGGAGCTGGACCATATTCCCCTCACTATTGTTAGGACAGGGGCTTCCACTACGTGGAGAGGTATAGCAACTACTTGGCCTATTGTGCGTCAAGGTTTGTAGTGAGAATTGGGAATCGGGCGCAAAATCTTATTCTGGCTAGACAATTGGATGCCTGATTGGGGACCACTAGTTTCTATGGTGAGCTCCCCAATTCCAGACCATGATCTAAATGCCACGATGTCGGACTATACCACTGAGAATGGCATCTGGCAGTGGCACTTGTTCTTGCAATACCTCTCCTCCGCTGCTGCTTTGATTTTGTCGCAATCCAACCAACTTTGGCAACCACAGCAGAGGATATCCTCATTTGGGGGCCAACTACTCATGGACGATTTACAACAGCGTTCGCATATGATCTTATAGCGGGCAATCTCTCGACCGAGGATAACCGACCGTGGGACTTAATCTGAAAATAGGCTGGACCCCAAAGAATTTAGGCTTTCCTTTGGTTACCACTAAAGCAAAAGCTTATAACCAACCACCAGCGAGCAGCTCATCATCTCACCCTAGACAGCAAGTGTCCCTTTTGTGGTCACGACAAGACCATCTTACATGCCTTTCGCAATTGTTCGCAAGTCAAAAACTTTTGGTGTATTTTTTCCCCGAAGTGATTACTCTTGACTTTTTCCTGCATGAAGTGTAGACATGGGTGACTGCAAGTCTCACGACTCACACTCAAGTGCAACAGTCTCCATGGGCTACTATTTATGGGTAGCATGCTGGTTCCTGTAGAAATGGCGGAATCGTAGCATTTTTAAAGAGGAATTTAATTGGCCTGACGATGGTCACCGCACAGTTACGGACTACGTTAACTGGATCCATAGAGCGAGAACAGTGGAACGGAGTGTGATTAAAGACCCTGAGTTGGCAGCGGGCCAACCTATTGGGTGGACTAAACCGCCAGGAGGTTGGGTCAAGCTTAATACGGATGGAGTCATTAAGTATGGTCAACAACTTGCTACTGCCGGAGGGTTGATAAGGGATTGTCATGGTCAACGGTGTGGTGGATTTATCCACTAGATTGGGAGAGGCTCGCCGCTTGAGGCAGAACTTTGAGTTGTCCAATCGGGTCTCCAACTGGCTTGGGTTCTCGGTTATCGACGCATCGTCATTGAAGTCGATTCCCTAGAAGTGATTAATATTCTCTCATCTTCTAGTCTTTTAGGGATTGATCAGTACTGTTTGGTAGCAGGTATCCGGGGTCTCCTGTGCTAGCCTTGGGAAGTGAAGCTTCAGCACGTGTATCGAGAAGGCAACCAGAGTGCAGATAGCCTGGCCTCTCTTGCAGCAATAGCCAGTCCTGGCCTACACTTTCTCCAGGAGCCTCTAACGTTAGTCTGGGTCCACATGCATCGTGATCAACACGGATTTTTATACCGCAAACACTGTGATAGTTAGGATGACATGTAATTTTCGTTTTTTTCCCTTGTAAAAAAAATGATAATCCTTATGTTCAATATTCCACAAGAAACAACACAATCATTCTTAAAGTTTTAATTTAATGCATTCATGTGATTGAAGATGAACAAAATAATTAGAGCTAAAAACTAAATAATTGTGATAATCATGACAATGAACGTAAAGACAATTGTAAGGGAAAATATTATTGATAACGAAAGAGGGGATATGTTAATTTTATAAATTGTTGTTAGAGAGTCTTCACCCTAGAATGATTCAAGACAAGAAATGGAATAGTTTCCATAGTGTACCTATGTTTACTCTTCTCAAGACTATTAGATACCAGGAGAGGAACATTGAACAACATTACTAAGAGTAGTAAAAATTTGATACAGGTTAGTATCTAGATATTCTATAGTATTATTTGTGGGAGAATTTTGATATTGCAAGAAAATTGAGTTTTAATTATATCAGTAAATTAAATAGAAATTGAAGGCAACTCAAAACAAGTTTTTTATAACATAAATTCATATACACCGCAATAATTATTAATAAAGATACCAAAATATCAAGCTTCAACAGTCTTAGTAGGTGGAAATAGTCAGCTTGTGGCCCTTACTACTCCCTTCAAGTTGATGTTTATTCTTGGGCTACGATATCTTTGTCAACCACCGAGAACGATTCTTGATGAAGATATGTAGTTGGGTTTTGAGGATAAAAGGGTAATTAGCATAATAGATATTTAAAATATTTCAAGATAATTTGAGAGAATTTCCACACCAATATTAAATGCAAGGTAGGAGAAAAAGTGGGTAGGAAGCAGCTATAATTTCATTTTTTAACATTTTAATATAAAATTTAAGATTTAAAAATATTGAATAAAATAAAATTTTGGAAAATAATTAAAGGAAATATTCTTACCAGTGAAAAAATTTAAAATTTAATTAAAAATAAAATTTTAAATAAATATTAATTGATTTATTTTAAATTATAAAAATATTAATTTTAATAAATAACTAATTAATTAATTAATTTTTAATAATAAAAATTATTAAAATAAATTAAATCAAAAAATTAAAAAATGAATAAAAAACTTAACTTATTGAGTTTTCAGTTTAATTTTTAAACCATTGCTTTATCGTTTATGGAATAATTTACCAATTGACTATTTTTTTCATTTAGGATATTTTCCAATCATTTTTACAAATAAGTGTTTTTTTTTTCTTTTTTCGCGCTGGAAGTTTTTAATGGATAAGTTGACCAGTATGGGGATTGTGAGTTTTCAGATTCTGTCTTCTTGTTAGGTACAACATCACATGGATTTAAAGTATCTCAGTATGCCCGCAGGGCGTAACTCAGTTGATTATGGAGGGGCAGATTTGTGACACCGTGCAAGGTTTGAATCTCACGGTTTGTAATGTAGGAGCAACATTCTTGAGCTTCTAGTGGGCTTTAAGGGTGGACTTCTTATAAGCCTGTGGGTTGTTCACCTTTTCCTTAGCGGGCCGCTGAGTACCTGATTTACATCTTCCTAATTGCTTTATCGAGCCAAAATATGAGGGGCCCTTTGAATTGGAGATTCAACCTTTTGCGACAAAATATCTTAGTGTGGTTTTCTTAAATGGACTATGTGTTTTTTTTCTATTTTTAATTTTTGTATATTAATATTCACTAATATTCTCCTTTTCTTTTTGAACACTTCAAGACAATCCACCTGCTAAATTTAGGAGTTAATGATATTATATTAATCGAATTGTCTATGACTCTATTTGAGATTTAACATATTAGATCAACAGACAATAACAACTATTTATTTAAAAATATTTAGTAAATTTAAGTGTTTAGTATTAATTAATTATGTATAAAAAACTTATGAAACATGACTTAAAAATAGGATTTATAAAAACATGGATAGTATATTTAAGTATCTATTTGCATTAGTTAATCAGTTAAAATTAAATAAATTAAGCTTATTTGTTTATGTTCAAAATAAAAAATAATTATTTAAGTTAATGTTAAAAATTAAACTGAAAAATGTAGCAGTTAATGAGCATAAAAGTTTTTTTAATTATATGAAAATATAATCCCTTAATAAAATTAGTCTTATCTTATAACTAAAACTAAAAAAAGTTTTTTTAATAATTTATCTATTAAAATTGTCATTTAAATAACTTTTAAACATAATAACTACTTTTAGAAACATTTGTATTTTTAAAATATTTAAATATAAAATATATTTTAAATTTAATGATTTAATTTTTTAATTACAAAAAATAATCCAAGTATTAACAAGTACAATGAATATAACTAGAAACTTTTCGGTCCAATTCAATAATTCAGTAGCGGTTTTTATATTGTATAATACTAAATATAATGATACTCATTTTATTTAATTAAAAATGGATTAATTTTTAAAAATAATGATATGAAGTACAAAGTTTTATTAAAGAAAAATTTTTAAACTTGATTTAATGTTTAAATAAACCAGGCTATTTTTTAATCAAGTAAATTGAATTTACTTATTTATGTCTATGTCCATCTCTCATCACCTCTCTTGTAATTTGTAATAATTTTTAGTTACAATTATATTTTTTTCTTAATTTCTTAATCGTTAGGCAAAACACTTTTTATAGCAGCGTTTTCAAAAATTATGGATTTGGTTTAATTTACTAATCTAATCAGCTGATTATTAAACATAATTATCAGTGGTTTGACATAATTAAATAATTATATACTTTTTAATTTATCAGAAAGTAGCTGATAAATTATTTACCAAACGAAGCATATAAGTTTTATTGCACATTCTAAAATGGATTGTTTTAAGAATATTGTAGATGCTAATAATTTCTAAATTTTATATAATTATTATCATGTCATATTTATAAAAATTGTACTTAACCTTTTTATATACACATATTTAATACAAGATGACCTTATTATTAAGTGGTCTACAGTTCCATACAATTATATAAGGCTGTATATAACAGCATTTTATGGATGCAACAATAAATGTGCGTTACGCCAGACTCCTTAGAATCGTGTGCCACGCATTTTGTTATCATAATCTTGGCGTTCTTCACGTCTCCTACTCATACATTTTTTATGATTATATATCTTTGGTAGTTCATCATTTCATTTTTACAGTCGATATCTTTTATATGCAAGCAATACTAATAAATTTTTCTTATACTAATTAATAGTCGGCTTGAGCAAGAACACAAACTTAAGGTCGACTTTTGTTAAGAATAAAATAAGATTTACTGTTGATTATCGTAAAAAATAAAATGAAACAAAATATGATTCATTTTTTACTTTTATAAAAATCAAAACGAGATAAATTAAGGTTCAACTTACTTTTACAACTTATAAACAACAAAATGAGGTAAATCTTTTTAATTTTGATTTTTTTCTTTACATCATTTTTCCATTTGATTTTTTTATTGAGTTGTTTTCCAGATCTTAATGTTAAAGAAATAATGCAATACATTATATTCTTCAATTATGTCATAATAAAAAGCACAAGGTAGCTTCTTAATAATAAAAATATGTTTTTAAAAATTTACATATTTATATATTATCGATTTATAAATTTTTTTTATTTCAAGCTTATAAAATATTAAGAACAGCCCTATTAATAATTTATATATATTTTAACACGTAGATTTTCTGTTTTTAAAAAAGTGGTAGTGATTGAAACATATGTTAGAATTCCTGAAGTGGAAGGCTAAAAAATCAAATGCATTGACCAATTTCATTAAAGAGACAAAAAACGATAATTATAAATTTCGTGAATTGGTAATTAAGGATAAATAAATACAGCAAAATAAGAAATAGACAACTCAATAGTAACTTGAACCAAACCAAATAAATGACACTGAATTTGACTCTAATGTTGTCGGAACTCAATAACTCGATTCTCTTTCAAGCCCTCTTCGTTCTCTTATGCTTATCTCAAATTTTATCAATCTCAACCATTCAAGCCTTCCTTCATTGTCGTGATAAAGTATATTTAGTTCTCGTCGTCATCTCATTCGCTCTAAAATTTTGTAATAAAATAAGGTTTAAAAAAATGATAATACATAATTTTATTTTATAAAAAAAATTAAAAAGAAGTTTCGTGTTTAGATTTCAATTATTGCATTTTAAAATCCCAAGCTTTTATGATTTATAAATTAGTTTAATTAAAATAATATTTTAGGAATTGTTAAAAATATAAGCCCATACTTATTTTTGTCCTTATATTTTTATTAAAAATTCGGAAAAGAAAAGGAAAAAAAAAAAAGACGACATAAGTTAAGCGGCGTGTGTGTCTTCAAGTGTCGTGCATGCATTTTTTTCATCTGTTACTTTTGCATGCACTCTCTCTCTTTTATTTCTCTCTCTAAACATATATATATATATATATATATATATATTTATTTATATATATTTACAAAGAAATGCGTCTCTATTACTGGGTCTTAGTTCTGATAAACCTGTCCTTTGACTTGTAGAGAGGATGCTTATTGATTATATACATGCAATCTCTTTTTTAACTATTCAGTCTTTGTTTTCCTTTCGTTTCTCTACACATAGAGAGATTAGCTTTTAGTTTTAATTTACTTGATTGGTTTTTTTTTATCTATGCATGGATTCGTGCTATCTAGATTTGCGATTAGAGTCGTGAAGTTTTGATCTTTACGTGGGTATTTTAGGATTTTTTTTTAATTTGCAATTTTGGTGCATGCCAGGTGATCAATAATAGATGTGGGTTTGGGTTTTTTTGGGGCTTTTGATTTTGGGTTTTGGTAATTGAAAGAAGCAATCTTTGAGTTTTGATTGCGAATTTATTTCTGGGCATCGTATTAAAAGAATGAGTGCCAAGATTTGCATGAATTCATCGTGTGGAGCTAGTGCGAGTAGTGAGTGGAAAAAAGGATGGGTTTTGCGATCTGGTGGATATGCGGATCTCTGCTACACTTGCGGGTATAATCTTCTTCTCATCTGCTATTTTTAGCATTCCCTTTTTTTTTTCCTTTCTTTAATCTTCTTCTAGATTCAACGGCGCATGGGCAATTTGGGGATTTTTGTTATCGGTATTAATTTGTGCATTTCCAATTTCCCAGACATTTCGCAACTTCCGGTTTTGACTGTAGAATTCTGTTAGGCCTGATGAAAGATTAGTCTTTATATGTTTAGTTTCAAGTTTCGTGGACTGCTAGAGACTCTTGATATGATAATGTGGGATGCTGCTGACGTTTGGCGCGTATTATTAATACGATGGATCGATACTGGAGGTGATGACGTGGGTTAATTGTGGATTTGTGGCTAAAGTTGGTGTAATTAATACAGGCAGTGTTGCAGAATATGTCAAAAATGCTATCTTACAATGGTTATTATGTTTGACTAAAAACCCTGCAACGTTATGATGGGCAGAGATGGAGGTCTTGACTTCTTCATCTGGAGTTTCTTTTAGATTCTCATCTTATATTCTTATTTCTTCGAAAGTGTTGTTTTAACACTTAACTTGAATTATGAAATCAAGTATATATATGGTCTGTGCGCTGTCAAATTAAAAAGTAAGAGCAATGATCTACTAAGTTGGATGAAGAAGTCAATATTGCTGGTGACCTTACTTGAAGTTTTTAATGGTTCAAACTTTTGGACTCTTGCTCTTTCTCGTTTAATGACCTCCTTTTTCCTTTGATGTTTTCATTAAATTTCCTTATGAATTTGCATACTACATCAGACTTCATACTCACAAGTGTCAAGCATCTATAGGTTATGGTTCATGTGATTATGATAAAGCTCCTTTTCAATTTCTACGCTGCTGCATGTTTGCATGCGGAATATTTTCTTAAGCATCACTGACCATAATGTTTTAGCTTATTTCTTTTTTCTTTCACTAATTGTCCTGGACATTAGTTGGTTTCTTTTCTTGTGCAACTCTTTAGCATATCCTAGTTAACTTGAGATATTGTGGTTTACATGGAATGTAGATCTGCATTTGAGAATTCCGTTTACTGTAACATGTTCCACTTAGAGGAATCTGGTTGGAGAGAATGTTCTAGCTGTAGCAAGGTAACCTAATAATCAGTTTATTATTTTTGGCCAAATTTTTTTTCTTGTCTTTCCAGTTTATAATTGAAAATGACAATCAAGATAGACATATTATGAGCCTAATTAAAATTGGTGTTACAGCGCCTCCACTGTGGATGTATTGCTTCCGAGTCTTTGGTTGAGTTATTGGATTATGGTGGTATAGGATGCACGAGCTGCACTAGGAGTTCTCGTCTGTCTTTGGTAAGTTGCAGTTGCCATGAGTGGTTTAAAATGTTACAACCGTTGTTTTCATACAAGGAATTGTGCACATTAAACATGTATTTCAATTTTCAGTATTACTATCCTGGCTGTAATATTATGAAGTATTACATTGTTCTTGGGAATCTGGATCTTACTCAAGGTAGACTCAGAGTAGGTTGTAAGGAAAAATGTTGTTATATTGGTGGCATTATTGACATAATAATGTTAACCTTTGTAAATAATTGGGAAGGCCATAACTGTCCTCTAGATAATTTGTTTTGTTTCCCTAGAAACCTGTTCATAAGTTTGTTTTATTGTTGATTCAAATTTGGTGGTGGAGATGGTTAGTGTGGGTATTGGAGATTTGACGAGAATCAAAATAATATTTCCAAACTCCTCTTTATCTGTTTTTGGTTCGAACTTTTAATATTTTTATAATGCTTGGATGTTTATAGCATCGACTTAAGTGCATATGTAGGATGTTATCTGTTGGAGTGAAAAAAAAAAGGACATTAGACATTAGATTTAGCATGAAATATGTTTGATTCTGGAAACAAGTACCTAGCATGATTTGGATTTCAAAATGTATGTCAGTGGCATGGAATCTGGTTATTAGTTTATTCATGGTTCAATTTCTGCTTTATCTTTTACTCACTCTGAAACAGAATAATGGGATTGCTAGTGGACTTGGCTCATTGAAAGCAAGTACTGGTGAACCAACCTACATTGACAATCTTGAGTTTGACACTGTTGATGGTGGGAAACTTGCACAGTTGTGCAGACTTATAGAAGCTAATGAATCCATTCTATTGAGTCAGTCTGAGGGAACTGATCCAAATGCCCGTCTTGGACAATTGAGACAGGAAGACACCACACATTCTATTGGGGAGATTGGCACAAGCTTCTTCAATGCAACTCATCCATCGGGTAGATCATCAACATTCTCCAACCCAGATCCTGGATCAATGTTAGACATGAAAGATATGTGTGGATCACTTTCACAGCCATCTTTGTGTATGGCATTGGGTGCTCCACCAGGGATTTCAAAATTTGCACCATTTCCTGGTGCTGTCGTTGAAGGAAAGGAAAATGGCCAATCAATGGCTTCCTTTCAGCAAGGACAGAGATCTCGGCCCATACTACCTAAACCCGCAAAACCTGATGTTGCAGCCGGTTCAGAGGCTATCAAAACTGCACCTGAGCTGCGCATTGCGAGGCCACCTGCTGATGGGCGGGGTAAAAGTCAGTTACTTCCTAGATACTGGCCAAGGATCACTGATCAAGAGCTGCAGCAATTATCCGGAGAGTATCCTTCTGTTTTGGATTAAGATTTGCTTGTTTATGCCTGCTTGGACAGATGAATACTCCTATTTATATATTCAGACTATTGTTCTCCTTAAGTATGTTTCTAGTTTAAATTCCAATATTGTCCCATTGTTTGAGAAGGTGCTTAGTGCCAGTGATGCTGGTCGAATTGGTCGATTGGTTCTCCCAAAAGCCTGTGCGGAAGTGAGTTAAAGAGTCCATAGCTTGGGCCTCTTATTTTGGGGTCATCCCCTTTCCTTCCACTCAACTTGCACCCCTCCAACTATCTTATTTTCTTCTCATTTAAACTATAATTTAATGCAGGCTTATTTCCCTTCTATTTCTCAATCTGAAGGCCTTCCATTAAGGATCCAAGATGTGAAGGGGAGAGAATGGACATTTCAGTTCAGATTTTGGCCAAACAATAATAGCAGGATGTACGTGCTGGAAGGAGTAACCCCTTGCATACAGTCTATGCAATTACGAGCTGGCGACACAAGTATGCTCTATCCAATCCCTGCTATGATATTGATTAATTGCTACCATTATTAAAGTGTTCAAGTTATATGCTACACCATTCTTAACATAAGCTAGTGCTAATTAACAAGTACAGAGAGTGCGGGAGTGACATGAATGAAATGTTAACTTGTTGAACTTTGGCATGAAGGAGAGTTTTTTTAAATAAAATGCATAAGTCTGCTAATCCATATAGTTTTGTATCTTTTCTCCAACATGATTGGATAGTTAGAAGCATTAATTTTCATAATCCTCCATGATTGTGATGTTCTCTCTTTTTTTTTTTTTTGTGGGGTAGAATTAATTTGGTTTCTCTCAGATTTTTTCGTTCCTTTCCTCACAGTTACTTTTAGCCGGATAGATCCTGGAGGCAAGCTTGTGATAGGATATCGCAAAGCAACAAACAACATAACAGATACACAGGTTAAGCTTCATTGGCAATATTACTGAAATTTCTTAAATCTTCCTATTGTTATATGCATTCGATGCTCTATTAATTGTTGCAAAACTGAGAAACTTTTTGCACTCCCATTGTTTAAACAGGATGTCCAAACATCTGTACTTGCCAATGCTGCTGCTCCTATAGACACTTCTTTTTCTGGTACTGTCAAGACTCTTCCTACAGTAAGTGGTTATTCCGGTCATTTCCAAAGCCTTTTGTGAATCAATGATCCTCACGTAAGTGCTCTGTCAAAACATGAATATAGCTGATGGGGATATTGGCTGGAACCAAAGTGAAAATAATGGAGGCAAGATAAATGGGGACTTACTTCCTCAACCTGTGGGAACTGCAGAGAAGAAGAGGACTCGAAATATTGGACCTAAAAGTAAGAGGCTACTTATGCACAGTGAAGATGCTCTTGAGCTGAGACTGACATGGGAGGAAGCACAGGATTTGCTTCGACCTTCCCCCAGTGCCAAGCCAAGCATTGTAAATATTGAGGATCATGAATTCGAGGAATATGATGTGAGTTTATCTGCCAAATTAGTTTTTCTGGTTCCAACTTGATGTGTAGGAGATTATACTTTAGTTTGAATCAGGTTCTAGTGATGTTTTCTGCTCGAACTTGTTTTCAATTTTGTTCTTATTGTTCAGGAGCCGCCAGTTTTTGGAAAGAGGACCATTTTTACAGCTCAACCATCAGGGTAAGGCATTTAGATTTGATATGCATATTATATTTTATACTGCAAATAATGGCCTGACTATTTTGTTTTACGTTAGTGTTTGTTTGGGAGCATTGGATCAAATTAGCTATAATGATAGCCCTCTGCTTTCCAAAGTTCTGAAGGAATTGTCATTTTGTATTTGTCAGTATTGTATAGGTAATTGTTTTATCAGCTTGAGATTTTCTGATGCTTGTTTGTTTTGAATCAAAGGATATGGTTTGCACAATTTTCCATGGATGATGGCTGAGGGGTTTCTTTCTGCTTTCCCTTTCTCTTTTGTACCTTCCATTAAGGAGAAAAGAAGTGGCTTTATTTGGATCCTGGCCTTATCTCTTCTAATACTTGTCTACCCTTATTATTTGTAATGACTTTTGTCTGTTCTCCTACCTAGATATTTTGCCTTTTTATTGTGTTTGCTGTCACATTATCATCATTATTGTCTAACCAACTACAATGATTTTGACATGAGAAAGGAGTAGGGTTCTTGAACATGGAATGCTCGCTAACGAGATAAATTTGAATTTGCTTAAAAGTTATAGAATTGTTTAATACTGAGTTGGTTGGGCTCTCGGCCAGGGATGCAAACAGCATATCTGGTGGTTAAAAGTTCAATTACATGGAGAAATTTGTATCTTATTCTGAAAATTGCATCTGTAAGTGTTTATTGGTGAATTGGCTGTGCCTTTTTGACAGGGATCAGGAGCAATGGGCTCAATGCGACGATTGCTCAAAGTGGCGAAAACTACCTTTGGATGCTCTTCTTCCTCCAAAGTGGACATGCTCAGAAAATACTTGGGACTCAACTAGGTTAACTTGTTTTCCCCATCCTTTTAGGGTTTTTCTTTCTCATTATTGTAAAATTTTCATGTGTAAATCACTTAGGAAGGCTTGTTGGTCGGCACATAAACTGATAATTTTCAAAATGACACTAGATGTACTTGTTCTGCACCAGAGGAGATGAGTCCCAAGGATTTGGATAATGTTCTGAGAGTGACCAAAGGTACAGTTTCATTTTCCACCTTTATGCATAACTTGTTAAAGATTGCTATATGTGCATATCTCTGTGCTGAAACTTGTATCTATGCAAGACCATAGGCTGCAAACTAAGTTTTTCAAACTTTAGGATTGGTGTTTATCTGCGTTGTTGTTGTTATTATTATTATTATTATTTTGTGTATGGTCATTATTAAGTGATTGAACACCTTTACTTTGATGTCTTTTCCATACTAAGTGCCAAACTGAGGTTGGTGGCCGAGTTGTAGAGATTAAATTTTACGGACATAGCTGCTTGATAGTCTTGCCACATGATTAAGTGCGTTTCTTTAGAATATGGTAATTGGATAGTTTTGATACTAACTGATTATTTGAATATATATGCTGTTGAACTTGTCCTCCTTGTGTTGCAAGATATCAAGAAACGACGGAGTGGAGAACTTCAGAAGCAAGTCCATGAACGTGAGCCTTCTGGCTTAGATGCTCTGGCAAGTGCTGCAGTTTTAGGAGACAGCATAAGTGATGGGGGTGAGGCAGTTGGAGCAACTACAAAGCATCCACGGCACCGCCCTGGCTGCACTTGCATCGTTTGCATTCAACCACCCAGTGGTAAAGGCAAGCACAAATCTACATGCATGTGCAATGTGTGCATGACCGTAAAACGCCGCTTTAAAACTCTTATGTTACGCAAGAAGAAACGCCAATCAGAACGCGAAGCAGAAGCATGTCAGAAGGATAAGAATGACCAGACTGATGAATTGGAAACGAATGGCACATCAAGCTCTCCAGGGCTGCATGAAAAAGACTTGCAGAACGGAGGAAACAAAAACCAAACACAAACTGAGGAGGCAGAAGCCTGCACTGGTCAAATAGATCTTAATTCTCATCCCTATCGAGAGGATATGCAACTAGATGTGCCAATATTGAGTATGATGAACTTTGTCGACACTACTGACACGCCGTTAGAAAATTACATAAAGTTGAATGGTCTTGCAAGCGTGATTTGCGAGCAGAAAGGTACCTTGAGTTCCTGTTTGTTGTCAAAAAGTAATGGAGAGAGTCTGAGACGCCTGTCTGATGAAGCACTTCTTGCCTCTATAGGATGGGATCACGAGAACAAAGCTGATGGACGCTGCACGTCCAACATAGACTGAAACATCATTTATTTTGTGGATGCTCCTGTTCTTGTTCTTTTTTTTTTTTATCTCCTTTTGATTTTTGTTCTTTGGAGAGGTGATAGTACACATCTTGTTTTTACAGATTCTCACTATAGAAATGGGCAACGTAGGTTGATCACCAACCTAATCCTTGTATTTCCGCGTTCCCCTTCAAACGGGGTCGTATTTTAATTTGTTCATGTCTTGCTTTTGGATGTTCTTTCCATGGTTGTCTGTAGCTAAATAAGTCGGTGCAGAGTTGGTTCTTCTCTGCTTGTGTCTTAAGTTTCTTACGTTGCTCATTAATGACACAATAATAGTTTTCTAGTCTTATTCCCCCGCTTTTTAAAAAAGAAATTAAATTAAGTACCTATCCGGATTAGTTTATATTAGTAGAGTTTTTTGAAGAAGCCAGTTGACTGTTTAGCTGTCAATTAAAAAATAATTTTTTAAAAAGAGCTTCATACAACAGACTATTTGACAATATAAAAATAAAAAATACTTTTTATTAATTTTATCTATATTTTGTTTTATAATAAAAATTATTTATGCATATAAATATTATTTAAAATATGTTAAACAATATAAAAATACGGTATATTAATTATTATATAATTTTAAATCATACGAACATAAATGAAAATATATCTAACCAAATCTTTTATATGGATTATAACATAAGTAAAACTAATATAAAAAATAAATA
>JANIJH010000008.1:6539254-6553069 GCA_024520975.1 Erythroxylum areolatum
GAGTGCAGCGTTATCCTCCAAAGCTACGCTCTGTTCTTCTTGTTCCAAGGTTTGAGGTTGCGGTTGATCATTCGGGTTTGAAGATTCCGTGCGGGAAACATGCGGCACAGGCAGCAGGGTTACAGGAGGCTGTAAACCTATGCGTTGCATCGCCAGAGCCGCGACAGCGGCTATATCAGGGTTTGTCGCCGCCACCTGACTGACCTGTGTATTTCTGGATGTGGTGCCCTGAAGTCGGGCCCCACGGTGGACGCCAATTGATTCTGCCTGATTCTGGCGGAACGGGACGTTGCCGTTTGGATCCATGAGTTGGTAGCTTCTAGTAATGACGTTGTCGTGAAGGTACCTGCAAAACAAAGAAGGCACGTCGGGGGTTGTGTCCCGATTAGCCCCTCCGATGCTCAAGTCAGTCTTTTGGTGAAGGTGAGGCTGCTGAATGCAGAGAAAGCTTAGGTTATGATTGCCTACCTTCGTTATGGTAGAATAATACCTTATATATGAAGCGACAACTAGGTTTAGGTCTTTACGTGTGCATGGGAGTCTCTCGCATGCGATCGGGCTGAGGAGAGCGTGGATTGGACTTGAGCTTGACATAGCCATTAGGTAGGAGATTGGTCTTTGAAGAATGGACCGATCGGCCCACGGGTCGTGATGACTGAGTCTGGGCCCAATATGGCCGACCCGACCAGTATAAAAAGTCAAATAATATTAAATAGATCTCAAAATAAACGTGAAGATGAGCTTGTGGATATTATGAAAATTATATATAAAATATAAGAGCAAAAGAAACTAAAAAATAGGCTTATTAATTGATTTGAAAAATCTACATAAAAAAGTACTTTTTTGAGAAACTCCAAACTTGATTTTCTTAAAAAGCTATATTTTGGCTGACCAAAAGGCTAAATCTACTAAAAAAGTATTTTTCTATTTTAGAATCAAATAGTCATTTTTCTTAAAAAAAGGTTTTTCGGTAAAAAAAATACTTATTTACTCTCCAAAAGCTCAACCAAACATATACTTAAGTAAATTACATTTATGAAGCAAAAGCAAAAGAAAAGCTTAAACATGAAAATGAATTGCAAATACAGCTACGTTACATTCCCTCTAAAAATCATCTTACTCCACCTAGAAATTCTGATTAATTTCATTGTATGCAACATTTAAGCATTAATATAAGTTTAGTTGCGTGCTAATGTGAAAGACACACATTTTAATGTCAAACTTAGCATCGTTTTTATCAAGTTGACAAGTGGGACAAAATAAACTGACCAACAATCTCTCACTCTCTCACGTTAGTTAAGTGATTATAAACACTCCAATTAGTATAAGAATCGGCCGTCGCTGCTTAATCCAACAACATGGGTACGGACAACCTTCGATCTTTGGATTGTTCATAAGACCACATCCGTTGGTAACTGAAACCTTATCCCTCCAACTTGTAGGATTTTTTTTTTCTTTATGCTCGATGAATATTTTGTTCATGTAGCCTTATCCCTCGTCGAGTCATAAGTTCCAATAAATAAATATTATCATTATACCATTTTTCATAGTTCCTTCACAATAAACTTTGGAAAATCCACCCTCCCATGGAAATATTATAAATAAAAACATTGGGCTTTGACTAATATCTTAGGAATTTGTGAAAGCTCTTCCCTTTTGTTTTGACTATTTATAATATATTATTACTAGTTTTAGCGTACCTTTAATACTTGAAATCATATAAAAATAAAGATAAGCAACTATATACGTTTTATCAAAATTTCAATTAACTTCTTCTAACCAAAGTAAATTTTATTAAAGAAAATACATAAAATTTAGTATATGTCATATAGTGGAACCTATAATTATATATGTAACATAACATTTAGTATAAGGATAACATGATATAGTCATGTAATATTTTATAATTTATAATGTCACAATTGTCATGATATGAGTTAAGTGACCATTAATATAATATTGTACTAATGTGATATATCACATTTGTATGAATACCAAAAATAAGATTATCCCAAATGCTATGATGGCTTGTCATATAACAATAAGACCCCTTAACATGCATGGTGCGTCGTCATGAGTCACTAATTAGATAACTGAATCTAATGAAGATATAACAAAATCCCAAATATAAAGTTTTGTTACATACTATACGAAATTAAGAAAAATAAATAAAGGGTGAGGTATTAGTGTTACTAAAGATGCAAGAGTGAGTTACATTGCCGTCATATGCTTGTTTTATATTATTCCGTGAAAGTTGTAAAAATGGGATTTAGTCTAAGCCGGCCAAAACATTGTTGCCATTCTACTATAATCTACCCTCGTCTCCAGTTGGTAGCAGAAGCCAACAAACCTCCCCTAGCTTCTCTTCTCTTTTCCTCCATCACTCACGTGTTTGTGCAGAGGAAAAGAAAACTGATAATGGGTAATCCCAAAACCATGGCACAGGCGAAACTGGAGCTCGAAGAACTCTACTCAGGAATCCCTGACGATTCAGTGAACCTCACTTTTCAGGACCTCGCAAACCTACAAAATGAACGTGATACCGAGGTTACAGAGAAGAATAAAACAACTAACATGGAAGCCGTTAAAGAATCCGTACACACTCTAAACAAGTTGCCTAGTCTCGATCTCAACGCGGGTTTGCAAGCATCAAAGTCTTATGCTGTTAGTGTCGATGGCCACCTTGTTGATAGTGAACCCCGCAACAAGCCTCACAGAGAACGAGGAGGCCTTCGACGCCACCGTCAGAACAACGCTCACCATCACCACCGCGACGATGAAGACATGGAAGACTCACATTTGTCTAGAGGTGGTGATCAAATACATGTCAGTGATATTGGTGGCCATCAAGAGGGTTCAAAAAGTTTCGCTGAGTTCAGGCATGCACTGGATCAGAGTAGTATGGTGACCTCTCCGTTCCCAAATGTCAAAGGTGGAAAATCTCGTCGACCTGGGATTCCTCACTCCAATATCTGCACCATTTGTTCTACTTACATCTACTTTTTCCGCCACAGGTGCTTGGTAAGAACTCTCCTCTTTCAGTTAATAACTTGTGGCAATTTCTAAACTTTAACAATTTGTCTTGTAACGGGTTAAACTTAGTTCTAACACAGCTTGAATTAGAACAATAATGCAACAAGTGTTTTGAGTAGTAACAATAATGCAAGATTTCGACATTTTTAGTATGCTGTGAAGGTATCTTAAGAGAAGAGTATATATAATCAATTGCTGAAGATAAGAATTATAAGCAAAGGTTGGTCTATGCAGGTTTGTGGAAGGGCCTATTGCAGAAGTTGTTGGAGATTGGGGATGGGAGACATGTCAGAAGGAAGAAAATGCATTGATTGTTTAGGGAAGAGATTCAGCCAAAGGTGACTTTTCGAGTTTCTAATAAACCCGTTTTATAATCTTTTTTAATCCTAAAAACTTCAATATCATATTAAAAGAAATTATAAAATTATCATTACACATTTTAAATTATTTATTAGTATTTAAAAATATGTTAAATAATACAACACCAAGCCAGCCTTTATAAGAAGCTAGAAGTAAAATCAAACCGTGATTTACTCCCTCACTACTCTATCGAGCCGAGGTGTGGGAGCGCCTGAGATGGATGATTCCACTTTTTTTTAGTGTTATAAATAGTTAGCAGGTTTCTTCTGCCGCCCAACATAATATCTAGCACCAACCCCTGAACAAAACTCTGCATCTCATCTTTTATAAGTTAAGAACATGCATTTTGCACTAGCAAATGTAATAATAATGTAATGGCTCTCTCTCTCACTCTTTTAGTTGTAGGTTACGAAATCAGTTTCGATTTATACGATGTGTAGGTACATACAAAGAGCAGGAAAAATAAGCTGCTGGACGAGTTACCCTAAAAACGTTAAACATGCTGAGGTGAAGTGGGCAGAAAAGGGGCCGAGGAGGAATGGAGAGGGTCGCACCACCCCCCGCAACATGTCGGTGCTGACGCCGACCGGACCAAGAAGTCCAATGACTCCTAGAAGCCCAGCAGCTAATTATAATTGGTCACCCTCTAGGAGTAATAACACATCGCCTTTTGTTCCTAGTTCACCCTACTCACCATATTCTCCTTCACACCGTCATCACATTCCTTTCTGAAAGATATGATCTCCGGTCATTGATTAATGTTTCACCAAAAAATATAGCTCCCATGAACAGGAAGCAGCAGCAGAAGCAGAAGCAGATCGAAGTTCATCAACTTATTATTCGTTTGTTTTAGCTTGGAATATTATTTTCGTTATCGATATTCATGTTTCTAGACTAAATTAATTACAGGTGTATTAATCATGATTTTTAAGTGATAAAACTGAGCTGGATGCTTTATATCTGCTTCTGATCAAAGATAAAAACACAAAATCTTGCAGTATTCCTGTTGTTTTAAAGGTAAATATTATATTAATGAAGAAGAGATTCAGAACTCAGTTCCATTTCATCAATTTCAAATATGATAACTGCAATAGACACGGAGACTTACAAACATAAGCATTAAAGGATTGCTTGAAACACAACAGAAATGAAGTGAGGGATTGATCTATATATCACGTTTCGGATACTGCAGGATTGGCTTTCTAACACACATATTTAACTGTTCCCCGTCGAATTCCTCCGATACATATCCTCAGTTTACCCTGCAGATATGTATAAGCAATGAAAAATTGACACTGTTAATTAATAAACCTGCAAATAACAATGTAATAATCAAAGGCTCGAGACCGAATAAGCCATACTTTGAGCAGTCGAGGTCAGGGGTGACCCTGTAAGGACAAGTAGTTCCACAAAGGTCTGGAAGCTCATTAACGCGATCATAATCTAGTCCAGGTATCATCGAAGCTCCATTCTTGACACAAGTACATGCAGCTTGTCTATCTTCAGTGCTCTTCTCTGCATCATCAAGGGCCTTAAGCCCTTCACAGCAGCCTGGTGCTACAACCCCTCCCATCACCCCATAGCTGATGCATGGACTCAATAGCATTGTCACCTGCTCGCAAGTTATCGCAGTTGTAGCATTAACATGGTGGCCGACGACAAACATGGAGGCCAACACTACTACGAACACAAACTTCACCTCTGCAGATGTAGCCATACAGGATTTTTTATCGTCTTGAACAAGGATACATGTACATATAACATTTATGACAAACGAGATTCTCTGTGCTTTTAACCAATGCCAAGCTGTGTGCCATCAAGTTTTAGCCACAAATTTCAAGAGATATGTCTTTGATTCTTAAGATATGAAAATTGATACGACTAATGAGTAGAAGTTTCAATAATTGTCACATTTGTGGTGACTACTGATCTTAGGTCATAGATGGAGGTCTCCTCTCATCTCCTCGACTTCCTTGAGATAGGAAGGTTCATTTCATGAGATAAAGTTTCCAGGAAACGCACATAATTTGGCCCAACATTAAGCCTGTCTGATAGAGGAAGGAACTTGTTGCAGGACTCGGCTAACTACACAAAAACCACATAAATGTGATAAATACAAGCATATAGCAACAAGCTGCTTGAGCAAAACAAAGTTACGGGTCAGACTTGTTATCATTTGGAATGTGTTTTCAGAAATCGATTACCTAATCATCATTTTAGTAGCCACCATTCCGACACTGTCTTAGCTGGAATGTACCTAGTACTTTGATTTCATGTGTTCAAGATTTCTTGTATTTGTATTTGTCATGAACACTTAATTACACTGTAAATTAAGTTAATATTTCCAGAACATGGTAAACTTTTCTTGAAACAAAATGAGATCGGGAGGCATTCCACCAAACACTATTCACCGTCTGCAGCATACTAACATATATCGGATAGAGCATGAACAGCGTACCAGTCGACCAATTACACACAAACCACTAAGAGTAAATAGAGTTTCATAGTGAAAATATACACAGGGAAAGGAATTATCATAAGTAACACATATATCAAACACAATTCATGGTCAATACAATTAATTTCTATTTTCAGCCCTATATGTATACATTCACATGTATTTCCTCACATGCTACATCCAATCATTGGAAAAAAATTATAAAGAAAATGTGATATACTATACATACAGGCAACCAAATACAATACATGATTTTTCTGCATAGGTTGAATGCACCAAACCTAAAAGTTATGCAAGAGCTGCTCAAGTGAACCTATAACTTTAAAAGAAAAGTAGTCAGAAATACTAGAACAGTAGACCTGACTCAAGTGAACATATAACTTTAAAAGAAAAGTAGTCAGAAATACTAGAACAGTAGACCTGTTTTGCAGTATCAAAATCGTGTCATGTTCCTCCACTTATCCTTCAAGTCAACCTTAAAAAAAATATTGAAGTAAATGTCTGGAATCACACGTACGAATGAATCAAATGTAAGGTTTCCAAGAATGAAAGAAACTTCTACCTCAGTTCTCTCCGCAAAAATGTCGCGTCTGGAGTTCAAAATAAGCTTCCAGTTTCCTTTACCAAACCTTTCACCAACGAACATCACAAGTGCAGAAAATAAGAGAAATTTCCAGAGAAGAAAACAACGCACAAAGAAAATAATAGATTAGAACGCGTTCTTTCATCCAACTCATCTAAAGCAGTAACAACTATTGGCTTCTTTTGGGCTTATGGGAGTGGGAGATTAGGAGTGAAGTGGTAAGCATGCAAGAAAAATAAAGAGGAACTCATGTTAATTGTTCACTGAATACAAGTAAGCTGCATACTTCTGCACACCCTCTCGCAAGGCATCTTCCTCCTCTAAGCTCCACCTCTTCATTTTCCTCCTCCTTGCGAACTTCATCAATTCATATTTCTTCAATGGGGACACAGCCTTCCTCTTTGGGGTTTCTAGGTGCACTCTGCTCACATGATTGCGAGCTCCTTCTTCGGGTGAGTCATCAATTGAATCATCCCACTAATTTCAAACAAAGAAAGGAAACATATAGTCACACTGAAGGATTAATACAAGAGAATAATGAAATTTTGAATACCATGAAGCAATTGGCAATCGGCTATGTTATTCAAGAAAATTGAACTCATTGTCATGTAAGATGATGGACTCAACATCATACCTCATACGCACGTGCAGTACTATTCCGTTCCATTAAGCTGGGTTTCGGAAGTTCGTTTTGGTTGCTGCAAGATGGCATTTCGTTATTAGCCTCCGTTTGAACATGTTCAACAGTCTCGTTATTTGACAGATTGGGAACAGACACACCCTTCACACTCAGGTTCTGTAACGAAGAATCTTGGTTGATGATCTTCTTTGCCACTTCAGATATTACAACACTAAAAGATGTAGATGCATCTTTTATGTCCCGACATTGGACAGAATTTTCCTGATTGAAGACTTTTCTCGCCATTTCAGCTATCAAAGCCTCAACTAAACGTAAAGCTTCAGGAAGAGGGTCCTTGACAACAGCTTGTAACTCCCTAGAACTATGCCTAAGAGATTCTTGCATTTTATCAACTTCAGGAGACTGCAGAGTTTGATATTTGTTACAAGGTCTGTCAACATCCTGTTCTTCACAATCAACGATCTTAACTTTTCCTTTATGACGTCGATGGGAAGCAATCTCTTTCTGTTTATGAAGCACTTTCTTCTTCTGAGTTTCTACATAATACAGTTCAGTGGACATAAGCAAACATTTCACGAAAATATGTGGTATAATTTGATTAAATGCAACCAACCAAACACTTACTTTTAGTAGTCGGCTTATCAGCACCACCCGCATTCTGATCACCGGCATGCCCATCCGCCACCGTCACCGCCTTCTCCTTCGCCTCTTTTTCCTTCCTGGCAACTGCTTCGAGAAACGAAGGCCCCATTAATGCCATGGCTTCACATAGATAAGCCTTAACCAGCTTTAACGCCTCATTTCTCGAATTCCTTTCCATAAACCTCTTGCACACACTGGAATCCCAAATCGCAGCCTCAATCTGGTCTCTACACTCTCTCAGCTCCTCCGTAAACAACTCGCTCTCTCCCATTTTCTCCAATTTCTGAACTCTCCCTCTCCAAATCCTTTCCACCGCCTCAAAGTACCTTCCCCCACTCCTGCTAGGGCTACCTCCCAAGTACTTCACCGTGCACTCCGCTGCCACCGTGCGGTACGCCTCCTTCATCAAATTGGAGACTTTGATGCCTTCTCCCCGGTCCAGCTTCTCCAGGACTTCGAGGGATTCGAGCATCGTTTCGGAAACGGAACCGTCTCGAATCTCGGAGTCGATGGAACGGAGGATCAGCGTCTTTTTCAATCGTGGATTATCGTCGGCAATCGGAAAATTGATGTCAGTTACGATCTTGTTGACTGGTAGATCCGAAATCTGTTGCCGGAGTAGAAACTCTAGAATCCAACCGCTAATCTTCGCATCCAAATTCCTCGTAGAAGCCATATTTTGCGCTTCAATCCAAACGTAACCTAGTTAATCTTCTCAAAGATTTTGGCCTACATACACTCGCTCATAAATTAAACTTCTTAAGAAACACAGTAAAAATCCGCCACGTCAGTGAAGTATCCTGGTGATCGGCACCTGCCAAACTGTCATACGTTGAGTGCAGGGGATAAGGCGGTGTGTAACGCAGGTGATAATAACTGGGACACCGTCGATGTTGGGCCTTAGGGCGGTTAATAGGTTATGGTTATGGTGGTATGAGTAGTAGTGGTACGACCGTTGTTTTTTGTAATAGAAGGAAAAGAAGAGAGGGAAGGGCGTTAAGTTTGAGGGACAACAACACTCTCTGTTCTCTCTCTCTCTCTCTCTCTCTCGTTGGCTTTTGCTGTGTCTTCCCTTCCAATCGAACGGAAATGGTGGCTCGATGCACGTTGAAATTGAATGATATAGTGGTGATTGAGTCGGAGAACGGCGTCTGCGCTTTGCTCATTCACGATCCTGAGATTTACCCTGATGGACCTCCTCTAGATTCTAAAAACGTAGACGACAAAGAAGAAGAAGATAATGAATTGAAAGGAAAGGGAAACTCTTCTCAAAGTAAGAAGGTTAATGCTCTTATTTTCTTCTTTATTCTAATGGCTACCTACTATAGAGCAGCAACTAAATGTGATCAAGTGACAGGAAAATTGTGATATCCATTCAGGCAGAAAGCAGCAGTGTGTGTGGTCATGGGCAGGTTTTCTGATCCTGTTGAAGCTCAGGGTCTTGTAAATTGTCTAGGTTTGATCCCTATTCTTTTATTGTTTAGGGTCTTGCTTTTCCTGTTAAGGGTAGGATTTCAAGGGAACCTGTTCTATGTTCTAGATTATATTCTCTAAACTTAAATTGCTACCACTGCTAATTATCATTCTAGAATTTTATGCACTGTCACTAACTAGTCGAATAAAAGCGCCAAGCTACAAATTGTGAAATATTTTAGTGCCAGTGCCTTAGGGTTCAGAAAGAAAATCTTATTTTGATGCTTTGTAGTGGAAATGGATACGAACCTGGGGCAGCTGTAGTCTGAGAAGTGTGAAAAAAAAAAACCTTGTTCTGTGGGTTTCTACAACATTAGATCACGTTTGTTTTTTTTTAACCAAAGTAGTACAAATGAAGAAGGGGCTCTGATAAATTACCTTAATTTAGGACTCTTTGCTGTGTTTTCCCTCAATCACATTGATGTCGCCTTCCCTTCTGATCATTTTTGTTCTAAATGATTGTGTTTACTTAGAATTTGAATCGTACCTTGATCTCTTCATTTTAACGCTGCAGCTTAGCATTGCTATTCTTGGGGGAGTACTGATTCTCCGGATGAAAATGAGGTTTATCTGTCATCTTCTTTTCATTGAACAGTTATTGCAAAATGAACTGGAAAGAATATCACATTATGGTGGATGCAGTTCACATTTTTCCCTTTGAACACAAACTAAAAGAATGTATATTCAGTCATTTAAACTTTGATATTTGAAATGATAGCGGATGTCATTTTGGTAACCACCTATTAGGCTAATAGTGTTTGAGAAGCAAAGTTGCTTTGTTTCACTTTATTGAGCATAGAAGGAAACCAAACTCCCATACATACTTTTTGCTCAGTGATGCTTGGAGAAATCAAGAGGAAATGTGTGTCCATTTTCATATACTTGTATGTTCTTTCATATGAAAAGTCTGAACGAATCTCAGAAACAATTTCCCCTTGTGAAGTACAAGATGTTAAAGAAGTCTGTGTCCCATGGCCTGCCAGTTTGGGTCTTCCCTTTGCTAGTATGTTAGTTATTTGTACAAGAATGGAGGGTCATCAATTACATACACAGAAACCTAGCATGCCTGCTATCATTTTGAAGTTAAACTGAGCATACCTGCTTAGGAAAGTTGACTGCATAACTTGATGAATCAAAATTTGATAGTAAAAGTCTCTGGTACCTCTCTCTACTCTTTAATCTTTGGGTGTTGCGAGCATATTTTGATCTTAATCTGTGAATCACAATGTAGTCTTCAGAGATGCCATTCACTTCTGATGTCTGGAGATGCCACTATCTTTTCGTAGTTATCTGTTTGATTTCCAAATATAATGCAGTATAAACAGATATTAGTAGTTCATTTTTCTTATGTGTAGAAATGTTTCTGAGTTCTGATATTAGAAAGCATTTCCTTTGTGAATTTCCTTGTGTGCTTATTTTTGTTTAATATTTCATGTGTTGTTTTGATTGGTCAAACTTTGGACATGGATTTGGGCTCATGATGGATCTTATTTATTCATGAATAAGGCATCTATATCTCTTCATCATTTTAAAGACTTAAAGAATAATATTCATTTCCATGCTGACTTTCAGTGTATATAATGCATGGGATACCCAGCTGTTGCTTCTTAGCCTTCTGCCCACCATTCTCATGTTCTTTTTCTGTGTTCAGTTTATTTGATAAATAGCTTTTTGATTGATATTTCTCAATCCATTAATGTTACATGTTTTCAAAGTTTCAATTTCATATGTTTGATAAATTTAAATTCTCTTGATGTCACTTTGCTGCCGCTTACAGCATGTGCTTATCTATTGATTATAGAGACAATTATCTCACTTCTGCGTTGACTGTCATGAAAGGATTTGTTTGTTTTTGAACGTGATTTTTCCCATGTACTGGCTTTATCATTTTGTACCTCTCATCCATGATGATGCTACAGAGGTGGGTTAAATATTGGATAATCCTACTATTCCTTTCCCAATATTGAGGCCTTACCTTGAAAATCTTTCTGTTTAAAGTTGGTCCCTGTTTTTCATTTCGTCTTTAGAACTGTCAAGGTTGTTGAGTATCCGAAAATTGATGCTATTGAGACAATAGTTTTTATTGTTTTCAAACAAGGAAAAGAAGAACACCAATGGAAACAACAATATAGAGAAAGAAAGAGGGATAGAAAGACGACTGTTGAAACACAAAATTATAGATGTAGCATTGTTGTGTGTATAAAGAAATTCTCAGTGAGTATCTTTCTCACTGGCATCCTGAGGCAGTAAAATAATCGAGGTAGGCAAATGTCCTTTCATCTTTTATAGGCAGTTGACTTTGAAAATTGATGTTGCTTGTTAGAACCTATTTTGACAGTTCTTAGTAGGTGATGGATTTTATTGCTTCTCTTGTGAGCTGTTTCCTTCGGTAGCAATTGGATCGGATCGCCTCCATCATGTTCCTTTTCATATCTTTTACTTACCAACAAAAGAAGGAGCAATTGCATTCACTGCCAAGTAATTGAATTTCTAATGTTCAATTTGTAGCCTGATCATTTTGATTTATCATTTTTGGAGGTGTTTAAGGTTTGAGATCTTGCTGGCCATTCTTAATTAGAGTGACATGGCATTTCATCAATTATGTAAATTTGGATAATCGACGTTGTCATGAACAATTCAGTGACAAATTACTAGATTTCTCTATTAAATTTTATGCAGATTTTGTGCAGCTCGTGTATGATGGCTAATGTTTGAGATCTGGTGTTCTTTGTTTGTTATAATTTTCCTTTATAATGTTGATTTAAATTTTGGTTTCCTCGGTTATTTAATATGAAATATCAGCATTCTTGACAGCTTCTTGATGTAGTATGTCCACATAGCCAGTGTTGTGCATATTCTTTAGAAGTCAAACTTGTTTGCCATGGGAAAAATCCAGAGCTAAGGATTTATTTGAACTTCGGCGGTATTAATATGCAGCTAGAAATTGCACAACAATATTTTTACTGGAATTTGTATGAACGCACATTCAACTCTTCATGCCATTCATTTTGATAACCTCAAAATTTTAGAAATTATTTCATGTCAAGTATTGTGTCATAAACCATCTAAACAGTCTTGATGTCTTGAAAGTTAAGCAGTATTGAGCAGAAGTTCTCTACTTTACAAGATGCAAGTGTTCATGACTTGCTTGACAGATGAATTGTATATCATTGAGCCTCTTACTAACGTGTACCGTCTCAGTGTGAAACTAATAATTCTTAATTGCAGTGAATTTGCTTCTTTATCTAGCAGAACATGTGATATATAGAGATTGCATGTACAAGGTCTGGGATGAGGACCTCTTAAAAGGTTTCCTCGATTTCTTCACAGCAGAAAACATGAGGTTCGATGTGGTGTCAAAGTCCTTTACAAATTCAAAAGGTTACATTATTCCATTTTCAATTGTATCGTTTTTGGATTGCAGTACACTGAGGAGTATATTCCTTCCCATCTGATTGAACTGTGGAGAGATCCACATGAAATTGATTTTTCATTACACCTGCCTTTGGAAACAATTTTACTCCCTGTGACTTCCCCAATCTTGCTGATGACGAAGATAATCATCCTGGAAATGCATCTTCTTCAAAATGTGTAGTTGATTAGAAATTAATGAATTTATGGTACAAGCTTGATAACACTTCTAAACTTCCCCATGCAAATACATGTATACAAAACTCTTTAACTTGATTTTTTTCAGTTGATGAGATACTATCTTCTTAATTCTAAAAATTGCGTGAATGCTTTTGGAGAAAATATTGAATGGGTTTTATAATGCTAGTGATGTATTATCAACTATTAGCTAAAACTCACAAAATTAAGAAATATAATTGATAATACGTTTTTGGAATATTAACTTTCAGGTTGGAATTTAAGTGTCTGTTTGGTTGAGCTTTTATCAGTAGAGCTTTTATTAGTAGAGTTTTTGTCAGTAGAGCTTTTCTGATAAGAGTTTTTTTTAAAAATCAGTTGACTATTTGGCTTTCAATTAAAAAAACAGCTTTTTTAAAAGAGCTTCATACAGTAGACTGTTTGGCAACATAAAAATAAAAAGCACTTTTATTAATTTTAACTATATTTTATTTTAAAATAAAATTATTTATGCTAGATAATTTTTAAAGTATACTAAACAATATGCAAAGTACCATATTGTAGGTATCTTGCATCTACCAAATAACCTTGCATGTAAGGATATCTTGCATCTACCAAATAATATTTCCCTACATTCCAAATTTTAAAAAAATAAATAAAGAAGCATTTAATTATTAAGAATGAATAAAAAAGTATTAAGTTATCCGTCACAAACCTTTAGGTGGATAAGAGAAGTGTAAGCTATCATTGCGCAAAGCCTCCATAAAAATTTGAGCATCATGTGTTGTGCCTTCCCAACCAGCCCAAACAAAAGTGAAACACATATCAAAATCACATACAGCCATTATATTTTGCGTAGGAATGCCTTTTCTCCCAATATATTTTATTTAATTGGACCTTGGAACGACAACTGGTATATGTGTTCCATCAATTGCTCTAATACAGTCTTTAAAATAAGACCAGTACCTTCTATCATCTTTAATTTTTCTTGGAATTTCTCTAAAAGTTGGATCTTTTGGTTTGATGAAATCAATCGAC
>JANIJH010000008.1:6553169-6616490 GCA_024520975.1 Erythroxylum areolatum
TTTACGCATTCTAAATCAATATGTAAACCAATATACCAACATATGCTCAATTTCAGAAAATTTAGAAGACAAAAAAATAGTAAGCTTACCTCAACAGTAACAAGTAGCACCTCTCCTTTTCCCTTTCTGCTTTCAATGTTGATACTGAACAATATGAAATCACATTGTTATTACATAAAGTTAATTGCAAAAGACGAAAGTAATGGCTGCATTCTATACACAGACCCAATACACACAAAGAGTTTTACGCATTCTAAATTAATCAATTTTTTCATTGCAACAGTAACATCGATCTAAATCCAATAATTAAAACTAAAAATGACAGAAAGATGAAATTTATCAAAAAAAACATAAAAAATAAGTTGCTTCTGCGTTGTTACGCAGACGCAGACGGCTGGGTAACATACGCAGACCAGGTCTGCGTTACGTCTGTGTAGGTCTGCGTTCATTACGCAGACGACACGTCTGCGTAACAACGCATAGACAAAGGTCTGCGTAAACGCAAATCTTCGTCTGCGACGTCCCTTGTCTAACCTGTGAGTAGAGAATATAGAGAATCTAAACTATGAGTAGAGAAGAGATGTGGAGAAGAGACGTTCAAGAGAGAAGAGACAGCAAAGAGAAGAGACGTTCAAGAGTCGTAAATAAAGAGTTTCAATTGTTATTTACGGAAGTGACGCAAATCTTCTACCCGAAAAAGCTAAAATTTGGAGCTTTTCTAAAAAGCTCTGAATTTTAGCTTTTAGAAAAGCTGTATTTTGGCTTTTAAAAAAGCTGTTTCTACTGTAAAAACACTTTTAAAATTTTCCACCAAACATTTACTTTTTCCTTAAAACAGCTTTTGTTGTAGATAAAAGTGCTTTTAGACCCTCCAAAAGCTGAACCAAACGGAGGCTAGGTTAGGTTTGCTGAAATTTAGTGAGGAACACAAACAATAATGAGTAAGAAACTAAGAATCAGTCACAAAGTTTAAAAATCACTCTTAGAAAAAAGCATCACACTTTCTAGTTAAAAGCCAAACTTTGTAGAAAAATTTCAGATTGTTTGTCATTGAAGGGCTGAATATACACATATTTATAGAGAAGTTTTTAGAATCCTTATTCTAGTAAGAAAGGGTTCTTAACAAATTTAAATCATATTCTAATAAAAATTCTATAAGTTCTAAACAACTAAGATAATATATCTAAAATAGAATAACATAGTTAACTTACTACTACTTCTTATCTAATAAGGAATCCTAACACAATCTAATTTTAGTCATTTTCTTTGACGTCAGCTCAATTCTCATTCTTCATCCTACCAAATTAAAGCTTATGATTGACTAGTCTTTCCTCTTTTATTTCTCTTATGGACTTTAAGTTCTTTCGCATCAATTCTCCTCGACTTGTCTGAAGTTGTCTTTGATGTAGATATTTATCAACTGATCATGTAAGTTTGAATTCAACTTCTGAAATTCATATTTTAAAATTCAAATACTGTTAGAAATTGGTCTATCTTTCCACTTGACAAGAAATTGTCGATATCTTTCATCTCTTATGGCTATAATTTGTTCATCACGAACGTCACCTATCTCCTCTTTAAGATGGGGAATGACTAGAATTCTCACAGTCGCAGTAAGAGATTGCGTATCATCATATACATGATAAATAGTTAAAGTCTGTAAAATTAAAAATAAGACTCATTCTCGTATCACTTGATAATTCCAAAACATGAGCATCAACAGTTAGTTTCTTGATGATCTTATAATGTCTAACACTTCCTGAATAAAGTTTCTTATATTTCCCTTTCAAAAAATGCTCTAAAATCTTAACCGTCACCATATCCTCTTCATGGAATTCCACCAATTGACGATCAACATGTTCTTTATAAGACAAATTGCTAGTTGTTATCTTTCGTCGTACCTCATCAAAGATGTCTCTCATGTGTTGTACGAAACCTTCTGGTTTAACACTAACTTGTGTTGTTTGTGTAAAGAAACCAAATGAATAGGCTTCCTTGGTTGAGCTTTCGAGATTATCTCAAAAGGACTCTTACTAATTGACCTATTTATAGAACAGTTGTCTGCAAATTCTACCATAGAAAGAATTAGGTCCTAATTTTTCACATTGTTTCCAAACAAATATCTTAACCAGTCTCCCAAGTTTTTATTCACCACCTTTGTTTTTCCATCAATTTGGGGATAGAAAGAACTTGAAAATTGAAGTTTAGTATTTAGTGTTTTTCATAGAATTCTCCAAAAATAACTCATAAATTTCACTTTACGATCAGAGACAATAGCTCCATGGAGACCTACTTCTTTGAAGAATAGTTTAGCAAGATGGACAATAACATAAGTCTTGACCATAATATTTGAATATGGTTTCATTACAAATCCACATTGCTTTTTCACCACATGAGCATCGAGAACATACATATTGTTGCTTCTTTTAGTCAAATTCTTTAATTTTCGATCATTACTGAATTTTGATGTTGCAACTGCAATCATAGCTTCTCCTTTATTCCTATGTTGCATTAATTTCACATCTTCATTCAAATCTACTTCTCCTTCATTACCCACTACAACATAATCTTTATCAACAATACCAAAGATCTTCAAGTTTAGAGCTAACAAGCTATGGAATCCCAAGCAGTTGTTGGTTAATCTTTTCATCTCCTTGTTCTATTATTTTAGCTTCCTGTCCGATTCTTTCAACCCGCTTCCCTATTGTGTCAATCTATTGTTCTTGTGTTTTGATTTGTTCTTCGATGGTTTCAGCCTTTACCATGTGTTTCAACTTCTTATTTAGTTGTTTTAGCTTTAGTTGTTGTTTAGTTGGAAGATTCTAATTGATAAATTGATGGAGAGTTGCCAATTGTCTCACCACCTAGAACAAACACTTTCTCTAAAGTAGTGCTTATCAATTTGAGGAATCAAAATTTATGTGCTCTTGATTAATTCAAATCCCTTCATCTTGCATATTACCACGTTCTCCATGTTCAACATCAAGTGTATGTTGTTGGTTGGTATAATTTTTTCTTGTTGGAGTTTTGACTTTTAGGGATGTATGTCAAGGTTGTCTAGTCTCATCAAAATTTGTCGAACATGTTTTCCTATGGGAGTTGTTACATGTAAGTTAGTTTTTAGAGCACCTTGTGAATGAGGATCATCGATGCCCAATTCTTTTGCAATATCCAGACGTATTTCATCTTACTCTAATTCGCTGAATATTCTTCTATATATCATTTCACTATGTGTTGCCATTATAAACCAAAGCTTTACTACCAAATTGATATAAAACAAATAGAAGAAGTATCAACTTGTAACTCAAAAAATTAAGAATTATGACCGATATTAGGCTGGTTGGAATATCAAGTTTCAGATTTAGATTTTGGCTAAGAATGCTGAAATTTCATATTTAGGATAGTTAAATTTTTAAGGTTTGATTGTTAGAAACTTAGGCTTAGAATTTTAAGGTTTAATATGGCTGGAATTTTCGAAAACAACCTCTCAATTAATTAGGAGGTAAAGTTGCGTAATATTGGACCTTTTCAAACCTTGCATATTAGTGAGACTTTCATTGGTTGTTATTGTTGTTGAATATGGTTGGAATTTAGGTTTAAGATAGTTAGAATCTAGGTTAGGTTTGCTGGAATTTAGCGAAGAACACAAACAATAGAAAATAAGAAACTAGGAATCAATGTCATGGTCTAAGAATCATTCTTAGAAAAAAAAACTTCACACCTTTTAATTGAAAGCTCAAGTTTTAAGAAAAATTTTAGATGTTTGTCATTGAAAGGTTGAATATACACATAATTATAGAGAATATTTAGAACCTTTATTCTAGTAATAAAAGGTTCCTAAAAAAATTAATTATATTCTAATGAAAATTTTATAAGTCCTAATCAACTAGGATAACATATATAAAATAAAATATCGTATTTAACTTACTACTTCTTATCTAATAAGAAACCTAACACGATCTAATTTTTTGTCTATATTTTTTATATCAGTTTAATTCTCAATCCTCATCTCACTAAATTAAATAGAGGTGTCAATGGGTTAGGTTGGGCTCGGGTCTTGGCCGCCCCTAGCCCTGGCTCACCATATATTTTCTTAAAAGAAAAACATAAAAAAATGATGTCGTTTTTGAAATAAAGGTCGGGCCAGGGGCCGTACTGGTCATCCCGGGCCAAAATCGGGCTGGGCCAAATTTGACATCCCTAAAATTAAAGCTTGTGGTTGACAAATCTTTCTTCTTTTTTTTTTTTATAGACTTTAAGTTTTGTTGCATTTTCCTGACCAACCGAGCATGTTGCATGCATCTAAGCTTTGCATTTAGAGAATCACTTATAGGTATTAATTTTATAAATAAATAATTAATATTTATAAAATTAATAAGGACTTACTTTGATATTGAGATTTAATGACCACACCACTTGAAATTGTTTATGTTTCTACATTAACTGCTGACATTCATGTCTGGAAATATATGTTGGTGTTTCGGAAAGGTCTTGATGATACATCTTCTGAGAACTATAGAGGTGGATGAAATGCTAAGCCACTAGAGAAAGATCTTTCCTTCAATATGAAACAAATTGGCTATGGAATCAAATCTGACAAAAGTTACCCTCTAATGGTTTTGGTGATGGTCTGAGAAATAGACCAAACCACATGGTTTAAAATCTTAGCTTTTCGATATTCAATGAACAAATGCACGATGTTACTGCTTTGTGCTGCTCTTAAGTTGCATTGTTATGTATTTTGGAACCTAATATGTTAGTGTAGAGAAAGAATTTTTGAAATTCCTACCACCTTATCTTGTAATATACTGTCACTTGATATCAAGTTTTCATGATGCTTCAATGCATTTCTTGTATGATAAGTATTATAAGCATTTAATACATTTCTAGATTGCAGAATCATAGGCATGGATGCGTACAGCTTTAGTCTTTATGTTTTTAAAGTGCATCTGCTAATTGTAACACAAGATTTCTCTTCATCTTTTCAGGTATCTGTTTGACTTTTCTAAAACGGAAACAGAAGAGCTGAAGATCATTAAAAAAGAGGATGTTGTCAACTGGTATAGGATGGACTTGCTGCAATCATCTCCATGTGTAGCAGGCTCTCTTTTCGAGTGTGGGTTGTAATACTAACTTCAAAGAAACTGAAACTCACCTATCTAAAGAAAAGAAACTAAAACTTGCGTAGGTCATCAAAGATACTTGCGACGTTTAAGCCATCATCCAACTACAACACCAGCCTCTGCTAATGCAAGTTGAATTTATATCACAAATCGGAGTCACTTTTCTATGGCCTTTTCAAGGCGTCAGCTTTGCCAGGATAGGAACATGAATTCTTTTTTTTGGGTCTCTGCAGAACAGAAAAGAGTAATGCAAACTGCTTTGATATAATCTTTCATTCTTCGTTTTTTTTTGTTTGGTTTTTGCGAAATGTTAGAAAGGACTGTTAGGAGTAGGTGAGCAGAAATATGGTTGTCAAAACATAACCATTTGTTTTATAGCATTACATATTCATAAATTAGATGCTGAGTTTTCATGGATGTCAGGAATGACTTTATGATTACGTACTGATTCATTTGCATTCAAATGGCAGAATGTTATCAGGGAATGGTTGAAGGTTTGTCGATACTAATTGTAATTGGTTTGAATTCATTATTTAACTTTGAATCATTGGAACGAAAAATGGATTAATTAGAGCAAGTGATTTGTAGGTTACTTGGAGTTATATTCCAAAAAATAATGATTGATTGTCACTTAAAATAAGCGCTACTCCTGAACTCTGAAGACAACTATTATTCAATTGTTGGAGAAGGCATTTTGTGGACTATTCCTTGTAGGGCATTCAGTACTGGACTGCAGCCTCTACAATTGGACTTTACTGGTTTGTATTGGCATTTTGCTGAACGGAACGTTAGATTCAAACCATCCACTCCTACATTAGGTGATTGATTGAAACAACTGAACATCAACAAGACAAGAACACACACGTCCCCAACTGTGCCAACCCTTGAGGTTTACTGTTCAGTATACATGAGCCGTTCCTTCCTTATGATAATACATTCTTTTGCGAAGCTACATCATAACCCGACATGAGAAACGGACCACTTTAGCTGAATCCCATCCATCAACAAGCTTCCATTAAAAGTATGCACATGGTAGGGTTACTCGGGCTGTTACTGTACGTCCATGGAAGTCTCAGATGGGCCTATGAGGCTTCCTCTTTGTGACCTTTCCTTCGCAGTGTCCTACCTGAATTCTGAACACACAAGACAGTCTTCTTAACTCCAATAGTGAAGTTTTGCTCTTCTTATACTACAGAGTGGACCTAATAAAGATCCTCTGTTGATGGGCACCTTTCAATATTAGACCCCATTAACATGAAGTACCAATACGCACTAGAATCAGACCCTTATGCCTCCTAGTCTGTGTGGATATAAACTGTTCTAGGGGTTTGCCTGAGATTGACTTGTCAGGGCTTTTCTTGTTCATAAATTTTGTTTCATAACCTACAGCAGCAAAGAACATCACGTGAAAATGCAATAGAAGAGAAGTTGTATAATGGTTGAAAGCTTTGATGATTTCAATTTTATCCGTCATGTGGCATCACATGGTTTGGTCGTAGCCCAGAAAAAGCTAGTCGTTTTCTTGTTCTTGTTCTTGTTCCTGCTTCATCTAGATGTCCTTATCAGAAGAGAACCTTCTAATTTAAACACTGGGGTCGTATGTTGTTGGAACTTATACAGCTGAATTCCTCTGCGCTACGACTGACAAAATGTATCTATTTGGTAGAGTTTGCTGAATATACATACTAATTTTAAGCTCTGTTGCATCCAGATTTATAGATTACTCCTCATCTTATGATTTAGAGGATGATGGAAAGTAAAAATATGTTAAAAGACTTATAATTATCAGTAGAATCAAGTCTGAATTGAATTTGTTATTTAAATTTTGTTATTAATTTACAATATAATATATTTTAAATACATAATTTATAAATACAAACTCACTCGAAGGTACTAATTCTACACTTGATCCAGAAATGTGGACATGTGCACGAGAAAATGAGTGCTGGTGAGGAAGCTCCACTTGTGGTCCGGATGGTAGAGGACATCGCCAATCGGGCTTTTCCGACAGTAAATAAAAACCGGTGCACCTGCCATCAATCTCTGCAATACTCTCGTAATGATGAAACGCATTTAGCATCCCGTGTTGTTCAGAAGTTGGCAATTTTGTACACAACCATCAATTCAATTTATTAACACATGATTGATCCAAAATGCCTTACGTCAGAGTAAATTAGTTCATGTACATTAAACACAAATTATCCCAGATGGACAGAGTCTTTTGTGTACTGAATCATTCTTTTTTTAAAAACCTTTTTCATAATACTTCTAAATTAATGAATTTGACAATAACAATTAATAATATTTATTTACATTTTAAATTCAAATTTATTTAACTAAATTATCTCATTTATCCAAAAGATAACAATATAAAAATAGTTATTATTTTAAATGAGATAATAAATGTCTAACAACTCTTAATTTACACGAACCAACTTAACAAACTCATTCAAACGGTTAGAAATGGTTCCACAAAATCTAGAACAGATAGTTCCTATCATTATTGTATGGACGAAAGAACCTACTATCCACATGATTCGACAATTGCCTATGAGACACAGTCAAAAACTTATCCAAATATTCGGATATTTGAAAATACTGTCAAAGATATTATGAAAGAAGTTTTAACATATTCAAAATTGACTTAGCCAGTTGGTTCATGATAAAATTGAAGCAATTGCTAGTATGTGTGAACAAAATTTCAAAAGGATTGTTAAAGAGAGTTCTTATTTAAGGAAAAGTTGTTGCATCCGCTCAAAACAAGGTTAAAAATATATCAATAGTAGTTATATCAAATTCGAAAGTCATATCTTTATCTACCGTCTATGTTTTAGAAATTGAAAATATCAATTGTAACTCATATTTAGCAAATCATATTTTTAATTGCTAAAAGTTTGTAGAGATTGGTCAAAAACTACTAGTGTGGAAGGTGGAACTTTGTAAAAGATATACTTGTAAAATTGAAGAAGCTTGTCAAATCTCTACTTAAGATTTTAGTGAAATGTTTAAGTGAAATATTTGAGAACTGAATGTAGCCTTAGTTATAAGCCGAACCAGTATAAATTGGTTGTATCCTCCTTTCTCTTTCCTTAGCTTTTAAATTTCCGTACTATAGCTACTGTTATTTTCAAATTGCAAGAGACTTCTTTCTTTTTAAATTTTAACTGCTGCCTATTTTTTGTACGAATTGAAAGTAACTTGTGAAAAAAAAATTAAGTCACACATAATTAACCTCTCGCTTGTGTATATTTGTTTTATCATGTTACGTGCATTCCAGATAAATATAATTATGTCTAACTTAATCTAATTGGATTATTAGCAGAAATATGTAAATTGATTGTTCACTCGGGAGAGGTGCATGCAAGCTCTTGATTATGAGAATCATGATCCTCTGCAGCATCTTTGGAAGATTTTGATATCCTCGCAAGATCTTGTTTGATTGTTCGTCCTCTTAGCTGGTAAATCTTCGTTCCTAGGAACATACTATGGGTATGATTGTTCTCACCGATGGACAAAGAATCCAGTATTTGCAAGAAAGATAACAAAATTGCTGAATTGGACAGAAACAATGACAGGGGTAGGAACAAAAAGGTTGGGACGATGTACTTTAGGCTCCACCTTAAGTTTAGCAATAAACTACAAGTCTTTGTCATCTCTTCCGAGTCACTGTCGATCTTTTGGGGATACACAATCAAACATTTGTGGATATTATTAAATTGTTACACAATGCTTCCAAAATGCATTGAATAAATATGTATAAAGAGGCAATTACAAGCAAGAAATGCCGGAGCTTTGCATGTGCTCGTAACATGGTAGGACCGACATGAAGTTGCTGTTGTCTCAATGTTTAAGTAGACCCCTTGTTGAGTATTTGAAGAAGAAATTAGTTAGAATTGCATTGATTAGCTTATTTGAAACTGAAAAGGGAGAGAATCACATATTGAGTAGGGTGGCCTCTTTGTCCCTATAATTATATTTGTGAGATACAGGTATTATATATATACACTTACACTTTTGAGAAAGTAACATGATTATTAATTCTTTTTATTAATAAAAAATTCACATACGTTACTCTTTAAAAATTATTCACAATCATTATATTATATTTTTAAGTATGTACTAAATAGCTTTTCCTAAATGAATTGTATCTCTTGTCTTTTCTCAACAACCTGAAAAAACAAAATCAAAAAACTATATATGATACCCTTTAGTCGTAGATTGGTAAGTTCTTCCAATGATTGAAGGTTCGGTCCAGAGTCCTACTAAACTATACATCTGAATAAAGACCGTCGAACAGAATTATGTAACGTTTAGACCTATGTTTGTACCTAATCACTTAACCCCACCTATGTTCTTCGTGTAACGATACATTCTTAATGAGGGTTTTCCTTCTCATGTAGCAGAAACTTGTTTGGCACTATCAATGGCTTCTTACACATTTTGTCTTTGCATCCGAGAAATGTACAAGGACAATAACAAACCTAACCAAGATCCTTACATATATATCTAAACTCTCATGAAGTCCGAACAGAACGTTCATTATTGTTAGCAAATTGATAATGCTTAAATCAACCTCTAGGGTATATGGTGTTTTTTTTCTGAATGTTCTTGTTTCTTCTTACGTTAGTTTGCTAAATACTCATCGATACGCACACTAATTACTTAAGAGACATGTACAGATAATATGCGTTGGGTGTAGAGTGTATATATTAATCAATGCAGAAATGTCTGACCTAAGGGGATTGATCAATTCTACAAGTACTTACTCACGTTAAATGATAAATTTACTAACTTAGCGAAATAATTAAATGGGTTGTTGCATTTATTGTCCATCTTAACATAAAGTATGACCACAAAATAAATATACATTAGGCGGCACAAAAGTACAAAAAAAGCACGCTAGGTTAAATACATTGTACAAACTCTATAAAATTTATAAAATTTAAAAATTTAAACATTTGAATTCATAACTTTTGATTAACACTATAAATTACTTAAAGCATGTTCTTAAATAAAGAAATCCAAGGAGTCAGTCACTTACTTTGTGATGGTAGAAACGTGTATGGAAATGTTCATTTCCAGTTTCACCCTGAAATTTTATCGTCTTCCTCACCTATAACAGTTGCTGAGTGCTGCCTGGTGCTCTTAGCCTGAACTGTTACTAAACCATTTAATTAAAGGGCCGAGAAGGTTTTTCTATGCAACACGTGTACTCTCATACACGACCATCCAGACAACTGATCTCTTAAAATTTTGGTTTAGTAGTTCTAATAGAATCTTTATACCTATTAATGCAACATCAGATTAAGACAAGATAGTTTAGTATGTAATCCATGGATGAAACTCACTGGCGACAATAAAGAAACACTTACCAATTAATATTAATTAATGAAGGTGCTAAGAAGAGGTTGAGAGATGCACATGGGTGGTGTAGGCCCACCGAGGCTTTAAGCTTAGCGGTAGGAAATCTCTCTAAGCCAGCATCTTCGTTTCATAACTCAGTTTGCTGTCTTTTATGGCCGGCTCCTGGACCCCACCTCCTGCGTTTTTCTTTATAAATACCTACTGCTCTCCTACTTCTCATGTACTACCACAAAGCTACTTACTCTTATCTCTAGAATCAATCTGCTAGATCAAAAATAGAACTAGAAATGGCAGCTCCTTCATTTTCTCTGCCTATACTTCTCTTTATCTGCTTACTCTGTTCACAGTTTAATGGCATTTTGGGTGATTATGGAGGGTGGCAGAGTGCTCATGCCACCTTCTATGGTGGTGGAGATGCTTCTGGCACAATGGGTAAGTCTTAGTGTACTCATTTAACAAGAATATTCGTAGGACATGGTGGTATAAACAAGTTAATCAAACTCTGGTTTTGATTATATTCACAGGAGGGGCATGTGGATATGGGAATTTATACAGCCAAGGCTATGGAACTAACACTGCGGCACTAAGCACAGCTTTGTTTAACAATGGCTTGAGCTGCGGTTCTTGTTATGAAATGAGATGCGACGACGACCCCAGATGGTGTCTCCCTCACACCATCACCGTTACTGCTACCAACTTTTGCCCTCCTAACATGGCTTTGCCTAACAACAACGGTGGGTGGTGCAATCCCCCTCTCCAGCACTTTGACCTCGCCGAGCCGGCTTTCTTGCAAATTGCTCAATATCGAGCTGGAATCGTGCCTGTAGCCTTTAGAAGGTTAGCTTGCATGCATTTGACAATTTTTAATGATCAGTAGTGTGAAAAATTAAGCTAGATAGTTGTTGTGTATGGCAGAGTTCCATGTGTGAGGAAGGGAGGAGTAAGATTTACCATAAACGGTCACTCATACTTCAACCTGGTATTGATCACCAATGTGGGTGGAGCAGGAGACGTACACTCGGTCTCAATCAAAGGGTCCAAAACAGATTGGCAACCCATGTCAAGAAACTGGGGACAGAACTGGCAGAGCAACTCCAACCTGAATGGTCAAAGCTTGTCCTTCCAGGTTACCACTAGTGATGGAAGAACAGTGACAAGCTATAACGTGGTTCCTGCTGGTTGGCAATTTGGTCAGACCTTTGAAGGAGGGCAACTTTAGTTGTCGATTAATCCAGTTTAAGTTTACATGTGGGTAAGGTTATTGTACGTAGAGGAAAGTGCAAGCTTTAATATTTGAAGAAGTAGCCTTGAAAAGCAGAGGTGGCTAATTAGCACCACCCGCTTTAGGCCACACCCTCATCATTAGTCTTTGAATTTTCACGTTAGTCACAAGTGTAACAGAGGATTGTCCTGTTTTAATAACGTTTTAATTTGAATTATATGAGTTTTCAAAAATTAATTATTATATTAAAATCTTTAATACTAAATTTAACAAATTCTTAAGAAATTAGAGACTCTCTTTATGAAAACAAGTGGCAGTCATCAACTCATCATTGTTGGGTATGGGCTTGGAAACAGCTCATGGGCTACATAGTTGTTCTTGGGTAACTATGGGCCTAAGAGGCTTGATGGTTTCTAATATAGGAGCGGCCATTATAGACGAGCACGTTTTCAGATGTAATCCCTTGTTTCATTAGTAGTGTTTACAGAAGGCCTAAAAAATTATCAATTTAAGTATTTAATTTAACTAAAACCTTATCTTAATATTTTTGAAGTTACGTTTTTTTAATTGAAAATTAAAATTTTGTAGAAATACTTAACATCCATTAGATCTCAATTGTAAGCATAGTAACTAAGTCAAGTTTCTTATAACTTTTGTTTGATCTAGTTCAGAATTTAATTGAATTAGTTTGAAATTCAATCTAATTGACTTTTATATTAAAATAATATCATTTTGATCGAGTAATGTTTCAAAACAATTCATGTAGAATTGGGTTTTAATGAGTCATTCCTTCTAAGTTCGAGTTTTATCAAAAACTTAATCAACTCAAAATTTAAATATTAGCTTCAAATCAAATTAAATTATCATTTTTGCTTAATTGAAATAATTTGGTACCTTTTGTAAGATTTGATACCAAAGAAAATTTTAAAAGATAGTTCAATTGTTAGAACTAGTCTGCCTTGTTTTCTCTCTTGAGTGCTAGGTTAGTCATGCCCTAGTGCATGTGTTTGTCTTGCTAGTCAAGGTTTTGTTTCTGTTTCTCGTCTACTTTCTCTTCTAGTGTGTTTATGGAATTGGAGTTTCATCGGTTGTCAATTAATGATGAGGAAAATAAAGAGTTGGTGGTTAAATCTTCCAATGTTGAAAGATTTGATATAGATTATAGGTTGAGTCTGGTGGGTCGTTTTGTAGGTGAAAGAGTGGTTAACTACGAAGTTATGGAAAGGACACTGCTTAATCTTTGGAGGCCTATTAAGGGTGCATGCATAAAATCGTTTGGAGGCAATGGTCTATATCTTGTTCAGTTCTTTCATGAAGTAGATATGCGTAAGATGATTGCTGGTAGACCTTGGAGCTTTAATAATTGCATTTTGTTGATTAATCAATTACAGGAAGGAGAGAATCTTGAAGATATTGAGTTTAATGCTGCTGATTTCTGGGTTAGAGTTCATGACCTTCCACCAAGTTTTGCTTTAGAAAGTTTTACTCGAAATATTGGTAACCTGATGGGTAAGTTCCTAGATTATGATACTGGTAACCGAAGGAATTCTCTTATTAATTATATGTGTATTCGAGTTTGATTGAATATTACTGAACCTTTAACGAGAACCAAGAAAATTAGAAAAGAAGGGGGAAATCATTTTGAAGTTTCTTTTAGCTATGAAAGAATTCCCCTTATTTGTTATCTATATGGTATTTTTGGGCACAATGAAACCAGCTGCAAAAAGCTCACGAAGCTGCCAAAAGAGGAGATCAAATGGGAATGGATGGAGGATATCCAGTCAAAGATCCGATCTCAAAATAGAACCCGCCCCAATCAATGAAGACGTGACCCATCCAATTAGGGATATAGCAATTTTAGCTCCAAAAATCAAGCATTTCAAAAAGCTAATAAGGAAGGAAGCAAGAAAGGGAAAGTTGTCAACATTTATGCTTCTTACTCACAACAATTTAAATTTCTTCCAGTTAGTGAGCCGTCTAATGTGGACCTTCCTACTTTTGGGCTAGATGTAGCACTCAGTATCATTCAACCTGCTGAAACCCATATAGTTATAGAAGTTGATGAAACGAAAAAGCGCCTTCGTGTTTCTTCAGATAGCAACATTAAAGTCGATGGGATGAATGGTAGTAGAGCTTCCTCCTCTTCGGCAAGTCATCAAAATTCTACTGCAAATCTAATGGCTGATCTCTCTTAAGAGACCCGCCAAGTATCATGAACTGTGTTGCTTGGAACTGCCGGGGCTTAAGCAACCCACGTGCAGTCACTGCGTTGAAGGACATTGTTAGAGAAAATAAGCCTAATTTTCTTTTTCTTAGTGAGACTCTTGTTTCCTCTAGTAAAATGGAGGATATTCGCATTATTTTAAACTTTGATTGTTGCTTTTGTGTAGACTGGATTGGTCGTAGTGGAGGTCTTGCCCTCCTTTGGAATTCTAATAAAAATGTCTCTGTTTTGGGTTATTCCAATAATCACATTGATGCAGAGATTGTTAATTTGGACAATTTTAAATGGAGACTCATTGGATTTTATGGTTTACCTGTAAATAACAGAAAACAAGCAAGCTGGGAGTTGTTAAAATCTCTCTCTCGCCTTTATCTTCTTCCTTGGGTTTGTTTGGATGATTTTAATAATCTCATGTCTGCTAATGAGAAGGTTGAAGATAATAAGTATCCTACAGTGCTATTTTATGGGTTTAGGGAGTGTATTTTGGTCTGTAACTTAGTTGAAATTTCTGTAACTGGTTTCGGGTTTACTTGGAAGCGTGGGCGACGTTCTAATAACTTGGTTATGGAACATTTGGATAGAGCATTTGTTTCGGTTGATTAGGTTTGTCATTTCCCTTACCACAAGCTATTTAGTCTAGTAAGCTTTTACTTTGATCATAGTCCTATTAAACTTTATGCGAATACCAATTTTCCTGTCAAGAAAGTTAGTAGGTTTAAGTTTGAGAATAAGTGGTTAGTTGAAAATGGTTTTATGGATGTTGTTTCCTTTACTTGGAACAGCTGTAATAACACTAGAGTTATGGAAAAAAAATTACAGCGTGCAGCACCTCTATTATTTCTTGGAATAAAACTTTAGGTAGCAATTTCAAAACCACGATTGATGATATCAAGAAGCAAATGGATTTGTTACGCCAAATTAATGCTATTGATCCTCATTTGTTGAATCTTAAATCTAAGCTTTCTAATTTGTTGGCCCAAGAAGCAATTTATTGGAAGCAAAGATAAAAAATCTGTTGGCTTAATTATGGTGAAGCTAACTTTAAATTTTTTCTTGTTCAAGCTTCAAAATGCAAGAGGATTAATCAAATTTCTGTCTTTGAGGATGACTCTGGTAATTCTTTCTCGAGTTGTGATACTATGAATGCTATTTTTTTGGATTATTTTTCAAAATTGTTTGCAGCTCTTATCGGAAATCAAACTTTTGAAGAATTTTCTTGCATTAATTTTGTTGTTAATGATAGAGATAATGCTCATCTTCTTGTTCCTTTCACCATGGAAGAATTTAATAAAGTAACTTTTGATATGCATCTAGATAAAGCTCCTGATCCTAATGGCATGAATCTGGCATTTTTTTAAAAATGTTGGGATATTGTCGGAGGAGACATTTTTGCTCAAAGCTGTTTTTGGCTCAATAATTATGAGTTTCCTGTTTCTTTAAATAATACTACTATTGTTCTTATTCCGAAAAAAGATAATACGAATAGTATGAAGGATTTGAGGTCTATTGCTTTGTGCAATGTGATTTACAAAATTATTGCGAAGGTCCTAGCTAATAGACTCAAGACTATTTTGCTTAGAATTATCTCTCCTATGCAATCAGCTTTTGTTCCGGGTCGTTTAATTTCTGATAACATTATAGTTACTTTTGAGCTGATTCATTATATGAAAAATAGATGACGTGGTTCAAGTGGGGATGTGACTTTTAAAATGGATGTTAGCAAGGCTTATGACAAGGTTAATTGGAGTTATTTAGAATTTATTATGCTTCGATTGGGTTTTCATACTAAGTGGGTCATATTGATTAAACTTTGTGTGACCACTGTTCAATATTCTATGGCCTTCAATGGCAATAGTGTGGGGCCTATTAATAAAGGAAGAGTTCTTAGACAGGGGAATCCTCTCTCCTCATATTTTTTCATTCTGTGTGTTGAAGGTCTCTCTGTGCTATTGTGAAAAGTAGAGTTGAGAGGTGATATTCATGGTGTTAGTATCTGTCGTGGTGCCCCTACTATCTCTCATCTTTTCTTTGCAGATGACAACTTTTTCTTCTTCAGAGCTTCTCCCAATGAATGTGGTCATCTTAAGAATATCCTTTCTATATATGAAAAAGCTTCGGGTCAAGCAATCAATCTGCAGAAGTCGGGAGTTATGTTTAGTTCTAATACGAAGCAAGATATTAGACAAGCTGTCATTACTATTTTGGGGGTTTCTAATCCTATTAACTATGGTTGTTATCTTGGGTTACCTTCGCTGGTTGGGAGAAATAAAAAGCAAGTTTTTGCTTTCGTAAAAGATCATTTAAGTAAAAGAATTTCTAGTTGGAAGAATAAGTTGCTCTCAAGATCAGGTAAGGAAATTGTTTTGAAGACAATTGCGCAAGTTCTTCTTACTTTTTGTATAAGCGTTTTGCAGATTTCTATGGGCATTTGTGATGACTTACAGAAAATGACGAATTCCTTTTGGTGGGGTTCATCTTCGGGTAACCGTGCTAAAATCCATTGGGCTAAATGGGAGAGACTTTGTGTTCCTAAGAAATTAGGAGGTACGGGCTTTCGTGATTTGAAGTGTTTTAATCTTGCAATGCTATGCAAATAGGGATGACGATTTTTAACATACCCAGATTCTTTACCGAGCAAGATTTTTAAGGTCAGGTGTTTTCCGAACTGTGATTTTCTAAATGCAAGGGAAGGAAGAAATCCTAGCCTTATTTGGAAAAGTATTTTTTCAGCTAAAAATCTTTTAGATAAGGGTGTTAGATGACATGTTGGTGATGGTGCTTCTATCTCGGTGTTCAAAGATCTTTGGTTGATCAATGATTCTAAACTTTTTGTGCTTTCACATCCTTTGCATGGTATGACTAAGATGAAAGTTAATGAGTTGATTGATACTAGTAATTCGACTTGGGATCACTCTCTAGTTAATGGCATTCTAGCTCCTCAAGAGGCTTCGTAGGTGTTCCAAATTCCCATCTCTCCTTTTATGTCGAGAGATACTCTTTGTTGGCATCACTAAAGGAATGGGATTTATAGTGTAGTCTGGGTATAGAGTTGCTATTTCTCATTTTTTGGATATTCAAGCTCATGTTGTGGAGGGCCCGTGAAATGTTATTTGGGGTGCTCATCTCCCGCCAAAGATTAAAGAGTTTACCTGGAGAATCTTGCGTGAATTTGTTCCTTGCAAACAGCTCATCCTAACGCATGATGTTACTTTGGATCCTTCTTGTTCACTTTATGGTGTAATGGAGACTATAGACTATGTTTTGCTTACTTGTCCTCATGCTAGAAATACATGAATGTCTTTAGGTAATTTTTTATTGGTGCTGATATTAAGAATTGTATTATCTCTTTGTTGTGTGGCAATAATTTGGATCTTATAGATAGAGCCCTTATTATCTGCTGGAGTCTTTGGTTTCATTGGAATCTCTTTTGCTGGAAACAACAAGATACTTCGCCGAATACTATTATTTCATTTGCAAATTACTATCTTAGAGACCGGAGAGAAGCGAAAAATACGTTTGCTCAAGTACAGGTTGTTTCTAACAGGCCAAGTCATAATCTATGTTGGAAGAAACCTTTGAATGGTTGGGTCAAATGTAATGTTGATGTTTCGTTTGTTAAAGGAGAGAACAAGTCCGATTTGGGGTTATTCTTCGGTACCACCATGGTAATTTTATTTAGGATTTCTCGAGGTATATTCTCTTTTGCTCTAATGCCACTCTAGCAGAAGTTATTTCTGTTAGAGAAGCTTTAGCCTAGATCAAAAGCCTTAATTTTGATAATATTATTTTAGAATCAGATTGTTTGGAAAGTTATTGATGGGATCAATTCTGATTTTTCTAATTTTTCTGAAGTTAGCTTAGTGTTTGCTGATTGTCAGGAGCTGAAAACCCACTTCCAACATCTGTCTTTCCTGTAAACTTCTCGAAATGCTAATAAAACCGCTTATTCTTTGTCAAGATAACTTTGTTATATACAGATCACTTTATTTGGCACTTGTTGCCAAGTAATATTTCTTCTGTTATTCTTTATGATGTTTCTTCTTCTTTAATCAATTATGAGGAGGTCTAAGTCTAGGTATATGGGGTAAAGCCATCTTGGCTTTGGGTTTAGTTGCTTCCTCTTTATTAGTTAGTTTGTTTGCTTATTGTCAAAAAAATAAAACAGATAGTTCAATTGGTACAGTGAAGTCTAGCTATAATTAATATAAAATGATATAGTTCACTTGGTACTAATTTGAAAAAAGGTGATAACTCAGAAGCAAAATTCAACCAAATTGAACACTTTATACATTAAGTGCATCTATCCCTCACATGATATAAAATCAGTCACATTGCTTGAATCTCTCACAATTTCGTAAGAAGTCAATGAATCTTAGATTTATTAAAAGAGAAAAGGTCATATCTATACTGTAAAGTCGCTTATTCAGTCATCCCCAAATCACTGTTTGTTGAATCCTTCCACCTATAAAGATTCACAAAATCATGGTTGTTCAGACTAAATAACACATTAACACTGGAGCATATGCTCACGTGATTCGTTGCATGAATTATGTTAATTCAATTTTTATTACTTATAAAACATTTTATGATATTAGAATTATATTTAAATTTATTTAAAATATTTTTCATATTAAAAACCATTTTTTAACGAACCAAAATCCAATATTTAGGCTTGGTCTAAATTAAAAATGACCTTAATTTACAATCCTAGACCTATCATAAGTCATAACAACAACGTAGTACGTGTAACAATGAAAACAGAGAAAGAAGGAATGATAGAAAGATGAGCTTAGACAATTGGTTGGAGTAGGTATTACATGTTTACTTAAGATTTAATCTTACTTTTTCTAGTTGCCAGCGAGGTGTTTTATGTAGGTTTCAATTATGGGAAAACATTTTTAAGCTATTCACACCTAAATTAATCCCTGCTCAAATCAGGTAGATCCCTTACAGGAAACAAAGCTCTAACCTTAAGTTTTAAACGATTACATATATGAGAAGAATTTGAACTCGCAACTTCACTTAAATCAAAAGAGCCCCTTATCAATTCACCTACGCCTTGAAGTTGGGCTTAATCTTACTTAATTCTGTTACTTTGTGTAGATTACGAGTGAGATTCATTTTATTAATCACTCACATGATTGTGTATGTGAGAGCTGTAACACCATCCGCGTAATGAACGGTGTTTAGTCAAAACTTAACTTAGCATTTCCTTCTCATTCTCGCACTTTTTCCTTCTTCTGCTTCTCCACGTTTCTTTTTCCTGTCTTTCAATGGAGCTTTGACATCACTTTTTTTTTTTTCTCTTTTCTTTTCTCACATTCCCTTTTCCACCCAAAATTCGCCTTTCTGATCCCCGGTAATTCACGTTGTTGCCTCCTTTTTTTTGGGTTTAATATTATTTTCGATTCAATTTGTATAAGGTATTATGTTTCCTGTTCATCTTGCGAATATTTTCGGTTGTTTTCTGTGTTTTGAGCATTTGTGCGTTGATGCTCGTTTGATCGTTTAGGTTCTTCCCTGAAATGGGTTGCTTATGTTTTTGTAGGATTTGAGGTTGGTAGATCCGGATCGGGTGAATAGAGGAGGATAATTAGCAAAAGAATAATAACAACAACAAAAACCTGAAAAAAGGGTGGGATTTGGAGTGGTGAAGATGAGTGAGAACCAGAAGTTCCAATTGGGAACCATTGGGGCTTTGAGCTTGTCGGTTGTATCGTCGGTTTCGATAGTGATCTGCAACAAGGCCCTTATTAGCACACTTGGTTTCACTTTCGGTGAGTCGACTGTCTTCCATTTCTCCTGTATTAATCTTTTCTAGGTTCGTGGGATGCGTGACTGATTGATCGCGATCTTTGACCTTTACGAGGCTTTATTTGATGTCGGTTCATAAGTTTAGCATTGGTTAACATCGTCATTGGTCGAATTTATCTTAGTGCCAAAACGATGTATGCTTTCTGGGCATTCTGTAAAAGAGAAAGAAGATAAAATTGAAGTGAATGGAGTATCGGTTGATTCCATTGATTCCATTTGTTGTCGGTGTTATTATGCTACACCTACGCATGCATCATCAAGTATCTGTACGTAGGTTTGGTCGGACGGAAGTGAAAGAAGTCAACATTTTGTAATGGAAGAGTAAATTGAGTGTTTCTGCCATTTGTATATACTTGGTTTATGAATTCTTGAAATCAGAGCTGGTCAAACCTAATCTAATTTCAAGAACGTCGTAATGCACTGGAACTCGAAAATAAGAAGAAAGAAAAAGAAAGTGAAAAGTTATGTACTTCTCATTGGAGGATCTGTAGCCCCTTTTTCACTTGTTAATCCTGGAAATCACTAAATATTTTTGTGAAAGCAATGAACTTGATATTAAGCATGACAATATTAAAAGGATTGATGTTGGATCTGTGGGGTCCTGCTTTTCTTTTTGGTATTACATTTATACTTGTTTCTTATGAAATGTTTAAAATCAGAACAAAACAATCTTAGTCATTGGTTTTTCTCGTGTTTTTCTAATTTGATCTAGTTACCATATCTTCTTATGCTTGTATCCCCACATGTTTAGTGCTTGTAAGAAAAGTTATCATTATAGTTACCCAAATACACTGATACAATCATATTTCTGATAAGAGGAAAGATGAGTATGTATCTGAAGCCACAATGCCTCTTTGCAACCAACCATCATTCTTGCGATTTTTCTTAAAACATACTTCTGGTGATTTTGCTTGTTTATCATACTGATTTTGAGTCATGAAGGATGCAGCCACTACATTGACAAGCTGGCATCTATTGGTCACTTTCTGTTCACTTCATGTGGCATTATGGATGAAAATGTTTGAGCACAAGCCTTTTGACGCTAGAGCTGTGATGGGATTTGGCATATTAAATGGAATATCCATTGGGCTTTTGAATCTTAGCTTGGGTTTCAATTCTGTGGGCTTCTATCAGGTAAAACCTTCTTCTTTTAGGCTAACTATTATCAGAACCTTGATTCACAATTTTATATTTCAATTCAATCAATTGCCATGTTGCTAGACATTGTTTTGCTTTCAAAGCAACACCAAGATGTATAAGATTCAGAGACCTTTCTGAGTAATTTGTGTTCTTAGGAACGTGCATTAGTTATAAACAGGAAAGGGAATGAAGAAAGTTTAGATGGTGACAGGTGTCTATTATCTGATTTCCTAATTCACAGATGAGACAGATAGAGGTAGACATTGGAACTCCCTGAAAACTGACATGCATTTATGCTATGTTTTTTAATCAAATTGGGTTTGTGTCTCGCTCTCTCCCGTCTCTTTCTGATTTGTCTTGTCCCTTCATTTGTTTTATCTTGATAATTTTCTGAGGAACCTTTTCTTCAAATTTCATGCGTGGAGATAGTAATGAAAAATCTGATTCTGATCTCAACCTTTATATTCATTAAACTCTGATTCTTACTTGCTATGATATGGGAGAAGCTGCATCAGAGTGTGGCACACAACGCGCCAGACAACTGTTCTAAGTCCCATCAAATCTATGAGCCAATAAAATGCATGGCTAAATGGATGCATCATGCACTGTTATTATCGTTTCTGTGTAAGTATATTGGACTAGATAGAGCGTCACAACCATAGTAGTCTCTATTAGAACAAGAGCTAGATTGATATGCACTTGTCTAAAGTGATGGCTAACCAAAATGAGGCTGCATATTTGGCTCTGATACTATGTTACGGAACTCTTTTTGTACCCAAAAGTTTAAGAGGTTATTGTAGCTTATGAAGGAACATTATTTTTTGTTGAGGTTAAGCTTATACTTGTCACATTCAAATTTTACTGCAAATTCGGGGAGTATTATCTCTGATTGTGTTCTCTTCTTTTTTAAAAAAAAATTTCAGATGACAAAATTGGCTATCATCCCTTGTACTGTTCTTTTGGAGACACTTTTCTTCAGGAAGTTATTCAGGTTAGTCTTATCATTCTTATCATTTTGGTTCAATGAATATGTTCTTCTTCTTGATCTTTGGGTAAAAATGCATTTATTTCTTAGTTTCAATTTGAGCACTTGCTCTCATCATCTGTTTTTGGTTGTCTTATCCTAAATTTAAAACTTGAGTAAAAGAAATTAATTGATGGCAGGTGCAGCTGATGGAAGCGAATAAAAATTTGACTCAATATTGTTTTATAATCAGTCCATATTTGACCATTTATGAGGCCCTAGGATTGCAAAAGGAGAAGAGCCAAGCGAAGCTTACCATGTGAAGGCTTGGCTCATTTTGTTTTATCCAAAGTCAAGTCTAATGTCAGTTTTAAACAAACCTAAATTATAAGTTTTGTATTGATTCGATGAAAATTTTGCCCAAACCCAAGCCAAGTTTAAACTCAGAGCAAGTCAGAATTTTCCCCATACCTTTCAGGTGTCATGCTTTTGGCGTTTCAATCAACAACAAAGAACCTTAAATTCCAGAAATTTTCATTTCCCATTATTGATCTGGCCTCTTTGTAAAATTTTTGGCCCCAAGTAGGGTTACAGATGATCTTTATCTATTGCATTAGGCCACAAAAATTCTACAGTAAAAATATGTACAATTTAATTTGAATTAACTTCTCATCAAGCCTATTGTGGTTGGTTGTTTACTGATATTTCTTTGATGAGTGCAGTCGGAATATCCAGCTTTCATTAGCTATCCTTCTTGTGGGTGTTGGAATTGCAACTGTCACTGATCTTCAACTCAATCTTCTGGGTTCTGTCTTGTCCCTTTTTGCAGTTATCACGACCTGCATTGCTCAGATTGTATCCTCAGATGAAGTTCTTTTGCAATTTACCATCTATTGCTTAGACAACAATCATTTGCAATTTGCTATTTATTACTCCATCTTGGCTTTTTCATCTTGTAATGCTACAAGAAAAGAAAAAGCAAAGCAAATATATAGACAAATATAACAGTGCACAAGTTAATTTTATTCCTTTCTTTCTCGTCTGTTGAGCCCTTGACTTGCATTACTTCAGATGACAAATACTATCCAGAAGAAGTTTAAAGTTTCGTCAACCCAACTTCTTTATCAGTCCTGCCCCTATCAGGCACTGACTTTGTTTGTCATTGGCCCAGTTTTGGATTGGCTTCTGACTACCCAAAATGTCTTTGCTTTTAATTATACCCCTCAAGTCCTGGTAAGAACCGAAAAAATCCTAATAGCCTTTCCTTGAGCATTTCCAGTAATATATTTCTAATATGATTGCATAATGGGTTTTTTGGTTTCAGTTCTTCATTGTTCTGTCCTGCCTGATATCCGTCTCTGTAAACTTCAGTACATTTCTGGTAATTGGAAAGACATCTCCAGTCACATATCAAGTCCTAGGACATTTGAAAACATGCCTAGTTTTGGCCTTTGGTTATGTTCTACTTCGTGATCCGTTTAGCTGGCGCAACATTTTAGGAATACTGATTGCAGTAGTTGGGATGGTATTATATTCGTACTTTTGCACCATTGAGGGCCAGCAAAAGGCTAGTGAAGCATCAACGAAAGTAACTGAGGTAATTCACATCTTACTGCATGCTAATAAATGAAGTGGTTTTTATTTCTAATTTAGGAAGTTTTACATGCTTATAATATCCCATATTTCTATTGCTTTCTTAGACCATTCTTTTTTCGTTTAGCTTTGTTCCTTCAGTGATGTATAATTTGTCATTATCGAATGGGTTTTAGGTCAAGGAAAGTGAATCTGATCCTCTAATGGGTGTGGAAAATGGAGCTGAGAGTGTTGTTCCAAAAGCTCCCGCGTGGAAGTCAGATAAGGACCTGCATGCATAAAAACATTTTCTATACTTATTCATCCTAGACCATAGTCAGTAGACGAGACCGAAACATTTTAAGTGATGAAAATGCCGCTGCTGGAAGCTCTCCATGTATTTGATAACAACAGTATCGGTATGGGGATTATTACTTGTATTGTACTTAGATTAAGAGACGATGAAAAATATCTCTATCTCCTTCACATACCATTTTTTGGTTTTAAGTTTTGTATGAGTCAGGAGCGGCAATGGGGGTAATTAATACCTGAGTTTGATTTGCAGAATGTGTAATGGTATTGTTCTTTCTGTTTTTTTAATAATTATTTAGCTCCTATTAATCTTCTCGAGAGCACAAATGTTTGAGCACTGAGGCCATATATGTTTTTAAATGTTGCATTGTTTACTGTGGTCAGTTTTTCCTCTGTTTGTTCAGCTTTGATATGCTCCCCAGAAGAATACCATCCATTAGTAAAACAAGTGAAGAATTATACATAGAAATAGGTGAAACAACAATAACATGGATGGATTCATCTTGTTCATGAATATGTGATGCATATGATTGTTATCATGCAACACCAAGTTTACAGCAACATGCAGTCTACCATTGTTATATTTTTCTAGTAATAGAAAAATATGACAATAGGTATAAAGCAAACAAACATTTTTCTTTCATTAAGAAATCAGAATGAAAGAAGAAAATTAGCTTGGATTTCTAATTTCTAGGTTTTATGTTGTTTTTGAGAAGAAAAATAAGAAATCTTCAGCAGGATGATTTTGATTTTAAAGTGGGCATGTGAAGATGGCAATTGCTCTCTTTTGAAGATGAGTTATGATGAGTGTGATTTTAAAATGACGCAAGGATGAAGATAAATTAGTACCACTACTTTACACATATACATTAGGGTTATATTTGTAAAAAAATGATCTTTATAACAAAAAAAAATCGAAATTGAGATTCATAACTTTAAGATATTGAATAAACAATGGTCACAAATAATTAGCGTATAATATTGTGTACCTGTTGCAGAAGACATCATTATTATAGAGGGATCAAGAAACTCTACTATATTCTTTGTTAAAATTGGTTTATCTCTCTTTGCTCTCTTTTGTTATAGAGAAGTTAATGAAAAACTTTATGAAACCCTAATTAGTAGAAGGATGATCAATTTGTATATCTATAACTTTTAATTTTGTACGTTAATCAAGGGAATAAAATAAATGGTTGAGATTTATTTCACTATTAAATAGAAAATATGGACTAAATATGACTATTATTATTATTATTATTATAGTACGATCGCTGATTGAGTCGTATTGTAACATTTCTCCACTTGGTCTGATACTTCAAACTTTATTTTAATAGTATAAACATTATGTGTGTATAAACAAATCTCTTATTTTTTCATAATTTACCTTAATGTAATAAAACAAACAATGCAAGTTATGATAGTCATATACTTCAACATTTCGCACTTCCTTTCATGTATCATAACACTATTAATTTATCAAGTCAAATAATATAAGTGATATATAAATATCATAAAGATCCACATTACTATCTTATAGACAATCTATTTCTTATTTAATAACAATTATATTTACACAATTATAATCAATAAGAACTGAAAACAGTCTCTTTATTAGTTAAAAGTAAGGTCGCGTATTGCTAAATTTTTCTAGACCCCACAGTTCAGCACAATTTCTACTAATTATTGTTGTTATTTTATAATCACTAAGAAAATTGTCAATAGGAAACTTTTATTAAACTCAAGAAGGTTAAATCGTCATCAAAAACAACAATCAATATAACCAACACAAGTTCCTTAAATATCTTTGGCTGTAAGTGTTTGGTTAAGGGATCTGTGATCATAAAGTCTTAATATGTTCAATTCTTTATTTTTGAACTTTTTTCTTTATGAAAAAATATTTCAACTCTATATGTTTAACACTTGAAATACTTGTCATTCTTAAAAAAAAAAAACTGATGCAGACTTATCATAATAAACTTTCAACAACTTAATAACGATGTTGACATTTCCAAGTTTAGAAAGAAAATTTCTTAACCATAAATTTAAATTGTGGCCTCAAAATAGGCGACTCATTCTGTCCCTACAATCGATGAAGTAGTGACATATTGTTTAGTATTTTTCTATGAAATTGCTCCTACTAGTAGACGCAAGTAGCCAAACGTTAATTTTCTACCGTCACTTCTTCTAACAAAATTTGAATTTGAATATTCAATTATTTCTAATGAACTATATCTTTTAAACATGAGCATATGATTCTTTGTTCCTTGAAGATAATTTTAGACTTTTTTTGTAATTTTTTAATAGTTTATGTCATGATTACTTTGATATTGTCTAGCATTCTATCTATAAACCTTATATCACATCTCATGCATAGTTGTAAATATATCAAGTTGCCTAACAACAAAAGCATATAGAGCATATTTCATTTGTTTACGTTTCACATTATTTTTTAGACATTGCATGAGATTAAATTTATCTCCTTTTTATATTAGGAAATTTCCTGTTGAACATTTGTTCATATTAAACTTCTTAAAAATTCTTTTAAAATAGTCTTTTTGAGGTAATTCTAGCCATTCATGCGATATATTTCAAAATATTGAGGTTCTTATAACATATTCTTATCACATAGGATGAATATTTTATATTTTTCATTTCAAAATTCTTAAAAAGAAAATCTTTATTGCCATGCAATATATCTGAATCATTCTTTTGCAATTTACTATCTATTGCTTAGATAACGTTCATTTGCAAATTAAGGAGAATTAATCAATTTCCTTCCTTTGATACCAAATTTTTAGCAAATCTTTTCAAGAAAAAAATAGGTAAAGATTGGAGATGAACAGACTCGTTGAAAATAATTTATATGACAGAGAAATAAAACCCGTTAAGGTCAGCAACGGGAAGTCATTGGAGACGTCTAAAGATTAGTTATACGTTGATGGATGCGTTAGAAAATTTAGGAGAGACGAAATTTTTAGAGAATTTCAATAGTTGGAAGAAGACAATTAGGTAGAGGATTTTAGGAGATTAGGATTACATTAAACACAGGTTTCGTCCTAAGGTCGAGATATGACGATATCTGTGCTCTTCATGATAGGTAAGACGGAAGAGAGTACTTTTGAGCCAGATATTTCTTTATTTCAATTTATTTGTCTTTATTTCCCTTACCAAAAGTCACTTGATTAGATCATAGAGCGAAGAGTCTTGTGCACTGAAATTGAATTTCATGTCCTAAATTGACTAATTTTCACCCATTTTTTCAATTACCAAAATTTTATTACACTAAACAATAGGTCTTGTGTTAAAAACTAATTCATCCAAGGGTTAACCAATTTCATTCTAACATGTGATATTCTCATCAAAGGAATTGTATTTTATGTTTGGTGGGCTGATTGACTTTCTTTTGGTGCCCACCAAATTTTATTTTCAATTTTTCCAAAAAAATTCAACCAATTAATTATAATGTTAAATGATTTTTTTTTCTTTCTATTTTCATGTAAGTGGTTGATTTGATGCAACTCGTGAACATCTCATATTCTTCAATGAATGCGGCCTCCATGTATGATGGGTGTTCATTGAAAATAGAGCAATAATGGAGGGATGGTTGCTTGCTTCAATTATTTAAAGAATTGACAAATACCCACTAATTTTTGTCTCTCTTGGTTTTAGTACTATCTTACTTAACTTCAACTTGCATTTATCCAATTCAAGAACAGAAGTAAGTGGGCAAGTGACACGTTGCATTTGTAAACTTTTCATTTTTGGCTGCAGATTTTGCTAGCTAATTAAGATAGGAATACAATAAGCGGGGAAGAGAAATTCAATTGGAAAAAGGAGTTTTGAAAGTGAAACCCTCTCTTATAATACTTTTCTTTTCGTATGGTCAATGCAATAATTAATTACTTTTTTTAAAAGGTAAGACTAAGATGTCCGGTTGTGATCGTGAAACGACGTGGGGCAACTTTTTTTCTACAGGAGACTCGTTTTGTACTAAATTGAATAATCATATTAAATACAAGTTATTCTATGATTCTTACGATCTAATTATGTGTCAATCCTAAAAATAACATATTATTTTAATTCATAAATTATTACATAATAATGTAATATCTATAAAAGTTTTGTTAGATCTTACAAAGGTAATCAAATGACGAGAGAAGATTCTCTGTCTAATATTATTCTGTCTCATGAAATCTCAGTCATTTATTTTATGGGACCTATATGGAGCCCACGTGAAACTTACGTGAGATTCACATAAATAAATGGCTGAGATTTATTAGACACAATAAAACACCATAATATTAAATAGAAGATCTGAACTCATCAAACGACACCTCAAGTTATTTTTGTTTGCAATCATCAAAGTCATCCAAGTTGTAAAATATCATTCCTGAGATGTAACATAATTGCAGGCAATCACAAAACATCAGCAGATATCAAAGTTGTCATTTTTCTAATTATTTTTACCGTTATAATTTAAAATTATTATATTTATCATCGTAAACATTGGAAATCAACCCAAACGTATTGACGTACGTAATTTAAACTTGGATATTTAATTCCCAGTACAAATTTCCCAAGTTGCACTTAAATCTATAGGCAAGGGCTGAGGATGCCTGCACCACTAAAACTAAATATTTTTTGAAGAGTTCTTTAAAACTCAAATTCTAAAATAATACATAATGGAGCACGTATGCTTGCACTAGTTATAAACATAGAACTATCTACCATGAAAATTAAATAATATGAAACAACAAAGCATGTTTAATTCATTTGACTTACATAAATAATAAAGGAAAATTTTAAGCAATTTTATCATTTAAATATATTTAAAGAATAAAAGTTAATAATTTTTAAATTATAAATATGACATATTTTATCCACAAGCAGAGAGTCATTGCTATCTGTTTAAGAGTCAAAGCTTATCATACGTCCTCAAATGAAATTACTGGACCGAAGATAACACGAGTACAATAAATGAGGCTATTCACATACAATATCATCTCATTGCAAAATTACAACATAAGACTTCCTATATTTTGACAACGACCATTTAAGCACAACCACTCCTCCTAATATGGTGCCAACTGCTTGAGGTGGTCCCGTTTTCGCTTGTGCTGTGATCACTGTCATGTCGTTTCCTGCTCTTTAAATTGGCATGAACTATACCACTCCTTTTGCATTTCAAATTCTCTCAAGAGAGTCCAAACCTTTCTCATCTTTTCCTTGTATTCCCTCATCTTATATTGCAGGACAAGCACCTTTATTTCCTGTGATTTCTCTATCAAACACAAATGCTTCCAACAAAGCGTGGCCACAGATTCTTCAAATTCAGAAACCTATCACTCTCTAATGTCACCGTATCCTATCACTTCTGCTGCGTAGAGTTCTAAATACAGCATCTTCCTTGATATAATCACCAATAACTAACCTTTTTACTTGGAAACAAAACGTCGGCTCCGACCCTCAACCGAACTCCTTCGGTCCGACCCTGAGCAGATAAAATTTCAGTGTTTCACTTTTTCAAGAAAGGCATATCCATATATAATCTTTCAAAGGATATTTTCGCTTTTCCTGGGGTTCTTTTTCCTTGTCACTTACGTCGACATTTATCTTTTCTACTCCCAATGGTTTTGAAGGCCTACTTCTTCTCACGTGCGGTCGTGGAACTGGCATGGATTATGCTAAGGATTGACTACTCTAGGCTTTTCTGGCTCCTCTTTGGTGTCTTCTCTTACGAAAATCATGAAGGAAAACCTCGGATTTAGACCTCCAACGTGCTGACACTTAACTCTTCCATCTTTAGTTGTTTAGTTACTATACTACTCATTGATATTATACATAGTTTTTAAGCGTCTTCCGACCAAACTTCGTCAGTTGTCTAAGTTGTCAGAGAACTCAAACATGCACAGACAACAAGTTGAGACACAGTCCAATCGTGAATATATCGAAACCGATCCTACAGGACGGTATGGTCGGGTAAGTTTTACAGTATCTATATATATTAGTATATATCTATATATACACACACACGCACACATCTAAACTATTGTGAAATAATATCTCATGATCTCAATTAGCTAGCGTAGCTGTAATATTTCTAATATTATATATACCAGGACAGCAAGTTTTACCGAATACCATCAATTATATCTAATCGCTGGTATTAATATTTTTCTGTGTTCTTTAATCCTATCTTCAATTTTTGTTTCCTTGGTCAGCCGGATCTTTATTATTTGTATTGGTTATTAAGAGTGCCTTCTGGGTCATCCTAGATATAATCCTCACATAATTTACTGATTGACTATATTTTTTTATGTAGCCGTTCACAAGTTCCCCAAAACTTGAAAGATTACACACCTGTATGGGTATTATGGCTTTCTAAAAATTGGCTGAGAATGCGTGTAATCTTGAGATAAGAACGAACATCACAGATAACGAAGTGAAGCAATTATATAAACTTGACAGGTTTGAACTCACGTCTGAGAGTTTGATTTGTTCATGACTAGAACATATATTGACAGTATTTGCTGAGGTGGATTTAGTGGGGAAGTTATCATCCAGACCATTATGCCGGGTTATCAATTTTGGTTCTAGTACTGAATGATCTAAAGAGAGGTTATGTGTTTTTACATGTAATATTATAGCCTTTCCTTTGTAGTTGTAAATGAGAATTTTGACACAATTGTTGGAGAAAACAAATTGTTTTGACTTTTTTATTTGCTTAGTTGAGTGATCATTTGTTCAATGGATTGCTGAATAGAAATTTTCTGATCACAGCAAGATAATATGTCTTTTATTTTGGATAGTTTGATGAGGTTCTTGGAAAAGGAGCAATGAAAACAGTCTATAAAGCCATTGATGAAGTAATTGGAATGGAGGTAGCATGGAACCAGGTCAAACTCAATCAGGTACTTTGCAAGCCTGAGGACTTGCAGCGGTTGTACTCGGAGGTTCACCTTCTCAGCAACCTTAATCACGAATCTATCATTCGGTTTCACACCTCATGGATTGATGTTTATCAAAAGACCTTCAACTTCATCACTGAAATGTTTACTTCAGGAACTCTCAGAGAGTAATTTCCTTTCCGACTCTAGACCTTTTGAACATTCTCATATCTCAAAATTCAGGCCTATTTCATTCCCTTCCTCTTTGATCTTTGGGAACTGCATTACGGATTATTTATACAAGAGAAAAACTAGAGCATCTTACTAATCAGATAGAGAAAGTTCTTTGACCTAATGAATCTTACATCTCAGTCACAAGCTCTCAATTATCAATTTGGTGCAGATACCGGAAGAAATATAGGCAAGTGGACATCCGTGCCATTAAGAACTGGTCTAGACAAATCTTACAGGGCCTTGTGTATCTACACAGCCATGACCCTCCAGTAATCCATAGAGACCTGAAATGTGACAACATCTTTGTTAATGGACATCTTGGACAAGTCAAAATCGGTGACCTAGGCCTTGCAACAATTCTGAAGAATTCCAAATTAGCTCACAGTGTCATAGGTACTTATTTCGTCAAGCATACAATATAGATCGTAAGCATTTGGATGTTTGTGTTAATATCGTTACGATTGTTCTGTTACGTTGTAGGCACCCCTGAATTCATGGCACCAGAATTATATGAAGAAGAGTACAATGAACTAGTTGATGTCTACTCGTTTGGCATGTGTGTTCTAGAGATGCTTACAACCGAATACCCTTACGGTGAATGCACGAACCCGGCACAAATTTACAAGAAAGTGACCTCGGTAGAGTGCACATCTGATCTCATACCAGCGAATTTTTTGGACTAGAAAATGAATGAGGTTAATCAAATATGCAGGGCAAGCTACCAGCGGCATACTACCGGATTCAAGACTTGGAAGCACAGAGATTTATTGGAAAATGTTTAGCTACAGCTTCAGAAAGATTATCAGCCAAAGATCTACTGCTTGATCCATTTCTGGCTTCTGATGACGATTGCCTGTTATCTGCTACAAGATTTACAAATCAAACACCCTTTTTGAATACTGGGGAAATGGAGAAACTGCACCTGAGCAATGATCAACCAAGGACAGAGATGACAATCACAGGGAAGTTGAATCCTGATGATGATACGATATTTCTTAAGGTGCAAATCACAGATAAAGATGGTATGACTCTGAGTATTGTTCAACTTACAGAGGCTAAGAAGAAGAAGAAGAAAAAAACCATTAACTGACCTATTCTATAAAGGTGCATCAATTCAAAACAGGGATTGCCGGTCAATAGAAATTTAAGTCTTCTAGAATTTAATATAGAGATTGTTAAAGAGTGTACTGGAATCTAGTAGTGACATTGATATAAAACCAGCGTCAGGAAGGGAAAATGAGTGGAAGAACATAAGCTTCTGTCATATGTTAAATACCAGAACTTTAATTAGACAGAAGATGATCCTCAAGGAAGATAGGAGTAATAGCATACATAGACAGATGTTAGCGCTTCAAATGGATTGAAAATCTTCCTGCATATGCCATCTTGCAGGTATTCCAAGGAACAACATATACTTTCCATTTGATATTATACATGATACACCAATGAATGTTGCAATGGAGATGGTCAAGGAGTTAGAGATAGATGATTGGGAGCCTCATGAAATTGCTGAAATGATTGATGGAGAGATCTCAGCGCTAATCCCAAACTGGAAGAAGTGGGATTTGCCAGAAGATGTCGCCTACCACACTCTAGATTACCAAGAAGATGGACCTAATAATCCTTTCCATTCTTCGTCCTCGTGTTCATCATCTCAAGACCTGCCAGAGTTGATGACGCATTGTCTCCTAGGTATGTCAAACTTTTATGTCTTAATTGTGGTCTTATAACTGATTATGCAGTCTTCCTTTTCTTAACCTGACACATTCCTGTGATGCTAACACTTACAACACCTGGGAATCTTCCATATAAACCGATATACATTCTAATTGTTCAAGGTTTTGAAGAACATAATGTAGAACGTCAGAAGAGCTGTTCATCATTCGTGTTTCCGTTATTTAGAAGCCTTAGTTTTTTAATAACATAAGACGACAATCTAGATAGATTCCCTATGCTTCTCAGAAGGGAATATACTAATTAGTCAGTTCAAGACTTGCATGCGAGGCCTTAGACGAACAACAGGAAATAAGAATATCAATTCAAAACAGTTGTTTCTGCAGATGATTTGTTTGATGATACCAGCTCTCAAAGCTCTTCACACTCAGGATCATACTCCAACATGAAATACTTTCCTGGTGACGATCACAAGCCTAATTTGAGCTCAACCATGAGAGTTAGAAACTCAAATACAAGGATTTCCAACTTGACAAGGTTTGGTCCTCGAGACAACTCAAGTTCTCATATTGGACAGACGATTGCTAGAAGTGCCTATGAACACTGCAGACTTTTACTGGAGTCACAGAACAGAGCTTCTAGCCCTAAAAACAAAAGGCTAATGAACAGCCACAGATTTCAGAGGAATCGGTCACTAGTAGATGTTCGCAGTCAATTACTACACCAGTCATTGGTTGAAGAGGTAAATAAGAGAAGAATGTTCAAAACTGTAGGAGCTCTAGAAAATATTGGTTTTCAGGAGCTTCCTGGTGGCACTGGAAAGGCATCATCACATCAAACTTGGAGCGAAAGAAATTAAAACTTAGATATGTCAGGAATCAGAAGTGAGCAGCAATTGATGATCTTGTGTGAAATGAAAACAGGAGAAATGCCTGAAGTATAGCTTCTCTATGGCTCATTTGATGAGGAACTACTGGAGGTCATCAATGCCAATCAGCAATAAGGATTCTATCAAGTGATAAGCCAAGTTGTCATGCAATTGATTGTAAATAAGTATGTCTATGGCATGATCCATGTAAAAATATATCCTTGATTAAAATAAATGTTTGAGAAATTAAAAAAAATACATGCTTTGTATTAACATTCCCTTCCAAAATCAAGAACTTAGGCGTTCTGTTCATCAGTTGAGAATGAAAATTTGTCGCTGTACATCTTTACCTACATCTTTGTTCCAAGTTGCGAGTCCAAAGAAGCACATGATGGCAACAAGAAACACTCATTTGTTTTAGTAGCACTTCAAGATTACACTGTATATAAGCCATATACAACAATAACATAGTTACAAGATATTCTGATTGTGTGTTGTTAGTTACTGAATTTTAATGATTGTCAAGGAAGTTAGTTGACAACAAATAATCCAAAGCAGCATGCCCTGTTTTTGACGGCATCATTTCTTACTATCGAACCATAGATTTCTGCAGTTCATAAAGCATGTTGTCGATTCTGCTTTAATTATATTGTTTCCACCTTTGATTTCTCCACTGTTTTAGTAGAATGGACAACAACTTCACACTTTAAGGACATGTTCCGGTGATTTTTCTTATTTGTAACTTTCATGCAAGTTGGACGATAAAGAAATATGATGACTAGGTTGGGAGATTTATGATAGTACCTAGTCCTAAGTGGTGTGTTGTCTATGCCTTTAGTTTTTCACCTTTTGCATGGAATGAGACTAATCAAGTGCACAATCCTGGACAAGATTGTCGACTGGGCCAGTTGACAAGTTGGAGTCCCCCCAATTTCATTTGATTCTCTTTTCTTGCTTAATTGCTTTTCACATTACCTGGTACGTCTAGTGAGTGTAGTCTGATTGTCCCTGCAGGATATGGATACTTTGAAACTCCTAGTCCTAGCATCCAACAAGCTATATAACACTTATAACAGCGTTAAAACCGGATTGAGCAACGATTCTTATTTTCTGGATTTTTATACATTTCACTCGTTCCTATCATGAAAGGACTCTGTTTGTTATAACAGCAAACAACTAAGGCTAAGCCTCAGGGGCTCTTTTCCCATGGAAAGTTACTAGCTGAACACCTTAGAACAACGATAAAGCATGAAAAGAGTTGCATATATATGACAAAATAACCATCAGATTCCAAGGGTATAGTTCTTGTGGTTCTGCTGGATGTGAACCAACTGTTAATGGTGAAGAATGAAGAGATTAAATAATTGACATTAGCGAATTTGTGAGTGTTCCTCTGCTATCTAAACATTGAAGTACCATAGCACAGACCTACGTGCATTCGATGGGGTTCATAATACCTTTCTCGGGATCGTTACTAACTACACCAGTAGCCTTTCGTTCAATCAGTAGGTTATATAAAACAACAAGAAGAAAAAGGAGATGGTATATATAATGCTTCCCTTCCAGTACTGGCACCTAAAATAATTTCATTTGTATTTGCATGGAAAAGGTATGTCTTCTGGACCATAATTCATTTTATCGCTTTAGGAAATCAATAATTATTGCTTGGAAACTGGTCAAGACAATGATTAAGGCAAGTCTAACCGAGTATAGTTTGGCATGGGTCAACTAACTATGATTTTATGTCACGCCCATTTGAGTCATCACTCTTCGTTCTCATCATCTCATTCCATGAATTTACCAATTCTATCTCAGCTCATTTCTTATGTTGAGTGAAAAAGAGCCTTCCAGTTCTCCCTCTTTGACCAGCATTTTCTTTATTCTATCTTCAACTATGAAGGATATCACTCGCTGTTCATGGTATTTCTCGGGTTTAATGTATATGAAAAAGAAAAAAGAGTCTACAAGTTACTGTTTGTTCCTGAAATTCCTCGTCCTGGTGAAGTTAAGATAATCGAATTAAACATAGCATGAAAGATTCCTATATTGATTTGACTTTCCCTCAGCCAACCAGGATGAATACGAAGAACCTCCACATCAACAGAGAGCCCTATAATACTATTTCAATATTGCCCTAAGCTGCTGAAATCCAGCAGTCTGTAATTGGTTGAACTTGGAATCACGGCAATCTATATTCAAAATTATAGCTGTAAGTTTTAGTCATTTTATGACTAACAAGGCTTATTTCAATAGTGGATTTCGGATTCCAGTTCAACTTTGAAATGTAGAGGTCCTAAAAGCATGATACATCAAAGTTTCTGTCATATATGCAATTGATAATCTTATGATTTCCACAGTCGGTCTGTCATGTTGACCCAGATTTCCTCAAATGCCTTCACAATGAGATCATGATTCTCATTTGAATTTAGCGAAAGGTAACAAGTAAGAAGGTCTTTCAAGTCCTTAGAATCCCTGATGTTGTTCTCCACAATCATTTCGACCATGGAGTCCCTGAAGTCCCGCTGTGGATCAGCCGAGGACTTGACTACTGCAAAGCTCTCTGAAAGGGTCTTATTTCTTGATGATGACACACTTTTTCGAGCACTGGCCCGAATTTTCCTGTTTGAAATTCTTGGTGAATTAGCTCGAAGTTTTATTCCAGCACAGTTTGAAGAGACCTTTCTAATGGGACGATTGGTATTTTTCTCTGTACGCGTCCTGACGCTTTCCTCCTTGACAACCTTGACAGAGAGACACCTTTTTGCTTTAGATGAACTTTTTCTAGTATTGGTGGCATCAATTTCCTTGTCTTCGAATTTTGCTGGTTTGGTCGCACAACGATGAAGCTCTGGCTCTGAGATCATAGTGTCATGACCATCAACGCTCTTAACTTTCGTTTCACGGCATTCATCGTTCATGTCAATGATGATATCTGTCTTTGAAGAACTAAATTTACAATTTCGATAAGTGGACCACAACGCTACTTGACGATCAGACAGGCCACTAACAGCTAAGTTATCATCTTCCTCAGATTCAGATAGGAGAGATTCATAGAAATTAAGCTCAGGAGAGCCCCCGAGCGAGGAGCTAGTGCAGTACCCTACTGAGTCATCAGGAACAGAACCTGTCCAGACAGAGTTATTAGCAGCATGACAACAATAACTAGAAGAAGTGAATGAGGAGCAGACAAGTTTTGGAGAGGGCCTGTAGATGGTTTTTCTTTCACTTCTTCTATTCGACGAAGCTCTTGGTTGCTCCGGGAAATGAGTATCTGAAACTTTCAGGTTCACCGGAAAATCGTAGCGTTTGTCTACTCTGTTAGATGCTGTCTTGGAGTAGTAGGAGTATCTTCGCCGAGAAACATTGGATTTTCGTGATGTAGCAGAAGATGAAGGCACCTTTTTCTTCCAACGTTGAGAGGTATACTGCTTTCTGCTTTTGCTCATGTCCTTGAGCTTGTAAAACCAGGCATTTGGTATCATATCTGACAATCTAAAATTGTAATTTCCCATCTCTGTATGTGAATCCTCTCGTCTTGTGTTACTGGAACGCCCTTAAAAGTTTCACTTTTCTTCCGTCTGAGGTGGTTCCGTCTTGTATTCGAAGGTGACCAACATGTGATGAGAGCTACGAAACATAACGGCGTTTCTTTTGAGGAATAGAATGGAAATGATAAGGAATTAAATAGATATTTCTGATAATAAAGTAGAATGAGTATTATTTTATTTAGTTTAGAAAATAAAATAAAAAATTATTTTAATATTTGGTTTAAAAATATAAACTTAAAATAAGAAAAGAATAAGTAATTAAAAAATTAAAAATGTTTTATTATTATTATTATTATTATTATTGTTGTTATTGTTATTATAATTATGATTATTATTATTAATTTTATTATTCTTATTACTATTAAATATTGTTATAAATTTTTTACTTATTGTTAAATTTATCAATTTTTATTTTTAATTATATTATTAAACTCATTATTATTATTATTATTATTATTATTATTAATTTTATTATACGAAATTAATTATCTTATTATTACTATTCATTATTGTTATAAATTTTTTACTTATTATTATTCTTTTTATTATTAATATTATTATTAATTTTATTATACGAAATTAATTATCTTATTATTATTAATTATTAATTATTGTTATCATTATTATTAATTATTAATTATTATTAAGCATTAACCCTGATAAGAAGACTTCACACGGTTCACTTAGACAATCTCATGAATCTGGTTAATATCCATCACACTAGGATAAGCCTTATATCCTATAAAAAGAAAAGACGTAAAACCCACAAATGAAATAAGAAAAGTAACAAATAAGGTAGAAACTCACGAGGCAAATAGACGGATAGGCATGCAAATTGTTTATTGAGTTCAATAGGTATCTTTTCTTGAACTGGGTCTTTAGCAGAAGTAGGATCAAGAGAACAATGGGTGGTGAAAAGGCGGAACTTTTTCTTCGACTTCAAATGGGTAGAAGCCAAACGAGTGAAATGTGAGAAGGAAGAAAAGCATCGGTACCGAGTCCATGAGAGAGCGAAGTTGAATGGGAGCTACGAGACGAAGAAGAAAAAGAAGATAAAGTATTAGCAAAGACTGTGGTTGCCATTAGTAACGGTGAGATCCTGACAAGCTCTGGTATGTGCAATGAAGTATGAAAGCTTGCTTAAGGTGGTGATGGTGATGGTGATGTGTATTTACCATGGACGGGCGAGGATAATAAGATAAAATCAGTTTGTGTGTTGAGTGGTCTGTTGGTAAACTGGAATAGAAAGAAGATGAAGTCTTTTGTGGTGTAAGAATTTGCCCTTACTGTAAATGCAAGTAATTGCCGAAGAAAGCTTAACCTTGTTCATTATTTACAAGAGTTTAAATACAACTGTACAATCCATCTATCACTAATTTACAGATAAGTAATTTGAATTTGAAAAACCTATATTGTAACTAACAAATAGCAGAGATCATTTCTTATCATAACAACCAATTGACATGGTCAAGTTGGTTGGTAAATACACGTGCATGTGATACTCCTATATGCCCCCCTCAAGCTGTGTAGTTGGAACAACACCAAGCTTGGGTAGATTGAGATTGAAGAGAGACTTGGCCAACAGTTTGGTGAGTGTATCGGCGAGCTGATCGTGAACATGAACATGATCCACCCAAATTTGTTGCTGCAATATCTTGGTGCGAACATAGTGAAAATCAACTGCAGCATGCTTCATCCTGGTTTGGATAGCTGGATTGTGGCTCAAGTAGAGGACACCGACATTGTCACAAAATATTGTAGGAAGACAAGGTAGGGGTGTAAGCAACTCTTGAAGCAGATTTTGGACCCAAATAACCTCGGATATGGCATTTGCAACAGCCTTGAACTCGGCTTCAGTGGATGATCGGGTCACGGTTTGTTGTTTTCTTGATGCCCAACTGACAGGATTGCGGCCAAAGAATAGTGAGAAAATTAAATCGTTTAAATAGTTTCGTAGATTATCCACAAATTATTTTTCTACACAAGTAAATCAACAATCACAAAGGCAAAAATAACGAAGACGCCGACGTTTGGTAACGCAGTTCAGCGTACTTTGCCTACGTCTGCGGGGTCCTCACCCAGATTAATTTCTTCCACTGTAGTTCACAAAAATTACAAAAGATCGTTCTACCCTGTACGACTCAATCTATGTAACTGACCCACAACCTAACTACCCGTGAAAGACCTTCACGCCCAATAACACGACCGACTCGTGTTAACCTCGTCAGAGGATTTGCCTAACTATTTTTTTTTACTCAAAAACAATAACAAATAAACCAAAGAATGATAACTTCCCAGATCTGAAATTCTGCAATAATCGGATCAAGTTTCTGCACTCACAGATCACACATTCATCAACAGTCGGTCTCCTATAAGTTGCAACCTGCAATCTTCATTAACTGACACAAAGAATCAGCAGCTCACCTTCATGCGTAACCTACTAATCAGAATTCGTTCACTGTATAAAGAAAAAGGTTGCTCACAAAAAGACCAAGCCAACCAGTGGTACACAAACACCTGAACACTTCCACTTACGTAAACCACAAAAACTCCTTACTTACCAAGGAAAACCACACCAATCATAGGCAACAAATAATCCAGTAAAATAACTTGTTTTGTGCGTGACCCACGTGACTTTACTAATCAAGAGATATCCACACATACGGATAATCTTCAAGAATTAAGATTCCTCCGTAAAATAAGATATGTGTTTAACACGGATTCTACTGTGATAGAAATGCAATCTTCAAGATTTATGGTAATTTTCATGTCCAATTAAAAATGCCAAAACCAAATAAAGAATATATAAAATATATTCTAACAAATAGGATATGGCCAGATGTCGAGTGACGATCATCAATGTCCCCTACCCAGTCAGCGTCGGAGTACATGGACAGACTATGATCACACTTTGCTTGCAAGTGCAAGCCATAATGAGAGGTACCACGGAGATAGCGAAGCACTCGCTTAAGTGCTTTCCAGCATAACTCAATTGGTGAGTGCATAAATTGGGACAATTTGTTAACCGAGTAATTTATGTCCGGCCTTGTAAATGAAAGATACTGTAATTTACCGAGCACTTGACAAAAACGAGTTGCATCACAGGGAACTGAACCATCATCCAGCTTTAATGGTGATGTGTTGCTCATGGGTGTTGCTGCCGCTTTGCACTCATTTATGTTCTCAGAATTGAGAAGTTCACCGAGATAACTTGCTTGAGACAAAATGATGCCACTCAACGTTCGAACAACCTCGACGCCAAGGAAATAATGTAGATGGCCCAAATCTTTTGTCGAGAACCTTTGTGCGAGAGAGGCAATGACCCGAGTTACCGACGACTCATAGCTTCCTGTCACTATTATATCATCAACGTAGACAAGAGCAACAAGATGAATTTGTCCAGAATGCATAATAAATAGAGAGGGGTCTGATTTTGATTTTACAAAACCAAGTGACTGCAAATGTTAAGTGAGAAACATGTACCATGTCAACGGTGCTTGTTTGAGACCGTAGATGGCCTTGCAGAGTCGACATACATTATCTGGCTTGTCGGAGCATTCATAGCCAGGCGGTTGAGCCATATATACCTCCTCTTGTAGCTCCCCTTGTAGAAACGCATTATTTACATCAAGCTGCTGAAGGACCCAATTTTTGCTTATAGCAATCGAAAGAACCAATCGGATTGTCGTCGGCTTGACCACAGGGTTAAAAGTGGAGTGATAATCAATACCGGGGTGTTGAGTGAACCCTTTCGCCACTAGCCGTGCTTTGTATCGGTCAATCGATCCATTCGGTTTCCGTTTAATTCTGTAAAGCCATTTACAAGCAACAACATTTTTGGTGGGATCTCTGGGAAGCTATTCCCAAGTTTGATTTCTCAATAAAGCATCATATTCAGCCTTTATTGCATCTCTCCATTCTTGGTATTTTTTTGCTTGTGTAACAGTGGTCGGAGAGACAGATGGAGAGAGGGAAGCCATGTAGTTGAACTTGAGTTTCGGTTTGTATATATTATTTTGGGAACGAGTGACTATTCGTTGCCGAGTGTCGAACACGGCTAATGGAGGTGGCAGCGGATCTGTTTCAGCTTGTTGTCTCGGTACGGACTGGGGAGATGTTGTTTCGCTTACACTTGGGTGACTCGGTGAGTGAGGGAGGGAGGTGTCGGGTTGGGTGGTTTCATGAGGGACAAGGATCGTACCTGAAGGAGCAGTTGGAGTCGATGGGGCACTGCCGGAGTCGATGGCTTGTGAAGGAAGATGCTGTTGGGATGGAGTGGTCTGTTCGGTTGCAGATCGTGCAGTGATGGGAGGGGGTAAGTCAAGGTGCACAGGAAGACTCGGCTTCGGTATGGTTGGGGAGGTAACCGGTGTCATATCCCAATCAGGAGTTCGATTGTTAGGCAACAAGTGTGAAAACTGTGACCGGAAAGAGAACTCATCTTCGAAGAAAGTAACATCACGGGACAGATATATTTTGTTCTGTACTGGATCGAAGCATTGGTGACAATGGTGAGTAAGGGACATTCCTAGGTAGACACAAGGTTTCGATTTAGGCTCAAGTTTATTAGAGGCATAAGATTTGAGCCACGGATAACATAGGGAACCAAAACTTTTTAAGGTGACGAAGTCCGGGGATTTATTGAATAGCAGCTCATATGGGGACTTGTTATCCAATAAAGAGGTGGGCATTCGGTTGATCAAGTATACGGCATGGTGACAGGCAAAAGACCAAAAACTCAGTGGTAGGCTAGCAGCATGAAGCAGAGTTTTAGCCGTTTCGACAATGTGCCGATGGCGACGTTCAACAGTGGCTACCCTTTGAGGTGTGTATGGCGGGCTGACTAGATGTTCAATGCCATTTGTTTTAAGATAAGGGGGCTAGACTCTTGAATTCTATCCCACCATCAGTATAGAATGAAAGAATTTTGTTACCAAAATGTTTTTCCAACAGTGGGTGAAGGTTTTGAAAAATCTGATGGACTTCATTTTTTTGTGTCAAGGTGTAGATCCACATGTACTTGGTAAAGTGATCAACGAAGACACAGTAATAAACTTTTTTGTCAATGGAAACAATTGGCGAAGGTCCCCATAAGTCACTAAAAATTGTTTGCAACGGTTTTGTGCTAAAGAAATTGAACTCTTGAAATGGAAACCGATGAGCTTTATTGCATTGACACGAGTTACAAAATGTAAATTTTTCATGATTGAAAACAGGTAAAGAATATTTGCTACAAATGAAATTCAAGACTCTAGAATGGGGATGTCCTAATCGGTGGTGCCATGTATTGAGGGAGGTGATTTTATTGACAGAGTAGGCTTGTGGTTGATTCGATTTAGGCCATTCGTACAAGCCATCTTTACTCCAACCTTGCACCAACTGCGTCCTCATGCAGATGTCCTTCACACAAAAAAAAGTCAAAAAAAATTCAATTGAAGTGTGATTATCACGAATAAACTGAGAAACGGAAATGAGGTTACGCTTTATGTCAGGTGCACAAAGTGTATCAGAAAGCTGGAAAGTATTATTTGATGCATTTAACTGAGTTGTACCCGAATGAGTAATCAAGATTTTCATACCATTACCCATTGTTATACTGTCGGATCCAACATATTCAGGCATGTTGTGTGGCTCGGTGGTGATATGGTGAGAGGCTCCGGAGTCAACGATCCACGGATTTGTAGTGGTCGGGTGTCCCATTGCATAATTAGTTTTTGCTTCAAAATGATTGTGAGATAGAGACCGGCATACATTCGTTTCATGGCCTGTTTTGCGACAGAGTCACCGAACAGAGTCACTTTGGTTGCTACCTTCTCTCCAATTGTTGGTTCGATTAGGGCTACGCCATTGCTGGTTTTGGTTGTCAAAACGGTCACTTGATCGCCATGGTTGTGAGTTGCGTCGATTTGTTTTGGAGGTGGAGTTGTTTGGAGCCTTGGTTCGGGTAGCCACAGCAGCTGTGATCTGGGCAGCCAGTTTCTTTGCTTCCTTGTGTTGGATGAACACCTCATGATCAAGAAGCTTGTCATACAAGTCCTCATAGGAGATGGTGGTGTCACGAACACAGATAGCAGCAGAGATCTCAAGAAACTCGGATCATAGGCCACGAAGGATTTGAACAACCAATTCTTCGTTGGCTAATGGGGCACCGGCTTGGGCTAGTTCATCGGCTAGGGATCGAACACGGTGTAGGTAGTCGGTCATGGTTTGAGAGTCTTTGGTTAGACGGGCCAGCTGATCCCGAAGGCTAAAGATGCGGGACTGGGATTTGTTCGCATAAGCAATGTGTAAGGCTATCTAGGCTCGGGATGCCGAATCGCCATTGGCAATAGTGAGCGCGATGGTGGGATCGACTGAGGTCATAAGGGCATTTTGGATGAGTTGGTCCTGTCGGAACCAGAGATTGTAGGCCAGATTTGGCAGCTGATTCGCGCCGATGGTGCGAGGAGGGATTGGTTTCGAGCCATCAAGGTGGCCAAACAAATCGTGGCCGTGCATTAGCATCGATACTTGGGCTTTCCAAGTTGAAAAATTGACAATTCCGGTCAATTTAATGGGCAATTGGGACGCGGGATTAAATTGAACGATTGGTGTGGTGGTTGTGGTGTTGTCGAAGTTGATAACAGTATGGTTATTTGCGCCAGTCATGGTGAGAGGGAGAGGAAAAACGAAAAAATTGGATCAAACTCGTTTGAGTATGGTGGCTCTGATACCATGTAAATGCAAGTAATTGCCGAAGAAAGCTTAACCTTGTTCATTATTTACAAGAGTTTAAATATAACTGTACAAGCCATTTATCACTAATTTACAGATAAGTAATTTGAATTTGAAAAACCTATATTGTAGCTAACAAATAGCAGAGATCATTTCTTATCATAACAACCAATTGAAATGGTCAAGTTGGTTGGTAAATACACGTTCATATGATGCTCCTATACTTACCTATAATCTGGAAATGGTAGATCTGGAATCACGAACTGGAGAAGAGAACAACGTACGTTGAAGAAGTAGCGGATTTCAGAGGCTTGAATGTGAGAGGATAAAAGGAGGCTCCGGTGATGTTTCAATGTCAAAGAAGGAGAAGAACTTTCGGAGGCTGGAAATAATGAGAGGACAAAGTTGTCTTCAATAAGAAGAGCTATTCTTCAATTAGCTAAAGATGGGCTGGGGTCGGTTTGGGCATTCTTCAAATTTGAAGAATAGTTATTATCGATGTTTACTTATTCCTGTCTTCTTTTTTTAACCAAATACAGGTTTAGGAATAAGTAGCCATTCTATTCCAATCTACCAAACAGCCCATAAGGTTATAACGTTGGACAATTATTCAAATTTGTTAAATTATCTTTTTCTGTTGTTTACATTGTTTTCTTTATTTTAGGTATCTAAACCTTTAAATTTTTTATTTATTTGATTAATCTTGATCGAGTCTATTATATAGGTTTTGCCTAGTGTGGAGTACCCAGTTGGTATGATTTGCAGGCTATTGCATCAATTTGGAGGTTCCAGTGCGTATTCAAAGAATAGCGACTGCGAATTCCTTCGCTTAAAAAAAAAGTAAATAACATCTATCAATAAATTGTCTCTTGCATTACCTCTTTTTTACTCTTTGTTATGGTTAATTTCTGATCCTAAAACCTAACATGATACCAAAGCTCCTTATAATCTTAAGTGAGAGACAGTAGCTGCGTGGCGTCCAACAATATATCAATTCTTTTGCTTTTAATTTTGAATGTTGAAATCAACAAATTTGAGCGATCAAAATGAAAGCTTACTTGAGAGGTATTGGCTTGTGACAACAAGTCTCATCTCAAATTCATGTTGCTGTCTCATAATAAAATTTCCTAAAACTTATGGGTTGTAAAAAAACCAAAAAAGCTTGAAACACGCTGAACTAACTCTATCATGACAGCAACAGAATAAGGGAGGAAGCAAGTGTTAAATCTCAAAAGAGATTTTGAGATTCTAAAGATGGAAGAAAAGGAGATTCTACAAGCACTTTGCTTGAATTAATAATGTCCTACATGTTCAGAAGCAAAGAAGCATGTTAAGAAAAGAAGGAACTTAAGAGGTAGTTGAGAGGCTTGTTTAGCAAAGGCCTCATCTTCAAAAGAAAAGCTCAATCTCATCATGGTATTTGCAAGAATTCCGATCATGATAAAGACAATTGTTGATACAAGAGAAAGTCTTGGTATTTCAAGTGCAAGAAGTTTGGGCAAATACAAAAGAATTGCAAAAGTAAGCCTGAAGAAAATGTCTATTTGACTCATGTTGTTGTTGAAGAAGAAAAAAAGTTTTAATATTAGTGAGAAGTGCACCAAGAAGAAGCTTTTGGAGAAAAGTGCTCCAACAATTGAAGGGTGATGAGAAATACTCATCACGTTCAAGAAGTTTTATAACTTTGAATCAAGATGGAATGTTAGAAAATGATTCAAAGTTGTTAAAAATGTAGTCCTCTTTTTTATTAGTTATCTTAGTTTGTTTGAAATGTTTCCTTATTAGATAAGTTTGTTATTTTATTGTCTATATATATTTAGGCTTTCAACGTCAGCATAAATAACACTCATTAATAAATTGTCTCTTAAAGTACCTCTTTTTTACTTTTTTCTTTTTGGTTAAATTCTGGTTCTAAAACCTAGCATATAACACATGAGGCTCACTGAAGCGGAAATACCTGAGCTTTTGGTAAAAGTGGCGATAGTTTTGTCTTATGAAGATATTATGACGGATTGTTTGCGTCTTATGATCTGATTTAGCCAAATCTGAAATGTGGAAAGTGACAGGTCCTTTGACATCCTAAAAGAAGCCAGTAAACGTCAACTACGTGTGCAATTTTTATACACATTTGAGCTTCAAATCACTTGTGTCGTAATTCTCTGTGCCCTCTGTTTTAACAACATCCGACCCATCTATTTTTTCTCTGAGTCAGTTATTGTATAGTTAGATGTTATTGGGAAGATTCGGGCACAGGGATTACAGAATAGTAGATTTGAAGCTACACATTTGTGGCTATAGTCACTAATTCATTGCTCCAACTTGAAGGATCGGCAAGGAGCACCCCATCTGGGATTTGGGTCAGATTTAGCTACAAAGTGGGTTTGATAATAATGATGGTTTTAGCAGTGTTTCAACGTCCCATATGTCTACCAGGTGATGTATCATCCCCCGTGATTTCTTGCTTTACAAACGATGATATTCCCTCTCCTTTTTCCTTGGTGAGGATATTCAGATATTGATCCCCAAATTTGGGTTCACACTCATGTTTCACTAGCAAATACTATACAAAAGAAGCTGTTCCCCACCTGCTCTCACGGGTTCAAATCTTGTGTCCCATTTTACCCAGTATCCTCTGTTGGACAGAGAGTACTAGGTAAAATGGGACAGAAGATTTGAACCCTGCTCTCACTGCTTATAAAGCCTTACCTGCTGATCTCAAAGTAGAACAATGGCTGTAGGGTCATGTCTAAATCTAACGTCACATCAATTAGCAGATTCATGACTTTGTTAAAGGGGTTTGTTGGTTTTTTTGTAGGGAGAAGATATCTATAGGGAGAAGATATGTATGGAGAAGACTTTCTTAATTTTTATTGAATAAAAACTTGTTTATTTATACAGTCTTTCTCTAACTAAAATTTAAAAATAAGATAATATCTAATCTAAATCAACATAAAGTAAAATCTAGTTTATTTGATAGCAATCACAATAATATCTCTAAATTGATTCCTAAAATCAAGCACTAAATATCATAATCAAATTTATCTAAGACCTAATCTTTGATTATTTATTTCATAAGAATCTGCAACCTTAAGGAATTTTCCAACAAACTCCTCCTTGCCTTAAGAGTTGCAGAGTTTTAATGTCAAAATAATTCATCCTCTTGATGTACTACTTTTGCATCTTCATTTTCTGATTTGTTTTTTTTTGCAATATGGATATGGTGGATATGAATCATTATTGTTTCTGTTGTTGTTATTGTCGATCTTTTTGAAACTCTTGTTTTTGTCTCCTCCTAATTTTTCTTTCTTTCTTTGTGCATCTTGATTTGAGTCATTGTAGAATCTATTGGCAATGTCCGAAACGTCGTAGTCTTCATCTACAGCTTCCCACAAGTCATTTGCTTCAAGGAAGGCCTCTATTCGAACAGCCCAACTTAGATCATTTCTTCCATCAAACACTGGCAGAGTAATGGCAGTGAACAATGATTCTGAATCTATTGTCGTGTAGTTTTTGATTTGTGGTGTGGGAAAACGTAGAATGAGTTATAGGTTTGTAGGTTTAGAAGTCCCTTAAAATCAAGAGAATTTTGATACCAATTGTTAGTTTCTTTGTAGGGAGAAAATATATATGAAGAAGACTCTCAATTTTTATTGAATAGAAACTTGTCTATTTATACAATCTTTCTCTAACTAAAATTTAAAAATAAGATAACATCTAATTTAAATCAGTATAAAATAAAATCTAATTTATTTGATAGCTATCACAATAATATCTCTAAATTGATTCCTAAAATCAAGTACTAAATATTATAATCAAATTTATCTAAGACCTAATATTTGATTATTTATTTCGTAAGAATCTACTAACCTAAGGGATCTGCATCAGGGTTTAAACCGTGGGATTTTCCAACAGGGTTTAAACCGTTCCTCTAGACCGAGGATGGAAACTACAAACAATAACAGAAGATGGGAAACTATTTCTTTTCAAGAAAAATATAGTAGTATTTCCAGTCGTGTTACGCAAGTGTCATCTGCATAACCGGTGTTGAAGTAACATCTCATCAATATACTAAAAATGGACAGGACCACAAAGAATAATTTAGCCCCAACAAACACTTACCGCTAATAATTATGAAGATAGTAGATTTAGCGAAACAAGATTTTAGTAAACCTCTTGGAGTTTGATACCCAACTACATAAGTAAAAAGTCAAACCTTTGACAGCAAAACTGGACCAACTTCCACCTCTAAGTCTGATCAGGAATGAATTTTAGCAGACGAGACCTACCCTACTCAATTTGGCCCATTGGGGTTTCTGTTTACAACAGAAACTATAATCTGCAAAGGAACTTGAGAGTTAACCTCTAGCCTCTAGGACAGATCGTCAACATGACAACATATTCTGTTCTGACTTGTACTAGTGCCAGATGTTTGACAAAGATTCTATGGTATTCCATAAAATTATATGTTCCCAATAGTAATCATAATCATCCCTCCAAGTGGAACTCAGAGAATGGGTTGCCACTTTCAAATTCACATCCATCCAAGACGTACGTGAAGGCAACTAATGAACAAATCCAAAGAACATAAGACGTGCAAAAGGACCACACTCTTAAATTATTCACATCTCTCAACTAACAGATATTCATCTCTCTGGGTGCACCAACTGTTAATCAAGCACACATCATAAAAGCATAACAACTATTCTGGTACTCTCCTCGAAGAAATCATACGCGAAAGAAAAAAAGCCACCTTTTTGTTGGATTTCTTCAACGACACTCTCTGTCTGATCATTCAAAATGAAAGCATTAGTTGCCTTCAGATACAAGCTTTTCAGCCCCTGCAGAAGACTTTTTCTAGCCTTCAGACTCAAACTCAGGAAACCTGTCCTTATAAGGTTTCTTCACCCCCATACACGTCGCAGCAACCACCAAAAAGCCCCACCAAAGAAACGGATTTTCAACCCTCTGTTCTCAGTTTTCCCGAGAAGTTCCAGAAAAATGGATAGACTCGCGGAGCTAATGAACTCTCCTAAGCCCGTGCTCGAAAGACAACTCTTTCCATCCCCTCTGACGCCAGCTTACATAAAGGTCAGCAACAGCAAGGCCACCAAAAATGAAGCTTTTGGAGACGAAGACATTGAAGATGCTTGCAGGAGCTTTGAGAACTATTTGGTGGACGTGATAGTTGAAGAAGGAAAAGTAAGAGACTTGACGGACGTGGAAGAGCTTCTCTACTGCTGGAAGAACCTAAAATGTCCAGTCTTCATCGATTTGGTCAGTAGATTCTACGGAGAGCTTTGCAGGGACCTGTTCTCCCCTGATGATTACACCAGTAGCGACATTGCTAGTTCATAGTAAATCCAGTTTGTCTTACATCGTACGTTGCAAAGGCCTGGCCCTCGCCAGCTCTTCCTGGACAATTCTTCTTTTCTAGCCTTTCTTTGTTCAAAACTTTGTATTAGTAACAGACCACGAATAAAGCCAATCTCAATAGTTGTTTGAGGCAAGTGCATGTCTACATTCAGCTCCATATAACTGAAATTTAGTTATAACTGCTAGTTTGGAAAATTTACCAACAAGAGCAAGCGCTTGTATGAAAATGTCCAAACCAAAAGAACTTCGTTCCTGCGAGTGCGAGACAATACATATAGCCCAACCATTTATCAACTAACATTCACAATTCCACCTATTCATCATGTTATGCCCCAAACTATGAATAAGCAATCATAAGCTTCCAAATGACTGCTGAACATATTTCCCAAACCATAGTAACCGTATATACTAAGCTTCTTCATCTTCGCAAAGAAAATAGTAGAAGCACTATATTAGCCAACCAGGATAGTCAGATCAGCATGGCTCCTCCACCCCACGGTCAAGGCTAGGTTCCACCTCCGGTATAATAAAGAATGAATCTGATGTGATTATACAAAAGTATAGCACGACAAACAATATAGTTTCATTCATTTAAGTCCAACTTTGGTGATGAAAAACAGGCATCCACTAGACAGTAAACATGTTGGGGTGCTCTGCAAAATGTTAACCAAATATTGGATAATACAGATGCATTACCATCCTCAGCTGGATGTATATTTACAATTCAATGCACATAAAACTAGATTCTTGCCTTCAAAATATCTTATAGATATGCGATATATAAAACTACAGAGTAGTACACAATCTATGCTTAGGGGTTTAATTTCCATCTCATTACACTTGCTTGATCCGAAAAGAAACATCAATGTAGCTCAATTGACTCGAGCCAAGTATAAACACATTCAAAACAAATAGATATTAACATCGCTAATTACCCACCAGATACAACGCTTCCATCTAGTAAGTTCCATGAGATGGTCTGACTCCTGAAACATACACCTGCGCCTTCACCACAGTATCGCCAACTTTAAACCCAGGCATGACCATAAACTCCACTTTACAACTAGAATGTCTTTCATCAAGGTCGGCAGTACCTTCCCCTTTCTTGTCAATACGTTCCATGTATATATCTGAGAATTGGCATCCCCTATTTACTGCAAATATTTTGGCTTTGAGATCAATCGAAGTTGCAATCTGCTGTAGAACCCAAACCCACTTTGCCATCCTTGTGAATATTTGATAGAATGGCGTCCTCGGGTGCTTGCCACTCAAAACAAACATCCTCTGATCCAAATTTCCTAAGAAAGACAACTCCATCACTGGATGAGTGACAAACAGGTACTTCTTTCTGCAGAAATCAGCAAATTCTGAATGTGGATTTTCTATCAGATAATGAAGAGGATCATCAACCATCAAGATATCATCAACATTATGAGACTTCAGTGCCATGCCATGGAACATCCTCCGTGCAATGAAAGCTTCAAAAGCAAACTTCTTATCAGACCTTTTGAAGTAAACTACTCCACTTTCAATTGAATCTGCTGCAAGGTCTAGATCCCAACCCGAAGCTTTCATCAAACTAATTACTGGTTTTGCAAAATCATGAATGGATTTTGAAGCATTTTTGAAGGTATCCTCAAACATAGCAATATTAATAATCCTTGCATTCTTTCTCACTAAACTTTCCTGCCTCGTCTTTTCAACTAATATAGCATTTCTAAAATCGAAATCATGAAGTTCTTGTCGTAAACATGCAATTTCAGCATCTTTTTCACTGTTTTTAGACTTAAGTTTTTCTAACACCTCTTCATTAACTTCTATTTCAGCTCGTAAACAACCAAGAAGAGACGAATCAAGCTTGGATTTTGCGAACTGCTTCTCCTTGTACCTCTGCTTGATCTTACAAAGTGATTCCAGCAGAGCAACAACAAGTTCATCAGCAGCTATAATCTTTTCAGGAATGTAGGGTATATGAGCTTCCTGAAGTTGGATATAAGCTAATTTCAGAGCAGACGCTACATCAAACAGCTCAAGAATATACTTGTTACCAATTATGCTGCTCTTGTTTCCAACAGCAGGTTGGGGATGGATTTTCTCACCATCGCAGCCAGTTTCCTTGGTGGCATCACTGATATCTTCACCCGTTGATTGTTCTTTGGGGTTTGGCTGAGGGTGACGATCATGGGGAACTTGGTTCTCATTGGTAAAAACTCCAATGGATCTCAATTTGCAAACTTTTGCAAATTTAGATACCATTTCGGTTATGTTTGAGGAAGGTTTTGCGGTTTTAGTGGTGGCATTCTCCATAACTTAAGAGGATTGATCTAAAAACCAATGACAAGTGCTACGGGATTTAGTTTTCAGAAACACTAATCTGAAGAAACTGAAGAAAGAGAGATACAACAAAAAAGGAAACAAAACAACACGATGCAATAATGTAAAGCAAAGTAGCAGACACTAATAAGAATGTCCCGATTTCCAGGCCAAATGAACGCTTAGGACCTCAAAGGATTGAAGAAACTAAAGGTGTTTCAAGATTATGCAAGTGACCAACATGCTTCCTAGAGAAACAGTCAGCAAGAACAGCATAGGTTATGAGGGGGGTCAAGAGATTCAAGTTAATTAAAGCAGCTAGCTTTTTGTTGCGTATGCTTAAATCACCCAATCAAAGAGTTCAAGAGAGAAGTAACCAAGCACAAGCAGCTGCCAAATATTGAAACTTTAACTACAAAGATCGAATATACCTCAGTATCAAAGATTGGAAGGCAAAGCAATAACAGATGAGTAGTAATAGTATCAGACTAATCAAGTGTAATCATTCAAGGAAAGGAGGAAAAGACATTAGAAAAAGAGAAAAGCCAACAAAAGAAAAGATCTGGACATCTGAGGAAAACCTCAAGTTGACAAAAGAAGATTGAGATGGTAGAGGAAAACAATGTTGTTTTCTATTTCCTTAACCAAATGGATTCAAAGTTTGGAACTTTAGCACAAAGCAATTAGAAAAAGAGAAAATGTAACAAAAGAAACTACCTGGGCATATGAGAAAAACCTCAAGTTGACAAAAGGAGATTGAGCTGGTGGACGAAAACAAAGTTAGTATTATCTATTTCCTTCACGAAATAGCTTAAAAGTTTGGAACTTTAGTTCAAAGCATTCGTCTCTCTGAGTGCTACTTCTCCACTGAACATTAGGACAAGCTCCTTTCTGGGGTTCAGTTATTTCGGTGTCTCGCTTCTCATCTCTAATGTAGTAATGTGTGCAAGTGTGTGAAAGCGTGAAGTTTGTAAAGTTTCCATGTTTGTTTAGAGAGAACTTGTAAATAAAATTATTATTTATGGGGAAGTGGGAGACGTGGAAGAAACCGAGTAAAGAAACTGTAGAGTTGCAGAGGCTGCAGTGTTTGAATTCGCTCTTCAATCTCTTCATCCTTCAAAATTTACAATGAAACAAACACAAACACACACACGTCAATTACCAAAATTAAGTACTGCTACGTTACTTGATAGTGTATTAAATTATGTGTCATTTTGTCATTTAAGCCTTCTGTGTCAAAGGCACCCCTCCTTGCCCTTGGACCAATCCCACTGAGGAGGTTTTTCGGAAGATGGGATCGGACAGCAAAGCAGCCGTTGATCTACTTGAGCCGATTAGATGGGCCGCTCTACCCGTGATTGGACCCAACAACAAAGCAACAGCGTTCTGCGACTGTCTCAAGCTCAGATCTTGCAGCATAAGTTTTTACCAAGGTAGACTGTTCATTGATGACACTCAGAAACCAACTGGCGGATTGTCACTTATTTGTAATGTAATTTAACAGCATTCGTGTATAATTTGTCCATCATTAATTTACTTTACAATATTCCAAGTTGAAAACTTGACATTATTTTCATTTTCAAACTCTTCATTTAACAAATTGAAAGCAACACACTTGTCACCTTCAAAATTTTCCTCGAGTTTTAAGGGATGCAAGTTCTTCTACTAAGCTTCCTTACGGCTTCATTTATCGTCGACAACATGATGCAAGAGCTTTCATCCTCTTAATCAATATAAGAAATCGATATATAACTATAAGTAGATCACGTGGTTTTACATGCATACGACGATGTTTAATGTTTGATTTTTTATCAAAAGAAGCACAAGGCAGGCCATTCTAGACCCATCTGTCTGGATCGAGGTTAACCTGCCAGCTTTATTCAAACTTAAATAATTGAATTGTTTCAGTCAGGCTATAATGTATGCCTCTGCACATGCCCGTCACACTCACATTTCTGGTTCATATTGCTACGAAACCCTCAGCTGGTGGTGGGGTGAAATTGGTTTTTTAAACGTACATGTTATATATAAAAGTACACTCAGTCGTAGTCTCTAATAAGGGAGACAACGGTCTCCTCGTTGCCTTAGAATTTTACAGTACTTGAGACGTGAACAAAAGAACAGCGACAAAGTTGTTCTGCTGCAGCTGCATCCTGCATGCATTCCGATCCACACGCTTTTCCCTTTTTTTCACAGCTACACCTGTTTACTACTTTACTATATATAAAAAGGGCTGCACTTCATCCCCACGCTTGCAACTTTCAATTCCATTGGTGAAATACTTGTTTATCTAGCTGATATTAGATATCTTCACTTTCCTCGATGCAGAATATATATACACACGTACCTTCCTCATTTATTAACCCTCTTGCCTTGTCCTATACGGTTTCGAGTCAGAGAAAGTAGATTGCTCCGTGCATGGAGAGGAAAACCGATTTGGGAAAGATAAGTAATCATGTTTAACTCTAATGAGATCTTTCTTGCAGCTATCTTCTATGGTTACAAGGGTAGTTAACTAATGCGGGTAACCCTTATAGGATTGCACCACTAGTTAAGCAGCATAAGCAATTCAATTAAGGCATCAAATTGACATTTATCTAACTGAATGAACAATCTAATCGTAATGGATTCCTCAAGATTAAGATTACGAGAATGGTAATTATGGAATTAAGGGAGGTTGAGATATTTCCAAATTATGATTACCCTCGTATTCTTACAAGTTGTAGTTACGAAAACATGTGCTGAAGTTGTCAGGCAGGCGTCAAATAAAAACTACTATTAAAGAGACTCAAAAATTGACTTTTGATGAATCTATAACTTAAGGCACGAGGAGATGGGGCACAAAACACGCAGAGAAGTTGGAAAATGTTGGCTGAGATTGGAAAATGTTGGCTGAGATATTAGAATCTTCATCAGAGGTTTCAGGGGGAGAAAACAATAAAGAAAAGGAAGACTCCATGTAAAGAATTGAAGTGTCTTTTTAAGACCATGTGAAGAGCAGTTCCCGGAACTGAGTCCAAACTTAATAGTCATCAGCCACCAAACATGGCACCATTGCTTACACATTGGTTTTGATATTGTGTCTACATGCCCTTCCCCTTGATATTTCTTACACATTGGATTATCACTTGGAGACATTAGCTAGGACGTGACATACACATGCTCCCTTTTTACTTTGACCAAAATTACCTGCAAAACTACACAGTTGATGAGTCCAGAACCAGGAATTTAAACTCTCCAAAGGTTCTTATCTACAGTAGCTTCACTGAAGCAGATTAAGGCAGACAGAATGTACCTTCTCCTTTCACCGAATTAAAGACACAAACTGAATTTGGGTCTAAAGAATTAAGTCAGCTCGTGCACTGTATATTTTTGCTTCTTTTTAAACTCTTCTAATTAGTTACCCTTCGCATTTGTGTTCAAGTACCGCAATATTCTACAGCTGGTACTTCTTGGTCGCTTGTGCAATGCAATTGCAGTTTTCACCAATTATCACAAATTCCTAAAAACAAGGTAACAAAATTCAAGCTGTAGAATTATAATTTGCTTTCTTTAAACTGATACAGAAAAGAAATAGAAGACTGAAGAAATATGTTAAAAACAAAATGGGCAATAACTATTTTTTAGTTTTGCTAATTAGTTTGTGCTATAAAAAGGAAAAAAAAAAGAGAATAACAAGAATGGGAATGGTACTGGGACGAATAGTAGTAACAGGAACAATGGTGTGTGTTTTGATATACGTGTACTGTTTCTGGCTTTGGGAAGTCGTTGAAAGACAGTGAAGAAAGCTTGTAAGAGAATCCTGGACCCAAACATGGTAAAGCTTAGGAGCAGACGATTCTCATAGATTCAACAATCCTTTTCTCTTCTCTCTCAGATCAACAACTACTACCACTATTGTCTATCTGCAAACACCTCTCTGCCAAACCTGTACCAATACACATCCACTTTTTTCCGTCTCTACCGCAACCACCCCCACTAGCGCACGTTCACTCGTTTGCCAACTTCAGGATTTAAAAGAACATGGGAAAGAGAGGAATGGAAATGAAGGGATGCTCTTGTTCTGCTACTCCGACCACAGAGCTAGCATGACAGTCGCATAAAACGTGGGGGTTTTGAGGGTTCAGCTTCAAGTCTGTGATCATTTTTAGTTTAGTATAATCTAATTGGAGTCTGACAAAGGAAAACAGAAAGCCAAGTGTTAGCTTCTCTTGTTTAGTAGTTCGGAACTAGCTAGTCTTCTTCTGTAAGTGAATTGTCATGACATAAGAGAGAAAGTCTACTAGTTTGTTGGTGCTTTAATTCTGAGCTCCGCTAAGGGGATTTCGCTTTGGCCTCTCGATATTCTGATCTTCTCGTTCATGGGGTCGAAGAGAAACAACAGATCAGCACTGAGCTTCAACAACAAACCCTCTCTTTTCTACTGTGCCACCATCTTCTTCTTGTCATTATGTGCGCTCTTTTCCACCATCACTTCCACAGTCACTTGTTTAGGTAAGAGCAACAATTCTCTACAAAAGCTTAAAACTTTTTTATGTTCTTTTATATATCAGCTGTATCGCCACTCCTACCTGGTAAGTGAACAGAAAGGAACAATGCACTCATCTCAGTCACCGCTGCTACATATTTTCTTTCCACGGTTTTTCTAGCAAACCTTGGCCTTTGGTTTTCGCAAGTTTATATCGAATGAGTTCAATTAACTCGTTTTCCATAAAATGCAGACCCCAGGCGTTCATTGTCCGGCAAAGCTGATATATATTTTCAGGTGAGTTTGGTTCTGATGGCCTAGGGTCTAGCTGCTAGATTATGCCAAAAAGTACTAATCTTTCTCAATATATTACATTACTAATTTTCATTTAGGCCTTTTTTTATACACTAAATGTACAGGGAGACGTTCAAATGTCTGAAAATCAGAACATATGTATGTGTGTTTTCCTTTTACCGAAATATGAACACTAAAACCAAGCAAGTACACGTTACAGCTGCAGTCAAAGTTGGAAGTGAGGAACGATGACTGTGTCGTGACAGTATCTAGCTAGCTACTATCTAGCCTACGAAGTTTCTTTTTTATTTTTTATTTTCTCTTATGCACCCCATAGATATCATGTAAGGACAATTTATAGTCCATTATTTGCGCCGCGAACTGTATTTACAGTGCAACCGGAGAGGACCCATTTTGCATTCTCAGCCGTCTGATGAATCTAATCGATCCATGGATATGATTAGGAATCAGCTGACACAAGCATGGTGGTCCCGTCCCGTCCCGTCCCTTATACCCTTTCAAGTTTAGCTTCATTTCACCTCAAGTTTCGTTAAGCGTACAACACCATCCGGCGCAATTTAGCCAAACTGATCATCGAACATCTGTTTCCTCTCTCTTGTCGTCTTTTTCGCTGCTCAGCGCTTTCAGCGGAACCATGCTTTTGTGTTCTCAAAGAAAATATTAAAATCCACCTCTAAATCTATCCGTCTGCCCTTTTCTTCTTTCGCTTTACCACATGCTGCTGTTGGATGTGCACTTCATTAATGATTGATTGTAATAATAATGAACAGGGTATGATTGGTTTTGCAGGATTTTGAGAAGAGAAGAGATGATGAGGTGAAGAAGGAGGCTTCTTTGAGCGTGAATACAAGGAGGTTTTTGAGTGGACCTGGTTCATCGCCACCGCGTTGCACGTCAAAATGCGGCAAATGCACCCCATGCAAGCCTGTGCATGTGCCGGTGCCTCCAGGGACGCCCGTGACTGCTGAGTATTACCCAGAAGCTTGGAGATGCAAGTGTGGCAACAAGTTGTACATGCCATGATCAACTTGATTAGGTCCAGAACATATTCTGGTTGTTAGTTGTTTTTAAAATATTATTTATCAAGGATTTATCTAAGCTTGGAAAGAATCAGAAGATGTTGCTTTATGAATTTACTATGGTGAAGGCGCAGAATAGAGCAGGAATAAATACATATATATATCGAATCTTTAACACTAACATACTGCAAAAGACTGGTTTTTCTTTTCTTGTCTTTCTCTCCCCGTTGTCTCTTTGCAAACTCTCCTAGTTTCAGGACCAATTTGGTCGGATTACTAGCCACAGAAAACGAAGAAACTCGATACAGATGCAGATTCAGCACTAAAAAATCGAAACTTTAATAAAGAAAAATTCCATATACAATGTTTAGTCTTTATGAACTAAACTTGGACGAGGAAAACAAGATTTGAATTGTTCTAGTGATGTGAGCTGAAACGGCTGTAAGTAGGTATAGTAACTCCAACATTGTGGCTAGCATACCTACCACAGTGCTTTTGATAGAAAAATCTATTTTTTAATATTGTATTGATAATATAAATCCGATTCGACTTGAATTAATTAACTTCAAAGTATTGATTAAATAAAGTCTTGACCTAATTCTTATCAAAATTTGGATTGGACTCATGCTAGAACACTCAAGACTTGAGCCAGGGCCCATGTGACAAGGACAAGTTAATTAGCCACAATATGTACTTTCCATCAATGTTAGAGGTTGTTAATGGTTTAGAAACAAAAAAAGATAAGTAAAAACAATGAATCAGAATTCAGAAGTGCTATATCAAACACTTTGATTTTACAACGTGACTTAAAATCCTTGATGAGAAACTAAGTTTGTCTTCCCGGTTGCCTACAACTGCAAGACATGTTTTAGATCAATGACTGTGTTTGGCTTTAGAAAGGGTTTTGACCATACCCCTGAAGATCTTCCAAAACCAATACAGATTCATAATGCTCAGAGCAGAGGGCACCACAAGCAGGCTGTAGAAGCCCAAGGGGAAAACTTGTTTCACCTGATACACCAACAATTATCAAAACATATCAAACAGACATCTCATACCAAGACGTTCATTATGAAGCTCCATTAAACTTGTCCATTTTCAAGTTCCACCATCTTTGGTACACTCACCAGAAACTAACTTTACTTATTCGGGTTCTGCTTCCTGGTCTTAAACCAGCCAGTATTCTTCTTCTCATTATATGTTATTCAATGAATAATAAACAAAAGCACGACTCATGATTCCAACTGAAGGTTCATGTAATGTCATTAACACTTCGAAAGAATATAAACTACATTCACAGGAAAGAAAAAAGTTCCCCCTCCTACCAAGTGAAAGACCAGATTAACACCTTAATAGCATAAAGACCAGATTAACACCTTAAAAGCATATTAAAAGAAATACTGAACTTTGACATGAGACTTGAAAATTCGATCTAGATATAACACGCACCTGATCAAAATGAGAAATCATGTGGGCATAGAGGAAGATAAACAGAATAATCCGTGCTACCTGAGTACATGATTAGTTCTTGTCACAATTCTAAGCAGTAAGCAGGAGAACAGAAAGAAATTCAAAGTAAGGAAAATAGGTCATCCTGAAAACTAAATTCAGACAAGTGTTCCTTCAAATTTAACATCATAAGTAGAGAAATTCTGGTCTACAAGAGGATGTATGAGATGGCCTGATATATGTAGGAAAAGCTACAAACGGGTAGGAAAAATGGTACATAAAGTATTGAAGTATCAACCTTAAACCATCATGAGAATATCCTGAAACTAACCAGCCACATAATGATATAGATCCTTTCTCTCAAGCACAACTCTGTTTCTTTTCCCTTCTCACCAGCCACTGTATTGCCTCTAACCTATTTATCTTGTTACTATTTTTGGTGGTATAAAAATCTTCTCTATGCCCAAAGTTCTTTCTAAATCGATAAGTCACAATTTACTGCTCAAGATATTAGACTACAATAAGTTTCCATTCCACTGCCAGTGCAATGGCAAGGATTTTCAGGAATATTAGACAGTACCAACCAACCAAGGAACAATGCAACTCCATTGTAGATGTAGAATTTAGAACTCTTTTGACCAGCAGCATCCAAGTACCTGAAAATGCATAATAAGTTAATATCCAAAACAAAGGAAGAAATGGAAGGTTAAGGGATTTATAAACGAAACTTTACCATCTTAAATTCACAAACGGAGTAGTGGCCTCTGTGAAGAGGACCATCAGTATATAAATCTGTCCTTGGCCACTTATGAGGGAGAGAAATATTGAATACATTGACAGAAAATGGTGCAGGACCTGAGAGAAAATATAGGATGTGTTGACATCGTTAGTAAAGCAGCCGACCATCACTCTCTCAGATAAAATCTCAGAGTTCCGCACGGCAAATTGATTTCATGAGTAGGCATGACCATTATGGAAAATTATTTTTTGTATTGATATCTTAAAACAAAACAATTCCAGAAGTGATAGGAAGGGTGCAACCAGACAACTTTGTTTAAAATGACACTCATTTCCCGGGTTACTAGGAAAAGAGATGCTCTCATCAACAAAAAAAGATGTAAGCTGGGTAATGAAATGTTTGTAGTCACATACTCTTCCCCGGTTGCTAGGAAAAGAGATAGGATCAAGCCATCAACACACAAATATGTAAACTGGGACATGCATTATTTGTACTTACAATCTCCAGACCGCCTAATGCTGGAAAACACCAAAGAATCATTGAAAGGTCGGACAAAAAATATCCAATAGAGATCTGTACAATAAAATTAAAAAAAGAAGTCAAGTGAAGAAATAAATAGCTTCTGAAAATATTCAAACACATGATTCCATCTAAATTACAGCTACTACACAGAGCTACCATATAAAACAGAAAGGGTATAAAATAAGGGGAAAGAGAATAGCTAGCATATCACAAAATGCTATTCAACAGCAAAAGGGCTTTGACAAAATGAAACTAATTAATTGATGAAGGAGAAAGAATTTTGAAAAAGATGATATAGATACGCAGTTTATGGCATGGCTTACCCCCAATATGAACTCGGATACAAGTGAGGTTCTGTTGATAGCAAGCTCTTCTTGAGCTCCATCGTCAAAAAGACCTGATAAAAGCAGCAGGTAAAGAGAAGCTGAAGCTGCAACAAGTGCATGGAATGTTGAGAACCCCCTGTATTATAAAAGCAATGAAATTTATCTCTACACAGAAGCTGAAAGTCAGTCCGAGTAAAAATATACATTACATACTTATACAGCAAGGATTGAAATGTAAACAGTTATACCTATTTTTCCATTCAACTTTCTGCGCATGGGTCAGCTTTCCGTAACCTTTGAAACAAAGGGTGCTAACAAGACCTGTAAATTTATAGACCTTCAAATACCACACACACCTGTATCAGAAGTTAATGGAGATGGCAAATGTATGATAAAAAAGAGTGCCGAATTTGGCAAGAAACATTCTTTTCTACATCAGAAACTGATGAATGGATTAAAAAAGAGAACATTTTGAAGACATTAGATAAGCAAAGTGCAAGAAATCACACTAACAATATCTAATTCTTTAGAATATTCAAACCAGACACTGAAACTCCAACACTAGAATAGGGCATGTAAGCTAGTTGTGACAAAACAGAATAAGAACAAACTTTCATTATTCATCCGCAAAAAGTCAAGTATAATAATTTCCTATTGGTAAGACACCCACCAAGATAATCAATTTAAAGTATTAAATGTTGTTAATTATCAGCTAGTTGACTACAAGTATAACTTGAGCAAACACAAGTGTTGCCTCGATCCTACTTCTGCTAATATATGAGCATTACTGAACTGAATATAAAACCCTTCTCCTACAAGATTAATCACCTCAGCCATTCTGCAAAAGAATGTTCTACCATTGCTTATGCAGCCGGAAAGAATGAGTTGATATCTTATGACATGTATACAAGAACATAAAAGACTATAAAAATCCATTAGAATGCCATAGACAACCATATTCTTACAGGAACAAAGTTCAAACGATAGTGTTAGTTCTCTTTCTGCAAAAACAAACATATCAAATGCAAAAGAAGCAGGTCAGACTTACAATTGCGCACATAATAATTCCGGAAAACACAGAAAGCAACCGATAAAATTCTTTGCTTGGGGCAACGATCTCCGAGGTAGATACAAGACCAACATGAAAGGGCAAGTCGAGCACCATATTCGCTTCCTTTGAATTTGTTATGTTACACCCAAAGATGACATTCACCAGTTGTCAATCAACAAGGAGAGAAGAAGCAGGGAGAAGGCATAGAGTTAGCAGGTAAAACATTACTAAATGTGGGGGGGAAAAAACAGCGAGATAATGAAAGTAAATGGAAAAAAGAGGAAGAGATGAGAATAAGTCCAAGTAGGAAACAGACATTAAGAACAAAACTCAATAAGAAAAGAAAAAGAAACAGAATTTAACAAGAAGCAAAGAGAGCAGCACCCAAAGGGCTCTTACCTATCTATGGTATTAAGTACAGATTATGGATGATGGTGATCGATGCGCCAAAAAGGAAGTTCCTTGCTTATCTTGTTCAAACTATCATATCAACAAAAGACCCAAAGCAAAGAACTTCCATTCGTTAGAATAAGAAGAAGAAGAAGAGGAGGAAGACAATTGGGCACAAGGATACAGGGCAGAGAAATTGGGGAGTACTGTAGCGTGTGGATCTGACTTTTTGCGGGGCATCGTAAAAATCAAATCTTTTAAAAACCAAAGCAAGCCAAACAGAAAAGGAAAACAATGTTTAATGCTCTGGACGTGAAAATTCAACCTGGGACTATTACATTGAATGGACAAAAAAGTTTCCAACTTCCCCCCATTTTTCCCTCTCAGCCGCTGCCCATTCTTAGATTCCTATAGGAAAAGTCTGCGTGGACCCCCCAACCTTCAATGGCCGTGACTTCTGCTTTTCCTATATTTACTAGATGGAGTTTCCCATTGTGGACTATAAAGACTTTGGTGTAAGAATCAGACAGGTTACTGTTCCTGGCATGCTTTTGTCGGCTCCGAATGTCTGTCCAAACTGTCATTTCAACTCGGGTGAACATCAAACAATCCGATACCGTTTATGCTATTCAGTTAATTTCCAACTTACAACGACTCTTAATTCCACGGCATCACCAGACGTCAAGTTTGGAGACCATTTAGGTTCAAACTATAGGAAATTCAATTAGTTAGAACGTCCAAATTAGTTGAAATTCTAAAGATTAGAGTTTCTTCACACGTAACGCAACCCTCGTCACATGGAATTGGAAACTCAACTCTTTAATACTTGTTTATGCAAACTCAACTTCTAATTTTGGGCCGGTGGACCAAACGATTCAGTTAATAAGATACAAATATATTAATCAATTTTTTTAGTGAAAGCACGCAATTGATGATAACGCAAGGGTTCATTAAATTATAACAATTATACAAAAATGATAAATTATAGTTACATACATAAATGAAACTCATTCTCGTCAATATATACATCAAATTTTTAATAAATTAATTGTTATTTTTTCAGCTGAATATACTATTAAATAATCACCTATTGAAATTATTTTATTTTATATTTAACTTATTACAACTCACATCTGATTTAATGTAATCATATAAAAAAAGTTAGAAATAAAAAACTGTCGATTCCTTTTATATACACACACTTGTTTAATAAATCTAAATCTTATACTCGAGTTTCACTCCATCGAATGTGAGAAGAATCGGACATAGAACCTTTTGATCCTATATCCTACAATTCCACCAATGGGGCCACTCGATCAAACTAAACCCAATTTAATTCAAAAGTAGTTCAAATGTTAGATTTATATAAAAAGTCATGATAATTTTTAAAAAATTCAACATTACGCATAATACTATGAATAAACATGGAAATAAAATTTAACCAAGGCTTTACAAATCATTTATGAACATAAATAAATTAAATATTATTATATTTTAGTTCCGCTCACGGATTTGTGAAGCAAAGCTAAGGTTGAAGTCCAGAACCACATAACGCTTGACAAGCACCTTGCTTTATTTCTTTTTCCAGCCTACTGACAAGGGTCAAAAATATTTTCCATTAGAATGGCTTGGCAAGTGAATTGAAAAAAGGGCTTTCATTATTTGGTATCAAAGAAAGGAAACAGTACAGAAAAAG
>JANIJH010000008.1:6616590-6627262 GCA_024520975.1 Erythroxylum areolatum
GCTTTCATTATTTGGTATCAAAGAAAGGAAAAAGAACAGAAAAAGTACTTTACTATACATAAAAAAGGTAGGTTAACAGAAAGGACAGGATCTTCTGGATTACTTACTCAAAACGAATGAATGCAACAGGATCTTCTGGATTACTTACTCAAACGAATGAATGCAACAGGATCTTCTAGATAATCAAACGAATGAATGCAACAGGATCTTCTAGATAATCAAACGAATCAATGCATTCCTTTCTGTTAACCCACCTCATCAGGATCTTCTGGATTACTTACTAATCAATGCATTGCTTTCTGTTAACCCACCTTAGTGATGCATTTACAAGTATGGGTACATCTAATTCAGCGGCTGAATCCACTTTGAATTTGATAAATGAATTGCTTGTTAACTATGTGTTCACTTGAAAGGTTCTTGCTCGATGATCTTCCAGAAAGGCAGCTGTTCTATGCCTTTTTCACGATAGACAGTGCCACATGTACCAGACACAAACTCTTGCAGCTCTTCAAATTCAACATTCTTTATGATCTACATGTCATCCAAAAGGTTTTGTCACAAATACCAACAGATTTAAAAGTTTACTTGCGTTCGTACAAAAATAAATGACACTAGAAAAGTTCTCCATACATACATCACTAATCATGCAAAAAAACAGGCATCCCAGAAAGATAAGCATGGCAACACCTCAGCCAGCCAGCAAAACATGTTTATAGTAATACAATTTATCAAGCCACGAAGATGCATAATAATGGCCAGTAACTAAGACGTAACAATTGTAGCATTACAAGTTCATTCTTCCAGAATAGTTCAATGACAACAATTATTTTTCACTTGGGTATTGTATTACTTGCAACCCACAAATAGCTCTTCGTATCAGCTATTGCTACATGCATCTTTACCTCCATTATGGGAATTAATACCCTAAAATAAAACCAGCTGAAATATAACCTAAAACACAATCAGAACTTTGAAAGGAAAAACAATAAGAAAGACTTCATGATTATTTACCTCCAAGTCAGATTCTGGAATGGATAAGCAGCATATGGACAAACATGTGGGATGACATCCACTGAATCATTGGAGTTTGTAAAGAGAATGTAAACCAAAGTCATTGACGGTTGGATCAGAAATATGTTGAGCCACTACACAAGATGGCAGTACATTCCAAGTAATATTACCAATCACATCCACAATGATCACAGGCTCCAGCTGTTTGTTTTTTTATACAATATTTATCCTTGGGGCTCTTCTTGGGGCCAACATAATCTCGTCGATACATGAATCTCGATAAGTAGTTCTTCCAAAGCTCAACTTTTCAGTCTTTTGACCCAAGTGGAATTCATCTCACCAAGGATAGTTACACCTTTTGCATTACATCAACAGGGCAATCAACGGGTGCATAACTCATGTTTTCCTAGCACCTAGGTTAACTAGAACGGCCTCAGTAGGCATTAGAAACAGATAAAGAAACAAATCAAGTTATATATATGTATACGAAAAAAAGATCTTTACTTGAAGTAATGGGCAAGTAGATGAAATTAGATGCAGCATCAATGTGGTCGTGACGCTTTTGCACCTGTCTATCTTCTGCAAGTATAATGCACGGTCTCAGTTCAAGTAAATTACTTCTGAATTACCTCATATTTTACTAACTCCTCAAACTGGTTTCCACAATTCAAGTTTGAAGCCCCAAATAGAGATAAAAAAAGATATGAAACAACTATACCTCTGATTAGTCGATTGTATTACTTCACCAAAATTAAGGTCCATCAAGCCACAACTGTTACATGTTTATTTGGCCTTCATGGATTTAGAGATACGGCCATGTAAAGCAGATATGGTGCTCTTACTGAACAATACCCCCTTGGAAGATCTCTGACCAAGATCATGCAAGGTCCTATGCAATTCTTCCACATTGCAACTTCTAGACAAGAGAGCAAGATACGTTACCACATCAGGCTTCAGTCCACTTTCAATCATTTCATCATAGAAACCTGCGGCATCCTGATAGCAACCTGCCTTCCAAAGGTTACCAATCAAAACAGTATAACAAATAACATCAGGTCTGATTTTCAATCTCTTCATTTCTCCCGAAATGATTGACACATCATTATGCTCACTTCCACTGAACCCTAGCTCTGTTTTTTTCGGAAGTGTTTTCAATTGACCGTCCAGCAAAACTGTACAACTAATCAGATCAGGTTTAATTCCTCTTCTTTTCATGTCATGAAAAAGATTAAAGGCTTCCGGCACACGTCTCAATTTGCAATATCCATGCATCATTATTGTGTAGGTGATGACATCAGGGACCGAACCACTCTCAAGTAACATTTTGAAAATGAATTGCGCCTTTTCCATATCTCCAGCCCGACAAAAAGTAGCAATGACTTGACTGAACACAAATTTGTCAGGCTCCACTCCTAAATCCACCAATGTCTTGATCAACATGAAAATTGCATCAATATTTGCCTCATTACATAGGTTTTTCAGAAGCTTATAGCAAGAACTCTTCTTCACTAATAATCCCTGTCTGGCAACTTCATGGAAAAGTTCATAAGCCTCTGCAGTATGATTGGTTTGACAATACCCACTAATCATGGCAGCATAATTATCCAAACTCTTATCCTTCAGACTCTTAAAAAATTCTTTAGCGACTTTCACATTACCACCTATACATAAATTTTCAATTATAAGATTATAAGTTACAGTGTTAGGTTTCAGATTTAACGTCTCCATATAATCCAGAAGGTCAAGAGCTTCACGTGCACAGCCTTGTCTACAAAGTACAGCAGCATGTATATTACAAGTGACAATATCAAGTCTGAAACCTCTTTCTTTCATTTCCTCAAATACTTTCAAAGCGCCAACTAGATTTCCTTGCTGACCAAACACATTTATTGGAGTTCCTCCAACTCTGCAGAAGGCATCAATGACAATGTTATATGAAGCTTCATCCAGAAATACTCCCAATTCCTTAAATTCATTGAACCAATCAACCACTTCAGAATGCATGCCCAGTCGACAAAAGCAGTGGAGAATTGAGCTCACAACTTCGCAATTTGTTTTAATACCCTTTGACAACATATCATTGTGGATAGTCAAAGCTTTAACAAAATCTCCACTCTTGCAGAACCCACATATCAATGCACTATAGCAATGCATGTCAGGGACTAGTCCCATAGTTTCCATGTCAAGTAAAATGTTCTCTGCTACATCCAGTTTCATCTCATTGCAAAATCCACGAATCACAACAGTAAATGCATACACATCAATGCGGAAATTGGTGGCTATCCATGTTTTAAGTATCTGATAACCTATATCTGACCTATGATTTGCACAAAGCCCTTCAATATAAGCTGCATATGCAAAAGGGCTAGGGGTTACACCAGCTTTGTCCATCTCTTCAAAAACATCTAAAGCTTCTTCTAGAGTACCCCTTCTGCAAAGTCCCTTTATAACAATGGAATAAGTGTAACTGTTGGGCCTCAACCCCAACCTCTTCAACTGTTTATAAACAGAAATGGCCATATCCAGTTTTTGATGTCCAATTAGACGATTGATGAGAAAGTTACAGGTAAATATATGTGGAAGGATTCCATGCCTTTGTGTTTGAAACAAAGCATCAACAGCTTCATCAAACATACCAATAGTCACATAGGATTTAATCAAGGCATCATAAAATTTGACTAATACTGAGAACTGTTGGTTAGTGTTGGTGTTATCAATGAAAATGACAGTGAGGCTGTCAAGAAAGTATGATAGATCAAAATTATCTCTACCATCACATCTAATGATATCTACCAAAACAGAATGGAGGCAGCGGTGGAGTCCTGAATCACAAAGTATTCTAATCATAGCCGCATAAGAGTCAACATCATGTTGGAAACCACGGTCTTTCATTGTCTTGAAGAAAGAGAAAGCCATGTTAGGTTGTGACTTAAGGCCGTATAAGACATTTATGACCTTTACTTTCGAATCCTCGAATAACTGCTGTTGTAGCTGCTTGTGTTCACTATCACTATCACTACTAGTTGGAAGAGGGTTGACAGCAGCTGTGGTCAAGTGGGCAAGAACAACAGAAAGATGATTTAATTTGGACTTAAAGAGAACAACTCTGGCAATTGACCTCCCAGTGGCGATCAAATCTCCGCTGAATTTCACAAATAGCTTTCTAATGCATGAAGAATCACACAAAACCATGAACACCTTACCATTTAGCAAGAATAAAGGTTTCTGTCAAAAGATCCTTTAAAAGATTTTAATAACCTGAAGAAGAAAAAAGATAACATCATAAGAGATTAAAATTCCACTATCTTTTAATTTTTGCATTATGTTCTACTAAATAATTATTTTCGTTTTAACATTTGAAATTAAAACTTGCTAAGCAAGACATTTAAAGGACGAGAAAATTATAACGCAAACTAGGCCACAAAAGTAGCTGGTTTCCCTACTACAGGATTTTAGCTTGATCAAAACCTTAATATTGCATTAAGCATGGAAGGTTACGATAAAAAAGAAAGCCTTAATATGGCAACTCACAATAAGCATGGATTTCTCAAGATTATAATTGAACTCAAACCAAGGGCGGGCCTGCCTAAAATACTCATTACAAAGAGCAAATTTTTATCCTCTCAGCATTACAAAGATAACAGGACTGAATGAAAAAGTAAGTATGAATTAAAACCTCGAATTGGCATGATCAATAGAACTAATTCTGCTTGCGCACACACTACCAATTTATCTTCATCCAGAATAAAAACTTAAGAGAATGGAATTGATGGTGGAATGGAATAGCGTTGTAATGCAATCGGATTTATAAGATTTTTAACATGACATAATGAGGGTATCGATACATAACAAGTTTTATGCACAATCAAATAAGGGAATCAATGTGTTATCGCTAGACCTTCCATCTCGTTACATTGTGCCAAACACCATCTAATGGTAATTAAAGCATCCAGCAGGAGCGAGCCCAGCAAATAAACAATTTCACAAGCTCCACTAAAAAATTATTAAGAAAGGGAAGATAAGGAACCGTAGAGAAATGCAGGAAGTAGCGAATAGGCACCAGGAAACAAATTACCCGGCATAATACTCCATCAATGAAAATGAATAGGAAGCAACAGAGAACGGATAAATTATCCAGTTAAGTAACACATGAACAGTCAATATTAAGAACTACATAAATGAATAAAGAATGTCTCAGTGAGAAAAGAAAAATTTGTAGACAGAAGGAGTGCCCATGAGTTAACATACACTGAAACCATAAGCGAAGGAGGAAGCAGAGGCACTAGATGCGAAGAAGAGGAAGAAGGAGGCAGGACACCTCAACAGGAGCTCGGATGAGTTACTCCGTCCAATTCAACGATTGGGAAGGTATAGACGACGTTGAGCGACTTCCTGAATGAAACACAGGCAATCGGTAAATGATGAGGTTTTTTCAAAAGAAACGAAGCCGTTTTCTTAGTCTGTGGAACGTAATGAAATTTCAATACGTAAACATGGGCTAGTTTTAGAGAATCGGGTTGGGTCGAATTTGTTTTTACGGCCCATTTGAACAATGTATAGCAAATTAGGTCCAGAAGCAAATTAAGCCTGTGAACAATCAAAACAAAAGCCCAATCTTGGAAATTCATAAATTAATCAAGCTCAATTTGTGTTACCGACAGAGACCCAAAACGTCAAACCTTAATTGGAGTAAAAATGTGGTTTGTTCTTTGAACCGGAATGTTAAGCAACCCTAATTTGTTAATAAACTTGATTTGTCAACATGAGTGTAGGAGAGTTTATTTAATATGTATTTAAAATATAATTATATATTTTTTAAGATTTTATTTATTTTGTATGTAAAAATTGGTGGTTATAAATTTTATAATTATAAAGATAAATAGAAAAAAAAGAAGAGACGTTATGGTTATAATGCATCGACGTATGAATCGATATCGGATTCTGACAATGTCCCGTAGTGCGCTGTCGTCTTGCTAGATTCAATCAATTTAAAGCCACTGGCTGTGGGTAAAGAAGAAGCCTACAAGTGTCCGGTTCCTTGGACTTCGATCCCCTATTTTTCAAATAAAAGAAATTTGACTTTGAACTTGGAATTGCAATTGCAATTGCAAGCGAACCTTCCCGCCTCCCCCTCCAGTAGTTTCCTATAAACTTCCGTTTATAAATATGTTATGGTCCACATCCCATGTGACAGATTTTGAAAAGGAGCCGTTTGATTTGACGATTGGCTTCCCCTTGCCATATATATTGAAAAACTTTCACTAGTGGTCCACACCAGGGGTCGCTTTTCCTGATGTCCGCCCAACATCGCTACGGTTGCTTACGTGTGTTCATGTAAATGGAGGTGTGGGAAAGCAAAAGCGCTCCTAGCTCCTAGCCGTTTACCTGATGCTTGGATTGGGGTTTACTGGCACATCCAATCAGCTGCCAACATTTGGCACCTACATTTTTCTTCGCGGTTAAGTAATTAGCTAAACCCCTGGAGTTAGGCTCCAAATAAGAGAATTTACTTCGTACTTAATATTTTATTGGAGCTTCGATCTTGAAGACCAAAATAAGGAATCTGATAAACGACACAAAATTTTGCGTTAAAACCTAAAATTAATTTTAAAACCCTCAAAGTAACTATACACATTTATAGATTAAGTAGTTAAATACTTAAATGTCCCACTAGAGTTGGCTTAGCATTTAAATCGTATGTTGTCTTGCGTGTGGAATTTGTGGACGTAAGGTGCGGGCATATTCCACCGAACGACTTATCACCCAATGAAAGCCGTACACGCGTCCACCATCCCCAATATTTTCTAATTTTCTGTACTCTATTTCTACTTTTATTAGAAAAAACGCGTTAGGGGCTTGTATTTGTTTGGAGTCGGCACTCGGCGGTGTTTATTCATCTCTCTTCATTTTACGTTTTACCTTTTACTTGTTAGGTTTCTCTTCACCTAAAAGTCTAATTTCTCCGTCGATCTCTGGCCGAACCCAACATGCCAGAGATCGAACGCGTTCCCGACAATGCCTTATTCGGCAAGTACGAGCTCGGGAAGCTCCTCGGCTGCGGCGCTTTCGCCAAAGTCTACCATGCTCGCAACGTCCGTACAAGCCAGAGCGTAGCCATTAAAGTCGTCAACAAGAAGAAGATTTCCACTTCCAGTCTCATGTCCAACATCAAGCGAGAGATCTCCATCATGCGTATGCTCAACCACCCTCACATCGTCAAGCTATTCGAAGTCCTCGCCTCCAAAACCAAGATCTACTTCGTCATGGAATTCATCAAAGGAGGTGAATTGTTCGCTAAAGTTGCTAAGGGTCGCTTCAGCGAAGATCTCAGTCGCAGGTACTTTCAACAGTTGATATCCGCCGTCGGTTACTGCCACTCTCGCGGCGTTTTCCACCGCGATTTGAAGCTTGAGAACCTGCTCCTGGACGATAACGGTAACTTAAAGGTATCTGATTTCGGTCTCAGTGCGATCACCGAACAAATCCAGCCAGACGGCCTTTTGCATACTCTCTGCGGAACGCCTGCTTACGTGGCACCGGAGATTTTGGCTAAGAAAGGTTACGATGGAACCAAGGTGGATGTCTGGGCGTGTGGGGTTATTCTCTTCGTGTTGGCGGCCGGTTTCTTGCCGTTTACCGATCCTAACCTCATGGTCTTGTACCGGAAGATTTACAAAGGAGAGTATAGATGTCCCAAGTGGATGTCTCACGATTTAAAGCGACTCTTATCCCGGCTTTTGGACACGAACCCGGATACGAGGATTACTGTCGATGAAATCGTCAGAGACCCGTGGTTTAGAAAAGGAGGGTACAAGGAGATCAGATTTTATGATGACGAAATTAAGGTTGATAAAGTGGAGACAGGCGTGACTAGCTTGAACGCGTTCGATTTAATATCGTTTTCTTGGGGTTTGGACCTGTCAGGGTTGTTCGACGAATCGTACAACGCGGTGGACGACGGGGAAAGATTCGTGTCCTCCGAGTCGGCGGAGAGAGTGATAGAGAAAGTTGAAGAGTGGGCAAAGGCGGCCAAGTTGAGGGTAAAGAGGAAGAAAGAATTGGGGTTGGAGGTTCACGGGCGAAACGGTATTTTGATGATGGAGCTAGAAGTTCACCGTTTAACGGAGGAGCTTGTGGTGGTGCAAGTGAAGCGAAAAGGTGGTGATGCGAAATGCTATAGAGAGATATGGAAGAACAAGCTGAAGCCTGTGCTTTGTGGGTCTAGTTCTTCCGACCAACAACTTCAACTCCAGGCAGCTCATGAGGTCAACGGTAATTAGAAATTGAGTTATGGTTCGAGTTACTTACTACTGATTAGTAATATTACGTGTATTGTGTTGTGTTTAACACTGAAAATAAACAAATGTAAGAGTAGATGGGAAACCCATTTTTTGGTATATGTGTAGGGTGGGATTAGAAAGATGGTTTCTGCAGTATGGTTCTGGGAACAATCTTGTACTACTTGTATATACAATTATGGGTCTCCGTCGGAGAAATGAGATAGATCATAGAATGATACGAGTCCGCAAATCTTGGAAAATGGCAAGGACATATTTCCTATTGCCCTATGTGATCACAAAGTTTCAGGAACGGAAATTAGTAATACTTTTGTTGCTCAAGTTAAAAGTACGATGCTTTACGTTACTACAGTGGCGACAGGACTCATCTCACCGTCAGAACATGACTTTTGCAGCAGTAATGGCTTCGGCTTTCCCTCAGCTTACTTTCAGGCCCTCCTCCTCCGGCGGACTGCCGGTATTATACGAGAAAGATATTTTTAAATTATTCATATTTTTTTTTATGAGAGTATCAATTATAAAAAAATACTTTTAAATCATTCATACTTAAATTAATTATCGTTCAAATCAAATAGATCCCTTCAGCTTAGTTTCAGTATTAATCCTATGAGTTATTGGGTTTTACCCATTTTCTTCCCCCCTTTAGCCGGCAACTCAAGTCTAATATGTCAACCGGCCACTTGCACCATTCACACTTGTTTTATCATATTCTCATTTGTCCTTTTTCAATGGGGAATGTCTGTCTCTAAGCTGTATACAGTTCTCAAGAGTTATTATTATCAGTATTATTACTAATATTGTGATCGTTGCTCAGTTATTCCAACTAATCATGACAAATCCTCAACTTGATGCCTGTGAATTCTGCACTGGTAGATGCAGATTATATATTATGATAAATATGTAATAGGAATATTCTTCAATTCTATTTTCATGTTTAATAACGTACTTTATTTAAAAAGTTATTAAAGTCATCATTTATGCAAATTGTTTAACAACGCTTCGATTTCATGATTATCATTTTGATAACTTTTATTGTTTAAATTATTTATATACACCAAGTGATAATTTATAATATTTAAAAATTAATTAATATTAATAAAAATTAATAAATAATAACTTTTAGGTCTTGCTTGTCGAACAATACATAGTTGATTATATCGATAATTAGCTTAATTAGCGGATAATATCAGTTAATTTGATCAACGGATATCATCAACTATTTGTTTAAAAATGTTTGATAAAATTACTTATGAGGACATAATTTTTAAAAACTTATAAGGAAATAAATATTTTATCTTAGTATTTATTTGAACATTCTCATAAAAATTTTGATTTTAGATATTTAATTTCACAAAAATTAAGTTTATAACTAATAAAAAACATATAAGATATAATAATAATAATAATAATAATAATAATAATAATAATAATAATAATAATAATATAAATATACTATTATTATTATTTCTACTACTACTTTTTTTCTCTATATTAATCAATTTAAAGTTCACTTTTTTAGTATATTACATTATTAATCAAGTAAAAGTTTAATGTACCAGTGTTTGGTAAAAGAAAAACAATAATAAAAAAGGGCAAATTGAGTATTTGTAAAAACTTTTAGTTACGTTTTTTTGTTCCATAATTTTTGAATTGTTGGAGGAAAATATTCCTTATATAAGCATTACACCAACTTAATTAGTTGATCAATTATCAACGGTTTGACATGATCAATCAATCAAATATCTATCAATTTGTCGAAAATAGATAATTAGTCATTTATTAAACAAGACAACTTTTTAAAAATGACCTGGAGAAAGACAAACCAGAATAAAATCAATATTGTCCATAACTATACCTATAATCATAATATTAGAATTACGATATGAATAGTTATTGTTTGACAAGGGGATTTGGGAGAATTGTTTTCCTTGTATTTTGGCTTTACATTCCCACTATATAACGACTTGCATTTATCTCAATTTTATGAGTCTCATTTATTAAATAAATAAATGCTCATAAAATAAAGTAATAAAAAAGATGAATTATTTTTTAAAGAAAAGTATTATTAACGTCCAATTGATGAACAAGTCAAGAATGCGATACGACCAAGTTGAGTGCAGTGCGAACAGAGGCGGGTTTCGACCACGAGACTAAAAGTCACATCTACGGGTTATTTCCTCGAACCACCTATCAATTCTAGGAACCATTAAAAACGAAACTTGTCTATAAATCCACTTGCCAGTAACCACAAGAGTATTAGCCTATTAGGGGCAAGGAACAATATCCCAGGTTCTATTTTTAATCAAAGCATTGTATTCATCCATCACTGTCGTGTGCTAATTCCAGTCCTTTTAAGGCTTGGG
>JANIJH010000008.1:6633488-6650985 GCA_024520975.1 Erythroxylum areolatum
GTTGCTCCATATATAAGGTATAATTCTATCGTAACAAAGGTACGCAATCATAAACCTAGCTCTCTCAGTTTTACGGCAACCTCACCTTTACTAAAAGACTGACTTGAGCGTCGGAGGGGCTAATCGGGACATAACCCCTGACGTGCCTTCTTTGTTTTGCAGGGATCTCAACGTCGAAGTCATCGCAGAAAGCAGCCAACTCATGGATCCAAACAGCAACGTTTCGTTCCGCTAGAATCCGACAAAACCAATAGTAAACAAAAAAAAAGAGAGGAATACCCTTCTATAAATAAGTATCTCTTCCTTTATAACTTCTAAATTCAAAAATGTGCAAAAGTGTGATCCTCGTATAGGCCAATTTCTATTCTTTATTATTTCTCCGAGCTTAGTATCCGTTTAACAATTGACAAGTAGAGTGGGCCGAGGAGAGAGAAGGAGATGAAGGAGGGTTCGGTAATCGGTAGGTTGCCGCTAACAGTTATGATGTGACAGAAAGGAAAAGATAACATTCAATTAAAATAATAATTATTTTAAAAAATCAGAAAAGCTCAACTTCTTTTAATTTCCAACAACGTCATGCTTTGGTAAGTCAAAGGCATAAATAAAAGCATCAGCGTAAGACACGGGGCCTTGATTCTCGGGTCTTCGTGAAACAGCTGGACGCATGGCAAGCCACAAAAACAAAATAGTGATAAACAGTCAACTTCATCATTAAAATCAAAAATTTTAAAAATGGGCAATACATCAAATAAAATTTTAACAAATATTAATTATTATAAAATTAATTAAATATTAATGGAGACTTTTCTTATAAATAGAAATTTAAGATTTATTTAATTTATAAAATTTTAAATTAATTAATTTTTGACAATAAAAATTAAAAATGAATCAACTCTCTACGAAATTTTTAATCATTCATCAAAACAAACTCCTATATTTTTTTTAATGTCAAAAGAAAGAATCTTCCTTCGCTCCTGTCCTGAAAAAATCAAAATAAAGTAATCTTTCTTTACAAAGCCCGGTGGGTGCCAAGAAAATGAATCCACTCCAACCACTACTTGGAAATATCCTAAACCACACCGTCATGGCATGCGAAATGCTTCCTTACTACCAGAACACAACCTTAGATCTCCTTTAACAGAAGTTGATTATCCATCATCCAAAAGGTTCTGCCAATCCTTGATTAATGCTTACCTCCAGGATGAATTCCTTAAGACTCCAGATAGATAGTGCTTGGTCAGCTCTCCTAAAAAAGTTTAGGACATGTTTCAAAAGGAAAGGCAGAGAAAGTTGAGGACTACTCTTTTTAGGCATATTATATAACTTGCAGACAGCCGAGAGCCTATTTGATTGGATGTTAATTAATGAAATAGATTTTAACAGAACGAAATCGTTTATAATGTAATGAAATGTAATATAATGAAAAGTTGTTTGAGAAAGATGAAATGATTAATAATATAACGTGATGAAATGTTTAGAAGGTACAAAAAATATAATGTAATATATTATAAATAACTATTATATCTTTATATAACATTCCCATACAATTTAGAATCGAAAATGCACAAATAGTCGAATGTTATGGTTTTAAAACAGCAAAAATTTGTGACTTATTGACAAACAATTAAAATCAGACTTAAGCACTAATTTTTTTTATATTTTTTATTTTTCATTAATAAATTTTTTAGTGATTATATACAATTTATTATTAATTATATAAAAATATTATTATTAATTATTTAATAAACTTTATTATATTAAATATTATTCTATTATATTTGATTTATATTTAAAAATAATTTATTTTTATCTATTTATATATAAATATATTTGTGACTTATCAAAAACATGTTATGACACTGACAAACAATTAAAGACTATATTTTATATATATTTTTCTATTTTATTAATAAAATTTTATTATTTTATTATTAACTATATACAATTTTTTGTTAATTATATAAAAAATATTATTGTGTTGTGTTAGTTGTTATTAGGATAGGGTAAGAAATAATTGATATTATGAAAAATTATTAAATGTGTATTAGATAATATATATTTATTAATTTACGTTTCATCTAAAACCTCTCAAATTAAAGGTTTCTCATTTTCACTATTTAGGATGGAATGAAATATAACATAAAACCCTCCATTTCCATCTAATTCCATTTCATTCAATTATAAAATCTCTTTTTAAACGATAAATCTGTGTTATATTATATTCCATTCTATTATAAAATACTTAACAAACAATCGTAAGTTCTCAACACAAGTACAATGGAAACGCAACAAAACTGAAAGTCACACAGACTATACACACAAAAATTCAGAAATTGATTTTACGCATAAAAGAAAAACTAATCAGCCAGAATATACCAATGCAGTACGATGAAAAACTCACAGATAATAGAACAAAGTTAAAAATGTGCACTTTATCTAATACGTATAAGATGTCGAGAGAAATTAGTGCAGGCTGCCTTCATCGCTTTAGCTGCTGTTCTTCTAACTGGTGTTCCGGTTGCTGCTCCTGTGTTTGCTGTTCTTGTTCACCCTGCCAAACCCATACTATATCTTGTAAAGCAGGTCTTATATCCTCTTTCATCATCTTCTGATATTCCAGCGTATCTCCATTAGATTTTTTAAACTCCACCAAATGAAGAGTCGGAGTGACTTCAAATATCTCTGCATCGATAGACAAAGGCCCTTTTCTACCTTCCTCAAGTCCTTCCATTCTCATCAAACCTGCTTCCCTCTTTCTCACTTTCAGTCCTAAATGCTTTCCCATATCTTCAATTTTAGAGATGATGACTGCGGCAGGTTCCCTGGAAGTAAATCTTGCTTCTCTCTTTACAGAGTTGTCCTCAAATAATCCAGAGAGATCAAACCCAGCAGAAAGAGAAATGATATCAAAAGCATTTAAGCTAGGAGGTTTGGCTAATTCCCGCTTAGTCTGGCTGCCATTTTCAGAAGGACCAGTAGCATTCCTATCACGATTAGCTGTATCATCACGTTCTATTTCAGGTTTAATTTGTTTGAGGTTCAATGCTTTTCTAAACCAAGAGCTTTCCTTAATCTTCTCTATGGAAATTCTGGTGTTCGGGTTTGGATCTAGTAGCTTGAACAGCAACCTGCGAGCATCTGTAGGAAACCAACTGGGGCATTTAAACTCAGCTTTGCCAATTTTTCTGTACATCTCCATCAAATTTGAATCATGAAACGGGAGATAACCTGTCAACAAGACAAATAAAACCACCCCACAAGACCAAATATCAGCCTTGGCTCCATCGTAGCCTTTCCTGTTGATGACTTCTGGAGCAACATAGGCCGGTGTTCCACAAGTTGTATGGAGTAGTCCATCTTGGCGTTTAGATTCAGCAAGGGCACTCAAACCGAAATCAGTGATCTTTAGATTCTCATTTTCATCCAACAATAGGTTCTCTGGCTTTATATCCCGATGGTAAACACCCCTGCTGTGACAGAAATCAACTGCATTGATCAGCTGTTGGAAATACTTCCTTGCAACATCCTCTTTCAACCTTCCTTTAGCTACCTTATTGAAAAGCTCACCACCTTTGGCATATTCCAGAACAAAGAAAATCTTACTTTTGGTGGCCATGACCTCATAGATCTGCACAATGTTAGGATGTCTAACCATTCTCATCACAGATATTTCCCTTTTGATCTGATCCACAAGCCCTACCCTTAAAACCTTGTCTTTGTCAATCACTTTAATTGCCACACTCTGGTTTGTTTTGATACTCCTAGCGTAATAAACCTTAGCAAAGGTGCCTTGCCCAAGCAATCTCCCAACTTCATACCTTTGTGTCAACACACTTGGCTTACTTTCCATGCTACGCTACAAATACTAATACAATAACAGAACTATACGCCCCAACCAATACACAGCTTTATTCACAAACAACTAAAAGACGATGTCACAAGCAAATCAACCGTCTTCACACAGATCATGCATTAAAACAAGAGGAACTTGACAAGTGATAGGGGCATGGTGCTTTTGGCTACAAGATGCAAATGACGCACGATGGAAAAATCCAGTCTCATCGAGGATGAACAAGAGCATCTCCAAAGATGCCACAACCTCATGGATTTCAAGGACGGTGTTCTGAAGAGTAAGACACATCATGCAGCATTCCCTGAGCCTTCCGTTTCCAATTCAAGGATGCTCAAATTCACGCTCAAACAGATTACTGATTGGATTTCAGCAGACCAACAACTTTTAAAGCCTGGATCAGAAAGAAGCTCAAACACTATTATCCTGAACTTTAGAGACTCTGACTTTCTTTAGAACTACGCAGAAACTCAGATGCTTTGCTTGTTAAATTTAGAATATTGTGAATAAGAAGAAAAACTGGGGGCAACAATCTCACAAAAAGGGAAAAGAAAAGAGTAACCTTAACTGCTAAAAGACTTGAGTGTCTTCTTAGAGTCACAACTACATAAAAGCAGCAACTTTTCAAATTTGTATTACAACTCGAAGAACAGAAAGACAAGGAGACAAAGGAACAATCAAACGAGAAGGGTAACGAAGAGCAACCTAACAGTTCAAACAAGAATCAAGAACAAAAATTCAACCAAGAACAAAGCCACAGCTGAATATTGAACATCAATACAATCGCAGAGACAAAACAGTTGAAACAGTGATTACCTTTTGAAGAATTTTAAACGAAGTGGGTCGAAGAAGAAGATCGACAAAGGGCAAAATCCAATTTCCTTCCTTTCATTCAAAACTTCAGTGAATTTTCTGAGAATTATAGACATGTGGAATTGGAAAAGAAATAAAAAGAGAAATGTTGGTTTAACAATTGAAAAAGCTTTATAAAAGTAAAGATCTTTGAATATTTTATTGTCTAATACTTTCTTCTTCTTTATCTAATTAATTATCTCATGGTGTGAGTCCCCACCATTACATAGGATGTTAACTTAAGATAATTACTTTAATCAAGAAGTGAAAGGACGGTTAGGAGCACATTAGTTGACTGGTACTAGTTCAAAGCTCATAGTTAGGTTTGGAATATAGAATAAAGATGGGGCCGTTTTAGTTTGATGTCATGTTTGGATAAAAGGTTTAATTTGTATTAGACCGATACAAAATTAAGTATAAATTGAATAAAATTAAAATTTTAAAATACAATTATTTTTTTAAAATTTAATTAAAAATAGATATTATTAAATAAAAATTAATTTTTATTTTAATTTATAAAAACTTTACTCAACAAAAATTCAGAAGTTAATTATTGTAATTAAATATCTCATATTTTTATTATTCTAATTTTTAAATTTTAAGAGAATAATTTGCAACAACATTAGATGAATGAGAATTTCACGAATCAAAATATTTGTAACTAAATGTCTAATCTCTTTCTTGATGCCTTTTCTTGTTTTTCTTTGTAAAACAAATAAATTTATAAGTAAGTTTGAATTAAGGAATCATTTGGTTGTGATTTTTATTTTTATTTTTATTTTAATAAAATAAAAAACTTGTTTATTTATTAACATCAATATAGTTACTAAGTAAAATTAAGAGAGATAAATTACTTAATAAATAAATTTTGATTAATTTATTTATTATAATATCTTATAATATTTATTGATAAATATTAATATATGTTACAAAATAAATAATTATTTTATTAAATTATAAATTTTAATTATTAAAATTAATATTATTTAAAATAAATATTTGATACTATAAAAATTATTTCATAAATAAGTCTTTAATTTTGAAATTGATGTACTTTCAAGATATTTACAGCTTTAAATATCTCTTAAAAATTATCAATTAAAATTTTTATTTTCAAAATATTTTAAGATTTTATGATAAATTAAATATTATATTAAATTAGATTAATTATAATTATAAGTCAATAACTAATACTGTTTATTTAGATAAAACTTATCATAGTTTAATTTTAGGAATTGATTTGGTTAACAGAAAAACAGATTGGGCAATTTCCTTTGCTTCCAAGATTGTTAAAGCTTTAGATGGCTGAAGAGGCCCTAGACTCTTCGACTAATGGGCCAGATTCAAAACTTGAGATTCACATACGTAACCCAAAAGAAGCTTAAATTTCAAGTCAAACCATCCAAATGCAAGCTATTAAGTAAGGATAACAATAGATTGACCAATAAGTTTAAATTTAAGTATTTTTAATCAGTTAATTTATGGGTTAAATCAAATTTAGATTAATTTGAGATTTATTTTTTTTAAACAAAACAACATCATTTTATTTAGAGGAGTTAAGTTTCGGGCAAGCTTGAAATTGGACAATTCAGAATTAGACTTAATTTTAAAAATATTATTTTATATTTTTAATTTTAAAAATATTTTAAAGCAATTATAATTCTTATCATTAAGGATCTTCTATGGTTATTAATGGTACAGAAATACCCTTTTGTTAGTATGTCAACTTAATTGACGAGAACCGCCCCAATGACAACCCCCCACTGATCACTTAAAACATATATTAGGGTAGAGTTACCACATCATTTTCATACACAAGTGTGAAAGGGAAATTGAAGAAAAAGAAGTAATTACGTTGACCCTAATCACGATTATATGAAGGCCTTCACTTTCTTCGGTGAGGACTGCTCACCAAACATAAACATCAGTTGATTCAATCCCTAGAGCATGTATACATTTTAAGTGATCTTAACCTCTTAAACTTTGATATCAAAACCCTTTTCTTTAATTAAAATTTGTGCAAGTCACTGCAATTAATAACTGAAAGGTCAACAATGGACAACTTTTCGTGCACTATACAGTAGGAAAAGAAAGCCATGAGACTGAATTTCGTGTGCAAACTCCTTTATCTATCCAAGCTTCTTTTTGGCTCTTTGAAGCTAAATTCCGTGTTTTTGTGTAATCTCATATTTGATCAACTTAGAACCCCATTGCTCGCAGTTATAAGCAACAACGTAGATTGGATGCACTTTTCTTGTACTCTATCATGATTGTATAGATAGCTTTAATGCATTCCAATAAACTGAACCAAGGAACCTAAAATTCACGTCAAGCTTTTTCATTTGATAAAATTAATTAAAAGTCTCGGTCCAAAGTACACCTCTTTGTTGCAAATTAGTTAATCCATGATCGAAGGATCCATACATGTACCTCCACGTGACTTCAACATGAAAGTTGGATACATCTCCGGTTAATATTTTGTTTAATGATTCCTTGTTATAGAAACCTATGAAGTCTTAAAGTCACATACTCACTCCTTAACCAGCAATTCGCTCCTTGCTTGCCTTCAACTCCTCCATCAGTAGGCACAAGTTAAAATGCGTAGAGATAGTTCAAACCTTCCCCAGCTAGAACCTCTCAAGATCAAACGAGATGCGACCAAGGTCTGCTCTAAGCCACTGATGACAAGTCACGCTTCCATGCCTAACTTCTCTGCAGAGGACGACCATGGAGGTGCAACTGTCTCAGTTCCATTCATATGGGAGTCTCAACCTGGAACTCCTAAGGTTAAGTTCCGTGAAAACAGCTCTCTTCCTCCACTGACGCCACCACCATCCTACTTCTGCAACACTCCGAAAGGAACAACCAGTGCTAAAAAACTGTCCAAACCCTACAATCTTCTGACCACCATCTTCTCCAAGCGTGCTACAAAAACAGCAAGTCTTCAAGTTTCTCCTAGCTCCTTATTGTCCTCATCTTCTTCCTGGTCACCGTCATTTTCCACATCCTCCTCTAACTCGACATCAATGGATACAGAATACAGAGAACCTTACGGAACTATAAGCCCTAGAAAGTCAAGTGTCTCAAGAATGATGGCGGACGAGGAACACCGATGTAGTGAATCCCCTGTCTCTATTTTGTGCTTTGGAATTGGTCGGGGAGCCAATGCAAGGTCTAAATGCCGCTATCCATCTATGATTAAGGTATTGTTTAAAGACTACTATTAGAATAACCAAGGTTTTGTGTCTAATTATCATTTTCTTTCAATGGTAGTTGTTACTAATTATTAACTTACGTGCATCAATGCTGAAGTTCAACTCACGCATGAATGAATAAAAGTTAGCTATAAGTTATTGTATCTCTTCAATTTTTGTTCTTTACCAAGACGTTCGACTATATTATATAGGTTTTACGGAAATTTCATTTACTAAAGCATAAAAAAAATTGCGAGTGTATTCCTTTTCACATTTTAAATTGTTTTATGCAATTATAAAACTGAAGAATAATCGTTATAGAGAATATACAACAATAATAATAACAATTTAGTAAGAATTTTGTTGAAACGTAGAGTCTGAAGAAGTATAGAAATATAAAATCTTATTCTTACTTAGTAGAAAGGTTATTTCCCATAGACTCATCAAATTTGATAAAGATAAATATAAAGATAAATATAAGTAAATATATTATAAATAAATAAACAAAGAAACAATTGTAAGAGAGAAAAAAAAAGCTAGTATGATTAAAAAGTATTAATGCTAATAAAAATCACAAAAATCGAAAGACAAGGATTAAAAAACTCTATCTTTATTCTCATTTTAGTTCGCCAAAGTTTTGTATTAAGAGTTAAGTCCTCCGTAATTTATACTAGGCATGTATCGTTCTTGATCACTTCTTTTTAATTCTTTGGCCTCTTCGTTTTATCTCTTTCATTTTTAAATATAATCTTTTCACATTTGATTAATGTGATGTGATGATGTCTTATTTAAGTGTCCTAAATCTCGTCTTTTTTTTATAAGATTACATATTTAACGAAACATCTTTAATTATCTTCTCAAGAATTAACTTTTGATTATGCAATTCTTTAATGAGACTGCCTCAAAAATCATATTAATTAAAAAAATATTGGCCTTATTTGGTAATCAACGGATTGCATTAGCTGTTAGTTGATTCTACTAATTATTAGCTGACAGCGGATTATATCAATTGATTTGACCAGCAGATGACATCATCTATTTATTTAAAGATGTTTGATAAAATCAACTGTTTAATATTAATTGTTTATGTGTAAAATAATTTTAAAAAGCATGACTTTAAAAAAATTATAAGGACATAAGTATTACATCTTAGTATTTCTTTGAATATTCTCATAAAAATTTAGAGATATTGAATTTAACAAAAGTTAAGATTATAACTCTAATTAAAAACATAGCACATAACAACAACAACAATAACAACAACAACAACAACAACAACAACAACAATAATAATAATAATAATAATAATAATAATAATATTGTTGCTTTCTTTCTCCGTATTAATCAAATTGAAGTTTATTTTTCCTAGTATAATAACTTATTTTGTCACTAACCTATGTCTTTAGATAACTTAGTTGTAGTAATCCAATAATAAAAGATGACAGCTTGAATAATTTGGAATAACTTTTGAACACAATTATCTTTTTGCCCCTTAATTTCTTAGCCTCTGGAACAAAATGCTTCTCATAAGAGCATTTTCAAAAACAACGGATTGAGTTCAATTTGCCAACCCAATCAACTGTTTACCATAACATAATTATTAGCGGTTTGACATAGTTAAATAGTTAAATACCTTTCAATCCACCAAAAAAATATGATAAATCATTTACCAAACAAGGCTATTATCAGATAATATTATAACTATTATTAAGGTCAATTATGATTTTTTTGAAACTATAGCTACACCTATATTAACTATAAAAAAACTATAATCCACCGTCTAGAATATAAATAAGAATGATTTAAGAAGTCTTAAATCATATATATGTGTGTGTTTGTGTGTGCGTCCGAATTTATTATAATGTCCAAAGCAATAAAAATATTGTTTTCCCAGATATAGATATAGTGTATGAATTTTCTTTTTTTGACAACATGATTAAAGATGTATGTAAAACTAATTAACTATAACACCTTTTCTGTTATATGATATTTAAATGGCACGTACATTCAAGATGGACGATGAATTATTTTTTAGAAAGTACTCTCTATGAAAGTCAAATAAAATTTAATTATTCTAAGATTAGCGGTGCCCACTCAAACATGGCAATTGACTTTCGTGTTTAAAAGAGATGCGAATTATTGTTTAAGTCGTCTCGTGGAGGCATGTGAAAATGTTCTCATCGCATATTTCTAAGCAATGGATCGTCAAGCTCATTCTGTAATTTTGTGAGTAGAAGAAACAAGTATTCATTTGGACTCAATTATAGCTTACAAATCCATCATGCGATGACAACATGGCCTCACATAAATCGTGGTTACATAAACAGTTTAGTCTATATAATAGCTCATAACATATATATTTTGGATAAATTAGTTAATAAATTAAAATTACCTATTCAAATAATATGATCAATCAAACTGTAATATATAGGTTTAAGGTGTCCTTAGTTCTAATTAATCACCTTCTTAAAACTTGTGATAAATTAATTAAGGATAATTGTTGCCCACATTTTTAATAAAAAAAAAACTCTTAATTTTAAAAATTTTTAAAAATTATATGTTTTTAATTTTCTAAAAAATCATTTCTCTTAAATTTTAGCTAAGAAAAAAAACGATAAAATACATATAGTATGAATATCATATGTGAATTATTCATATGTCATTAATATGATAACTCAACTCAGTTCTTAAATTTGACTCAAATAAATTAAATTCGACTTCAATTAATAATTTAAGATAATTATAATAAATTATTAGTTTGAGTCAGATTTAATTATATTGGTTCAAATTTTAGAGTTAAGTTGAATCGTAATTTAAATAACATTTGATTAATTCACATCTAATATTCATATTGTGTATATTTCGTCATTATTGTAAACTAAAATTTAAGAAAAGCTTTTTAGAAAATTGAAAATTTAAAAAATTGAGAATTTTTTTAATTTTTTTTAAATTACAAGAGAATTTTATCTTTTACCCTTAATTTTATTATTGTGAGTTCATTTAGAAACTAATTGATGATCTTCTAAAGTAAAACTTCTAAAATAAAATTGATTCCAGTATATTTCTATCGTGAAAGCTGTAGTAACGAGCTTGTGTTTAGTAAACATAACCGTGCATGTGACCATGAAGCTATTGTCTAAGCTTTGTTCAAAACTGTACTAAATTAAACCCATGTGAAATCTCTGAGTATATGCTCTTTTGCCGAGAAAAACACACAAGCAATCACTCCTTAATAAACAGAGGAATCTTGATATTAATCTCGTAACCTTATTCTATTGACTTGTTGACAAATACATATAATAGAATTCGTCCACACCACGTAAATGCCATCATCTGGTGATCTGATGGCCATTTTATTTTATTGAGCTTGACCGGTAGTTGACATTGAACCGTTTCCTCAACTTAAATCTCAAGAGATCTAAGATGTGCAGGGAGATATAGGAGATTGTGCATAAAACAAGTGGCAATTCCTGAAACGAGGTTCAGGGTTTTATATTCAATAATTGTTTTCTCGGCTGTGAAGAAACGACAAGAAGAGAATATTAGAAGCTACCGTGACGTGAAACCAAATTCCGTCGCTATACTAGAATAGGGTTAGGTTTTGGATGTATATGACATTTTGACATGCATTCTATTTTCCCATCTTAGATTTCTTCTTGTGTTTGCTTCTTCCACTTGTAGATTTAGCTCAACACGACAAGTAAACTCAATGCCTTGTGACCAAGAAAAATCTGAAAAATCTTTTTAAATATCTAAACTTCGACTTTAGCTCCAGCTTCTTCATGAATTCGACCAAGAATTGTCAAAATGAAATAAGAAACAAGGGTTGTAGAGGCAGATCGTGGCAATGCTGAGGTTTGAAGAAAAGAAAAATGAAAAGAGAAAGAAAAGAAGGACCGCAGCAGAATGAGAACATAAGAGATGTGCAGGTAGATGATGATCTATAGGCGGCGAGTTGTATAAAAAGTAGGAAAGGTTGGAATAATTACATCTAGAGTGTACAAGCTACAGACTCCTCTAAACCCACTTTGGTTGACTTTTTTATCCCATAAATTTCAGCCCACAATCAGAATAAGTAAATATATTATGGCAGACAAAATTTACATACACTACCATGTGTTCAACTTATACTGGCTCAATGTTCTATAACTGATAACATAAACGACTGAAGACATTTTTGTTCTGTTTATCCCACGTATAGATTAGCTGAGCAGAAGCTAATCAGTTTTTCACTAAAATCACATAGTTTAGCTACCCTAAAACACACTTTTCACATAGTTTAGCCACTATGGGCATGGACGATCTAGTTTAAAGATTATAGAGTACCATTATCATTTTAAAGCTGGCCTGATGGGTCAAGCTTGTCAATGACTGTATAGAACTTAAAAGTGCAATTCAACTCCAGAGTCGTATTGAAAACTTCAAAGTGTAAAACTATAACTATACAGGATGGACACCAAATTCCTTTCTTTTGATTTGCTGGTTCCAAGTTAGTACTAATATCACTAAAACAATTACCAGGCCTCTAAGCTTTCAAACATGTGTGGCTGTAGATAGCTGTCGCTTTAGAGTAAGAGTTGTACAAATCAGACCAAACCACATGCATACATTTAAGGTTGTGAGGTAGCTGTCACTTACTAGTTACTGAATGGAGATTGTATGGGCTCCATCAAGATATATATTCACATAAATGACAGAAACAAAAATATGATATGATTATTCTCAATTTAGAGATTCTGACTTCGCCTAGTCCTTAGATATTATCACAACCACCAAGCGTTTATATATGTCAAAGTTGTTAATTTCTTACATTTATATATGCCCATCGTCAATTATCATATGCAGAGGCGATAAAACAATTACATAAGATGGGATTAGACTTCATTGCTACGCTATCAAAATTCGAACTAGGTTATTTCCCAATTCAACTGGATCAAACGTATGAATGTTCACATAATGGTCAGTCAAAATATTGAACATTGTCACTAGAAATAGAGCTAAAACCTGTTGTGCTAGTTGATGTATATAGAGAAGAAGCAGGAGACGATGAAGATGAGGAGACAATAGAGGAGGGAGGTGGAGGAGGAGGAGGAGGAGGAGGCGGTGGAGGCGGCAGTTGAACTGAAGGGAGAATTGGCGGTGAATGTGCAGCACCTGAGACAGCCCCAGAAGAAATAATAGCAGCTTGACTAGAAGAGATTAAGTTGTTAGTAGCCTCTCTATATTTGTACCTGAGTATCTCTGCTCTCACTGCATTAAGTTCGGCTTGCAAAGCTTGAATCTGCTGTTGTAGGGCTGAAATTGCAGCCATGCAACCATAAACAGGGTCTCTCAGCCTCAAGTTTGCCTCATAAACCAGACTGTTTGCTGTATCAGCCCTTTGGCTTTCAGGAACCTCCTGGATAATCCCAAAAAATTGATGAAACTGTAAATACAATGAAATCATGAGGAACAGAACACAGGAAACAATTGGTAGATGGGATTTGGGTTAATTAAATTACCATTAACATCTTGGAGACGTTGCTTGCACCAAAAACTTTGTGAACAGCTGCGAATTTCTGGGGTTCATGAGGGGAGAAATATGGACAGAAGGGACACTCTTCAGCGCACCTTCTTCTCAGGAGTTTGCATGCAGCACAAGGTGTAACAGTATTCAAAGTCCCAGAAGGATCTAGCTCATGTCTCCTCCCCATCCGCGAAGATTCATAAGAGTCTCTCTTCACCTTCTTTCCTATCTCATCAAATCTCTCCCTGGGATCAACAAGAAGAAATTCTTACGTGCTTAAGAATCTGATTAAAACAGCATAACTTGAACTTCTTTTATTATAGAAACCTAAACTTCACGGAGAGAAAGACAGGAAGAAATAATAAATAAAAACTCTCTTAAGTTGGAACCAGCTAGAGCTGAGCTTAAACTTTCTGCCAAAGAGAGAGTACTTATCCTTTCCCCAGTGCCATAGCTTTACCTGTCTCTGGACATTCAAGCATGCTAGGTGGCTGTCTAGATCGAAGTAGGGAGAGATATATTGCTTGAAATGGAGTAGAGACGAAACATATGATAAGAGTTAGAGAAAGAAGTACTTAAAAGGCAAGTTAAATAAGAAAAAGAAGCATGTCAATGGCTTTAAAACATGAAGAAATAACAAACAGTTAGATATAGAGAAGTATTAACTTAAACGGAGTTAAAGATAAGAGTCGGTAGGAATGCGAGTGAAAGCCAACAGTAATTTTCTCTGTTTGGCATCGGCTCACGTGTGCATTTTCGGTGCTTTTGACCTTAAAGCTATAGAGGCTGAAAAGTAGCATCTTTTATTCTTTTGGACATAAAGTCTATTTCTAATTTAAAAGTCATTTTTATTTAATAATTTGATAAAAATAAATTAAATTTATAAATATCAGTTAGATTAAATTTATTTTATTGTTTAATTTATTTAAAATATATAATATCGAATTTTACGGAAACCAGCCTCTAACAGGTGTGAACACAATGGAATATTGAATAGTTCAACGAGAGAGTTGAAATTCATAAGGCACGTCACAAAAGTCACATTTGTAGCACTACTTTTATTAAAATATAATACATGAATATATGTTGAATTAATCCCAGTCATGCACGTGCGTTATCAAAGAAATTTTGTTGACTCGTTTTTATTTACAAGCTCATTAATATTGCTAATTTATTCTAAATATAAATGTTTTTAAAACTTGGCCGTAAAATTAGTAATACAAAAAATTTAAGATTTAAAAAGTCCAATCGGTATTAAATTATCATAAAATCAAATAAAAATTAAATAAAATTAAAAATCTTAAAAAATAATTTAAGAATATTATCCTTACTCATTAAAAAATTTAAATTTTAATTAGAAAACATCATTAAATAAAAATTAATTGATTTATCTTATTTTATAAAAATTGATTAATTTATAAAAATAATAATTGATCAGTTTTTGACAATAAAAATTATTAAACTGAATTAAAATGAAAAGTTAAAAGTCAAATTTAAAAATCACAGTTTCAAAATAGATTAATTCTTGTCTTAATTTTGTATAAGAAACATGTAAGAATGACCAAATAATGTCTGGATTTTGACCTAGGAAAATATCTGTAAAATCTCTCCAACTGGAAACGCAAAGATTTGATCACCCACGACTTCGACGACATGAAGGTGGTGGACATGTTCGTATGGTGGCAGTTGGGGAGTTTTCAGGTTTCCTGTATGATAAAAGAGAGCAACTCTGACTTTACACTTTTCACGAGTTTAAGGTATTTGGAAGAGACTCGAAAGTCGAAGTTGGTGTTGATACGAAGCTGAAATTTGCAAGGAAGAAGAATCGCTTTTCAATATTTAGAAAATTGCAATTCCAACCTAAAAAGTCAGGAAATTTTTATTTTGACACCAAACTCTTATTTTTCTTTCAACTGCACCCAAAATTGTATAGTCCATTAAAGTTTCCTCTTACATGACTAAATTATACATTAGGAAGCTTGAGACGTGAATCTACTTCTATTGCAGCTTACAATGTTAATAATCATAATCTTTTGATTGCAAAACTCGAAACTTGGTGTGTGCACATACCTCTCTAGAGATGTAGTATTCATGTTAGGTGAAGAAAACGAGGGAAACCTAAAATGGGTTTTATGTTGAGAGTATTTTAAGCTTTGCTTCAATAGCCAGAGAACGATACCATCAGCTCTTGTTTGACCCGCATTTTAAGCCTAACAACTCGGATTCTCGTACTCCTCTGTTTCCAAAGTACCACTTATTATATTCCCTATTTTATTATCATTATTACTAATCATTATTATTATTATTATTATTGAGGTAGTAGAAAATATGTCTTTAAAGTTCTTTTCCGGTCATTTGTAATTACCTGACGGACTTGTTTTAAGTCTGTGAGCTTGGATTTAAAGTACAGGCTCAAGTTCAACTGCGGCGTAGACGGATGAGGCTTGTTCTCAAATCCAAATCTTCGAATGGGCCGAATGCTGTGATAGCAAATTTCTTGTTGTCAAATAGATATATAAATCTTATTTAATTCATAATATTAATAAAAATATTAATCAAATATTAAAATTCAGTTGATTACAAAAATATTGTTTATCCCCAAAACCGGCGCCTCAACAAAACTTCAACAAAAATATAATTTTATCATTAATTTATATTATGAATTCTATTAATGTATAGAAACAATAATAATAATATAAACAACTCATTAGAAGCCTGCTAATACTTGAAATCTAGAGATGTTTAGTAGTATGCGGCTATAGCCTAATTAGTAGAGAAATTATACTCAAAATCTATATATATTTAGTAGTGTGCAGTCGTATTCTAATTAATAAAGAGAATGCTTTTAACATATATAAGAAAAGTGATTATAGAAATAAAAATCCACACCTGCTGCATTTCATAAATTAAAATCACTGGGAAGGAAATTGAATTCTCCAACAATGTTTTGGAACGAGCTTAATCTGAACTTTTCTTTTGAAGCTTGGCCTGAAACTAAATCTACTTGTGATAACGAGTCTGAGATTAGAATAATTCAGCTTGAGATGTTTATCTTTTAATTAAAATTATAAAATCAAAATTATATTTTTTAAAATAATATCTTTTGCTTATACGTGTCAACTTGAACTTAAGTTTGAGGCCTGATCAACCGCGAGATATGGGAAAATTTAGGAAATAAGCTATATCACACTCTCATTGACTAGGAAGTACAACTATTCGACGTGATGACACAGTACCCATCAGCGGTGATCAACAGAACCCATTTTGTGATGTCCTTTCAGTCATATAGATACTTGCGTTGTCACGATCACTTACGTAATATTTGGTTGTCGTCTTTATAGGTTAAAACGGGTAATAACGACACAAAAAGTTTGTGTTTCGTAATATTTGTTAGGAATTAATTTAAATTTTAAAGTTGTTTAAATTCTTTTAAAATAGGTCTTAGATTATCTTAAAATAAATATTAAATTATATCTAATCTTATCTTATAAACTAGATTTGGTAGCTGAAAATTTTATTTTAGTTGTTTGAATTTTACCTATATAAGGCAATCAAGTTTAATAATAAATGTATGGGACTGTTACATATTGTGTAAACTTTTCTTATCCCATCTCTTTCATTTTCTCTTCTTTTCTTCAAAATTTCAACATGGTATCAGAGCCTTAGATCCTTGAGGGACCTACGAGAGATTAATGTTTTGTAAGTTCAAGAGAAAAAAAAAAGAGCAATGAGAAATCAAGAAAATGAAAAGACGGTGGAAGGAACCTATCTAGCAAAGGTTGAAGTAGCTGCAAAAGAATCTTTTTTGAATTAGTTGAGAGAAAGTGCTCAACAATAATAAGATAATGAGAAAGTGCATCAACAATAATAAGATAATGAGAAAGTGCATCATAGATGATGAGAAAGTGTATCATACAATGAAGAAATTCTTTTTTTAGAATTATTGGTGAGAAGTGCACCAAGATGTTTTTGGAGAGACGTGCTCCAATGATTGTAGATTGGTGACAAGGGCATCAATAAGATGATGAGAAGTGCATCAATGAGAAATTGGTGAAGAGAAGTGCTTCACATAATCTTTGCAGGTTGATGAGAAGG
>JANIJH010000008.1:6742411-6769609 GCA_024520975.1 Erythroxylum areolatum
TGGAGATCCAGTACCCATTTTCGAATCTATGTAAGCTCTTCCATTTGCATTTCAACCCTATAAAATTTCCATCCAATTTAACTACTTAGCTATTTGCATTAAAAACTTAAAAATATAAAAAAATGATATATTAGTCTTTAATTAATACAAAATAAAATTCACATTTTTCTTGGAAATATGTTTTGAGAATATTTTGCAAAGTGGTTATTTTTAAGGAAATGTTATAGAGTTATTTTCGGCATATTATTTATGGTGTAAGTAGATAATTTAGATATTATTAAATATTTTTATAAGGGTTACCAAAAAAAGCCATTTTTGGTGTAAATAGATAATTTAGAGAATATTAATTATAATGATTATGGGACATTATAATAATGAAATGACCATCTAACTTAATCTTTTGAATGTATTTTAGTTAGTCTTTGATATTAATTTAGAGTTCAGACGTGTCCAAGAAAAATTGTTTTAATACCTAACTTCTATTGAAAATATACATGAGCTTTGAAAAACTTAGTAAATAGAATTTCATACTATCAAAATACTTAAGTCTAATGAAGTGAAATCTAAATCGAAATTGATTGTTGTAAAAGAGAATAAAAAACTATAAAAAGAAATTCGATATCATGAAGATGAACACGCAATATAAAAAAGGCTAAAAATTAATTAAAATAGGTTTGAAGTAGGCTAATTGATTTATCTCGAGAGTGATTTTTGATATATTATGCTTATGTTGGTTTGAGAATTGTCTGTTGTGTAGATTGTTGTCAAGTGCTGGCAAATTTATAGTGATCGTATCCTTAAATAATTTTTTTCCTATAATTACTCACTTTCTTATCACTACAAGAAATTATATTTTTAGTTAAAGTAAAATTTGTCACTAAAAGTAATAACATTAGTTACTACTACTAATAGTGTTTAATTTTTATAGTCGTCTCTTCCCGTCACAAACACCTCTGTTACTGATAAAATAGTGATTAATTTAGAAAATTGGTCACCATTAGCAGCACATGTGTGACAAAAGTACTAACACTAAAAATTATGAAATATGTGACAAAACTATATGGTCACGGTGACTTTACATATTTATGACAAATTTGTCGGCACAAACAATGTAAAATAGTGACAAATAAAGTCACAACAGTATTTCATTTATTGTGACAACGTTATCGCCACTAAAATAATTGAAAATAGTGACAAAATATTTATCACTCATTTTTTTTATTAGTATCCATTATTTTTTGGTCACTAATATTTTAAGAAAAAAGTGTCAACATCATTTTATCACAAAAATAAAATTTTGTTACAAAAAATTATTGTTACTAATGTGTTTACTATTGTCATAAATAAAATTATTAAATTAACAATGGAAATACATTAGTAGTAAAAGAAACTTACATCAGTGACCATCTTATTTAACAGATTTTATTACAAATATGAAAGTTATATGTTACAATAATATTGTCACTAATAAAAACCCGGTTGGTTATGCGGGGTGATACTCATTGTAATTTTAGATTTTCACCAATGACTGCTCACGCCTGCTTGTAGAAGCTTTGGGGTATGCAATATCTGCACCAATTTCAAAATCTTCACTAAGCTCTTTCTTAGAGCGTGTCAATTTCTTTGCCTTGGCTTCTGTATCTCTGTAATGGGTTAATCAAATTAGTGACACATAGATAATACATATTAGTTCTAGGAATTAACAAAGTGCACCAAAATGGTTTACCGATCACTACCATCTTAAATGGAATTAAAAGCCCTCTGAAAACCTTTATCAATCATTGATGGTGGAGATCTTGTTCTTTTTACAACAATTAGGCCTGTAGTCCTGGTGAAAATAGGTTCAGTAGTATTGTCTTTTGCAGAGGTTGCAAACCTCTGAGGAATTTGAGAATGATAGGCATTGTTAGGAGCATTGGAGACAATTTGAGGTAGGCATTGTTAGGAGCATTGGAGACAATTTGAGGCCTAGTAGGAGATGCAGAGGGTTTGGAAAAGAAAAAAATAGAGACATTTCATTTATTTATAAAGAAGCGAAAATATAACTCATGGTGCAATTACTTGACGTTTGACCATGAAAAAGATAGTTAGAGCAAAGATGGTTTTTTTTTTTAATCAAAAGAATATGCTAATATGTCTTCCAATTACCTTATAGATTTCTCGGAAGATCGAGCATCCTCCACTAAAGTTTCATTGACAAGTGGAATAGGTGCTGACCTAGTTTGCTTTGAGGCATATCTCTAAATTGATTCATATAACCTTTTCCAAAATGAAAAGACTCTCCAGGTTCACGATCTGGCAAATCGGTGAAAGTTCCCAACATTTTGGTCAATTTTCTTGGGCACTCGAAAGAGCAGGCATGTGTAAAAGCAAGAAGATTACCACAAGAAGATCAATGGAGAAGAGATTGTAGGAATGAAGATGATGTCATAAAGACTAGTTTCTCAAACCTAGATGCAAAACGAACTACATAATATATAACCATTTTGGATATTGGTGATAATTAATCACCCAGATAAAAAAACTTAGTAATTAATAAAGACAAAAGGTACATTTACCCTCTCACAAACCTGTATGCATTCAAAAGTACAACTATAAGGACTGAATGAAAGAGTTATACTTTAAGCCCACCGTTCCTCTTCATCAAGAACAACATGCCCACGCTCAACCATATTACGTTCCTCATAAACAAAAAGAAGGTGGTCTTGGTTTTGAAAAAAAAGTCCTTTCCATATTCAACAAGAAATGATGATGGGATGCAAAATTAAGCAACAAACAGAAACCGCAAGTAAGAAGATCAAATTAATACCTACTCAAACAATATATCTAAGTGTCAATCCATGACTAAGCCATCATAAAATGTTAATAGGAACTTAGGATGAATGAGATAAATATAAAGACATGGCTCAAAGGGATAATGACCATTTAGACACTGGATGCATAAGAAGAAAATATTAAACTGTATCCCTCTTTACTGCATCCTTAGCACTAGAACATATTTCTTAAAGATGGGAATGTCAGGGACATCCATACAATTAGGAGTGATTTCTGGTATCTAAAAGCAAAGTATATAAATAGTTTTTTATCTTTGAACACAAGTTTGTTTTGAATAACTTGACATTTGTTCATTTAAAGAAATCAAAGGAGGTGATCTGACTCTTTGCAGGTCCTGGACTCTATCAATTTTAGCTGTTACACTAGTTCCAGAATTGCGCGAGAAGCAACAAATGAAGTTGTGATAGAAGGTCTTGGATTTACTTGCTCATCATCTTTAAAGGGTCTCTTTACATCATCCCATTTCAAAGGAGATCCAACAGGTCTGCACAAAAGGAATGAGCTATAAGGATTTTCGAGCATGATATAATAAGACTATTTGCATTCAAAATTTAAGCTAGGCAGACCTACAATAGTCAAATGTGATAAAATTTATGACATGCTTTCATTGTAGGTTGAAAATAAAAAATTTAAGAATAGGGAACCATAAAGGAGTTAACCTATGGGATCTAGCAAATTGGTAATAACTTGTTGTAGTAGGAAAGCTTCTTTTAAAACTCAAAGGAGCTTCCTCCATTATTTCTTGAGCTTCAAGGTTCCTTTCATCCAAAGAGGGTCACTAGCTCTGTTAGACTAGGAGGGGGAAGTAACCAGCATTTTTTCAAAAACATTTTCACAAAGCTTCGCATTGCATCATGAGTATTATACCAAAAAAGAAAGCACTAGGGCTTTAAAAACTTCAAGTATCTTCTTACCTTGAAGTTTGCTAAGCCTGTTAGGGAATAGTAGCAAGATTAGAAGTTTGATGAGGTAAAAATGGCGACCTCATCCTTTCGGTAATTACAGGTCCCTTAAAAGTCAAAACCAATTTTACATAGCTTCTACAGAAATATCTTTAAATTACGTGCATTTTTCAATTCAGATACAGATAAGATAATACAAAGTCAAAAATTAGGAAATCAAAGATGTGATTGTTTAAGAGAAAGAAAACAAAACCAAAACCCAAACCCTAAATGCCCCTACCCCCCGCCCCCACTCCAAAAAAAAAGGGAAAGGAGAAATAAATTTCAATCATTAGGTGATTAAATGAAGCACTCTATTAAGCATACTCAAGAAGAAATAAAATCACGCGAAAAGTACACAATTAACATTACCTTGAAAGAATTTTTTTAAAAGGGGGAATACCTAGGAGATCGGTGAGGGGTAGAATAGAATGGGGAAAGGGCGGAGTATGTAATGAAGTAGATGTAGACAGCGGAGGAATACTTCCGAAAGTGACAGAAGTTTGAGACGTTGGCTCAGCTGCCTTCCCAAACCCTTGCATTTAATCTTCTTCTTCTTTCTTTAGCTCATACAAGCACATGCATATATCTATAGATAGAAGTGAATTCTTCTAGTGCATGTATATTTTATCTAATTATCTGCCATTTTCTTATTAACTTTCATGTTCTAGAATTCTGTCTCAAACATTTTTCCTGTAACTAGTTAACTTCCAGTTTACTTTGTCATGTTTTTGTTAAATGTTTTCCACTATTTTCTCAACTTCAAAATTTTGAACTTCTACGTTAACAAATTTTCCACAATTACTTAACTTCCAACTCACTTGGCCACGTTTTGGAATTCCACTTCAAACAATTATCTTATAACTATTTAATTTCCAACTCACTTAATCATGCTCTTATTATCTCCCTATTTTGTTTTTTAAAGCGCATGACAATTATGTATTAATTGTCTGAAATTCTTAAATCCTGAACTTCTATTTACATATGCATGAACTCTCTGACAAAATGACTTTAAGGACTTATAGAATATGTTGGTTCAAATAAGTTGAATTCTTTTTAGGCTATCAATAATTAGAATAATAACATTTTTAAAATTAAAGAATAATTATTTATTTCTTTATTTTTCCCATATGAATCTCTTGATTGGAATTATTGGAGATCCCATTATTTCCAAACCTTCAAGGCATTGCGCTAATTAGTTTTGAAAATACATTTATTCAGTCACTTATTTCTACATTATTATATTTATACCTCCTTCAAATTAGGTGCAACTCGAGACCTCCTTTATTAGCTTTTTGTTTCTAGTGATTGATGTTGGTATTTAAATATTTATTGATAATTTTTATTGATGTAATACCATGCATGTTACTAAAAAATTGATCTAATTTAAAACAATTACTTTTCCTCTCTTAAAAAGATTAATTAATGAATATCTCCAGCGATGTAACCAAAATCTTAAATTCACTTCTTATTTGTTTTATTATTGACATTTATGCAATTATATTTAAAAGAGTAAACGAAATTATTGTTATAGCGAGAATAATCGAATGTCACTTTGTCATATCATAGTGTTGTGCTTCTCCACCAACTCTTTCACTTTACGTCTGCCTTGCTCAATTTCAATTCTACCAACTATCTCTGTCCCATTCTCAATTACTAAGTTAAACGTATGATTTCGTCATACCATAGAATACTCGTGTCTTTTGAACTTCATGATTCATATATAATATAGTCATGTAAAAAAGCACTATACCTTGTACATTCATCACTCTTTCGTGATTTGGCTATTAGCCAATACAACATAAAGTTTAGACAGTATTTCGCAATCCAACCTTACACGGAATCACAAGTTATTGTGAAACAACAAACGATTTAACAACATAATCACTTACAGGTTACAGCGTTTATTCGTACGCAACACGACCAACTTTGGATTTTAGAGGAAAGTTGTCAGTTTATTTTGCGGCAATTAGTACGAATCTCTCCGCTAGTTCCTGTTAATGGGCTAAGATTTCCCATCTTCACCATAGCAGCAGCAAAATCTTCGTAAAATGAAGCAGAATCAGTGCTATATGTGGAGACGTGTGAATCAGTGGAGCCGCCACTGTAAAGCTGTTGATCCGAATGCAGAAGACCTTCACTATTGACCAAGTTCACGAAATATGCATTATCAAACACCACAGGGCTTATGGCATCAAGTGAAGAGAGGGTGTCATTGCTTCCAGTGCTCGGACAGTTGGCTTTCAATGAACTTGCAAATTCCTGAATAATGTTGTTTCCTTTGTAGATTCTGTCCCGAAACGTCAGACACCGGGCTTGTCCTATTGTATGAGACCCTGCATGCATGTCATTATAGAGTGGTGATTCTGATGACCTTTTCTGTTGTCTATAATCATTCTGGTATAAGTTGTAACAAGAGTCTTTGTAGTTTGTTATTATTAAGAAATGTCTGAAGACTAATACTAAATATTACAGGTCTGATACCAGTACTATGTATCATGTATTTAGTCAAGGACATTGTTAGCGTCTTAACTAATTACCAGAGAGAGCAACCATCTCTTGGGAGGTGAAGCCCTTGTTTGAGAAGGAAGATATGAGGTCGCTAAGATCCATAAGTGGGGAAGGTATATCAGTATTTGCAGCACGGAAACTTGCAGTGGTGGAATCTCTTCTGCCAAGTGGAACTGTCCATGAAGGCCCTCCTAACTACATAAATTGAAAGTTTAGCTTTAACATCTACATTGTATAAACTCTTAACACCTAAAACTTGAACCTTGAACCTATCATTATGCTCCCGCTTGGTTTTAAATGTAAATTGTATATTTATAACATTTGAACTCACCATGACAACAGAATCTCGAGCAACAACAGTTAGAATATCAGCACAAGAAACTACACCAGGGCAAATAGACTCTAATTGAGACTTAATGGTATCGATAACATCGAAACCTCTCAAAGAGTTCATGTTGGGACCTGCAGTCTTCTCTCCTGTAAAACTTGAAGTGTCGTCTAACAGAATAGACGCATCACATCCCTGTTCCCAGCCATGCAAAACCTTGTCAAATTAGTATATTGATAACCAATTTTCAATACATAGACATATATATACATGTTCTTAGATATCAGATAAAACTTAACTTGCATGCATGAGCGATATTATTTATTCAGTTATGTCAGCAAGTGTAAAGGATCCGTTCATAATAACATAATACTCGCTACTAATGTATGGTGGTAAGATTCTTAAAGAGTGTAACAGTAAATATGCACGAAAATACTATACAGTTGCATGATTTTTTACTAGAAATTCTTAGTAGAATATGGAATTAGTAAGATTCTCATAACATGTGACGCCCACATCTATGTGCACGCATGGAATGATGCAATAGGAAGAGATGCAGAGAATGAAAGAGATACGTTGACAAAGCAGTCATGAAAATGCAAACGGAGCAAAGACGCTCCCATGCGGTGCTCCTTGACCACTGCAGTGAATACAGCACGTTTTATAGTAGAGAGTGCTTTTGGGCATGTTTTCACATAGTAATTTGACGATAGCTGTGCGTATGCTATTCCAAGCAAAAGCGAGGATAAATATAGACCATAAAGCGCAGACTTAAACCCCATAATATGATGTATCACAGACACAACTAGAGCGATATCTATATATGTATGTGAAGCGTAATTGTTCCAAGTAGAGATGGGTTATTCTGATCATATGCTCAGCGCTCTTATATATAGAGGAGCGTGTCCCTGAAGTTGTAGACGATGATGAAGCTTTGATTCGATCGTTCATAGTCAAACATATCTTGTTTATCATTTCTTTTTATCGTGATTGCCTATTGTTTTTCCCTGAAAGTTGAAGTAGGAACCAGAAAAAGGGAGTGCGGAGTAAGAGTCTGACACGGTTAGATTAAGTTTGGCGTAATATAGCAAATGAATAAGCTAAGAGGTCAAATAAAGATGTCATAGGTGGCATTTACTTGTTACTAGACGGTAGCAGGTAGAATGTGAACAAATATTGATTGAAGAATCTATTTATGTCTGTATGTGTATCGATAATAGTATAAGTCAACTAAACTATCATTTCTTTTTTTGTTCTACAGCCCTTTTACGATTTTAATGTCTTCTCTCCTCAGATTTTGCTAATGCGCCGAACTTCGGAATGTTCCTTCTTCTTAAGCTTTTAGTAGTGGCATCCAATAATACGATGTAAAAATTGTCAACAACTACGTGTTTGTTCGGTCTTAAAGATTCACATGATGAAATGAAACACCCTTTGACGAGATAAGTCGGGATTGCAATATTGAATGTTTGCTAAATGACCACTATAAGAAAAATTTTAAAATAATCTGTGGCTAATTCAAGATTTGTTGTATCCTGGAAGTTGGCGTCTTGTGGTTATGGTGTGTGGTTCAAGTAGCAAATGTAAGTCTTTTGACTATTGTTGGAATGGCAAAGCGCACTTAAACACATAACATATGAAATTTTGAGGTGAATCATCTTTCATCCTGAACTACCTAATGCAGACCAAGTGATATTTGTAAGCCAAACCCGACTACATGTACTATGATGATAGACAATTCAGGAAGCTGAGATCATCGCTTACTAACCATCTTGGACTTAAATAGGTGATACGATAGTCTTCGTTTTGTTAGAAATTAATCTTTTAAGTGGCTAAAGGCAATTATGAAATCTAATAATTTATTAAAGGGCCTAGGACTTTTAGCGCATTATGATAGGAAATTTAAAAACTAATGATGGTTGTCAGTTCTTAAAATATATTAGGGTTTTATCTATACTTAATAAGTTGTCTTCTCTTCACAAAATACTATCACATACAAAAACTGAACTAGAAAGCCCAAAAAAATACAGATTAAGTAAGATAGAATTCTGAATATTAATGAATATTTGTGAGTTCCCTCATTTCTAGAGATTATGATTGGTTGGGTCGGTCGTGCTAGGCCCAGACTCAGGTCCACGCGTCCACGGCCCATTTGCAGAAACCTCTCATGCATATGTGAAGATCTAAACTTAGCATTCCATATATAAGGTACTACTTTATCATGATACAGGTACGATATTAGAACCCTGATTCTCTCTGTTTTACAGGGACCAAAACCTTCACCAAAAGACTAACTTGAGCGTCGAACGGGCCTGCTGGCTATCAACCCCCTGCGTGCCTTGTGTTATTTTGCAGGTATTCTCTTGCTCAAGACAACCAATCTCATGGATCCAAACAACAGTGCCCCGCCTCACCAGAATCAGGAAGAACCAATGATATTTATCAAAATTATGCTTACATATGGTATTAGAGGATGGTTATAAGAAATTTATGGTTATCATTTACTGTAAATTTCTGGTGATTTAGATAACTTTATATATCTTAATAAAAAAATTTAGAAAAAACTTAATTTTTGTTTATCATCGATTTGATGATTATGTATGAAGAAAGAATGTTGAATTAATATTTATGTGTGGAATAAAAAGAGAAAATTGCTAGTAAATTTCGCAACAGTTGTGTCAAGGATAAAGTCCTGGTACTACTGACATGATCAGCACCAAGTGTTCGGAAATCCCGACACTAGCATGATGCCAACGCTTGCTATGCAACTAGGGTCGTTGACTTGTATTTTTATTATAAAATATTGTATTTAAATTTTAATTGCTCATAATTTGATGCTAATAAATTGTAATTTTATAAGTTAAAACTCGTTACTATAGAATATTTTTGAAATAGCTCAAAGTTGGTTTGTTTATTTTTATAATTAATGAGAATGAATATAGGTAACACATACTTAATTAGTTATATTTAGATATCCAAAGATGATAAGCATTTTTAGTTGGTATATGTGTGATTATTGAATTATGTACATATCTGTATCATTATGTGTTTTATGGTATATTAATTGATTGCCTATGGATAAACATTAGTATACAATTTATGAGAATCATTATATGTTATATAGTATGTTAATGGATTGTCCAAAGGTGAACATCAATATACAATTTCCAAAGTTTTTTTCTAAATTTGTGTAGCATCTTATTGTATGACTTAAAGCATTAATGTCAAGTTTTAATTTCTTACAGCTATTGACATGCATCCAAATCTCTTATTTATTACGATGCTTAATGGATTGAACTTCTCTAAATGGAGTGAACAAATTCAATTCTATCTTAGAGTTTTGGACTTAGATTTGACACTCAGAACTGAGAAATCATATATATGCTTTGAATGTTTTGAGCATTGATGAGGAGAAATTTTATTTTATCAACTAAGAAAGACCAAATAAATTGAGTATGATGTATAGGACGATGACAATTGTTATCAATATTAAGTCTGCTCTTCCAAAATCGAAAGTGATAAGGAATTACTTAAGTTTGTGAAAGTGCACTCCCATACTACTGGCAAGTCTCTTGCTGGAATTCTTATGGGTACATTGATTACCATAAAAGTTGATAGATAATGTACTATATATGAACACGTTATTGAGATAACAAACCATACAACAAGATTTAAGTCCTTGGGAATAGAAGTAGATGAAAACTTTATTGTGCAATTCATCTTGAAACCATTACTGTCTAAGTATGGTCCTTTCCAAATGAACTATAAAACCATGAAGGACAAATGAAATGTGCATGAGTCATATTGTATATTAGTTCAATAAGAGACTAGTCAGTTCAATAAGAGACTAGACTTAATAATCAAAAAAGTCACTCCATTAATTATGTCAAGAATCAAGGAGTTAGTAGGAAAGGTGGAAAGAAATATGAGAACAAGGTGAAGGGAGACCCTTGAAAATTAGTGAGGAATCCTCTCAGATTCATAAGAAGGAATGTGATAAACGCAAATTCCATTTCTGTAAGAAGGTTCGACATTTCCAAAAGGAATGTTCTAAACATAAGGCATGGCTTAAAAATAAAGGTAAGCCTAATGCTTGTATATGTTTTGAAACAAACATTACTGAAATTCCTTTTAACACTTGGTGGATTGATTTTGGTTGTACTACTCATGTTTCTAATACCTTACAGGGATACCTTATGACCTAAACCATAAGATTAAACGAAAGATTTATCTATTTGGGCAACAAAATGAGAGATCTAGTGGTTGTGAGGACTTATCGCTTAATCTGAGACACTGGATATCATTTGGACTTATGTGAAACTTTTTATGTACCTAGTATATGTAACACACCACTACCATAGAGCATATACCTAAACATTCAGAGGACATTCGAGAACATACCCTATGAGAATGGCATATTAGAGCAATCATATTCACTTATTATAGCATCACAGAAACACAAGTATTTTAAAGGACTAAATTTCCTCATTTCATTCACAAAAATAAACTTACTTTGTCATTACATTCCATAATCCATATATTTACATTACAAAAACATCTTAGAGTTTACGGTTCTATACAAAATATCTAATATGAAATGGAATGCTAACAGAAACATTCTAATTAAACTCCTTAGACATCAGCTGACTAGACTTTTGAGTCATTCTTGTTTCCAAAATTGACAATAATAGACTGCTCTTAAATCGTCTAAGAAGTTAGGTCTCCTAAGTTCCTGAAAATTAACGATGCAATTTCGATGAGTTTTGTGAATTCAGTGAGTGAACCATCATTAATGTGCTTACTCAAATCAGAATACAAACATCACAAGTATATAACACAGTTCAATCAGTATCTCATATCATTCACAATCAAATCATATATATCAGATCATTCAAAATTTAGTACCTGATTATAGTATACATCATATTTCAACAAGCCCATATGAATACAAACATTTTATATAATCATTTATATTTCAAGTATTCATATCATCAACATGTACACAAATTACATTGCATACCATTATATAAACTCAATTTAGTCATTCTTTACAATCATTCACATAATACATGTAAAGATATATATGCAAATGCACATGAGACTCTACTTTTATTTTTATTTTGTTGTGACCGAGCGCCTATTTAACTGTCTCTTATCTCTTGTAGATATCGAACTCATTTCAGATACTGTCCTGTACTTATTGTGGATACCGGGCTCATTAATCATTGAGCCTATGGCTCTTTGTGCACGTTAGTCACTCCGTTCATAACTCCTTTTATCTGGTCATGCATATCAATGTCATGGAAAGCATCATTTCATATATTATGCTATCAGTAACTTTCATTCAGTGTGCACAGTCATTTAGCATATTCATCGGATCTGAGTCTAGCATTCAACATACAGTTGAGAACATATTTCATATTGCACATTAAATTTGAAAACATTTCCAATACAATCTTGAATATCAAACTTGGCGGACCAACAACGTTGAGAATATCATAATCATATCAGTAATAGTTCAATATCTGAAAGTTCATAAAAAAAAAAAGCAATTCAAACATAGTGAGAAAATATTTAGGTTAACTCACAGTACGCTCCAGATAGTTATTGCCTTGACAATTCGGCAATGTCTGGATGTTGTCGATCTATTTGTGCTTCTATATCATGCAATACACACATAATTACACATTACTAACTTGTTTAATTAAATGAGTACTCAATCATACACATGTATATGTGTTATGTTCAATGCATGCTCAATTGACTATCCTGGATATGTGTCTTTATTCACAAGTCTTGATTATTAATTCATCATACCTTGTAATATATCTAGTTTGAAATTAGGTTTATGCCTTAAGTAAGTTTGGATACCCTCAATTCATCAATAATACATTCATCAATCCTTTCCTAGCATTATATATTCACACAATTTACCAATTCTCATTCAATCATATCTATTTCATTACTTATATCATTTAGATTGCATTTGCATTCATAAGAACATCTTTATACTATTAACAATTTATACTTCCCAAATTCATATACATTGATATCAAACAATCCATTCCTTAATTTATAACCTCAATTATCAACTTAAACTTATCAAACACTTAATCACTTAATCAAGCAACTTTCTAGGTTCATTTTAAGCCCCAGTCACGTTCTAATGCACCAAAGTAAAGCAACATACCCTTATATGGTTTAACACTCACATAAAACACATTTATTTTCACTTCAAAGCATTTCCATAATCCTAGGAAGGAACTAATACAATTCCCACGATCGTGGGATAGGTGAACCGAAAGTTCACCTTCATTTTCCTTAAGCTTTTCTTCCAAATTTTAACACCTTCATGATAGTCCATCAATTATACCTCATTTATACCTTGAAGATACTTCAATTCCTCATCAATTTATCTCTAATTACAATTCAAAATCATTCAATTGGTAACTCATAAACAATTTATCTTTTATGCATTAAAAACCAAACAGAAGCTATACATGTAACCCTAACTCTTTCCCATTTCAAGAACACTACATCAGCACCTTTCTTTAGCATAATTCACCTTCAACATAATTCAATTCTCGATCTAATTCATCCTTAAAACAACCTATAACCTAGGTTTTCCATGTATCAAAAACAAAACTAATTCATCCATTAAATTCCAAGCACACTTCATCATCAACCCTATATGCAATTCATCCCTAATCAATAATCATAAGTGTTATGCTCACATATTTCACAATAGGGCAATCAGTCACTTACTTGCTCAACTCAAAGTCCTCTCAATTAACAAGCTAACCAAGCCTTCCAAGTATTCAAGCCTACACCAAGAACAATATGGAAATAAAAGGGTTTCAATCACAAGATGAAGGCTGCAAAATTTTGGCAAAATTCAAGGTTATGGAGATTGTGGGGGTGTGTCGATAGTGAGGAGGAAGAAGAAGAGAGCATGTGTCCAAAAACATGGAAGAAGATGATCTTTCAAATGTGGGAATCATGGGGTACAGGTGTGTGGTGAGGGGTGAGACACATTGTATGACACTTGTCAAGTGGAGAGCTATATCATGTGTCTTCTTCTCATGCTTCCAATTGTCACCTGATGTTTGGTCCATTTGTCACATAGTTTCCTAGGCTACTTATCACTTACGTATTCACGCCATTTGTCATCCAATTAGCTAAGTCATTTGTCACTTATTCCCAATGCCACGTCACCATTTTATAAGTCTAATCAACCTAAATTTTCATGTATCAATTTATCTTACCCTTTGATATTTTTCCTAAACTAGATGCACACATCATTCCATCAATCACTCAATTGCAACATCAAATTTTCAAATGAATAATTATAATTCATTAAAACAAAATTCAGGACATAATTAACACATAAGTACATCATAATCAGTTAAAACCTTTCATACCCTGAAATATGTCAATTGAGTGCATATACTACCTTTACAATGTCTCCAAATTATGGTTCATGTATGTATGCGAATATGATACATGCAAATAAAATGCACTTCACATATTCTCATATGATATGACTCAATCTAACAATTAAAACCTTTAGTGTAGAAACGAGCTAATATAGTATATCTAGGAATTTAGTTTCTTTATCCAAACTTGATATACCTGGATACTCTTTTAAATTTAGTAGTGGCGGTTTCAGTTTTACAAACAAAATGACATGATTGATAGTGGTGTACTATGTGATGATTTATATAAATGAAACTTTGATATTGTTTACACTGAAACTTTATTGACTTTGAATTCCAATATTGCTATCAAACGTAGTTCAATTAATTATATATCTACTTACTTATGGAAAAAAAAACATTTGTAACACATTTTCAAATAATGATTTCAAAGATTAGTAAAGAATGAAATACTTCTTGAATTGGATTTTACTGATCTTAATATTTGTGTGAGTTGTATTAAAAAAACAAACAAAATACACATTAAAGAAATGAGCTACAAAAGGCACTCAACTTCTTAAAAGAATTCACACTAATGTGTGTGGATCATTTGCTATGCCCACTTTCAATAAAGAAAAATATTTTATCACCTTTATAAGTGATTATTCATGTTATGGATATGTCTATTTGTTACATGATAAATCTCAAGTTGTAAATACCTTGAAAGTTTATATTAATGAGGTTGAAAACTAATTAGATAGAAAGGTGAAAATAGTTAGGTCTGATAGAGGTGGTAAATATTACGATAAATTTGATAAAAGTGGTCAAAATCTTAGTCCTTTTACTAAATTCCTTGAAAGACATGGTATTTGCCTGCAATACACAGTGCTAGGCCCACCACAACAAAATGATATGGTAGAAAGGCATAATAGAACTTTGTTAGATATGGTTAAAAGTATGATATGCAATTCATCTTTACCCACTTTTTTGTGGACATATGTTTTAAAAACCGCCATGCAGTTGTTGATCAATAAGGTTCCTAATAATGCAGTTCTAAAGACTCGCTTTGAATTGTTGACTGAAAGGAAACCTAATTTAAGGTACTTACATGTTTGGGGTTGTCAAACATAAATTAGATATCATAATATGCACACAAAAAACTAGATACAAGAACAATCAGTGGTTATTTCATTGGTTATCTAAAAAAGTCTAAAAGGTATATATTATATTGTCCTAACCATATTACAAGAATTGTGAAAACTGGGATGTTAGGTTCATTAATATGGTGAGACTAGTGGGTGTGAAACATCATATATATTGGATATTCACGAAATGGGAGAGAAAGTCCCTATAGTTATGCACCTTTCTATGACTTGTACACCTACTAAAGTTTTTGTTCTACAAATTATTAAACCACCTAATAATCATAAAGAATAAAAATTAATAAACCTACTATTTATAATGAAATTGAACATGGAGTGACCACAACAAATAGCAATAAGAAGGTCTCAAAGAGAAAGAACACTAACTATTATGATGACTATATAGCATATCTATATGAGTCTAAAAATGAATTAGGAATTTAGACTAAGCCAATAACTTTTTCACAAGCAATGAGCAGTGAAAATTTTGATAAGTAGTTAGAAGCTATGAAGGATGAGTTCAAATATATGGCACAGAATGGTGTCTGGAATCTTATAAAATTATGAAAAAGTTATATGAAAATTAGTTATAAATGGGTCTTTAAGAATAAACGCGATTCTAATAGTAAATTAGAACGTTACACAACCAAATTAATAACTTAGAACATAACCAAATGGAATCAATTTCATATGCATCTATAGTTGGGAGCCCAACATATGCTCAAATATGTACGAGACTACATATAAGTTTTACATTAGAGATGTTAAGGAGATATGAAAGTAATCTTAGTTTGGATTACTGAAAGTTGCAAAGAGAGTTTTAGATATTTGTTGGGAATTAAAGAACACATATTTACGTTTTCAAAAAAAAAACATATTTACTTTTAGTAGGTCTGATCATCTTGAGGTAGTTAGATACTCAGATTCATACATTGCTGGTTGTGTAGGTATAAGAAATATACTTCTGGCTACATTCATGTGTTAGTTGGAAGAGTCATCTTATGGAAGAATGTGAAGCAGTCTGTAATTGTTAGATCTACTATAGAGGTTTAGTTAAGGCAAGCTTTGTGGTCATGATTCATGCTAAATAGCTGTGGAACTTTATTTCAGGACTTAGGATTATTAACAGTATAGCCAACCCATTGAAAATTTATTTTGATAATTTTGCAGCAATCTTATACTTTATCATTAAAAAGGAAGTTCATCAATGTAGAGTATCAATAGAGCATATTAGCACCGATCTTATGTTAGCTGATCATTTGATAAAAGGTTACCACCCAAAATATTTTATAGTCATGTAAAGAAAATGGCTATTATATGTTCTAATGATTATTATATAGTACTGTTGTATTGACTCTTATTATATATTTAACACTCTTTGCACATTAACGAATGTTTTATTTCTGAATTTTCTATTTTGTTCATCTTTATGTATTTAATTGCAGTGCATGATGTTGAGAGCATAACCAAATGGCAAATCACATTATGTACTTTCTATTTATAATCATGATTAAGTAGAAAGGCTAGTATAGTGGTATATGGAAGGGAGTATGTTGAATTATTAATGTATAACCGTCATGACCCTTATTAATCTTATACTTGACTATGATTATTGAAGATACTGGTGTATCTAAATGATGACAACTATACATTATAATTGTTTAAATTATTGACCTAATAGATTGCATAAAAGTTACATGAGTCAAGTTAGAAAATGTTAGAAATTAATCCTTTAAATAACTCATGTATTAAAAGGTAGTTAGGGGATTCAATAATTTATTAAAGGTCCTTTAGGCTTTTAACCCATTATAATGGGGAGCTTTAAAATTGATTGATAGTTGTCATTTTTTAAAGTATATTAGAGTTCTGTCTTTGTCTAATTAATTATTTTTTGTCACAAAATATACTTTTTAATCATAGAGGAGTAACCTTATCAGTTATTCCATAATTTATCCTCAAAAAGTGAGATACAAAGTTCAAGTAAGAAATTTATTGTGAACCAATTCCACATTACTAAGTAATAGAGAAAGGTTAGTATTTGAAAACTTTGTCTTTGAATGAGAATAAAATTCTGAAAATTACTGAATATTTGTGATTTGCTCAATTTTTAGATTCTATTACATTTTTAAAAAAAAAGTTATGCTTACACATTTGTCACATTAAAGGGTCTCTAGGATAGGCCAAAGGAACAATTATCCCGAAGTTGGCTCTAAAATGAGTATCACTGTGTTAGGGTGGTCAGTATATCGCATTTAAAAGTTACGATATTTCAATCTCTTTAGTTTATAGACAACACTGACCTCGTAAGAGGCTAAATAACTAGAACCAAGTTTATCATCTAATTCATAATCCTAGCTATCGGACATTAAACAGTTAAAGTTTTGGTAAGTTTCCTCTTTCTTGACTTTTTAGGCTTAACAATCAACCCAAGCGCATGGGCAACCAAACGAAAAGCAGTGAGTAAATTTCCTTTGCGAAGGCTATTTTCAACACACACTATGATTCAATGGTTGAAATAAAAAGCTAGTGAGGCATAAAGAAAAGAGTGAAGTCATACGGAAAATGTCAAGTCGTGAGGAATTCTCACCAAATCAATCAATGATCCCCCTTTTAACGTTTTGGTGGTGTGGTGTGGTCAAAGTTACAATTACAATTACAATTACAATTTCAAGCATTACACATTCCATTCACACAAGAACGAAAAATGTATATGAACAGAATTTGTTGCTCAACTGACACAGCTATCAAAATTCGGTCAATCTAATATTGCTTTCAGCAAAACTCGTCTCTCAACACTCAATACTGCTAACTGCCTTTTCTCTTTCCTTGTCAAAGGCGCATAAATACGGGGCGGGTTCGTCACCCCGTCACTATTCTAAAGTAAGCATTCATGCTATTACAGCTAAAATACAAACTTCTCCTCCTCCGTCCCAACTGGGAGAATTCTATCTTTCACTTCAGTGAGAGCAGAAGCTGCTGAGTCACTTATGCCTAACAAGTATTGAAGACGGGACAGCTTTTCTGGTGCCGGATCAGTCCTCGAATAAACAGTATATAAATCAGCCAACTCTTCCGGCACCTCCCATGTCAATGGCTGCGCAGGCACAGCTTTGTCGCAGGCCAGCAGGTCATTAAGAGTGGAAACCTGAAAACAGAGAAAAACGCATCAAACATAGCACTCACACAAATACAAATATTTAAAAGTTCGCATGCTGAAAGCACTATTTATGAAGTCGGATACGCTAAGTTAATGATCAAAGCAAAGCATTAACAAAATTCATACCACTCCTTGATGATTTCTCTGCCTCAGAAGTGCAACTGCCTGTATCAGTGAGTTTGATAGCCTACTCCTTGCAAGCTCATGAACAACACCTTTGGCCTTTTCAGCATTTATGCTAAGATCTGCTGGCATTTTCGTATACACCTCCTCCTCATTGAACTCTCCAGTTCCTGATGAGAAAATTTCATGCACTGTTTTTTTGAAAAGGTTCTCTCTCAAGCTCTCAGATATCATGCTATCCAATTCAACATTTGCCTCCTTTAATTCTCTTATCTGTGTTATATTAAGTCTCCCACGGTTGATGGCAGTTTCAAGTGCAGCTGACATTTTTGTTGTTGTGATGCTCTTTATTACCTTTTGAGCATACTCTGGGGGTAGACCAACTTGCTTTTGCAACTCTGTAAGCTGTTCAACCCTGGCTTTCGTCAATTGTCCATCAGCTAAAATCACCTCAGCCTGCTGCCTGAAAGCCTGCTCAGCAAGGCCCCTGTGGACTTCCACAATTTCCTTGGAAGATAAACCAAGAATACCACCTAGCTGATTCAATAAAAGGAACTCTGAATCATCCTTCTTTGTTGTAATCTGAGCCCCAAATGGGATCCTGGTGACTTCCCCAGTCAGGCAATAAAGCAAAAAAGTTTTATATAGGTCACTCCTGTCTCTTTCAGAAAGATCGTCTTTGAGATTTATTTCCGTCTGACCTGGTTTCCCCTTTTTTTCAGCAACTTCCTCACTAGGTCTTATTTTCTTAAGCGTCTCAATGGATGCCCACTCCTCATCGTCCCACTCCTCATCGTCCCACTTTTGTTTCTCCTCCTGCTTTATAGGTTCTTCAACTGGGGTATCAGTAGATTCACCTTTTATGTCGGCCACTAATTCTGTAACAACCAATGTATTGAATGCAATCATTTTCTTTAGTTCTTTTGCAGTCTCATTGCGGCTGCCAGCTGCCCTTGCTCGCTTTATATAATTTATGAAAATCTTTCGGACCTGGAGATTAAGAAAAATAACATCAAAACAAAGAAAGCAATCTCAATATGTAATTATACCTTGTCCATAAGCTACAGTATATACACACCGCCTTGCTGGCAATAGACATGGCAGCTTCCCGTGTTAATCGTAAACCATGTGCAGCCTTTCTAACAGCTTTCTTGACATCTATATCATAACCATCAACACCTGAAGCAATAGCCTCTTTAACCACCTGAAATGACAACCATGTTAATCACGTGAAGTCAGCGTAGAAGCCAGCAGGTGTATAGCAGCATGCAAAGTAATCTAACAGCACCTCTTGAACATCTTAGTCCATATAGACCGGAAAAGCAAAGTAAGAAGAAAAGGAACGCAGTGCTCCGATACATGTCAGATTATATATGACAAAATAAAAGTATTAATATTAAAGACTATAAACCCAAATCAAGAATCAACATTGCAAATTACATGAAGATGAAGTTTCTGTACCCTGCAGTGCAGGTTTAATGGTCATCTAAAAGATATTTCAATTTCCACAACTGTGTCAGAGAGAAAAAATTAGAACATACAAAGCAAGACTTCTTAAGAAGATATATTCATATGATATTTAAAATCCTCTGTTTCCATGAACAACTAACACTTTGAAACCATAATCAATGTTGGTGTCCCCTGCCCCATAAATAGCATAGAACTGCACAAGCAGTCATGTGAACCTTTTTTGGTTATAGTTGATTAAAGTATAGACGTTCCATGCTTCCTTGTTTAACAAATTGTCTAGTTGCAATCAATTTGTAGCTATTTTTGTCAATTTTTATGAAGTGACCCCATATCAGGATCTTAGCATCTTTCTAAGCACTACAAACTCCTAATACCCACAACACAGAATGACAGAAATTTTATTACAATGGCATTTTTGCTTGATCTTTTCTCAAAAAAGCCCCAACAACCACGCTTATATACTCCTAATTCCTTGTAACACATGATCGTCAATTAATCAGGAAACTCCTATAATCAGGTGGAAGATAACCATTGAAAAGGAAATCAATTGATCCAGTATACACTAATCAACATTAAGGTATAAAAAGATTGTCAAAAGAATAAACATGGATGTACTACATACCTTTTCAAATAAACCACCACAGACATCAGAGTGAACTGCATCAATAGTTTGCTGAGGAATACAAAGCATGACTCGCAAACGGGTCAGAGCAGTAACATCTTGTTCACTCAGTTCTCCATCTGATACACATTGCTGAAGCTTTTGCCGATAAATTTCTATAAACCAAAGAGTTGTATTCATCACTTTCTCAACCAATGAGAGTATTCATCACTTTCTCAACCAATGAGAACAATCACAACAAGCCACAATAAATTCTACAGCTGACAGTTCGTTTAACAGTCACAGGCTTACTCAATATTATCCATTACCTTCATGAATCTCCGTGGCTTTTTGAGGATCAAAGTACAGCTCCTCACACAGATTTTGTAGAAAGGCAGCTTTACTATCTGCCATTTCCAAATCACCACTAGAAACAGCTTGTGCAAGCCGTTTACGATATACCTTTGAGGTAACATCAAGTGTGATAGTTTCTGCCTCCCTTTTACCTAAACCAAATATGTTCCTCAATTGGTTCAAAGCAGCAATCTACAATCAGAGAAAAAACAGAAAGGTCAACTCGCATGCAGCATGAAGACTGCAGATTCCCAGTAACGACAGTAAACACCAATAGAACAAATATCATCCATGTCATAGCTAAAAGTAGATAACAGTAAAATTCAGACGTAAACTTCTACATAGAAGATTCAATAAACTGGTGATCCGAACTAGAACAATCATATGGACAGAATATTTAAAGATAGGGGTGTTAGGACAAAGCCCGTTGTCTTTCCAAAGGTTCTTTCCAAAGTTCATACGTAAGAGGCCCAGTTGAGGTTCTATGCACACAAGTACCAAGGAAAAGAGGGTGCTTAAATAAATATAATCAGTTCATTTTAATTTCCACATTACATCAAGGAATATAAGAAAAACAAGAATAAAATCGACGATCATACACTAATAACCAACTAGCTCTTTCACATTTTAGCATCTCCTGTAAACTCCAAATCGCTAGCTATGCCTAGCATTAACCCACAACAAATTCACATTAAGGCAGATTCTTAACTCTACCCCGCCATTAGGATCAAGCATGATTAAATGTCATACAGTCTGGGCCTAGGCAATCTAGACATTAGGCCCCACACAAATAGTTTTCTTAGCCTAATCGAATATCCAGAAAACAGGTAGAGAAGGTGCTGCAGGTACCATAAGCCAAGGGACTACACACGTTGTAGCTTTCTATCCACTGACAATGCAAGTATATGAAAAATGACTTAAGAACTGGTTAAAATGACAGTTTTGTCAGCCAAATCAAGTACAAATAGAACAACATTCCAGCCTAGCTTCCACATAATGTTCACAAACACAAAGAGAGGAAAAGTGAATGTCTTTACTACTGATTCCAGATCAAGGCGGCCATAGCCATTCTTTCATCCATCAAAACATAAGGATAATATAGTACACACAGAGTTAAGTTTCAAACAAATCAGAGCAAGACTAGCAATTGGTCACCTTATTCTCCAGCATACGACCACCAGATAAGGCATCTGTTACATACGCTCTGTATAGTAGCTTCAATTCATCCATCTTTCTCTCGTTATCATATTCACCGCCTAAGAAACATTCCAGCATGTTTTGAAAACATCAAACTAGCTTTGTACACAACACGAAACAAATTATGTTTTATCCAAACCTAGCAAAGATACAGGACCGGTCCCACGGGCAAAGGAATCTGCATCTGCATGGTTCATCAGTGAAATAAGCTTGCTGTTGAATGCCAATATCTTATCAAGCTCTTCCACAGCTTGTGTGATACCGTTTCTGTAAAACCAAACTACATTAATAATTCAATGTTTTTTTCTCTTTTCAAGAGGCCTTGACTTATAATCAAATGCATTTGTGCAGAAGTGTTATTAGTCATACACTGCTCTTGTCCTTGATTTAAGTACATCAAGTGCTGCCGAAACATTTTGCTCTATCAGAGTTCTTGTATGTTGCCTAAATAGGTCTTCTGCAAGCTGTAAGAAACAAATCATTCCATGTCAAAACCAATTAAAAGAAAACACGAAAAATTTATCAAATGTCAAAGTTTTGATTTCCAGGAGAGGTACCTGATCAGAGAGTCGATACTTGAGTTGTAATTGTCTAAGATTAAGAAGTTGCTCCACACCAAGATCTATTTGAAAACAAAGATTAGAACATAAGGTAAAGGGAACGCTGGAATTAAGGAATTTATAACTTGCCTACTAAAATTATTAAAGAAAGCTTTCTTGTCTAACTGTCTAACAGCAACAAGATGGAAGCCAAGGCAGAGATCAACACATATTGTCACTTCTCCATGCTAAGATTTTGGGCCATTTGTATTGCCTCAACCTACATTCCTTTCACTTCCTAACCCCTTTTATGCATTACTATTACAGATTTACACCTATAAAATATAATACATCAGCAAAAGCAGATGGATTAGTAAATATTGATGCTAAAGAAATATAAAGCATTGCACTGAGCAATAACGAAACCCTAAAAGAGAAGTCGGTTAACAAAGGAAAAGCACCAGATTCAAGTTTAGCCAACTCTACATCCTAATCTGCTTAGTATCATCAGCCTCTAATGTAGATAAGGTTGCTAACAAAGAAGAACAGTAACGTTAAAGACCTTAAGCCAGATTGCATTTACCTCGGCCAACTGATTTCAACATTGAAGCATAAAGCCTCTGAGCATTATCACGGATAGCAATCTCAACCTGTCACAAATCAGAATCAAGCGGGAAGAAAAGTTGTTAAGACCAAGTCCATTCTTAGTACTGATATAATACATACATAAATCTAGCCTTATGGTAACAAAGCTGTATTTTTACCAGCAAAAATAAGATTGAATACATTAGAAATAGATATTATTGATAAAAACAGATACCTGAGAATCAGTGACCTTGAAAACACGCTTCCAAGGCAGAAGAAATGATGACGCTTCTCCAAATACTAGATTTGAGACATAGACCAATTTCTGAAATGCCTGCACTGGAGGATCAGTACTATGGTCAAGCAACATGCCTCAGTTTAAAAGCTGCCATAAGCCACTCAAGGGGTAGTAGAATCACAAATAATTTACCCGACGCTGCTCCACACCACCATCACGATCTCCGGTTTCGAGCCTTTGCCTGAAAATCCGTCTACCAATCTAAAATCCAACATATAAACATCAGCATTTTGTATTTTTTCTTGTAAGAAAATACTCACTCTTCAAGCATTTTGTATGTTTCCTTGTAATATCAGCATTTTGCATGCTTTCTTGTAAGAAAATACTCACTCTCTTAAGGAATTACATGTGTGCATATAAATAGCCTAATAATACCTCCATGTGCATTGCAGCTGCATCTGGATCATCAATGCCCAAAGCATTTTTGAAGTTGATTATCGTTTCAACTTCATTGCCTTTAAGATCTTCTCCTCCGGGAGGGAGAACAGAGGTCACAAACCTAAGTGGAAGAAACAAAATATACAAACAATTTGGGAAACTAAATGAATCACAGAATGAAAACAGAAATATAAACTCAAAAAGAATACGAATGAACAAGTTTTGCAGGAAAATAACCAAAAATCCATGCCCGGTAATCTAAAACCAGAGCTTAACATTGTTGCAAGATACAACCACTAGCAAAGAATAAAGGGAGTGAAAAACAGTTGAATTAAACTCACCGACAGTATAAATCACAAAGCTCTTCGTTAAAGGCAGAATCTTGCTTACTCACTCCATATCTGAAAGACCAAACGATTCAGAACTATTAAGAAATCACGCATCATTATTCACAACAACTCTGAACCCAAATAAAATAAAATAAACAAAAAGTAAAAAGAATACTTTCTAGCGATTTCTTCAACATCCTCTTTTTTAATCTCTTTTGGATCGTCGAACCCAGCCACAAAATTATGTAAACTAGCAGCCGCAACCTCTGGCACACACGCATTCAAAGCATACACCATGGCACCGCCGGCGGCTCCAGCAACTGCAGCGCCGCCCAAGGCCAAACTCCGAGAACCGCCAAACCTAAGCCCCAACCCGTAGCCAGCAGCCAACGCGCCGGCAAGAATTACGGCGGAGCCGGCGACTCTGACAGACGGCGAAAGGTTGTCGACCAAGGGCTGAACCCCAGTGAGCTCCCTCTTGCCTCCAAAGACATCAGAAGTAGACGGCGACGATGATGATGGATTGGAGACCTCATCGGAGGGTGGTTCCGCTAGGGAGGAGGCCGAGACTCTAAACCGGTGGCGTTTATGGAGGGAGAGAGAAGATGCGGTTGAAGTGAAATGAAAGAGAAACGGACGAGAGGAAGTGGAAGGGACTGAGATGAGGGAAGGATTCATGGAGGTCGTTTACAAAAACAGCAGTTGAAGATTGAGAAGGAAAATTGGCTATAGGGTTTAACAACGAAGAAGAAGAAGAGATGAGGATAAAGAGAGAGGTCAGATCGGGAGAGAAGAAGGGTTGACAATCGAACGACGACGTTCTCAGCTTTTGTTTGTTTACGTATCTACATTTATTCTCCTTGGGCTCCAATCCAATACTCATTAAAAAAACAGCCATCGACGAAGTCGATTATTCAAAGACCAACAACCTTACAGCCCAACATATAAACTTCTTCTACTCGACACGTATGGACTTATAGACCCATATGAACAAAATATGTATATATGCACTTAAATATTAAAATAAAATAAAATAAGAGAATATTAATTTAAATATGTATTAAAATAAACATAAAAATAATAAGTTATGTATTAAAATAAACCCAAAAATAATAAGTTTTTCTTTCTTCGAATCTGATATGAAGTCCAATCTACGTAAGTTATGACGACATGTTGGAAGGATTGAGGCGAAGAATTCTAGGCTCTCATATGTTGGATTGGATCCATCAATGACAATGATGGCCACAAAAGGACTGCAATCAACTAACAGCTACTAATCAAACGGAATCAGATCTTCTGACTGTATTATTTTGTTTTAACTCTGTTTATGTCTTTAAAATGATATCATTTTATATATAAATAATTTTAAAATAAAATCATTTTGAAACCAAATTAAGATTAGATCAGATTAACAAAGTGCCAAGGATCTAAACCTCTAATTATATAGGCCTAAGTTAGGGTTCCACCTCCTTCTTCTTCTCCTTTTTCCCTCTTGTCTCTGGTTTTAAGGTTGAGAGAATTCCCACGTGTGAGAAGCAAGTTTTGCTTCAAAATTTTTGAGCTTGAAAATGTGGTCTTGAAAGAGTTTGCCGTCAAATCCTTAGCCGCAATTTGTTGAATCTAAACTTCCATTCCACATCTAACATTCTTGGGCAACTAGGCATATAATCCACTTTTATCATACTTAATTAATGTCTTGTCAAGGGTTTCATAATTAAATCAGATTTAGTCTTCGCTGAACTAAAGTTAGATGTTCAACTTTTACTTATGTATGCAATAGTGTTAAATATTCGATATCAGTGCTAACCCGTCTCAGAAAATACAAGAGGGGATTAATCTAAGCGTGGTAATAACTTAAAGATGTTACCGACAGTTCAGGCCATCAAGAATATCTCGTGAGTTAATTAAAAAAAACGAATCAAAATAATTTTAATATATCCATTATGTTTGAGATTGATTATAAGATTATCTACTCAAGAAATTACTTCCAACACTGTTTTGCTGAAATAAGAAAAAGACCATCTGCCATGAAAATTTCAGATATATCAAAACTCAATATTTAACGAGGTGAAGAAGATAAAGATGAAACGTCACCTTCTTATCAAGCTATAGGTCCAATGACAATCCATACTGTATAGATAATTAAGAAGAGGCATTAACCGTCAGCACTCTTTTCAATCTCCTTTTTAATTGAGAATGGTTTTGAAACCGAATACGAATCGGAAGGAAGTGATCATGAGAACTGTAAGCCAAAAGCGATGTGTCTGAAATCACCCAAGAGATTTTACATCCACACCCATCGCCATTGATGACGGGCAAGAACCATAAATTTCGCTACTTCACCACCAAAACTCATTACGTCGTACTAAAAGTCAGCATCGTCACCTGTATATCAGCCTAACTTGAGCATGCTTGTAACTGCATGAGCTATTAGTTGTGCTGAATTCTTTCAGTAATATGTGGCACATATTTTGTCCAGAAAATGCCGGGGTAGGAGTCGGCAACCCTCATACATTAATTGTAGGTTTAGTTCGGTACAATATTTAAGTGAGCAATGATTACAACAAAGTAGGCATTTAGTTTTTTTTTGTGACGTTCTAAAAATTATTGCTATAAGTGACCATATTGCGATGATTTTTTAAATCATCATTAAAATTAAATCTTTAGCAACTAATTATGAAAGTGTCACAAAAGGATCAACATTTGGTGATAAATGACAAAAATCGTCTTCAAATGGTGAATATTTAGTGATAATTCTCTAAAATTATCACAAAATGGTCCACATTGAGGGACAATTTTAAACATTCGTTGCTAAATAAACTTTTGGTGATGCTTTTCAGAAGTCTTCACCATAATCTAGTAAATATTTGATGACCAATTTCTGAAATCATCACCAAACGATTCACAATTGGTGACGATTATGTAAAATCGTCACTAAAAAGATGTTTGGTGATAATTTTCATAAATCACCACCAAAGATTTGTAGATATTTAAC
>JANIJH010000008.1:6786848-6814548 GCA_024520975.1 Erythroxylum areolatum
TCATTTTATTATTACATTATATGATCGTAGCCATTAGAAGGGGAATATTTCATGGTTCTTGGAGGTGCTTCCATTGTTAGAACGTAGTAATCATATTCTTAAAGCCTTCTTGATGCATCTTGGTTCTTATTCATTCTTTGCAGATGATTATGTTTATGACTACTATACTGTGAAGGATGGCATGGACTTATGTGATCAGGAGGCTTCAAGCCCATTTCCTCTGTATGAAGTTATATTATTCTCTTTACAATTTTACCTTGCTCTTTACCATAATCATCATTAAAAGTGCTATATCTCCCATCCAGAGTTCAAGTTGAGGATGAGGACTTTTATGATGGACTTGATGATGAGTCTGAATTTGACAGTGGAGATTCAAATGGTAGACTAGACTTGCTACTTCCTATTCCATATTTTTGAATTCCTCCTTCCTGACATATCTATTCTTTCTCTTTGGTTGCACTCAGTTGAAGCTCATCCACGAAATGAATATCCTGACGAGACATCTGATGAGGAAGAAGAAGTTGAGAGTTCAACATCTAGTAATGAATCAGAAGAGCGAGAAAGTGACAGTTGTAGCACCAAATCTAATGAAATAGAAGATTTAAGGCATCACTTGTCTTTAGCTGTAGATCCGTTATATGATGATGAGATTTCTGACTATGTAGATGGAGGTGATGTTGATTACAATGTTGACGGTGATAATTTTAATTGTCATGGTGAGAGTGGAGATGATGAAAGTTGGGAATGAGTTTGTTGGTCGAACATTGACGTACGAACTACAGATTTTGGTTCACGAACTTGTTCCAAGTATACCAATTTGACGTTAGTGATATGATCAATTTTTGTTAGATAATTAACTCGAACGTGTTCTGCCATGCAGTGATCAGTTCTCGATACTCAAACAATGAGGTCTAATCTCACGTAAGTATGGCATTTTGTGATCTTTAGGGCAGGGTATCCTTCTGCATCCTCTCGTCGGTGAGAGAATTTTGGACCAGGTTATAAATGTCTCAATGGCAGCCTTGTTGCTCCAAGCGATGCCTCAAGTTTACGATTTTTTATCATGAAGTTTGAACACATGGTTTCTAAATATCTGTTTTTAGCCATCCACGATAATACCTTCTCTTTGGTGCATAACTTTTATCCGAAGCTAATTACATTTTGGAATTAGTTAGTAGTGAACATAAAGCATTGAAGATGGCAGTGAGGCATCCTTGATAGATTGGATAGGAAAATTGGTCAATTCGTAGATTTATTCTGAATGAAACCCAAGTTTTTCAATTTTAGCTATGGGGTTTAGGTTTTTCATCTCCCCACCAATTCTTAGAACGATCAAGTTTTTCTTCTATAATGCCAAAGAGAAGGGAACAGATCATAATAACCTGTGTTTATCTTGTTTCAACAACATTCATCCATCCAATTTCTTTATGTCTCTCTTTCTCCCTGTTCCCACAACATCCATCCACAATAATCTGTCTTCGTTGTTTATAGCTTAGACATTTTTTAATTTTATTGTCTATTTCATATTAAGATTTAGAAAGAAGTCTAAACTTAATAGCGAATGTTATTAACTATTATAATTATTATTGTTCATGAGATGATACAAAATCTCCTAAGTTCACTAATGGAGATTTATAAGGATGCTTTTAGTGATCTTGAGGTGCTAATTACTATACGTCAAAGAGACAAACTGAATCCACTTATATATTTTTTTCATCTATTTTCACTTGTTGAAAATTAGTCCTCACTTTATTTTGTTTGCAATGTTATTTTTGTTATCTTAAAGTTACTTGGTGGGGTCAATTCTAAAGTAATGTTTCGTAATTACAAATGCTTGTAATATAAATTTTGAGTCAATATGTGTAATCGGTGTGAAAAATAATTATAGCACATTTAAATTCACTCATTTTAAGAAAAGAAATAGATTATAATACAAAAGATTGAACGACTTGACGTTTGTTCAATAAAATTTAAAACTTCAAAAAAAGGCATATTATTATCAATTATTAAGTGAATACATTGTTTAATATTTTTTAATATTTTAATATTATTTATTTACTATAATTTTTAATAGAAGTAGTTCCGTAGATTCAATTTACCTTGGTCATATTAATTTTTTGGTGAATTGGATTTAAGAGGAACCATATTTGATAGATGAGAGTGAATTAAAAGATAAAGAGAAAGTATTGATATATCATTAGTGCAATGAATTTAAATAAGGATGATGACGAAGATTTTCTATCAAATGAGAATTGATATCAATACAATTTAAGCAAAATTTTTGATTGAATGAATTTTCAAATTTTTATTTTATTATTTTCACTTATATATTTGTTGCATATGTTAAAATTTATATTCTCGACGAGATAAACTCTTATTGTAATATTTAGAAAATCATGAATCTGTATAATTCTTTTTATTAAATGTTTTAATATAACTATTATTTATTATATAATGAAATGTAACATTTAAATACTTTGTATTATTATTAATTTTATATATGATGATAAATAATTATTTTATATTAATTATTATTATTGTCTACATGTGGAATGTGTGAAAAGTAATATTAATAAAAATAAATAGATTATTATTATTTTAAATTTCAATTTATTATAAATTTTAGATACATGACTGTTGTAAAATTATAGATTATATAATATAAGAATTATTTTCTAAATTTTAAAAAATTTAAAAATTATTTTATAATTTTAAAAAATTACCGAACGAAAATCTTGTACCAAAACTAACTTCAATAGTATTCGCGTATTGCCGACACGTACAAATATTCATAACATTCCCTAAACCCCTTGCCTTAAGGTGGAAGAAATTTTTTTTCAAACTTGCTGTCAAAACCAAGCTTTTGTAATCTTTTTGGCAGATTCTTGTACGTCTTGGCAGATTTTGTTTGCTTTTTAAAATCAGTAAATCACAAGTTATAGTCCCACAAGAACAGTCAAAACGCTCCTGCCAATTTCGTCAGTGTACTGGTCTAATCTCTGGTAATGCAAACAAGAGTTCCATTCCATTTCAGAAAAAAAAAAAAATCAAAATCTAATTCAATCGAAGTTGTGTAGGTTCCTGGTTCCCACCCAATTCAATCGAATCTGGTTGTCTTTAAAAAGAGTCTGAAGGTTTATTCGGATTCTTGTAACTTTACACGCCAATGACCGTTTCCACACCCCAAGCTATCAACTTTACCATCTTCTCCAGCGAATTTCATCGAGAACTTTGCCAACAATCCAAAGACGCGTCATTTAAAGATTTGTCCTTTAATGGCGTCTTCTGATTCCGGTCATCAAAGCCCACCTAATTCTGTCTCCCCCATTCCAGTTGACCTCTTTGTCTCCAAGAAACATCCGGGACTTTCTCGTGGTGAACTGGGTTTTGCCGATTCTTCGGGCAACATACTTTTCAGGGCACGCAGCGTTGTTTCTTCTCCTAAAACCAGATCGAGTCGTCGGAATAAGAAAAGAATAGTTCTTGACGCCTCCGGAAATCCAATCTTCTCCATCTACCCCCAAGAAGTCAGTTTTTTTATCATCCCCTCTCTTCATTTATCAACTGCTCTTGCGTAGAGTGCATAGAAACTACGAAACATTGAAGAGATCGTAGTCTTATATAAGTATTGTTTGCTGAAGAAATTAATTCAATAGTATTCTGCAATCTACTTCATTTTGAAAAGAAAAAGTTACCTGCTTGTTGAGCAATTGTTAGGAATGCAATTTTAAAATTCTATGATCGTTCACGTATTGGGTTCAGTTGCTTACATTTGCATGTGCTTGTAACGTATATGAATTTGAATTGAACGAGCATTAGACCGTTAAAATGTTGTGCAGCTGCTAACTCAAGATGGTAGTTGGGCGATGGCATTTGAAAGTTTTGAGTGTATTTTAGAGAATGCTGCAGGTACTATGAGAGAAATTTTACCATCTTCAACCCGTAGTTATTGGAACTAGCAGTAATTGCCAATTTCTGAACGTTCGTAGCATAGCAGCTAAATTGAAGCAAGCTCTACAGTTTCCAAATTTGTTACCTTAAGTAGCCCACTTTTATAAATGCCTTTCTAGATAAGATTTTTGAGCAGATTTTGGATAGCAAGAAGAAGCTTTCAGTTTTTGACATCACTTGAAAAGTAACTGCCTATCCCTATGCTTTAGAATGGATCTTGGCAAGCTTTTAAATGGGCTGATGGAGGGGACAAGGACCTGGTGTTTAGAGTGCAAAGGACATTGAATAACTTCACTAGAACTGAGCTAGAGGTCTTTCTTGTGGGAGAAACTGCCGAGGAGCCAGTGGCCGACTTTAAAGTGATAGGTTTTCCATTCCAAAGATCTTGTACCATATATAGAGGCGATTCTATTCTTGCCCAGGTACTCCCAATGATCACTTGTATCTCAAGTGTGGTATAATAACTATATTGTCTCTGTTAAAAAAATGAAGTGTTTGCCTTATATTTGTTCCTTACAACCATCAGGTATCCTTGTCAATAGCTACTAAGCTTTCATAGCATCAAAAACTTTTGCAGTATTCTTCGAGTATAATAATTGTTCTTTTGCTTCTAGATATTCTTACAATGACTTGGTAGATTGCAATAGCTTGTACCAGATTTCAGATTTTCATAGCTCAATGAAATTGTTGACTGTTATCTACGTTGAGTTTATTAAAGTCTTCTGTTCTCGTATACACTCATTTATAGCACCTGTTAAAGTTTTTGTACTCTGGCCTTTTTCTTCATCTCCTTCCTCTTTTCAATATACTTCAAGAAAGATTGCATAATTGTGCACAAAAACGGTGGCTGTACAATTAGGAACATACATACTAGTTTGTGATGTATTAAATTATATCTGGTTCACAATTTAAGCTCTGGAGATGTTCCAAGAGTCGATACTGGTTTCCTGTGAGACCTCATCTGACGCTGAAACTCTTATCTATGTTTGTTTCATCATAATTTGCTCTTTTCATATCTGACAACATACGGCCGACTTACTTCGCAGTTGGTGCATATGTTTTGACGCCTAGCTTTACAGCTTTTGCAAAATCATGCAATTAGATTACTTCTGAAATTGTGTCAAACATGTTTTCCTTGCCAAATCAGTTTCCAGAATATTATTTTTCATGTGCACTTTAGATTAATTGGCTTGTAAATATTGAAGAGACTTTATTTGTTACATTTGATGCAGACCAGTCTCATGTACAAGCTTCACCAGATTTTTGTTGGGAGGAGCAAATTCCGATTAACCATATTTCCGGCTGCTGTGGATACTAGATTGATTGTGGCTTTGACAGTAATATTCTTGAATTCATGAATATGGTTCAACTAATATTCCATTAATGTTCCAACTTTATTGAAGTTGTGTCTACGCCTAATTTATATGTTGTTTTCCCTTTTTTTGCTTGTGATATTAAAAGCATATGTGCTTTCTTCTTCTTGTTAATTTTATGCTTTCCCTTGTTTGCATTAGTTCAAGCTTGTTGGAAGTAGTCTCTATGAACTTGCAACTGTTAGTTTGCTCCAACCTTTTCATATTTATAGGAATTAAGAATTTTTAATGATGTGAATTTTTAATGGATTTTATTGAATTGAAACACAAGATAATTCAATGCAGGTTGAACCGTTTAAAAATTAATGATCCCGAGCTCAATTATCCTTGAACATCCTAAAATTCGGTCAGGTCGAGCTAAAAATTAGATGTAAGACTTGAGTTTGGTTCGAATTTGATTAAGTTTGGGCAACCTGAAACTTGATCGGGCTCAAATTCAACTCGATTATTTTTTATATAATATTTAAAAAATAATATCATTTTTGCTTAAAATAACATTATTTATTTTAAAATTTACGAGTTTTGGGTCAAGTCAGATTGGATAACCAAAACTAGCCGAAGTTTGATTGAAATAAGCCGGGTTTAATTGCCAAGCCTATCTATTTACAATAAAAATATATGTTTGTTATATAAAATTGCATGAGTTATTTGGTGTAATTAATCTTTTTAGGCTGCGGTAGCCAAGTTCTAAAAAGTATAATGTTTAAATCACATGAGATCAAATTGCACAAGTCGTTATTATCGTTTTATTTTTAAAAATAACTAATCTAGATAATGTAAAAGTTATAATATATTTATACGTTATATTAATAATAAATAACAATAAAATTGTAATTAAAAATTTTATAAAATGTAAAATGTAAAATTTAAATTTTATTACTATAAGTTTCTCAAATAATTAATAATAATAATAAAAAATATAAACAATTCAGTATCATATATAAATTAATCAAATATTACTAATATAACAATTAAACTTAATTCTTAAACTAAATCACACTAATTAAATTTAACTTATATAAACAATTTAAAATAATTATAATAAATTATTAATTTAAATAAAATTTAATTAATTTAATTCAAATTTAAAAATGAGATGAATTATATAATAAATAATATCTAATTAGTCCATATATATATATATATATAATATTTTTATTTTTATTTTTATCTAAAAATTATTTTTAAAAATTAATTAAAAAAAAGACTCTTTAAAAATTCTTGCAAGGTAGTTACTTCAATGTCCGAAATTTATTTACAGAACTCAAATAATTCAGGCATGAATTTGGCCGACCCATATCATTCGTCGAAATGACGCATCGGGCCTTAATGCCAAATTACGTGGCGGTCTCTAACTCGCGACTCCACTTGACTATAGTAGTCTCTCCTGTACCCAGAACCTAACCTTCTCCACCGTTAAGCTTTGATCACTGCGGAGAAGAGGATACGAAATTAGGGTTTGTTTTGTACAGTTAGGGTTTAGGTTTTTTGAAGAAGAACCAGCAGGAAAACGTCGTGTCATCGCGGTAACGAGGGCTACCAAGAATGGGGAGACCGAAGGGAGAAGGTGGCAGGAGCAAGTCACGACCTTCAAGCAGCAGGTAGCGTCTATGTCCTTAAATTCTCCCTGTTTTTTGTTTTTGTTTAATGTTTCAATTTCAACGATTATAAATGGAAATTGATCTCGGCGTTAACTTATGAGATGTTTTGTGTTGTATAGCCTTGCCGCTTCTTTGTTGCCATCGGGTTCTGTGGCCACCGCTGGGTTCGGTGGCTACGTGGGTGGCTCCCGGATTGAGACATCTCTCGCTCGCGAAGAATCCGCTCCCTTCTTGGTGAACCTGCATGATATTTTCTCCTGATTTTCTGATTTTTAATTGATAATTTAGTTATTATTGTAACTACTGCTACTACTAAATTGGAGTATTATAAGTGGCACGAGACTGCACGATGGATTATGGAGCTTTCTTACTCATTGGGTGCTGTCTTTTGGTTTTTGGAAATTTTAGGACATAGACAGTGAAGTGGCGCAGCATTTGAAGAGGTTGGCCAGGAAGGATCCTGTTACCAAGGTTTAGTCTTTCTTTTTTTTTATTGTTCTGATCTTTAGTTAGTTACAAGTACTTAAATAGGTTGTGGTTCTTTGTTTCTAATTCTCTTTAAGGCCTTTTAACAGCTTAAAGCTCTCCAATCTTTATCTCTTCTGTTCAAGGAAAAGCCTGCAAAGGACATAGTGCTAATTATTCCTCAATGGGTATGCTCCATATGTTTTATCTTGTGCTTTCAAGTCTTTCTACAAACGTTGGGCGATGTATATGCGTTGTATTAAGCAGAGAAAAGATTGACAAAGAGAGGGCTTTTAGTATTGCCTAATATTGTAGACGTAGGTCATCTCTAATCTTTCCTGTCTTATAATTGCTATGATAATTACAGCAGGGGCTTATTAATTTGGTTAATGATAGTGCCTGAATCAGGAAGAAACAAAACTAGGATGATGAACCGAAAAACAAAATCAGGGACTTGATGGGCCAAAAAAGTGTCATTATTTATACTCTATTTTTGTTTATCTCAAGAGATTCCTAAATTGTCATGTACAAGGTTTATGGATTGTCTGTTTTCATATCTTTAGTTTACACTTCTTTAAGGTCATGTATCTTTAAGTATAGAATTCATTGAGATTCGTTTTGTATTAGATACAGAATCTAACTTCCAGATGTATTTAGAGGCAAAGAACATTCAAGCTGAACTTAGCCTCCATTATTCATTGTTTCTGGTAGAAAATGACTTCACATGGATGTAACAATTGGAGCTTCTGTGTTGGTTCATTTTTTGAAATTATGCTTCAGACTTGTTTAGGACTTGACTATCATTGTTATGAAATGTTATGTACAATCTCATTAAATAATTAACCTGTTGCGTTTTCTATGTAAATTATACAAATTTTCTTCTTTAATTCATTTATCGATTTTTGATTCCCTTTTTAGGCCTTTGAGTACAGAAGGCTATTATTGGACTATAACAGAGAAGTTCGCCGAGCCACTCATGAAACGATGACCAGTCTTGTAATGTCTGTTGGGTATGATAATTCCTTCTCTATCAAAATAAACTTTTTTAATTCAACATTGTCAAAACATAATGCCCTGGAAATGCAACCAAATGACAATCTTGAGTTGTAAGTTGACAAGAAAAACTATTGCTAAAGCCTTTAGTCTACTAGCTATTTTGCAGCTTGTCAGTTTATTTTGGCTTTTATTTTCTCCGATTCTTGTTCTTATTATTATTGAATTGATAAACTTTATTGTTGCTACATTCATAGTGGAAAATTTGTTATGCAGAAGAGATTTAGCTCCACATCTGAAATCTTTGATGGGCCCTTGGTGGTTTTCTCAGTTCGATCCAGTTTCTGAAATTGCTCTAGCCGCAAAGCAATCATTACAGGTGCCATTACTCTTTAGCATTGGGGATTTCGCTATTTATCACCTAACACAATAGATTGAGTTCTGAGGGACTGAATATAGTTGCTGTTTGTTTGTTGTGTTGGTGGAATGAAAATAAGGCATTGAAGCTTTAATTGAATTTTAGTTTCAACTTAACTTCATCTACGCTAACTTCAATAACCTGTAATTTTTCCTTAATATGCAAATGTCTGGAAACTAAATTGCTTATGGGAGTAACTTCATGAAAATTAAACAATTGAGTTGATCGAGAGTTATATAATCTAGAGTCAATCTTCTTGATTGCTTCCTATGGAATGCCCTTTGTTGCTTAAAACTCCCCTACTACCTTCATCTCATCATCATCATCATCGTCATCTCATACCCCAAAGTCTTGCAGTGAAACGGGGTCTTGGGAGGAGGGGAGTCTGATAGTACACAGCCTTACCTCTACATAATAGAGAGGCTGTTTTCGGTAGACTCACATGCATATAAGCTTGTCTCGTTGCTAGTTGCGCCAGGAGTCTTCACTAAGCGACCCTGAGGATACGACAATTCTACGGTTTTATACGTCCATTGCGGGAATCTTTCCCCCTACACCTGAAAACTTACAACCCACAAAGGCATAAATGAAATTGGGTTGGACTTCCTATGCGGTAAGGATGAGGCGCCAGGAATCTAAAGTGTGTTGTTTACTCTTATCCTATCACGTCAGATTTTTCTAATTTTAGCCACTGCCTTAGTGAGGGCCAACTTTGACATATCTTTCTCGATCACTTCCCTCCAGTTCTTGTAATACCTTTCTTTTCTCTTCTTGTAGCCACTAAGATTTATTTTCTCACAGCGTCGTATCGGAACATCAGAGGGCATCCTGCGCACATGCCCAAACCTCCTAAGTCTTTTCTCTCTCAACTTGTCAGCAATACTAGCCATCTATAGTCTGTCTCTTACTACCATATTTTGTACCGTATCTCTTTTGGTAATGTCACACATCCATCTAAACATACTCATTTCTGCTACTAACAACTATCGTGTATGTTTACGTTTAGTAAACCAGCACTTTGTACCATATAATACGATTGGCCGAATCCACATTCTATAAAACTTCTCTTTGAGTTTTAAAGGGACTTTTTTATCACATAAAATACCTGATGCACTCTGCCATTTGACCCACTCAGATCTAATACGATGTATTATATCGTTATCAATACTATGAAAAGCTATGAAAAATAATTTAGAAGTGCTTAATTCTGTAGGTATTGTTACACAATCTAGCATTTTAATGCTTCTATTCAATGAATTTTGTGTGTAATTATCTACTTGTGAATATAGTAACGGTCATGTATATTTTGTGTTCAACAGGCAGCATTTCCGTCACAGGAGAAAAGATTAGATGCTCTCATTTTATGTGCATCTGAGATTTTTGTGTATTTGGAAGAAAATCTGAAGCTTACACCAGAAGGTATGTCAGACAAGACAGCTCCTTCAGATGAGCTGGAAGAGATGCATCGGCAGGTCTGTTGTGGTTGAGTAAGCATGGCCAATTTGCAAAAGTGTACTTCATAGTTAATAATTTCTAGTTCCATTGAGGGAAAACACACCTAACTTAACTGTTATCACACTGGGTTAATATCCAGTGTCTTAAAAAATGTGTCCAATCTTCTATATATTAAAGAATGACGGTTTCAAACTACCAATTACTCTTTTAATGACTTAGAAGAGAGAATTTTTTTTTTTTTGGAAAAGGTTGGATCATAACGTGTAAAATCATGGAAATGAAGAGAGGTTAAACTTTGCTATTGTTTTGTCACCAGAGATAACAGAAAGAGTAGCTGGGTAACGTAGTTGGCAACAGTCCCTATTCTTCTTCTTAAGAATTTCTGTGGTTTAAGGGCAAGAATTTTTTTTTTAAAACCTTTTGCTTCATGTAGATGCTTGCACTCGTTGTCTCTTTTATTTTAATTTTCATAATTTTTTTTAGCTATAGTTACATGTATGACAAAGTTCTCATGGAACCATTACCCATATTTAATTTGGAATTCACCCTGTAACTTTTAGCATTTTTATCATTTTCCAGTTGTCTGCGGCTGAAATATGTTGGATGGATTAGAGTCATTTTAAGGATGACTTTTATTTTCCTTTTCTTTCTAACAAATTGATAATCTTTTTCAAATTTGTTTGAAGAATCCTTGGTTTTATTGGTTACGGATGGATTGTACCATTCTTTGGGCAGTTTTGGCTGTCATTGTTGAGTCTGGCTTAGGCGTTAGTTATATATGGCCCTATTGGAGCAGTTATGGCTAATTGCTCTCTGAGAAGTAGATAGATAGCCCCCAAGTTTCTTTTCTCTTGACAAGATTTAGCTGTTTTGAATCTGCAGAAAAATCATCTACTAGTTACTCTTGTCAAACATGCCCTATGGGAAGACATACGATAGATCCTTTTCATGTATTTTGTACTTCAAATTTCAGTTATTAGCATTGAGTATATCTTAACTTCTGGAAATATTCATATTTTAACTGACAGTATCCCTTAATTTTGACCCTACCATGCCACAAAAGTATCACACTAAATAATACAGTCCAGTCTTTGTTTTTTCATGACCTTTTTGGAGCCACTCGCAATATTTGTATAGTAAGCTTTTTGTTTATCTGATGAAGTCCCCATTTCTGATTGTTTCTTTGTTTTTAGGTGATATCCTCATCATTACTGGCATTGTCAACTCTTCTTGATGTTTTGATACAACCTCAGAGGCCTGGTTTTGATAAGATAGCTGCAGAACCAAAGAATGCTTCTAAAGCTAGGACGACTGCTGTTTCTTTTGCTGAAAAATTATTCTCGTCGCCTAAATATTTTATTGATTTTCTAAAGTCCCAAAGCCCTGCAATCCGATCAGCTACATTTTCTGTGTTAAAGAGCTTTATTAAAAGCATTCCTCATGCTTTCGATGAGGGGACTATCAAAATAGTTGCTACTGCCATCCTTGGTGCTTTTCAGGAAAAAGATCCCGCTTGCCATTCATCAATGTGGGAGGCAGTATTATTATTTTCAAAACAATTTCCTGAGAGTTGGAATTTACTGAATGTTCAGAAAGTTGTACTTGGTCGGTTATGGAATTTTCTTAAGAATGGGTGCTTTGGGTCTCAGCAGATCTCATATCCAGCTTTAATTTTATTTCTAAACATCATTCCCCCAAAAACAGTTGCAGTGGAGAAGTTTTTTCATGATTTTTTCCATAATCTATGGGAAGGAAGGAACCTGGCATATTCAGCAAGTGCTGATTATCTAGCTCTCTTTCAGGCCTTTAAGGAGTGCTTTCTTTGGGGACTACAGAACGCATCTAGGTGCTCGGTTGTTCTCTTCAACAATCTCTTATTTTGTATTCAGTTGCTTTCATATTTCTTTCTGGCTGTCTGGTTTCCTAATTAGCTTTCTTGGTGCCAGATATTTTGATGATCTGGATTCAATCCATCAATTTCAATTTACTCTTGTTCAAAGTATCCTCGTGAAGCTTTTATGGAAAGAATACCTATTTTCCATCTACTTGAGGAATTCTGAAAAAGAGCCCTTCGAAGCCTCTGGTGATTACTCAAATTACAGATTACAACAAAAGACAGTAACGTCTATGAATGTGAAGTACTCTATGGGTTTTGTACAAGAGCTGGGAAAGTGTATCATTGGAATGCTTTCTGGAATTAATTCGATTGACATTAATCTGCTCTCTAATGTATGTGTGGCGTTCAAGGATGACATCGTAGCTTTCTTTCAGCAAAGTGAGAACTCAGAAAGAAGTACTGAGATAGAACAACTAATTAGACTTTTGCCATTATTAGAACAACATGCAGCACAAACAGGTGAAATGTGGCCTGTGGATTATCTCATTGGACCAGTCTTGGCTGAGTCTTTCCCATTAATAAGATCTACTGTAAGTTACTTTAACTATTTGTACTATGATCACCATTATTTTTTATTTAAAATCAGCCTCATAATAGGCTACTACTGAATTTGTTAGTTATTTTGGTGAAAGAAGATAATCGAGTTTTTTGGTTGGTTGGAGGTAGTTGCATTGGGAAATGTAAATATTGAGAAATGTTCTCTTGTTTATGCGTCCTTAGCCTCAGCTATAGGGTAAATTGGAGTTGGAAAAATGTTTAAGGATTATATGCACTTAGATTAATTGTACTGGAGTTAAGATTTTGAGTACTTGCGGCCTTTATTCCAGTAGTTAACTTGTATCTATTTGATTTCAGGATAACCTAGATGGTGAGAGACTTCTGTCAGTTGCAGTTACATTATTTGGAGCACGCAAGATTGTCCACAATCTTTCAATCTCTAATGAGGAACAGCCCTTTTCTCTTCCCAAGAACAGAGATAAAGAATTGAATGCTGAGAATTTCATTCAAGTATTTAAACAGACATTTGTTCCGTGGTGTTTGATTGGATATAATTGCTCTACTAGCTATAGACTTGACCTGTTGCTTGCATTGCTTGATGATGATGAATGTTTCGCTGAGCAGTGGTGTACAGTTATATCCTTTGCCACTGCTCAAGAAAGTTCTAGAGCTCAGAATGAGTCCCGAGAATTTGACCACTTAATTCCTTTGGCAATGCTTCTAGAGAAAGTAAGAGTTGAAATTAATAGGAGGAAAGTGACAAAAGATTCTAATGGTGAACACTGGTCTAACCCAGAACACTGGCATTGCCAGCCTCTTGAAACAGTTTCTATTGCCTGTTTATCTTTCCCGTCCAGAACTGCTGCTCAGCTTCTATGGTATGTGGTTGGAGTGTTTTTAGTGATTAAATTCTAGAGGAAAGTAATTAGAACAATTGTATTATGGAAGCATTTACATTAGATGGAGTTTATCCATGTAAGAACATATAAACATCATTTTGATGCTCATATTGGAAGTTTTGATTTAGGTTAATTATGTGGTTTCAAGTTTCCATGGTGTAGGAAGTATATTGTGTTTTATTAGAGAACTTAATTTGCAAGTATATATCGTTGGTAATTCCTTGGTTGTTCTGTTTGCCACCATAGGCCTGCTATGGGCGGTCTTAAGGTTGGGTCTCTCTTGTTGCTTGTTTCACTTTTTCTGCTCCTTGATCAAGTGTTTCTAGAAATTTTTTTGAAGTGTTTGTGCTTGGCAATATGTTCTATTCGCATGCAAAAGATGTCTTGACATTCCTTGGGGTCTAACATTATTACCCTTAGCGTGCCAAAAGTTCACTTATCTTTCAGTAATGATTACATAGCTTGGTTGGTTGTCTGATCTTTGTACTGCATGAATTAATATGTTTTTATATCTGAACTGAATGGGAATTACTTATGCATATATAACATCCTAGTTCCTATACCAGAAAGGGCTAAGTTGGCTTTAGCATTTTGTTCTGATTTCGAGGTTGTGATAACTTTTAATGTCTGAATATGCAGTGCTGTTTTTGGTGATTCAAAAGGAGATCAATTTTCATTTGTGTCCAGAAAGACAACAGTTCTGATATTTAAAGAGGTTTTCAAAATGTTGCTGGGTTTTATTTATGAATCCTCCTTAAGTTCGGTCAGGGATTCAGGTTCTTTGTTATTTGATGGACCAAGCCCCTTCACTGCAAACAGCAACAGCTCTGTCACCACAGCTGAGATGGCTCAGTTTGCTCTTGAAGTACTTGGCCGTAGCATATTTTCCTTAAACACACTCAGTGAGGATACTGTGCTGGTTTCAGGTATCCTGGCTTCAGTATTTATTATAGACTGGGAGTATAGCATGACGACAATAGATAATATGCTTGATGAAGAATCAGAGGGACAAGTAAAGGGTAGGTTAAATTTTGGTGAATCTTTACATGGTTTCTGTTGTACAATAACTGAAGAATTCTGGAAGGGTCTCAACATTGAAAATCGGAAGAGGTTGGGGAGTATCTTAGTTAATTTCATTAGGTCTGTTATCTTCAAGGATCCTAAGCTTAATGCAAATAAGATCACAGTTTTGTGCTGTTCATGGATGCTTGATATTCTAGCATGTCTGTGTCATGATCAAAATGAGGAGCAGAATCTATTGGACCAACTACTAAGCAAGGATGATGGGTGGCCATCATGGATCGTTCCTGATTTCAACACCTCAAACAGTTCTGCCACTATATTTTCTGAAGACGTTTCTGTTGCTGGATGTGTGAGTGACTATCTGGTTATTATTTCCTTTATCATTTGTTAATTTGGATTCTGGTGCTGCATCTTGTTTCAGATTCTTCTTGTTTTCTGTGCTCCATTTGTCGCCTTGCTTTTCGTTTCTAGCCTTAATTCCGCCTACAACTAGAAAGTCAATTTGGGCTGCACCCTGAGCACGGACATTTTAGGCTAACTTGTTCATGTAATAGTTATGGATAGTTCGGGAGCTAATGGTACAAAGTTACTTTCATCCAACCCAATTTTATAACAAACTGTGTGCAATTTATGGAAGCTTCTTCATGAAATTATGACAGAGAAGGGATCATCCATGTTTTCATTTGTGCTTTAACATAGGAAAGAAGGTTCGCGAAGTTAGGGGGTAAAACGTTATGACCTGTTGTCTTGGTAGTAGGAACAACTGTTAGATCAGTCAATTTTAGCTCAAATGAGAAATGTAAAATGTTCAATAGCAATGTGTGACATCTAAACCTTTCCATAATAAATATGCCCATATAGCACATACATCAAAATCCCTTGTCCAGAGGACAGTTTTGGGTATTCATTGTGTGGGATTCTTAAGTTCTTGCATTGAATTTCTTCTGCCTGTTGAAAATGGTACGTTTGTACTTTTGTGATGCTAAATTTAGGGACTACATTCAATATTATCATCAAGTATTAAGTTGAAGTAATGACTCACAAATTGCAATTAAATTCCAAGTGCAGGCATCTGGAAACCTCAAGCTTGTTTCAGTGATTGACAAGCTAATCTCAAAGATTGGGATTGAGAGAATTATTGCTGGTATTGCTGAACAAGGTGCTTCTCTGCCAGATGACCTGACAAATGAAAATTTCACTTCTCGACCCTGGCTTGCAGCTGAAATATTATGTTCATGGAAATGGCCTGGTGGAAGTGCTATTGGTTCTTTCTTGCCCCAACTGGTTGTCTTTGCTAAGAAAGAGATTTATTCTTTCAAAGAAAGCTTCCTAGATTCTGTCTTTAACATCTTACTTAATGGTGCACTTGTTCATGGAGAATGTAATACGAGAAGTCCATTTGTTCTATGTCCTGCTTTGGGCGAGGGATTGGAAAGCATTGAAGACCCATTCTTGAGAGGTCTTCTATCTCTTCTTATAACTTTGTTGAAAGACAATATATGGGATGCAGTAAAAGCTGAGGAGATCTTTAAAATGCTCACTGATAAGCTTTACATAGGTGAAGCAATAAGTCGGAACTGTTTGAGAATTCTTCCTCCGATTATCTATATTCTTGTGCAAACAATATGCCAGAAAAGCTCCACATCCGGTGAATCTACTGTAGATAGGGAACTTGATTATTTGGGAGAAAATCTTATACAAGATACTGTTGAGCGATGGCTGCAAAGAATTCTGTCATTCCCACCTTTAGTGATATGGCAAGCAGGGCAAGGTACTGACATGCTTTGTGTGCAACAATCATTCTGCATTTATAGTGTTATCCTCTTAATTTAGACAATCATATTATCACTGAATCAACTGCAGGCCTGGTCATTTTAGGCTTTTTTTTTTCTTTCTTTCCCCTTTGGGCATGCCGCTCTGCATTACTGTTGAACATACTTGATTGGTTTTTTTCATTTCCCTTCTCATTTTGACTTATGTACATATGCTTTGGTTGGAGGTGGGACAGGCTGCCGAGTTCTATTTGGGTTCAGATAGCACTGAGCATCCTCTGCTTTGTCACCCTCTTTATCTTATAGGGATCTTTTGTTATCCTTCATATTTAATGGTACGTTTGTTCCTCCACTTATGATCGTGCTTCTGTATTGATTTTTTGTTTCTTTGTCGTCACAGAGATGGAAGAGTGGTTCTGGCTGGTTGCTACGTGTTATCCCTTGAGTGCATCAAGTGGAACAAGATCAGTGAAGCTTGAGAGAAGTATAAGCCATGAAGAGAAAGTACTCATTCTTGAGTTATTCCGAAAGCAAAGACAAATTGCTTGTGCATCAGTGACAACTAGTCAATTGATGCTGTCAAAGCTGATGGTAATTTCTGTTGGTTATTGCTGGAAAGAATTTGTTGAGGAAGATTGGGAGTTTTTTTTCGCACAGTCGAGGTCTTGGATTCAGTCAACTGTTGTAGTGATGGAGGAATTCACAGAGAACGTGAATGATATTATTAGCAGCAGCTCTGCTTCTGGAAGTTTTGAAATTCATAAGATCCTAGAGCAGAATGTTTTGACCTCAGGCCTTTCTGTCCTTGTTGCTATCAATGCCTTAGTCTCATTTTTGTTGCTTAGTGGGGTTATGGGGTTCGAGGAATCAGCTGTTATTGATGTGGAGCCTCAAGGAAGAGGGAGATGGGATTCAACGAGAGATCGAATACTAGAAGGTATTCTTCGCTTGTTCTTTTGCACAGGCATTGCTGAAGCCATAGCAAGCTCCTATGGTCATGAAGCAGCATCTCTTGTGGCTACATCTCGCCTTGATAATCAGTATTTCTGGGAGTTGGTTGCTTCACATGTTATTCAGTCACCACCACGTTGTAGAGATAGAGCCATTAAATCAGTTGAATTTTGGGGTTTAAGTAAAGGGGCGACCAGCTCTTTGTATGCAGTTCTGTTTTCCTCAGTTCCAATTCCATCATTACAGTTTGCTGCTTATGTTATTCTCTCATCTGAACCATTTTTCCATCGGGCTATCTTTGAAGAAGAAGCTACAGGTTCTTTGAATAATAATAGTCGTGGTGACCAGGAGACTTGTGGTCTTCAATTGCCATCAGAAAAAAATGTCCATTTGAAGGAGGAATTGTTGGGAATGATCGAAAAGTTACCTCGTGAGATTCTTGAAATGGATTTTGTGGCAAGAGAGCAGGTGAATATGCCTGATTAGTACTGGTACATTTGTATGCTTTATATGTTGCAGCTTTCTTTTTCTAATGTCAATGTCCTCAAATTCTCAGGTGAATGTCTTTCTTGCTTGGTCGTTGTTGCTATCACACTTATGGTCATTGCCATCATTATCACCCGAAAGGGAGCGATTGGTCCAGTATGTGCAAGATTCTTCTTGCCCACTAATATTAGATTGCATCTTCCAACATATTCCTTTAGAATTATGCATGGTACATGTTTCAAAAAAGAAAGATATGGCGCTTCTAGATGGCGTGCCAGAAGCTGCAAGTGCAGCAACGCGTGCCATCAAAACAGGCTCATTGTTGTTTGCTGTGGAATCTCTTTGGCCTATTGAATTGCAAAAGATGTCTTCTCTTGCTGGAGCATTATTTGGTTTGATGCTTCAAGTTCTTCCTGCTTATGTTCGAGAGTGGTTCACTGAAATACGTGACCGTTCCAAATCATCTCAAATTGAGTCATTTACAAGGATGTGGTGCAGCCCTCCTCTGATCGTGAATGAACTCTCTCAGGTTTGTTTAAACTGGAAATATTTATCGAATTGGTGTTTTCACTTGTATATATTGTACTTCTTAATGGCAATTGCCACGTTCCAGTATGCCTGATCCCTAGATCCTGATTTTCACTTGGACATGAAATTAAATGCTTCTCATTGTATTGCAATCGAGTTGCTATTGGAAGTTTGTGTGAACCATCTTTCTGGCACCCATATTTGTTTGAGTCAATTATAGACATCATAACTCTTGGTAGTTTTACCCTTTCAGTCAGTGATTATAAGAGTGCTAAAGCAAAACCAGCTTGGCGTTCTTTGTAGTGATTGTATTGAAGCAGTGACATTTTGTTCTTGATGCAGATAAAAAATGCCAATTTTGCTGATGAGAACTTTTCAGTGAGTGTAAGCAAGTCAGCAAATGAGGTTGTTGCTACATATATGAAGGATGAGACTGGAATGGATCTGGTTATTCGTCTTCCTGTGTCTTACCCTTTACGTGCTGTGGATGTTGACTGTATGAGAAGCCTAGGCATCAGTGAGGTGAAGCAAAGGAAATGGCTGATGTCAATGATGTTGTTTGTCCGAAATCAGGTATTTGCTACATATGTATGTTTTTAAAGTGATTGTTATCCTGGTTAAGGTGGTACTGGTCTTGGATTATGAGCTTCTAGCTTGTCCTGTGAATGTGGAAGGTTGACAAAAAATGATTACATTGCAAAGAATTCGTGGAATGAGAAGTAGGATGTTGAAGGGAAAAAGAAATGAGGATAAAATATCGAAACTGGAACTGGAATATTTGTGAAGAATGAGGATAAACTAACACATCACTGTAGGTTTCCCAACAAAGATGCATTTAATTCTTGGAAGATGTTTAAAAATTTTCAGAAGATTCAGCAATTAATTAGCCATATGAGAAACCATTCAACTCAAAAACTTGAGCTGTTGGGTGAGGCTCATAAGTGAATAAGCCATTTATAGCAAATAAATCAAATTATAGATTTGCATTCCAATTAAAAGTAAATAAAAATAACTAGCAGAACTGTGATGTTCAATTAGGAAGATCGACAAATCAAGATTCTTATACTTGATCTTTCTTCTCCCTTTTCTTAATGTGATAAAAAGGAAAAGTTAAGAAAGCAGTGGTGGTTGCATGTGAAAGCATGATATGAATTGAGAATGTCTGTCTGAAGATTTTTAGAAGTGATGATTCTTCTCTTATGTAGAATGGGGCTTTGGCTGAAGCCATTCGAATATGGAAGAGCAATTTTGACAAGGAATTTGAAGGTGTTGAGGAATGCCCCATATGCTACAGTGTCATCCATACTTCAAACCATAGCCTTCCTCGTCTTGCCTGCAGGACTTGCAAGCACAAGTTCCATTCTGCCTGCCTATACAAGTGGTTCTCAACCTCTCACAAATCATCATGCCCGTTATGCCAATCTCCATTCTGATACACTTCAATGATCAACATGGTCCATCCTGAAGCCTTAAAGTTACAACAGCAGCTACAGTGCAGACCTTTAAGAGGGTACCCATTGCCATAGCCTCAGTTGCTCGCTGGAGCATATTGTCGTGGCTAAGGCCCTTGGCCGTGTGATCATTGGCAGAATCAATGACAATACAGTGCACACTGGTGATGCAATATTTTGCCTAGCTGACTGGAGGCAATGACACACAAGCCCTAAACTCCCAACGAGACTCTAGAAGGCAATAATAGGACTGAAGATTTATGGTACATGAAATTTGGAAGCAAAATGTCAATATGACAATGCTATGTAATCAATAGTTAGTATGTTCATAAAATTTTAGTGATAATTTTCTGTTGCTTACTGGCGTTAATAAATAAATAGTTTTGAAATTTCTGTCCTGAACCATTCATTTTCAAGGTTCATTATGCTTCAATTGATCATATTTCCTTCCGGATCCATATTTGTAGGAGATGTAACTGCCTATGATATTAAAATCTGCATGGAAAATGTCTCAAGTTGTTGATAAACTTGATTCAAGCATTACCGGCGATGAAGTTAACTGGGATGAGAATGCTTTGAATGGTTACCCATGAGTGCTTATCCATGAGTGCACATATGTCAACAAGATCTTCATTTGAAAGTATTATTAAATGGAACAGCTATAACATGTGTTAATAATACAAGTGCATACTAGTGCTACAAGAATTCTCTGTTCTAGCAAGTCTACATCCATGAAAATGCTATTGATTTGTTCTAGCACCAAAACTGCCTGCATCATCGCGATGAGGATAAAAAATTGCAATTTTCCAATCCGAAATCGAGGAAAGAAAGTAATTTGCCAAATCAGCATTTGGGATTCTTGAAGAACATCAAGGTGCAACGCGAATGAGAAGCACAGGACCACAGAACACGTGAACTCAACTGGTGAAAGAAAGAAGTCATCTTGAAAAGGTCATCGGATAAGAGGAACTAAGGACCTTATTTCTGCTCCGTTTCCATTGCACAAATAGTATACTTTCTTCCATTTGTCCTCTGAAAATGCTTCACGACGTATTAGTCTTTGTCTGCCACAAAATTAACATTGAGATGTGAAGCAAATATCAATGCCCTACGTTATCCTTATTTACAAACTGGCACATTACTTCCCATACCTCAGGTAATAATGGGAGACAGCATCTGCTTCATGTAAACTGTAGCGAGGTAAATTGACACGAGCATCTGCAGGAACGTCAGGCAAGTCTTGACGCAACTTGCCAACTGCTGTTGAATGAGAAAAAGCACCCACCATCATCTCGTTATGCATCATAGACCTAAAAGCATTTACCTGCGGAAGATGAAAAACAACAGATATGCTGCATATGAACTGACTTCCATCAAGGTTGCATTATTAGCAAAATAAACAACTGAATTATGAGTGAGGAGCAGGGAATCAAATCTCTCCTTAGAAGATAAGAATGTGCATTAATTCAACCAATGCTGCAAATAATTATGTTATCATGCAGACAATTGACACAATGACAAGAATGAATTATGATGCAGAATTTGAAGCTAACCATTGCAAGTTCTCTAGCATGGATTGGTCGGCAAGATTTCATGGTTACCGGCTCCTCGTGCTTGCTGAATGTAAACCAGCTATTATACTGGACAGATAACAGCTTGGGGTAAATCAAGGGATATTTCAAAACAAAAACAACAGGACCCTAAATTATAGCATGTTCTAACTGCTAAATATGCAATACAAATATTTAAATTGAAGCAAAACTCTTACTTGGTCAATTGCAATAAGTACAGGTACGTCTTTCACAAGTGACAACTCCTTCCTCAAGCGAACAAGGACTCCAACAGCTGCTTGTGTGTACTTGATTCCTATTTGGATGAGGTCATATAAAGTTGAACCTTCAGGCACTGGCATGGATTCCACTCCTTTCATCAATCCAACACCAGCACCTTCTCCCAGTGGAACAGGATCAACTATATGGCATTGTAATTGCATCACGCGGGACTCGTTGTATTTCAAGAAGTCCTGGGTTGAAATATACATCATAAATAAACACAATCCCATGTGTGAATATTCTTAATGTCATTGCATATATGTTAGTAAAAGGACTATTGTAAGATACTCCAACATAGTATAATGAACTAGGAAACCAAGCAAATCAGGATTTTTTTTTCTCTCGTCATTATATTTATTTCTCCATTTGGTTGATTGAAATGGAACCAATTCATCTGTGAACCAGAATTGGGATTACAACTTCAAGACACATATGACTAGAGTATAATCACTTAATATCAATTACTAATTCATACATGTACGGCATAATATAAATTCCAAAATGAAAGAGGATACAAAGATTAATTCATAAATGAACGGCATAATATAAATGCCAAAATGAAAGAGGATACAAAGATTGGATAACTTCTTGAGGGAAACAATAACCCATTGAATCATACAATTCTCAAATTGCTTAGAGCTAAAAGAAAGAGCTCAATATTCTTGCCTTAAGAACGTTAAAAGCCTGATCTGGTGTATCCCATAGAACTGTTTGTGGATTCCTATAGAAATATCCTCCATGTGTCCATTCTCGTCCTTGGGGCACATATAAAACTAACCAACCTTCGTCACGAGCCCAATGAACAAACATGGCAAGTGTAATACTCTTTCCACAGCCGACAGGACCATCCAACACAATTTGTTTTCTAACTTTTACACCTAGACACATTAAACTGATGAGAAACCAGAAAATCACTAAGCACCACTTGCAATGACAACAATAAAGATCCAAGCAAGATGTCATGTTATTAATGATAAAGTAAACAATGCAAATGCCTAACTGCACTAAAATGTAGGATAACAGTATAGGGAGCCGTAACAACCATCATCAATCCAAGAAGTTGAATAAATATGTGAAATAACCCCCGTAATAATATTATCCTATCCAACAGTAGTTTCTATCCATTTTACCCTCCAAACCTTAATCCAATATCCCCATCCAATGCCCGATACCCACTCCTAATAGAGAACAGGCATAATATAGATAAGACCAAAAGAAGAGGCAACCTAAAACATTCAGCTTCATTTCAGCATTTTCATGATTCAGTTTTGAGCATTCACATTCCATCAGCTATCGCTATTATCACTAGAAGTTATAAAGACAACTCATATGGCTCCTCCTCTTTATGTGCATAATGAAGAATTATACATAGAATATTATCTACGCACAGCAACTTTATAATCATAAAACCAAAATTAAAGAAAGGAAAATTTAGAAACTAAAGTCGAGAAACCAGACCTTTACTGTCAGAAGACAATAGAGAAGGATCAACTATGCGCTTGAAATTGTCACGAAGATCCAAGAAACTCTTTCGAACAAGCAGAGCACTCCGCATTGATTCCTCAAACTCCACCACCATTCCCTTAGGCAGACCCTCAGGCAATGCAGCTTTCAAATCTTTTTCACTTCAACCCAAAATCAAAATTTTAATGACAAAAAGGTGAAAGTGCGAATCAGCAATCAGCATATGGATACAATTAGGAAAAATATTCATTCTAACTTAAAAAGATCAAGCCTTATACCTGAATTTGAAGTAAGAACAAGTGTCCTTTTTAGTAAGTAGTGACAGCGAAGGAGTAGAAGTGAACAGAGGAAGTCCATTAGGCCCCACATCAAGAGATGGGCGTTTCTCGTCTTCGACAAGGTGGCGCCGCCGCGAAACTCTATCATCGAAGAACAGTGGGTTATCGAGTTCATCGGCCGTCGTTACGGCGGAATGTTCACCGGCGGAAGCGGCACCGTTGTTGGATTTCTTGTCAGGCTTCTTCTTTGCTTTGAGGTCCGATGATTTCGCAGACTTTGTAGAATAGCAGAACAGCTGATGATGCTGTTCAAATAACGAGAAAGAGCTTAAAGGGTTTGTTCTGAGGATCCATTGAGGATTTGTTTGATGGGTTCTCCGCATTGCCCCTCTGAAAACGAACTTTAACATCTCTCTGCGTAGTGTTGAGGTTTTGGGTTCTGTTTTTTAAGGTTTCTCTTTGGTGTTTGAGGATTTGGGTCTGTACATCTGTTCTGTTTTGAACAAAAACGAAACTTCTTCCTGCCTTTGTTATTACGACCCTCCATTCCTTCAAAATTACAAAAGAACCACATTTCAACATCTGCTTTAAGCTGTGCCGTTTTAGACACTACGAGTCGTTTGTTGTCCAGAAAACTCCCTACTTGTCACTCTTCTTCTCTGCCGTTTGTCTGCCTTCTCCGAACAATCGTCGCCTGAGCCTTGGCCAGAGTCTTTTGCTGCTTCTTCACTTTCTTCAGCCGTTGGTCGCTATCAAAAGTGATGCTGAAGCAGTCGTTAAAGAATCCAAAATTTGGGGTTTTTCGCTTTCTTTCTCGTCCCCATTTCCATAATCCACAGGTACCTTAAGTACTATTCCATCGTAACAATAGCCCCCCATCAATATTACAGTTTCAGTTCATGACCCGTTAAATGTTCACGTGGATTCTTGTTTTGAGTGTTTAATAGTTCGTTTTAATTTTTGACTTTGGCAGAGAGAAATGCATAGTAGAAACAGGAAGGCAATGGAGTACATAGCCAAAGGGTGGAATGCTTTGACGGAAGTGGACAGGGTCATTGATTACTGTGAACGCAACGACAAGCGCCTTATTCCTCTTCTTAGAGTTTGTTTCTCGTCCTCTACATCTTATATACATGTGTCTGTGCGTTTGGTGCTTGTTGGTTGACAGAAGGAAGAATTTAAAGTATTGCTCTTAGTTGGTAGTATGCTTGAAATTGAAAAATAAACAAAATCCATGGGCTGGATGTCCTCCGTTAGCAAACAGTGGTTTATTGCTTTTTGAAATTGGGCGTTGAATCCATTCTTATTTTTCCTTTTTGTTTATGGGCTTCACATCAGACAGCAAAGGAGAACTTTGAGTTGGCCTTGGAGGCTGACAATTCGAATACCCATGCCAGATATTGGTTGTCCAGATTACATTTGAAATACCATGTTCCTGGAGCTTGCAAAGCTGTGTGAGTTAACCTGGAGCTGATCCTTTTTTCTTTTTGATTTTCTTGTTCCATTTTAACATTATATATGTGTTGTGGGTTATGCATACTTCTGAATCTTACTAGGTGGATCTCTCAACTCTGGTTAATCAATGAGATATTTTCTTCTCTGTATTCTCATTGAAATACTCTTTTACTTTTAGAACTAGATATAGATCAGTTTGGTTCTATGGAAACATTTTTAGGTTACGAGTTCTATCAACTGATATTTACAGCTCTTAGATCCAGAGAGCAATTGTGAATTCTGGATGCTGGATTATCTTCTGTACCTTTTGAAATGGCAATATATAGATCGTATACTTGTTTTCATGGATTCCGTTTATTTTTCTTTGTTTTATCTTGCTGTCACAACATGCATAAGTATTTTTCTGCTATCGATAATACTGGATACAACTAGCATTGATGCTGTTTTCATTTCCTCTTTTCATTGGACAGAGGAGCTGCATTGTTAGTGGAAGCTGCAGATATGGGTGACCCCGATGCACAGTATGAATTAGGTTGTCGACTGAGAGTTGATGTGAGAATTGCTAACACTTTGACCTCTGCAAGTTATTGAGCTGCTTTTGCATGCAACTACTCTTAACATGGCCTGTTCACCATCTTCTTATTTGCAAGTCATGAAGCTTGCATCAAAAGAGATGCTTACAAGTCATGAAGCTTGAAAATTTACCGTGAACTCTGAGCTTGACATTATATATCAGGGCCAATGTAAACAGCTTAAGTTATATGCATCTGGAAGCTGCAATGATTTAGACTACCTTTAACCTAGCTTTCCCACATTTTCACTAACAACATTATTAGCTTGAAATTTCCAACTATTTTATGCTACTGCTGTTTGTTATGTTCTTGCAGTTTAATTTTGTTTATCCTGTCTTTGAATAGAATGACTATGTTCAGTCAGATCAACAAGCTTTTTATTATTTGGAGAAGGCTGTCGATCAGGTGTGTGTCTCTAGATAAAAAGTGTAATACTGATGGTTTGGAAGGATGGCCCTTCATTCTCACCTGGACATGCTACATTTTAGTTACATGCAGGTGCCCTTTACCTTCTCGGTGCTGTATATTTGACTGGGGATTGCGTGAAGAAGGATATTGCATCAGCTTTATGGTGTTTCCACAGAGCATCGGAGAAGGTAGTTGAAATCTGAAAGTTTCCCTTTGCTAAAAGCAAGTATGCTGTTGAACATGGGAATTAATGACCATGCCTGTGTCTACATTGGAAAAGAGTGTAAGGGGATACTAGCAGAAAATTATTGTAGATATATAATAAATGGGTTCAAAGAATAGGCACAAGCAGATAGGCTTTTTGTCGAAAACTGGACTCATGTTTGATATTTAGTGTTACTACGAGACTGTTTCAGTGAAGCTTGTAGGTTTGCTCTTTCCAGGGTAGTTTACACGACTTACTTTCCAGTTCATCTTCCTATGGTGAAAACAAAGTTCAGTAAACTGACTAAGTTATAGTAATATATTCTACAATCATGGTGCTTTTCTTTAATGGTGTCTAGGAATATGCGATCTCAGTGCTGTTTTAGTTTTACTCGGTACTTTGTACAGAACAAACTAGAATGTGTGGTTAAAATCATAGGCTGATCTGTGTGAAAATCACACTAACTCTATGACAGAAAATTGATCCTTTCATTTTCTGATAAATGAAAAATCCATGTAGTTATGGCATTTATATCATAATGTTAGTTTGATGCTATTATGAATTGTGTCCTTACTCTTAGGATTAGTGCAGGGACATGCAGGTGCAGCTGTAGCATATGGCTCTCTCCTTCTTCGAGGTTAAATGCCCCACCCTTTTCTTTTCTTTTTTTGCTGTTACATTGAAATTTGGAGAATTCAAGTTCTTCTTCTCTTCAATTTTGATTCATGCTCCAGACTTATGTCTGCATAACATGCAACCAATTCAAAAATTAGAATGACTCGTGTCTCCGTGACGCTCACGTTCCAGTTTGCCACATGATGTGTGTCTCAGGTGCTCAAGTTCCAGAGGAAATAACAAGGTACAATTTGAAGAAGGGTTCATCTTCTAAAAAGGCAAAGAGTGTAGAAAGTGGGATGATGAATCCAGTGGAGATGGCAAAAAAGCAGTTCGAAGTTGCAGCAAAAGCTGGGTGCGATCTTGGATTTAAATGGTTGGAAAGACTTGATGAAGAGGAGAAAAGACTGCTTGAGGAGAATAGCTAGCTCAAGAAATACTTACTGAAAGAGTGAATGACCTGTATGTCTGAGATCAAATTCAACTTCAAAGATAGATTTGAACTTTTTCAGACAAAAATATAAAACTAACAATACTTGTTGCTGAAACGATTGTCATTGATGGTGTGTTAAGTAGTTCTGAATTATTATGAAACAATAAACGAATAGGCTTAGAAGGTAGTGGATTTGCTAGTGATGTTATACTGGATGTAAATGTAATAACCAGTACCTTCTATTTTCTAAGTATCAGTAGATTTCTCGCTAGACGTTGTATATTTTTGGACCTCTGCAGACTTTGCGTTCACCATAATTTTTATTAGAAATTTGTTTTAAATTTCTTGCTAGAGTGAATGTCATTGCCATTCATTTAGATGAGCCTTGGATGATGAGGTCTTCCTTTTCTTTTCCTTGGGGACGAAAATGCCGAGTGTTTTGGTTGTGGGAGAAGTTCTTGATAAACGAGGAAATGCCCCACCAGAAGATTTGAATAGCTTGCCGGTGAAAGGAAATCCATGTCGTATCGTTAAGAAACCAGTGTTGATGTTCAAATCAAACTGGGCATGCTACTTTACTGAATAGTGAAGAATCCTGAACACTTTCTTCATCAATGTGTTCCTTTGATCGACCCTTTCAAAACTAGGCTAATCAATTATGTGAGAAGACATTCTTT
>JANIJH010000008.1:6842296-6855726 GCA_024520975.1 Erythroxylum areolatum
TGTTATTGATATATCGTGCCCGTAGTAGATCAGAGAATGCAAAACAATTTTCTCATTTATTACACAATAGAAAAATTATACATAATTTTAAAAGTTCTATAGCTTTTCAATTTCCATGTTAAGAAATAAAGCCAAAGGTACAGAAGAATACACAGCTTATGTATTGGCAGATAGTTCCCATATAAACATAAAACGCATCGTCAAGTCCAGACAAGGACTGTACGTGAGAAACACCTACCTTCTAAATCAATCCGTACAAATGAACAGGACGGAGATAGGTGGGGCTAATGGTGCACTGGCCGCACCCTCAAGATTTTATATATATATATATATATTTAAGATGGGTTATTTAAAGGTTTGTAGTGTACTGGGCTTCTTAAAATTTAAAAAATTAAATATTTAGATCTTTTATCTTAAATTTCTGGCTCCGTCAGTGCAAATGAATGTTGAACTATATAATCAAATGCGTTGAACTCATAAAATCTTATAATTAATTTCGTTCCCCTTTCTTATTATCCTAGCTTATCCACCTTCATTGTTGGGTGTTTGAGCTCAAAATCATTGAATGTATTGAAGCGAAGTCTATAAGCACGTTATAAAGTTGAGGTTGCTTTTGTCTGATCGTGTGGGAGTTAGCATCCTTTCGAAGTACCAAACGGTACGTACGAAGTTTCGTCCCACAGAAGTTTCAGGCACCGACCACAGCATTCCATTCCACTAATACATTATGAACTGCCTCTCTGTTACAAGACTCTTAATTAGCATTTAACATCGAATCTAAACGAAAACAGAACAGAGTTGGGATCGAGAAGCCAGCATCTCATCTACCCGTAGTTGGAGAACGTGTGTCAAGTCTGTCTTTACACTAAATCCGAGGTGTAACCCTATTTAATTATTCATAATCATCGTTGGTATTGTTGTCAAGTCTGTCTTTACACTAGAGTATGTCTAAGCATTTTTATATGATATTGTTTCGTGGTTACGTTGTTTATCTCTAGGTGCACTAATTAATGTGAATAATATTATTCGAGCTTGTTCTTGGAAATTTAAGTTAGATTTGTCGTTATATACATGTCTAGCTGGCGACTCATTTTGTAGGGTTAATTGTTACTGTGGGCTAAATTCGATCACGAGACTCGTGGCTATAATTAAATTTAGGTTCAGTGCATGAGCATCGATCCAAGTTTGATCTTTGATGATTAATCGCAAAATGTACCTGGAATCTAGCTAATACGACAGTAAAAAGTTCGATTAGATACTAGCAAGAGATTTGTGTGGAAATTCTAAACTAAAAGACCAGAACGTAATTACTGGATATTGTTGAGATTGGACTCGATGAGGATTATACGGATAGCTCGCTAGGCGACAAACGGTGAAGATATGCGTATTCTATACGTTATCCATCTGGATATAAGTAGTAGTAAATACTATATCTAAATTTAATAAGACATCATTTTAACTTCTTTATTTTAAATTTGAGCTATAATCAATTGCGAATTTTGATTGGTCTCGGTACTTGGTCTATGACATTTTCTGAGCTCCATGATATTATGTAGAATCCTGAGTAGGTAAGTTCAACCTAACCATGCGGGATAATAGGAAAGAAATGGATACAATGTACGGTGTAATAACTCTTAAGTTGATATGAAGAATAATGAAAAAAATTCTTAAAGATCTTGAGGAGGAACATCATAATCTTTAGCCACCAAGAAGTGATATTTTGTTAAGAAACATGAAAGATTTGTTTTGTATCAAGAATCAATGTTTTAAAAACTAATGTAATTTAAGGTTTAAAATGATTCCTCGGTCATAAATGATCTAAAGATTGAATAAAATTAAATAATTTGAGATATAATTAAAAGAGATTATCCTTACTCATCGAAAAATTTAAAATTTAATTAAAAAAGTGTTAAATAAAAATTAATTAATATTTTATGTGATTAATAAAAAGTTTTTATATTTAAAATATTTAGCTAACTATTTAATTTCTTTTTTCTTTGTGATTAAGTAGCCTCCAGACAGACTCATTACATGCATATAGGGGCGTCTAATCCTCAATTGTAGGATATATTGTTTTTAGACAATTGTCCTAAATAAATTTCCATAGAAGAAAATGAAACGACTCCTTGGTTACCATTTTAAGGTATGAAATGGGGACCAAGAACACAGACAGACAACATTTGGTGAACTGTCAAAATGTAAGACATGAATGGTGTGAATTATTGTTATGTTCTATCAGTATCATGGCTGGTTGGTATGACTGCATATCACTTCAAAGGCCCCTTAATTTTTTTTTCTTTTTTTTGTGTGGTGTTATACACATCTGGAATGACTGATCATGAAAGGGAGAAGATGCCATAAGGAAATCATCCCTTTCTATGAATCTTATTAATTTTTGTTGCGATTAGTTTTGGTTGTAAGCTTGTTTATCATAAGGGCCTACACAATTTATAGTTTCAAATAATGGTGCAACTTAATGAATTATTTTAGAACACTATAAAGTGGTTAATAGTGCTCCACGAAGTCCTTCAGGACACCAATGCTTGAACGTTTGCCTGGGCGGGTGGATATCACATTCCAAATGAAATACTTTCTGATTTTATCTGTTTATTTTAATTATATTAGATAATTTTTTAGGAAAAATAAAGACCATAATGAACATATTTTGTGAATTCCTTCGTAGCCACGCATGAATAGATCACGTGTTTCTAATATCCTATACTTACTCTATTTTATGAGCATCTATTCATTCAATAAGGATGGATGCTTATGGAATAGGATAGGTATAGGATAAACGTGAACAGGTAAACTGAACACTCTGTTAGTGAACCTAAAACTTCTAATTGCCAAGTTCTGCAGTAACAGTTTTGGTAAGGAAATTTGTAACTGAGAATGGAGAGTTGGTGTAATTCACTATCTTATATCCATTTTTCAATTGAAACTACAGTAATCTATGATTTTAGGGTATAAAAGTACTATATCTTCAGATAAAAAATGGAATCATGTTTTTGTTTCATGAACCCGGACAGTGGGGAATAGATTCGTTAAAAGATTGGATTCGAGTGTTTGAAATCATACATAGGTTGTTTTCTGCATTCATGCATTGCATATCTGGCTATCTACACGTTTCTAATCTTATATATGGGTTTATTATTTTTCTATTGATTAGTTGAATAAATTAATTTGGTTTATTCTTTGTATGAAGAGACCTTTATCGGCAATATATAACCTTATTCTTGAGTCCTTTAATTTAAAGATAATTAAGTAAAAGAACTATTTAATAATAATAATAATAATAATAATATCTTACCAGTAAAGCTCATTAGGATACCTTTCCACATTTCTTAGATACATTAACCGAAAATGAAAATTCAAACAAACAAACATCTCCTTCTTTATCATTTAGGCGCTTATTTGGATTAGTATTCCCTTCAATTTCTATATTCTAACGACCATAATAAGCAGTAAACAAGTACATTTTATTGATAATGTAGTTGCACTCCCTCGCTTCCTTTTAAGGTTATAAGGCCCAACCCAATATTGATCAAATTTTGATACCCGATAACTATCGAGTCTAGATATATATGACAATATAACTGTAAGAATCCACATAATAATGGTTCTTTGACATAAAATGTTTATAGTTTGTGGTAGGTTATGTGTTCATTTGATGGATGGTAAGAGAGTGGGAGGTAACTGACTGGAATGGAGAAGTTAGTGAATAAATGTACATTGTTTGACATGATATTAAAGATATGTTACTATGTTTGGTATGATATTAAGGCAACATTATAATCAAATTGAATGAAGTGAAAGTCTTCTGAGTATCGTTTAGGAGAAAGTGTAATGGATCGATGGGGCAGAAGATGATTGGATCATCGATTATTGATAACTCTTACTATTTGAATAATTTATTTATCATATTCTCACAAATATTTAAAAAAATTTAAAAGAAAAATCCAATAATCATAAGTGTAAGATAAAAAAACAATGTCAAATTTATTCATACAGTGTAATAATGTTGAAGGTTAAATTTGATTTTAGTCTAAAATAAAATGTAAAAAAATCATAAGTCTAATTTCTAAAAAAAAGGTACCATACTTAATCAAATTTCTAAATTTTGATTAGCTTTTTAAAACATAGGCAAGGTCCATTAGTTATACAGTTGATCATAATGGAGCAAATTGTATGATAAACATTAGAAGAGATTAGGAGATATTATGACCAATTTTAGGGTATAGGAAGTGTAAGAAAGTGGTGTGAGGTTTAAAGCGAGAAGGCCAAATTTTTTTTATTAAGTTTGTGTTAAGTGAATTGAAGTATAAAATTTCTATTGTATTGTTATTTTAATGTCAACAAATTGGTATCAAAGTGGAATATGATAATGTGGTATACCAAAGCGAAGAGGACGAAGAGAGGAATGGACATAAGAATTAGTTTGATCAGAGTTTGAATGCACCAACAATTGTCACCAAAGCTTTGTTGCTTGAGATTGTCAACTCACTAAGTTAATGAGTCAAAAGTGAGTTAAGCTTAATTGAGCCTTTAACTACCTACCAAGCTGATTGTATAAGCAATAACAACTATTGACCAAACTATTGACTTGTTAGATATTTTACCAAAAATTGACTAAGTCACTTATAAGGCTTTTCAATGTTTTGTTTTCATTCGTGTAACCAAAATTTTCAAAATCTTTTAATTCGAAGATATGGCTACTTGTGCAATATCTTTCTAAATTCCAATTGTTAAAATAATAATTGTGACAATTATAGTATAAAAATAAAGGCTTTATTGGATGCATGTTGTAACACCCTGCTCCCATCTGACACATGCATGTGCACCCTTCGAATACACATGCACATGCCTAACAAAAACGGTGTGTTAACTATTTCACCTTCACTTTATAACATGGCATCGTAAGCTAGGTCATAAATTACACATTGTTCTGAAAGCTAAAATTTCCGCATTTTATATCACAAATTATAAGTTACATTGTAGCATTATGCTCAACATCCATGTTTACATAACATCATCCTATGAGCATCAACAACTCAGTCTACACAGTATGCTACATAAATGAAGAATCACAAAAGATAACGCAAACTATTCCTTCAATCTCAGTTGACTGACCTTTGAGCCAATCTAATCTCCACAAGTTATATAAAATCGCTTCTATGCAGTGTTAGAAGCTAGGTCATCGCTCTCTCGAACCTGAAATTGTCAACTTTACAATTTTGGTGAGCTTTGCAAACTCAGTAAAGTAACCATCCTCGATAGTTCACTCTTGTTATACAACACATAAAAAATCATGTTGTCATGTAATTCACATCAACTTGATTTTTGTCAAGTAATATCACATAACACTTGTCACATTTATCATATTTCAAAAACAAAATTTAAGCATTTCATCATTTTAATAAGATTTTGCAGAACATAAACATTGACAAATTATAACATATTTCATACACAAAGTTCTCAAAATATTGCAATCATTCAAGTTGTTTATATCATATGTGTATGCAATATTATGAGACTCGATTTCATTTATTTCATTGTTGTGACTGTGTGCCTTTTTATTATCCCGTATTTGTTATAGATACCGGGTTCTTTCATACTGTTCCTTATCCGTTGGGGATACATGGCTCTTTGTACACATTGAGCCTTAGTTTTTAATCATGAATGTTTGAGCTTTAAGCTATTTTTTACTGGCGACAACAGTCACAACTACCTATATATTTCATGCATTGAAATGAAATGCATTCCTCAATTTGAGTCATCACATTTGATCGATTACATTTGCAATCATATTCTTGTTCACAATAATCATCATACTAGGTCCGGCATGAACATTTAAGTTGAGAACCATGTAGTCAATCTCATTTATATTCAAGTAGCACTTCCAATGTTTTAATCACGTATCAGAACTCCTTGGACATTTCATGTCCAGAATGCAGTACACAATTCAGTACACATTCATCAATATCAAATTCAATTCAGTAATAAACAAAACAAGTCAAGGTGATATCATCTTAGGTTACTCACAATTGTTCCCTTTCGTTTATTGTCTTGAAGTCCCGGCAATGTCTTGACGTGGTCGTTCTACTTGCTCTTTTATATGCAAACAAATACATTTTCATATTACTATATGGCTCATTAACTGAATAATCATATTTATAAATGTATCATGTATATGCATATTTAATGACAAATTCTCGGGTATATATATCTTGAATAAACTGGTGCAAACTTTAATTTTTTCTCCATATTTTTCAGAATTCACACATTCATAAATCATTCCAGTTTTTTTCTCAAAACCCACTTTCGGGTCAACTTTGCATGATCATTATGACAAAGATGATGGAGTTTTTAGATAAAACTTCCTTCTAAACAATTATTCCCTTATGTTTTCAGTTTCTAATAACACTAAGATCATACAATTTGGTTCATTATTCTATGAGTAATGCTCAAAATACTACAGACTGAGCATATTTGAAATTTTGGCTAATGCATGGTCATGCACTCTAAGTTTTACAACTCATATATCTCAATTCCAATATTCAAAAATTACAAACTTCATACCAATTGAAAGCTAAGAGAATAAATTACGACTTTTGTGAATACAACTTTGTCTAATAAATTACGACTTTTGTGAATACAACTTTGTCTGATTCGTCCTACATCAATATAGTTTATTTTATAACAATAGGACATAATTTCTATTACAGGTAGTGCTATAGCTTAAGCCAAGACTCAATTTCATGCCAGATTTTGAAATTCTTAGAGACAGATCTAAAATTCTACTTCTTCAAGAAAGTTATAGTCATATGTCTCTAGTTTAATCTGAATTAAGAATCAACTTATTTAAAAATCTACATATCAATATATAGCCAACATACCGAAACATGTTTAGTAAAAGCATTCCAGTTATCAAATTCTAGTACACCTCAACATTTTCATTCAAACCCCATCAATCAATCCCTTCTAAATTAATTCAGATGGCTATAAATTTTGTTGAAGATAAAGAAGAATGTGTTAAGAGTTTGTTGGTTTAAATCCCATATTATTTGGAGGTCGAATGACAAAATTATGATCACAAGTATCAAAGTTGCTTAGTTCAGAAAACCTTTAGGTGCACAATCGTGCACTCCATTAGTTTCCAGACTTTGCAGCACTTCTTCTTTTCTTCTTCCTCTCTTCTACTAAGTAATCCATTATTTCCAATCACCATTTCTTTCTAACTTATACTCTCCCACATATTTTGTTTCCAATTACATTCAACTCACTATTAAGACATCTCAAAATTTAAGATTAAACACAAACATCATAACAGAAATCATATATGTATTTCATCATGTTTTGCTTTCTCTCACTATTGCATTTTCTGTTATGTTTTCTCTCACTATTGCATTTTCATATCTTCTACACTATATCAAGATTTAATTTCACTTAAACAAAAACACAGAACCTCATTTTAGTTTTTCTGTACTTGTCTAAATCTCATTAAACTTCAATTCTCACAATCTTAGAAACAATTTCTGCACAATGTCCATTTCACATCATTTTCATATAATTCTTTTTTAACATCATCGAAGCTACCGTTCATGCATGAATTCACTTCCAACCGAAGCTACACTTAATACTTGATTTTTTTAGAAAAATTCCAATAATGATAGTGATGAACAGGGTTTCGGTGGTTGGAAACCAAAAAAAGGCGGCAAGATTAAGTAGAAACAAATACTAGTTGGATCGAAATGTTTGTTTTGCAAAGGATAATACTGATGTAAGAATAAAAAATAATGTTTTGGTGATGATTTAATCAAAAGAGAATTTTGTGATGCATACTTTCGGTGAACAACCGAAAGCTTCATCATTGTTTTTTTCTTCTTTTTTTTCAGTCACACATGTGACTATGTGTGTTCCTTACTTATGGGTCATGTGTCAACATACAATGCTGCCACATGTCACTTTTCCATTTATCACTTATTTTATATTTTTCCTAGTCCAAAATATCTCAAATTTTCAAAAATTCTCTAAAATTTACCAATATTTCTGAAATAATCATAATACTCTCCAAATAAATTTTCAACACAAATAATCCACAATTCACATTTTAATCGCATTTATAAATCAAGTATACTCGAAAAATATCAATGAATGCATGTATAATTATTTTAATAAGCTAAAAATAAATATTCATATATTATGCCATATGATGCATAAAATGCACTTCTAATTTCTCAGTAAACACTATTCCGAGGTCCTAGCCCCTAACACGGGATATTGGGACGTTACAAATGTGATGTTTAGAAACTTATGGAGGAAGGCTATAATGAGTGAGAGAATGAGGTCACTTCAACCACAACTCAAAAAGATAGCTTGAACAATTTAAAAAATAGAAACAAAAAAGCTCTCTACCTTATCTATTAATCATTAGATGATATTTGACATGATAAAGTGTTAAATGCAACTTCTGTCAAAGAATCATGGAATAAGCTTTAAACATCAAACAAAGGAGAAGAGAAAGTGAAGAAGGTGCATTTTTAAACATTAAAAGGTGAATTTGAATATCTAAATATGAAAGCTTTTGAGTTTGTTATGATTATTTATACTGACATATTTCTTAGTTGGTGAGAAGAAAGAATATATAGAAGGATTATGATAATAAAAAAAACTTGGAAGAAATGAATTAAGCAACTTCTTAAACTACTACAATACTATAAAAAGAAATATAAGAATAAATAAGGGATAACTAGACAACTCCTTAAGATATAATTCAATGAAAAGCATGAAAATCAAGATAGCCAAGGTAGACGAAGAGGTTAAGGATAAGGCGGAAGCTACGGTTGTGGATGAGGTTTCAAAAAATAATTATAAAAGAGGAGAGAGCTCATTTAAGGGTCTAGGAAGAGGCAATGCAAACACAAGAAGCAACTATTCTTAAGTAAATACTGAAAATGTCATGAGTGTTGGACCTCGATTCCGAAGCTCAACATTCGTAGACATAAAACGTGAGCATATTATCCTATAGGGTTATTTTAAAGAACCCTTATTGGCCATCATCCCACAAGGGTGGTGTGCCGACTCTAGTTAAACATAAAAAACAAATTCATTTCTCCTATTTCATAACAGATTTTGAGCAACCTCAACCCGGAATTACAATTTGACTTCTTCAGAACCTCTAATCCCCATTGTCCTAGGTTTCTAAAGAGACCAAAATCATTCCATTTGGTTTAGAAATCTAAAAGTTAGGGCCCAAACATTCTCAGACTATTATTAAACTGAAACAGTACACTATTCTCAACTTCCATCCAGAAATTGTAAGTCTTAGGGACTGAATTAAAATTCTATTCCTTCAGATCATTGATAGCTCTATGTCTCTAGTTTATTTAAAAATAAGAATCATCTCATTTGGAGGTCAGATACAAAGTTATGGCTAAAAGAATCAAACAAGATTTTGTCTTCAATTGTATTGAACTTGTTTCGAGACAATTGACATAACTTTCTCATAAGATGTCAAATTAAGGTCATCTTAGGACGGTTTGAAAGAGCACTTCTAGATCTACAACTTTTATGAAGAACTTTAAGATATATTCTATCATCTAGAGGGTCAAAATTGGACCAGACTTTTCAGTCTACAATGCATAAGAAGATGTTTCCGTCTACAGTGCATAAGAAGATGTTTCCGTTTACAGTACATAAGAAGATGTTTCATTCTAAAGTGTATAAGAAGATGTTTCAATCTGCAGTGCTTAAGAAGAAAGGTTTCTACAGGGTCTTCCTCACATCACCAAAAGTTCTGAATCACTAACTACACTCTCCAAAGCATCGCCACTTATAAAGATCAAAATTTTCGACTCAGATGTTCAAAAATTTCATACTATATACTGTTAGAAAACTAGAAGGATAGGCTACAACTTTTTAGAAGATAACTTTGTTTAATTCAACCTAGATTAATCCAGTTTCTCCCCTGAAGTCAGAATACGAATTTTATCCCTATAGAAGACTTGAAATATGAAATGTACAACTACAAGAGAAATATGCACATATACATTGGAAACTTTTCAATTCTCAATTCATTTCTAAATCAAAATGAAGTTCACATATAGCTTTAATGACATAACAACATTACATTAAAGATTTAACATAAAATACAAAATACATTGGATTTTTAATATTTCATATGCTTATAAAGCTATCAAAAAATGATCGAACTAACTTAGTTACAAAAGTTTCTAATATTTTGGATTTTCCGATGCCTTATAAGGATTGTTAACCTTCTCGTTCCGTACCTGAGGAGGGGAAAAATATTGGGTGGAGCTACATGACTCAGTGGCTAATATATTCATAGTCATTGGCAATTAACCACAATTCTAGCATATGTATATATATATCTATATATATATCCAGTAATCCAAGCATAAATCAATTTAGCTTAAAACTCATAACACATAACACTCAAATACATCATACTTGACAGTTTAAAAATGCAATGCACAAACAAATGGCTCGAGGGTTCCATGGAAACAGAATGAGTCTAATTTTAGAGCTCACATGCCACAAACGGGCAGCCGGGAGAAGGCTCTTGTTAACGTGCACGTGACGGACAGAATGGTTCTACTCTTGCATAAACAAAAGCACAGATTCATTTTCTCATATACTCATACTTTCATGCTTTTTTTTTCTTTTCATTTAATACAAAATGTCATGACCTCTTTCGAGATATAACATAGTCATATTTCATCATGCACTTTCAACATTTACAAACAAGTCAATTTCAAATAAATCAATTCCAATCAATCCAACATACATACATAAGCAAGAATTTACCCAATTACACTATAACTATAAATATGTTACCCACCTAATTAGATTGCGAAAATCAAAGTCAAGCTTGCCTTTCCCCTTGCTCTTGGGTAAGATTCTCTTGGTTTCCTAAAACAATCAAGATTCCATTCAAAACTACATTCCAATAAAATTCATAAACTTCAAAAATCACAAAAATTGCCATAAATACAAATTAAGCTCAAACCTAACCTACCTATAGTCCATCTAGGTTAGAAAACCCAAGACCTAATTTAGAAACCCTAAAATCAATTGGGTTCTCTTAACTCATCTTCTTCCAGCATAAACCTTTCATTCTCTACACAAACCCCTTTCTCTCCCTAACTCCTTCATACTCAACACGACCAATTTCTTTAATAAAGCAAGAAGAAAAGATAGTTAACCTACCTTAACAAGTTGGATTTCTCTTCTTTTCTTCTTTCACCAAAACCTCTCTTCTCTCTTATTTTCGTTTTTCACTCCTCCCCCTTCAATTCACGTTTTTCTCTTCTTAAAAGAACAAGACAACATGTCTTCTTCCATTTCTACCCTTAATGAGCTCAAAAGGTCCATTTTACACTTTTTTATAAGCTTATGTTGTTTTAACCTTAAACGATCTTCCAAAAATACCCTTGAACACCCTTATTATCTTAGTACTTTAATTGCATTAACCCATACAATAAATCCTATTAACTTTGACATAATAATAACTCCAACATAATTAATTTATCAAAACCTCAAAATTTGTTTTGAATTATGCTTAACTTAAAGAAAAATTTTCGAGGTCCAACAATAAGCCTAGCCATTATAACTCAAACCATAGAAGGAGATATAAGGAATACAAAAAATGAATATTATCATAAGTCTGGCCACTATGCATCAAAATATAAAGCTTCAAATAAAATTAAGGAGACAATCAACATTATGGAGGAAAAGAGCTACAAGAAAGGTGATATTTTTCTATCGTAAAATGATAATAGTTGTAATCAAAAGAATGCATGGTACCTTGACACTAGTGTAAGTAATCATATATGTGGCAGAAGAAGTATGTTTGTAATGTTAAATCAATTAGTAAATGGTAATGCCTCATTTAGATATGACTGCGAAGTATTAGTGAAATGGAAAGGTAAAATTCTTATTTGCTTTACTTAGCATGAAAGTAACATATTGAGTTTAGGACAAATCTTAGAGAAAGGTTATGATATTCATATGAAAAATTTTAATCTTTCTATAAGAGATGATAGGAATAATATCATCATCAAAGTCTAATGTCAAAGAATAGAATTTTCTTGCTTAACATATAAAATCATGCTGTAAAATGTCTAAAGTCTTGTGACAAGGATGCATCATGGTTATATCATCTTTAATTTAGACATCTCAATTTTACGAGCTTAGATTTTCTATATAGGAAACAAACAAGGAAAGCATTGCCCTAAATCAATCATCCTGACTAACTTTGTGAAATGTGTCTACTTACAAAATAATTCAAAAATAGTTTTCCAAAGAAGACAAATTTAAGAGCTAAGAAACCATTAAAGCTTATATATGTAGATGTTTATGGGTTGTTCATACCGAGCTTTCTAAGTTAAAGCAATTACTTTCTTCTCCTTTTCAATGATTTTTCAAGAAAAACATAAGTGTACTTTTTGAAGCATAAATTAAAAGTTTTTAAAGCTTTTAAAAAGTTTAAAGTTGTAGTAAAGAAAGAGAGTAGATGAAAAATCAAAACCATAAGAACTAATCAAGGACGAGACTTAATTTCCAAGGAATTTCAATCTCTTTATTAATATTCCTTTTTATTTTATAGCTCTGTTTGGCACCAATTACATTATGACCTTCAAGAAAAGTAACAAGATCCAAAGTGTCATTCTTGTCAGTGAACTTAATTTCTTCATTTATAGCCTTCCTCAATTTTTCATCTTATGTAACTTCTTTAAAATTCATTGGTTCATAATTTTAAAAAAAAGAAATGTAAAAGAGGCAGATTTTCAAGTCTCTCTATCACTTCATTATCATCAACCATACAACTAATGTTACCTTGCTTATTTTTGGAAAACTTATGAAAAATCTTAGAGAATCAATTAAGAAAGTTTTTTTTTTCTAAAAGTTGGGCTTCTTTTTTTTTAACTTTATTTTCAACCAAAATCAAGTTTAATCTTCCCCCTCGTTAAACTTTATTTATAACATTAAGCATACTTCTATCCTTACAAAATCTTTAAACTTAAATGGTTTAATAAAAATATCAACAACTTAATCATGAGACTTAATAAACTCCAATTTCACATCATTTCTTGGGATGCACTCCCTTATGTAGTACAATGAGTATCAATTTACTTAATTTGATCATGCAATAATTGATTCTTCGTTAAAGATATTGTTGATTTATTCTAATATAAATCTTCATTAGCTCTTCTTGTATTAAAATAAGCTTCTTCAACAAATTTCTTAGCTAAATTATACGCAAACACATGAGACAGTTGCTACATATTCCGCTTTACAATTAGACAAAGTAACAATGAAATAATTTTTAGTTATATATGTAAAAGCAATATCTCTCAAGAAAAATATAAATCTAGTAGTACTTCTTCAATCATATACGTCTCTACGAA
>JANIJH010000008.1:6862049-6877714 GCA_024520975.1 Erythroxylum areolatum
TAACAATAATAATAATAATAATAATAATAATAACAATCATGAACAGTGTCGTGGTTTAAAACTATATTTAAGAATAACATATAAAATGGTGTTAAAAATGAAAACTGAAAGGTTTAAAACTATAAAGCCAGCCTCGCGAGAATGGCCAGCCTCGGGAAGGCGAGGGCGAGGGCGAGACTGACTTTTATAATTTATAGTTGTATGTATTTTGGACAACGCGTGACCTAGCGTTTCGTAGACAAAGACATAATCCCCCTTGTCCTACGGTTTTCAGAGATACAAAAATTATTGTTTCTGTCATCCGGGGATTGAAGACAAAAAGTCAGGGACAACAACCAAATAGGTACAGATGACAGGATTTGTTTGTTTTGTGATTTGTCCCCACTAACAAAGTCAGGAACCAAACGCTCCGTAAAATCACTAGATACATAATGAGTATTGTCAAGGGCTGAGCCGAAATCTATAAGCATTAAGAAAAGAAAAAAGCCCACAAGGCTTAGCTTCTTCCCTGTATTTAGCGACAGTAAAAAGGATATATATAAGTTTTAGATTGAATTGAACTTGTAGAACTCAAGTTCAAACACGATTTTTAATTTGAAAATTTAAAAAATATTTTGATCCAAAATTTGATCAATTTACATTAAATATAATGATTTTGGATCAAATCAGACTTAACCGTATTAACTTTGAACTATGATGCTAAACTTAATGACATGATCTAATTTAATTTATAGAAACATAAATAAGCGATCTGGATTAAGTGATACAAGATCACAACATACAAACGAAATCAGGTAAGAAGTAAAAGAGGAGAGGATAGAAGAAAAGCTGAGACCAAACTGTAAAATTAAAAATAAAAAATAATTCGAATTTTATTATTATTTTTAAATTGAAGTTTAAACTAAAACCTAATCAATTCAAGTTCAACCTATTAACCTCGCCCGACCTTGTACCTCATTTTCCAATCTTTTCGCATACAAGGTCAGTTCTTTCCATTTTTCTTTTGGAAATTCTTTCTGGGTATTGGTTTATCGTTAATCTCGCTTTTTGGTTACTGTTACGATCTGGTTCTCCATCTATCTTGCACTGATTGAGCTCCCTCAGTAAAGAGCTGGTTTTGTACCATTGTTAAATGTATGCAGCTGTATTGACTTACTGCCTGGTGATACTTGAACCAACCAGCTCGGCCAGCTGCAATCAAACATATCTTACATATGACTCTTACTATTAGTGTAAAATTGATTAAGAAAATGGTTTAATGTAAGTAAAAACTCAAGTTGTTGTTCTGTATTGTACAATTCAATCGTTATCGTTTAGATTTGACTGTTAAATTTTGGATCTCTTCAAAACACGAACGTGAAGAAAATAGGAGATCTTTATCAACTTTCCAGTACGATTATGAGTTTCTTGCATTTTTTCGAAAGCCAAATCAACCCTTCTGATCTTTCTGATTTTATTTTTAAGTAGTTTATTTCCAATTTTCCTTCGTTAGAGTTGATATTTATAGTTGATCACATCCCCTAATTTTGAGGACTAAATCCACAATTTTGTTTATTTATTTTTCTTATTTTCTTTGCATTGCAAAAATTGGGATCTTATAGGAAAAGTGAAGTGGGGTTTCTAATAACGACTCTAATTTTTATGGTAACTGGGATTACTGGGTTGCTTTGTGCCAGAATTTGCTGCAATATGGGGCCTTCTACTAACTTATACATCTGTTTGCTTGCCGATTCTTTTCCACTTTGATGTTTGAAACTTTGTGGGAATTTTAGTGTTTTGGTTGCTTCCTATGTTGATTTTAGGGAACCATGTATGTCTGTTTCTTTTGGTAAGATTAAATTGCATAAACCATCTGGTTGAGGGTTTCAGCATGATAATGTATTGCATGATAGTGAAACTCGCTGGTTTGAATTGTATGATTTCAGTATCTTTGAATGGACGATGATAGGAAATGTGAATTTTTTGACCATGAATCTTGAGTTAAGCCAATCAGGATACTATAGTCTCCAAGGATGGATTGATTTAATTTTTTGAAAGACGTGCCCATTGGCAAAGTTTATCCTGTCTGAGAATAAATTGATTGCTTGATTAGCTCTCTCTCAGCTGCATATGGTTTTCCCTACTGTGATTTTGTTGTGTCCAATTGAAACATAGTTGACTTACCGTTTGCTAAGTCACCTTTTAGGTTCTCAATCCAACGTTTGTCTGTCTAAGTGATGAATTTTGTATTCAGCCTCAGTTTGACTGTATGCATGTTGTTACTAGTCTTGTAAAATAACTTAAAGCTATCTCTTTGATTGAGAACCGAAATCAAAGAAGCCTAAATTTTTGCTTTGAATCAGATGCTTGTTTGTTTGTTTTTTTAGTGTCTTGAGACCATGTGATGATGTGAGTAGTTAGAGAGAGAGAGAGAGAGATTTTGTTATGTTTACTTTTGTAAAAGAAAGAATTTGTCCTTGCTTCAAGTTATGTTTCCATATTTAAGTCTCTATTCCAATTTATGATCATCCTATCTTTTATGCTCTAAGTTTTAAAATATGACTCCTTTCTTTTTTGTTGCAGGCTCCAATTAACATTGATTATAACAGCTACTGGCTGCTGTTGGATGATGTAAGTTTGCTTTCCATTTCCTTATGTAACTGTTTGGTTTTGTGTGTACTGAGATCTCATCAATTTGCAAGCTTCCAATTTGAGATATATTTGTGATGAAGCTATATTCGAGCTTCCATAGTTTAGAAGAGAGGGGCTGAGTAAAGAAAGTTGTGAATTGCCCAACATGAACTATTACTTATTCAATTGACATTGCCTATCCAAAAGGAAAAAACTGGTTTATGTATATATATCGTCTGTAACCTTTCTTGTTTTTATTGTTTGCTTTAAAAGATGGCTATTTGCTGCAATTCAAACTACTTTTGCCAATGGTAGTCCTTACAACTACGAGGATCGGAGAGCAAAATACCAGAAAACGTGATAATATGCAGTCTCCATATAAATATTTTCACATTATAGTAACTTATTTTACTCTTGCTTGTTAGGTGGGCGATTTTGTATCTAGCACAGATGAAACCGCTGATAGTCCCCATTCTCAGTGAAGGGGAATGAAGTTACAAGATGGTCTATAGAAATATTCGAATTTTAGAATTATGAATTACTCTGTATCTTCTATCAACGGGTCTTTGTATTCTCTTCAACATGAATGCTGCAATGGTGTTTCTTGGATGTTTCACTTCGCTTGCTATTTATGAGTTCCTATTCCATTGAATTTGATACTTATCAGCATCGTTTGAAAGATGGCATTTAATTGTAGTCTTATTTGTATACTTGAGCATGATCCAATTCAAACACAGAGGCCAAGTTTTGAATGCTTGTGAAAGCCCTGGACTTGGCAAGTTTCAAAACAACTGATTGTGATGAGGAAACCAAATCTTAATTCCCTGTATAATAATAATAGAATGATAATGGAATTATGGAATTAAGAAACTGAAACAGAAAGCTAGAGAAAGAAAAAATTGAAAATTAAATTTAAAAATGGTAAAAAGCGAACGGTAGCGTAGTGTACGGTCACTTTTACTCTTCGGATGGGGAACAAAAGTCTCATCTTAAAAAACCCCTGGCAACAGCCACCCTACAAAGTTCCGACTGCTCGAAAAAGTAAGGTCTAAAGCACTGCCTCTCGCCGTCCCCGTCTCCAACGTCAAACACCCCTTCACCATACCACCGTGCCATCTCTACACCTCCTAAGCCCTTTCCCAAAAGCCCCATTGCAACATTGCTCTTACACCCTTGATTACCGATCTACAGCAACGCAACCCCACTTCATTGTTTCTCCACAAGGCCAACTTAAAGCTCATCTTTTTCTTGTTCACCACCGCAAAGACCTCAGCTTTCAGTTGCCCACTCGTGAAAACCAGTTAATTACGCTTTCACCAACATAAAGTCGCTTCAAACATTTGTACGATCTGTCATAAGGTATGGGAAAAACTCAAAGCGTTATCCTTTCAGCCCTCAATGTTGTTACCTAAGGTTGTCGCCTTTTCATTTAAATATCGAGTTCTTTTCAAACTTGAGTTTCACATCTTCTGTTTTATCTGCAAATTTGTTTTCTTTCGCTATTAAAGCTGAGTAGAATCAAGACGATCGGAAGCTTTCTTAAGAGCATTCAGCTTTCAGTTGCGACATCGGTGTAATTCCTGACTTTTTCCAATTTTTACTGTTTATTTTAGAATTTCTTTTTTTAGGGTATTGGGTGGACTTGTTTGAAATGAATTAGCTGTTAAATTGATAATGGCTTGCTTGGGGAAGATATTGACTAAGGTGCTAAATGGTGTGGATTACGGACTTGCATGATCATATGGGTTGTGATTGTGTCTTAATCTTCTGTTTCACTTAACTTAGCGACAACCTTGATGCTGATCATTTTGTATAACTAGACGCCAAACTTGGAGCCAACAATAGATTACTCTTAGCTGATTGGTATATTTCCATTTAAAACCCTGTTTAACGTGTTCTCAGGTTCTTATAGAAACAGTGGAACATGATCAAACCTAAACACATTATGGAGAGGGCTATATAGACTATTGGATATTAGGTAAGAAGATTGAGATGTAAAGGGGAAACACAGGAAAAAGTTAAGGTTTAGCAGCATTTGATTCACTAAAACTACAGCTCTTTTCTGGAGAAGGGTATATAGACTAGAATATCAGGTAACACTAAAACCTAATCAATTCTAGTTAAACCTATTAACCTCGCCCGAGCAACTGTGCCTTTGTACCTCATTTTCCAATCTTTTCATATACCAGGTCAGTTCTTTCCATTTTTCTTTTGGAAATTCTTTCTGGGTATTGGTTTATCGTTAATCTCACTTTTTGGTTAGTATTACGATCTGGGTCTCCCAGCTCTAACTCTAATTTTGCGAAAACTCTTCAAAGGTGGAGTCTTTTACTCGTTTTATGCTCTGGTTCATAACGTTTTGCTTGGTTTTTAAATGTGGGTATGGGTTTTACCTTCCTTATAGCTACCCCGACAGGTACGTTGTTACGTTGTGGGTGACCATTCGTCAGTGAAATGAATTCGATCACTCCCGCTGATGCTTAGATGCCCTTTAGATATTATAGTCTGCCCTCTTGCAAGCCACAAGATGGAGTTAAGGATAGTGCTGAAAATCTTGGTTAGCTTCTTATGGGAGATAGGATTGAGAACTCTCCATATAGGTTTAAGATGTATACAAATGAGAGTGAGAGTTTTTTTGTTTCAATCTGAGTCGTGATGGATTGATGACTTTAAGCTTTTGTAGAAGAGAATTCATGAGATTTATCAGGTGAATTTGATACTTGATGATTTCCCTGCTATAAGGTATAGCAACAAAGAGGGCTTTTTGAGGTGGACGGGGTATCCTGTTGGAATAAATGTTCTGGATGCATATTATGTGTTCAAACATCTGAAGTTTACAGTTCTTGTTCATAAATATGAAGAGGCCAATATGGCATGGGTGATGGGTACAGGAGATGCAACTGAGGTGATTCCCACCATTGGAAATGGGGGATCTGATGTTCCTGGTTACATGATTCTGAGCTTTTGAAATGGTTCCTCGTAGCATCTTGCATAATACCAAGTCGGTGAAGGACTTGAAAATGTATGATAAATATTCATCTTTAGATTATGTGTGATTCTACCACTGTGGCTTTGCCAATTAAGGAGAAGGATACGATTGTTTTTACCTATGAGTTTATGTTTGAGGAGAGTAATATCAGGTGGCCCTCTAGATGGGATGCATATTTAAAGATGGAGGGATCAAACCAAGCATGTTTACCACCTTATTTGAACACCCGTCATACTTTTCTTTTTCAAAAACCGTCAAGTAACCCCAAAACTTATAAAAAATCACTATCTTTCATGTCAAAATCATGTAACATGTACAATCACCCTAACTTGGAAATTACTAAAAATATAAAGATTAGATAATTAGAGTTGGTTAGATATATGGAGATATTCCAGCCCAAGCCAACATAGCTATTTTTAGTAATTTCATACTTAGGGCGATTGTACAGATAACATGACTTTTAACAAGAAGAGATAGAATAGTGATATTTTATAAGTTTTGTGGTTTTTGTGTGTCTTTGAAGAAGAAAAGTCTGATGGGTGTTCAAAAATATGCTTGATTTGCTGATCAGAGCTTACCCAAAATGTTGATGTTAGATATATAGGTTGAGAATCATTAAATCTCTAAGTAGTTGTGTAAGATATGTTTGACTGCAGCTGGCCGAGCTGGCTGGTTCAAGTATCACCAGGCAGTAAGTCAATACAGCTGCATACATTTAACAATGGCACAAAACCAGCTCTTTACTGAGGGAGCTCAATCAGTGCAAGATAGATGGAGCCATACATAGATAACTGACCGAACCCTTTGAATGTTTTAAGAAGGTAACTACAAAGAAAAGGGAAAATAAAAGCACTGTAGGTTTAGTGAATCAGATGCTGCTAAACTTAACTTTCCCCTTTTACATCTCGATCTTGTTTCAGGCATAGTATTTGATTAGTGGTGACTAGTGCTTCTCCAAAAAAAAGAGCTGTAGATTTAGTGAATCAAATGCCGCCAAACTTCAACTTTTTCCTGTGTTTCCCCTTTTACATCTCAATCTTGTTTCAGGCGTGGTATTTGATTACTGGTGACTAGTGTTACCTGATATCCAGTAGTCTATGTAGCCTTCTCCATAATGTGTTTAGGTTTCCTTAAACTTGTTTGTGTGTCTACCTGTTACATTGATTTGTCATTCTTTCTTTTGTATTTCAAGATGTTTTGTTTTTGCGTTCAATAGCATTTCATGTTTGAGAGAATCATTTGAATAGAATATTGGCTTATATTTGTTGCTTATGCATTGGACGGCTATACGTGCACAGATTTGTAAACGTTCAGCTGAAGAAGTAGAAAGAACTAGAAATGCCTCTTTATGATTGCATGCTTCTGCTGAAGCCTCATGTGAAGAAGGAAGCATTGGCGGACTTGGTTGCTCGAGTAGGAAAACATATTTACAGTAGAAATGGTGTTCTCACTGATATAAAATCATTTGGGAATGTTCAGCTGGGTTATGGCATTAAGAAGCTTGATGGAAGATATTACCAAGTGAGTACACGTGTTCCATAACTTTATATCATTCTATGGCATGAGGAAGTTCTTTAATCTGGTTAGTCATTAAACGTTTAAGCAGTTCAAGGTATTGATGCTTAATTTTGTGATTGTGAGGAATGGTTCCAGTATATTTCATATTGAGAATTCATATCCTACCCTATCTATTTGCTGCTACCTCATAGACTTCGTGTTCCACTTTCACCCAAGAATTAAGCTTCATTGATGATTAAAGAATCCTTGTTCTCTGTTGTTTCTAGGGCCAATTAATGCAGATGACAATGATGGCCACTCCCAACATCAACAAAGAGCTTCATTATCTGAACAAGGAGGACCGATTGCTGCGTTGGCTTCTTGTTAAACACCGGGACACAAAGTTTGGACTAGAATCCCTGGATGATAATCCATGGAACGATGAACCTGATGCATTCCAACGAATCAATCTCTATAACAATGAGTACTCAGACGAAGATGAAGATGATGATCGTGATGAGTATGATGTGGACCAAGAGCAGAAAAAAGAATGATATATAAATGCAGCCGATTGCCTTTGGAAGTCAGATATTGTTTAGCGTGACTGTCCAGTTATAATTACTTCCTTTTTGTTTCTTAGAATTGAATGATTAAAGTCACTCGAAGGAGATCAATAAATTTGAGACTTCAAGAGATACATTGTCCAATCAATTTCCAGAGAAACTACAGGCATACGATCTTCATATTGAAGCACATAACTTGCAGCTTGACATTGAAATAAGAGTATTTTCATGTCATTTAAATGTTTCAAATTTCAATCTTATGCAAGTGGAAGTGCAGCGATTGAATAATCTGGAGTTGCTTGACCTGAGACATAATCGATTCTACAGTAGAGCACCTTATCATCTCAGATCTTCCTGAGAAATGCATCCTTAAAATAATTGTGTTGGTTGCATGGAGTTAGACGGAATTCAATGCTAGGTAAGTGTTCTCATTTTTGGGATATCTTGCGTTAAAAAGGGTAGCGTCATGGTCGTTACTCTGTTGGATTCCACAGATCTTACTCTACTTCTCCAAACTTCCACTGACTTCTCGTTCCTCCTCAAAATTCCCATAGATGTCCCCATCTCCTCCGCCCGCTACCAACACCACCAACACAACATCCATCCAACCCGCCCGTCCATAGGCTATTTTGCTAATTCATTTCTAGAATGATCCCCCGTGACACCTTACCAGTTTTTTATGCACATTGGCAAATCTTAGACTTGGGTGAAAGATAAGTTTCACCACTATTAGGTCTCCTTTGTTAAACTCCAAGTGCCACTGTTTTGTATTGACCCACTTCTTCGTATGCTTTAGACTTTGCTAAGTATGCCCATGTCATATTAGTCTTTTTATGATAACCTTTGACAAACTTGAATGCGACTGAACTTGGGTCTTTCTATGTAATAACAAGGGTGTGTAGGGTCATCGGCTAGAGGCCTGTCGTAACTTCGATTGAACTTGGGTCTTTCTATGTAATAACAAGAGCATGTAGGGTCATTGCCTAGTGGCCTGTCATAATTTCAGACCCTGAGTTATCAAAAAAAAAAAAAGATTGACTTCTCATGACTCACTTTTTTGCAAGTTGTATAAGAATTGGGCAACATTAAGTAATTTTGCCTAATCACTTTGACTGGCAGTCACATAGCACCTCAAGAATAACTTTAATAGCACATTCATTCTTTTAATTTGGTCATCCATTTAGGGTAAAAGCTGGTAGAGAAGTTAATTTCAAGCTCCATTAGTTTAAATATTTCTATCTAAAATCTTTGTCTAAAGTGAGTGTCTGTATTACTCACAAGTGTCTTGGATATGTCTCAATACTTCAATACATGCTTGAAAAATAAGCAAGTGACATTCTTCGTTATAAATTTTTTGGTACTAGGATAAACACTTTATATGTGTTACATCGATCTACTACCACCATGTTATTGCCATATCCTTTTAATTTTTGTAGGTATGCAATGAAATCCACAAAGATACTCTCCTAAGGCTTCTTCGAAATGGGTAATGACTTTAGCAACCTCATTAATTGGCGAAGATCTGACATGTCTTCACATAAATCTTAATATCATTGAACATTTGGGGCCATAATATGCACGCTCCATAAGTACTAATGTACGACACACTCCAAGATGTCCTACACACTTGGAGTCATGACACGCGCTAATAATTTCTTTTTGCAACCCTTGCCACTTAGGCCCAAAAACTTGGTCATCTTTAGTGATAAGCATCATATTATAAAGCTAAAATTGTTGTGTCTAGTCATGACTAGCCAACTTTAACAAACTCTTGACTTACCGTTCTTACTCAAATCCTTCTTTTATCTAGTTCACTAAGGAAAAACTTGAACTAGTGATAGTAGTAAACTTCCCTTTATTAAGGGTATCAATAACTAAGTTGACCTTCCTGAGTTTGTACTCTATCACGAGATGAAACTCTACCAAAATGTATGTAATTTGTTTTGGCATCAATTTCTTTTGCGTAAGGAAGTAGCCAGTGGTGATAATATGCCTTCACCAAGAAATTAGAACCCAACAAATAATGCCTTTAAGTCCACAAGCATTGCACTATCGCAGTCATCTCCTTCTTGTCAACCGTATACTAACACTCGAGCTCATTTAGCTTGTGGCTCTTATAGGTGATCGGATGCCCATTCTGCATCAAAATACCATTAAATGTACAACTGGAAGCATTAATGTATATCTTATATGCCTTGATATCATTGGAAAGCCACAATATGGGTTCTTTGGCCAATTTTTGATTTAACATCTCAACTTATATCCCAATTCCTTCACGCAACTTATATCCTAATTCCATGCTCTATTATTTTTCTATAGATCAGTGAGTGGAGAAGTAAAGGAGGAATGACTTTGATGAATTTTTGTTAGTAGTTGATGAGGCTAAAGGAGGAATGCAATTTGAATATTTTCTTTAGTGATTCCTAATCATATACGGCTTACACCTTAGACTTATCCATTTATAGGATGCCGCATCCAATAATAAGCCCCAATAACATGACTTCATGTTTGTGTGAAAGCGCACTTGTCCTTCTTTACGAACAATTCATTCTCCCTTAAGACTAGGAAAATTTATTGCAAGTGCATAATATGCTCTTTCAGTATTTCGCTATACCCAACTATACCATCCAAGTATGCCACAACAAATTTATCCAAAAAAACTTATAATACGTGATTTATGAGGGTACAAAATATGGTAGATGCATTGATAAGTCTAAAGGGTATAATTAAGAAGTCAATAGAATCGTATCTCATTAAAAAAGTTATTTGTAGCACATCTCTCTCTATAATTTTCACTTGATAATATTCCGATCTTATTTAAAACTTAGTGAACCATCTTGCTACAAATTAATCAAACGAGTCAGCAATCAATAGAATGAGATACTTATTCTTCATTGGAATCGCATTGACAACTTAATAATCAATACACAACCGATGAGACATATTATACTTTTTTGAGAAAGCACTAGTGTGTCGTACCGAGTTTTTACTGGTTAGATATAGTCCGTATCCAATAATTGCTTAAGTTGTCTTCTTAACTTTTCAAGTTTAGTTTGCACCATTCAATAAGGTACTAATGCAAGTGGGGTAATGCCTTGCGCGAACTCGATTTTATGGTCCACGTCACACTTTGGTGGGAGCTTCTTTGCAAATCCAGAGGCAAAACATCCTTTAACTCCTTAAAAACATAAGAGATTCTCTTAGATCCACTTCATCTTCCTTTAGTGCAACTAAGTAATTGGGTTGCTTCCTCTTCACATCTTTAGAGAGTTGTATAGCTAATAGCTACTTGGATTGTAGACTTTCTTCCCGTAACAAAGGTAATGTACACATATTTCGTTCATCTTAAGATGTATATGATGTTAGTGAAAGGAGTAGGCATGACCCTGACATGATTTATGATTTCCATTCCAAGTAGTATGAGATAATCGTTCATAGGTACTACGAAGAAAACTGTTTTACATACTGTCGAATGCTTGTCTTTTGCTAGAGTTGCCTTAATATCGCTTTTGCTTCTTCTTCAACATTCTCTGGATAAAATTGGAGCTTGAGATCTTTCTTAAACTCATTCCACGTTTCAAGGGTGCAATTACCCTTTTAATGTCACCATGCCTTTTCCTTCACCATACCAATGCAACATTTTCAATGTAGAGATTGGTGTTGCTAATCTTTTTGGCATCCTCCTTTATGCCAAGAACCTTGAAGTACTATTCTAAACACCATAAAGAATGGTCCACCTTCTTCATATTCCTCAACCCATAGTACACCTTTGCTGTTGGGATGTTTACCCTCAAAAGAGTGGAGACCACTATAAGCACAACATTGTTTCCCACGTGAGCAATAACTCCTCCTTTGGTTCTTTTAGCTTCGCAAAAACCTTTGCGAACTCGTAGTATGCGTTCTCAAGTTGGAGAGTCTTCTCTAAGACCTTCATATGGCTTAGACATTTGGAAGTGGCAACATTTATCTACCTCCTCAACATTTTCTTGCCCCTTAATTACTGAAAGCTCCACCTCAGTAAGCCTTACGTTTATGTCTACCATGGGGCCTCTCTACCTTGGTCTCTTTTCCTTAGGTTGCTTGGATCCCTTAATGTTAGTGATCTCACTATGTGATCTCGACATCTTTAACCTAGTGCCTAATACCAACTTTTACAAGCTTGGACTTTTTACCAACATACAATTTAGCACTTGATTGTTATTCGACTAAACCAAATCAATTATACTCAAAGATGGTGAGCACAAGGCTAACACTACTAATAAAGAACACAAGAGACTAAAGGATAACTTGGAGAATGCTTTCTATTCAAATGAATAGTTCTTTCTTGCTTGTTTACAAATGAAGTCCTTAGGGCTATATAGAGTCCTCCATCCCCTCAATATATAGCTAGGATTTACTTGATCAAATAGTTTACAACGCTCCTCTATAATCTTCTACACAATTTTACACACAACAAATAGATTATACAATTACCTACAAGATTCCATATGGTTCTAGAGACTTCTATCCTTTTTTATAGTTCTAGAAGATTCAAGGACCAAACCTCTCTTGTGAGCATTGAAACGTGCAAGGCATGACAACATGCATGAAGCCTTTAGAGACGTTGAGAATGTATTTAATTTATAGACGAGCAAAAGCATCGTGATTAGGATTGTTTGTGTTCATTGGAGGGACCTACATCCTCACAACCCAGTCGTTGGTCTTACCATGATGTCGAGCATTTGATTTGATGATTCTCTTTTAGGCTTTTAATTATATATGACTAGGATATTAATAATTCACCATACTTTAGAGAACATGCAGACCGCTAGGTCAAAACCTAAAGTAATTTTTATGTAAACAGGATTTCATCCAAAGGTGACAATAGATTATAGATTAATGAACTTGTTGTATAATACTTTAGACTTTTGCAAAAGTTATTATTGACAATTATTTAAATTTTAAAGTTTTAATTAATAACACTTGCCTTATTCCCAATAGAAAATATTTTATATATTAACCAGCATTCATTTAGATTTTTATGGTTTAATAATGCCCTCCTCTTTTAATGAAACCTTATCCTTGAGGTTTTAATTTTATAAATATGTCCCCTAATTCGGTTACTATTTTCTCAAGTGGCAACTTCAATTATAAGGTGCTTTCATTTTCATTTTGTAAGGTTCTCTTTAAGAAAAACCTAGTCACTTTCTTAGGATTCAACAACTCACCTTTTAGAATTAGTCATTTATTGCATAAGATTAGTAACTACATTAGATTGGCTTTAATTTAGCACAATATATCATATGTTGAAATAAGCTATTGATTACGTGCATTGAAAGCTTGTTCACCTAATGTTAGGAAATCTAGCGAAATAAAAAAAATTGTTTGAATCATTTAAAATTTTATAACATGATTAATATAAAATATAATAAAGTATGAACCATAATTTATATCTTATTTTAAAGCTTAATTATTTTTGTTGTTATTCTCTCGAACAAACAAAACTCAGTAGAAATCTCATAGACACATAGGATCTAGAAAGATTTAATAGTGTGCAATCTTACTTCTAACTAGTAAAGAAATTGCTTCCAAATGACTCTCGTAAAGAGGTTGATATGACGTGACAAGGTAAGACCTTTTTTCTTTTGCTTACAAGGGAAAAAGAGAAACAACAAATTAACTTAAGCTCTGGAATACAAAACTCCGTGAGCATCATTGTGGAGCTGCTCCTGGATGCCCTGAGGAGGTTCCTGGAGGATAAGGAGGCCAGGCCGTAAAAAGACCGTAAGGTTCACCAGGCTATCTGCGCATTAATTCCCTTTGCGGACGACGTGATGGAATTGAACCTCCCAATCTCGATGTAAAAGCTCCCTGATACTTGTCACCAAAAAGATTTCCTCAGTTAGAACAAAATTGGAGGAAGTGAGAATGTTAATAACCTCGAGAGAGTCCATTTCGATAACAACTCGTCGATAGCCCAATTCTCAAGCCAAAATAATGCCTGAGAAAATACCCCAATGTTCTGTTGAAAGAGGTGAACGCCTTTCGATAAACTGCTAAAAGCTCCCACACCAATTCCCATGGCAATCTCTAATTAAACCCCCTGCGAATGCCTTAGTGGACCCTCGTTTGACTGCACCATCAAAATTGACTTTAACCCAACCCTCCAACGGTTTAGTCTAGCCCACTAATCTGCCCACGGGCATGCCCTGAGATGGGAACACGCAACTCTCCATAGCTCGTGCTCGTGCTATCCAACCTACGTAATCCATAATGATTTTGTTACCCTTTGTCGGCCATTTAAAATTCGGCTCGAACACGCTGCCATTTCATTATTTCCAGAGGAACCAACAGTTGACCCCAAAGATGATGGTCTATGCTTCCTGCTGTACTTGGGAATGTCTCGTGAGGTTTGACATCAGCCACGTCTCTACATCCTGTTGAAAAATCCCATATCGATCACTTCCTGAGGGAAGTTTTGCCAGATTTCTCTCACTCGCGAGCAGTCTCTCATGACATGAATAGTGGATTCTTCGTGACCACAAAAATGGCAACAATTATCTATGGCAATATGGCGGGCCACACGCTGTTGGTTGGTCAGGAGTTTGCATTGAGCTACCAGCCATAGAAACGATCTAATCTGCTGTGGCCCTGCCCATTTCCAAATAACCTCCCACAGTTTGTGATGGGTATCCGTGGAGCGTCCTTCAATTAAATCATAAGCGGACGTCACTATGAATTCCCCATGGGCTGTTGGGCCCCAAACCACCCTGTTAGCCCCTACATCCTCGACACGATGGTAGGAGTTCGCCAGCTTCATACACATTGTGGACGACAAGTACTGTTGAAATTCATGCCATCGCCAGTCGCCCTCTTCATTAATAAGGTCTGCTACGGTTGCGTAAAGGATGCTTTCTGGAATTGGAGATGTGGTTACACGAATTAGTGGCCCGCGGCCTTCCATCCAATTGTCCAGCCAAAATAAGATACTCCTGCCGTTCCCCAGATTCCATGTAAGACCTTGACGAACAAATTACCAGGATGTTGATATCCCCCTCCAAGTGACCGAAGCCCTTGACTTACGCTGCGTTTGGTTGCTGTCTCCAGTAACTACAGACAGAACAGAACAGGACAGAACGGAACAGAAACTAGAGACAGAGAGGTGTTTGGTTGTGGTTGACAGAACAGAGAAAAATGTCTCTGTCTTGAGGACAGAAGGTGTTTGGTTGCAGGGGACAGAAAACGAACATAATGCAAATGACGAATATGCCCTTGGTCCTTAATATGATTAGAAATAAGTAATTCATTGATACTTTTATTATGAATGGTTTGTATTAGTTAAAAAATTAACTTAGAATAATAATAACAATTTGAAATTAATCACGAATAACATTAATAATAATTTTATTATTATTTTAATAACAAAAATAATAATAACCAAACATCAATAAGTGAAAACATGTTTAATAATAATAAAGTTGAATATTGATAAATAAAAATTATATAATAATTTGTAATAATAATAATTAGACATAATAATTATTTTTTTTACCATAATATCAGTTGTAAAGAGAAAATAGATGCGGTACTAATATTAGTAATAATAAGAATAATAATAATTATGGACCAATAATAATAATTATAATAATTACAAATTTATTAATACAGTTAATAATAACAATAACTAATACAAAATTATTGTTAATAATAATCATAAAATTAATAATAAAAACCAAGTTTATAATACATTTAATAATAAGAATAATAATAATAATAATTTTGGACCAATAATAATAATATTAATATTAATGAAATCCAATAAAAAATTAGTAACAATAGAGTCAACATACATTCAAATACATCATCTAAGCATTCATATAATTAATTACATAATAGCTTCAACATACATTCATATAATTAATTACATGATAGGTTCAACAGTCATTGATGAAAAACATTTAAACATTACTGTTCATAATAACATAATTGGTTCATCATACATAAAGGCCTTAGAATTTATTAATAAT
>JANIJH010000008.1:6887920-6898032 GCA_024520975.1 Erythroxylum areolatum
CCCTCCCCTGCTCCCTCTTCCTCCTGACATATGTCAATATGGGTTTAGGACCCATATTGCTATCAATATTGCTATCACCTTAACTTAAAACCGAAAGCAGAAACTTATCCATACAGGCAGACTCACGAAAACTGAAAAGGAAATCTAGTAACCAAATGTATAACTTATATCAAACACTTCCTATGATACTCATGTTATATTTGGATCTCATGAAACAATTGGAAGACTAATCATATTTTTTTCCCAGTTCATGAATATTTTATCCATGCTCTATGTGATCGAACGAAGTAGTGCTCATGTTATTAAGATAGCTATTCTTGTTGGGTGCAATATTTGATTTTTACCTACTGCATGTTTTGTTTGGTGTGAACTTCTCCTAGGTGCTTTGTGGCAGTGGAGGGGAGAAATTGTTACAGTTAGCAGAAGGGTTACTTAAGAAGCATGTTGGTTCTCACAGTTTGCACGAGCCTGAGGGTAATTTCTTTTGCCACTGTTGGTTTGCATTTATGTTGAGATGTTTCTTTTTCAGCTTCCTTATTAGCTTTTGAAACCTTTTCGCAGCTCTTATGGTGTATATATCCATATTGGAACAGCAAGCTAGGTATGCCGATGCACTGGAAATTCTCTCAGGAAAATTAGGATCACTTTTGGTGATTGAAGCCGATAAGCTACGTATACAGGTTCTTTCAGAATCCTTTTAGGCTTTTATAGTTATTGAAATGCGAAACACAAACAAGCTTCCATAATCATGAATTTCTATCATGTTTTTAAATGCTTCAAACTTATTCTTATTTTATAAAAAAATATCTTTTAAAGAAGAGAAAATAAACCAGTATATGACTTCAGAAATTTGAGAAGGAATTGAGTTAATTGCATCATATTGTAGTAACAGAAAAACTTAAATTCCATATTTGATTGCAACAATTGTACATAAGAATTTGCTAATGAATCAAAAAACTTTAGAGAATTCATTTGTTACTCCAAGCATAGTGTTAGTTGAAGGATTCTCTATTTCAGATAGCTATTGTTTTTGTGATAAATGAATAAAATATTCCTACTCAATCTGCTGGTTGATTTGTGTCCTTTCCTTTCTCAGTTTTGTTCCTTTAACTGTGTTGTTTCCGATAATTGATTACATAAATGTTCATTGATTACTTGCAATTCCTTTAATGTGACATTTTGTGTTTCCTTATCAACTTTTCCTCTTTAACTTTAAGTTGACAGGGGAGACTTTTAGCAAAGTTAGGTGGTTATGTCAGCGGAGCCAATATATATGAGAAGATTTTAGAAATCTGGTAATTCAATCCTGTGACATTTAACAGCATTTTTGAGTCTTAAAACCATGATTTATCCTTCAGTCAATCAGTCCCTTGCTTCTGTTGAATTCGGAAAGCCATCTGAAATATGTGACGTACTATTGAATTAAACAAAAGCCACTATATCTTCAATGAAGACACAATCACTTTTCTTTCTTCATATTTTAGTTAATTCTAGTCCATCTTCTGTTAGATAACTTTTTTGGCCATTGTTCTGATTCCATTTGAGATTATGTTTTTGTCATTTTTGGAGCATTAGATGTTGATCTTTTTTCTCCTTTATAATTTTCATTGTCATTGCAAAGGTGTTAAAAGTACTGCAGTGGGTTGAGGAAGTTATATGGTGGGCCTAGAGTTAGGTACAGAGAATATCGTTGTGTATCAAATCATGGGCACGTTGCTTATAAGCTGCATATAATCTTCAAATTTTCTTTTTTAACAATCGAAGAATTTATTTCTCACTACTTGCTTAGCCAGACGGACACAAGTTTGATTGGTCCATACCGTCAGTTGATATCTTGAGCCTGATTCCTTATGCCTATTAAGTTGCATCTTTGTGTTCAGGAATTCAACATGTGCTGTTTGTTGTCAATTTCCTTTTTCATGTATACTTTTTGGTTGTTAAAGCTATTTTGTTCATTTGGCAGCCCTGATGACTGGGAATCTTTCCTACATTATTTAGGCTGTTTGATGGAGGATGATAGCAGCTGGAGTAATGAAGCTGATAAAGACTCAGTTCATCTCCCTAACTGTAAAGTCACACATTTGTCAGAAGAAATGGTGCATATATATGGCTTCTGCTATTTATTTCTATCTTTCTGTTTTGTGTTCTCCATATTTTTGGCAAATGTATTTGTTACTTATAAAACCTATCACAATCTTTTGACAGTGTAATTTGATGTGCAGTTTGATTCTCGTATATCAATGGCATCAGCTTTTGTGCAAAAGTTACAATTGGACACAGAAAGTCGATCTTTGAGGTGCCCTTACTTAGCTACTCTTGAAATTGAAAGGAGAAGGCAGTTATATGGGAAGGACAATCATGACGAGATGATCAGCGCCTTAATGCATTATTTTCTCAAGTATGATAAGACATTCCTTTCTTATACTTGGATTGTTAATGTTATGTCTGTGTAAAACATCTATAGCTGGTTAGAATTTTGTTATTTCGACAATGATTAAAAATTCGAACCATTTGGCCGGCTTAACCGTGGAATACCTTGAACTAGTCAACTTTTCGGTTCAATTTTCTTTAATAACTTTTGTTGCTAAAAACTAGTTAATTTATTAGGTAATCGGTCAATTGTTATAAAATAAAATAAACTAATTAATTTTAATTTAACAGTCCTCTTTTTTAATTTAAATTTAAATTTTTTGAGGGATAAGGAATCTTATTTCAAAATTTTCAATTTTATTCGGTTTTTAACGGTTTTATGATGGTCTAATACCGCTTGAACCTTTTAAACTTTAAATCTTTTATCTTATAAATTTAACCTATGACTTTTAAAATATTGATTCTCGATAATGATTTGCATCATATAAAGGAAGTGCTATTCTTTTCAAATGGTAGTGGCCATATAAAAGAACCAATTAAATGTATATACTAAATCATTTTATTTCTTCTTCATTTATAATATAGGTTTGGTCACTTAGCCTGCTTCACTTCCGATATTGAGATGTTTCTTCAAGGCTTAAATCCAGATAAAAAAGTGAAATTTCTAGACAAGTTAATAGAAAGTACGAGCTCTGTTACAACAACACCAACTAAAGTGCTTGGGCAGTCAATTTCTGTATTCAAAATACAAGAGTTGATCGGCAATCTATACAAGCTTCCCATTCTTGGTGCGTATCTCCTTTAGAAGATCTCTGCATAAAGCTGTAAAAAAAATACATGCATACGTTAGCATGCATAATGACGCACACTTATGTCTGTCACTAGTTTCTTTGTGGTTTCACACTTGCAGTATAGCTTATTTGGGTACAGCCTTCAGATGTTGTAACACTTTGATGCGGCATTCAATGGAACGTTTTGCTCAATAGTGATCCTATTGCTCAGGAATCAGGATGACCATATAGATCTTTACAATATCTAGATTTCTGACTATTTTTGTGTCTTTTACATTGTTATAATTGTTTGTTTGTAGAAGAGTTTTTAATTTGGTTGTCGGTTTCCTATTGAAGTTCTTGTCTTACTTCCCAGAACTAGAACAATCGGCAGTGAAAATGACGGAGATATATTGTAGAAATCTTCCCCTTTCAAAGGACCTTGATCCTCAAGAGAATATGCATGGAGAGGAGTTGCTTTGTATGGTGTGCAATCTTCTGGTTCAGGTATTCACTTTTGTGCTTCTACTATGTTTGTGGTTCAAATTTTGATGAAATATTTCACAGGTTTGATGCAATCGTTGTTGATAATAAGTGAACTATTTTGAGAATTGCATCAAGGAGATACATTGAATTCTATATCAATGATGCATTTTGGTTATTTTTTGCTAACTATTTAGGGTGTTTAATTCTGCAACTACACATCACATGTACGCTCGTTGTTTTGTAGCCAGTCCCTGTATCATATGATTCTTGTGTTAGAATCCTATTTTTAGTTCGCTTTCTATGTTGTCTAAGTAGAGGATGTGTTGTCCTTAAAACACTCCCTCATATTTTGTTGGTGCCCCTTTTTTTCTGTAGTTATTTTATCGAACAAGAAAGCTTGGTTACTTCATGGAGGCAATAATGGTTTTGGAGTTTGGTTTGACTGTCCGTCGGTATGCATGCTTTTTCCAGTGATACTTACTATCTCAATGTCAGATTCAGGGACTTCATAATATTGGAACTAATTATGGATACATGTTAAATAATTGGCAGATATGTGTGGCAGTATAAGATCTTATTGGTACACTTGTATTCCCACTTGAGTGCCCTTACGTTAGCTCACGAATGGTAAGTCAATTAGTTGAGTGCAAATTCACATATTTAATTGACAAACTTATGTTGTTTATTTCATGCTAGTTACATCCCCTGTATTTGCCCCTGGAACCTAGATGTTTATACTCTCAAGCATATTTTTTTTGTCTATGCATAAAGCAGCTCGTACAATCTATTTTGTTAGGTACAAGTCTTTGGACGTGAAGAATATTCTGATGGAAACATTGATGCACAACATTTTGCCACAGATGTTGTCATCCCCACTTTGGGTGGATTTAAGTAATCTGCTAAAAGATTATCTCAGGTTTATGGATGACCACTTCAGAGAATCTGCAGATCTTACATTTCTTGCATATCGCCATAGAAATTACTCAAAGGTGTGTGATGTATTTATCTGTTATGCTGGTTTAGTTGGAAGTTGAGCTAATTGCTAACTACTTATCCTGATAACTGCTAACTTCTCATGCTGATGTTTCTTGAATGTAATCTCAATTCATAGTCTGTGCCCATTCTTTCCATTTTTCATTTTGTGGCCTTCTGCACTTCTAATTTACTGCTTGTCCACCTTAGTATCTTATTAGTTTTCTTGCTATAACTATGATGCTATAATTTCATGTGGGATACATCACTGCGTCGCATTCAGAACAAATGTGCTTGGTTGTTTGGAAAACATTTCATTATTTTGCACCACAGGTGATTGAGTTTGTTCAATTTAAGGAGCGATTACAGCGATCAAATCATTATTTGCTTTCAAAGATCGAGAAATCCATTCTAGAGTTAAAGCAGAAAGCAGATAACATTGAAGAACAAGAGGTGTTTGTTTTTTGCTTCTATCATTTGATGCCTATATTTTGATGTTTTTGATGACAGATCTGATTAGATTGTCTTTCAGGCCGCTCTTGAAAACTTGAAATGTGGGATTCACTTTGTTGAGCTGTCTAATGAAATTGGGTCAAAAAGTTTAACTGTGAATGAGGATTTGCATTCCCGGCCTTGGTGGACGCCAACTCCTGAGAAAAATTATTTGTTAGGTTTGTATCAAATGCACCCTCCTGTCAATTTCAGGTCAAATGATGAATCTTTGATGAGAGAATTTTTAGGTATGAAAGTTCTGGGATTGACGCAGGATATTTTTTTGGGAATTTTTGTGCAGAAATGTGATATATTTACTTTAATTAAGTGTTTTAAAGAGCTCATATTATGTTCAGTGGTTTTGTTAATCTTCATTGCGGGGGAATGACATTTTCTGTCCATTTCCTTTGAACTTTCTCTTTACATTTTTCCTCATTTCCAGGGCCATTTGAGGGCATCTCATATTGTCCCAAAGAGAACTTGGTAAGATGCCTCTTCTTAATTAATATGTTCTCTGTCATATTGGTAATTATATAACCTGTGCCCGCTATATTTTGCTATACTTCTCATTCCTTGTATGTGTGCTTTTCCCCAAAACATTAACAGAAAAAGAAATGGGAACAAAAAATTAGAGGAGTTGTTGAAAGGAGATCCCTTCTTCCTAGATTGATATATCTATCAATTCAAAGTGCATCTGGATCTGTCAAGGAAAATGTTGAAGTCAATGGTTCTTTATCTGTGCCTAAAATCACCACGGAGCTGAAGTTCTTACTTGATCGCTATGCAAAGATTTTGGGATCTTCTTTTGGAGATGCGGTGGAAGTGGTTAAGGGGATATCTAATGGGGGAAAATCTGCTGAGGTATATACATTGATTTCAATTTGACTTTTTGTAGTTTCTGGATCGTATGTACTTGTTGCTTTTCTTCCCATAGTGTATATTAACATGCGCCTATTAGGGTGGTAATGAGTTTTTAATGTTTCAAAATTAAGAATGTCTGTTGGAACTTTTGAGAGTTGACGATTCAAAATGTTCTGTACTCTCACCGTTCTGACCTGCAATAAGATATTGTAATCCATTTTCATACATTCATTCCCTGGGACTTATCATATGAACCAAGACTTTCTGGACTAGGATGACTGTTTAATTACCGCTCTTACTCCACCGGAAATCTGACCTTTACACTCATGCCTCCATCTGGCACTTTTTGTAGCAGATAACTAGGCTAACTTTTTGTTTTCTTCATCTCTTTCTCTCATAATGCATTTGCGCTCCTCCATGATGTGCGCTCTCTTATTAAATGTTACCATACACTGACATTAGATTAACTCTAGTTAAACTAGTTTTCTTGACACTGATGCAGGCTTTTGGTTCTGACATTATCGAGTGGATGAACTTTGCTGTATTTTTAAATGCATGGAATTTGCACTCATCTGCACCTTCAGAACCAGGTGGGAATCCATGTTGTACTTGGGAAACTGTGAATACCTTGTTGGAGAAATGTATTCTAGAGAAGACCAGATCCATGGATTCTCTCGTTTCCTTGCCGTGGGGTATGTTCCCATTAGTGGTACAATTGGTCACGGAGCCATTGTCGTGGCATGTTCTTGTTATTCAATCATGTATCCGATCTTCTCTTCCATCTGGAAAGAAGAAAAAGAAAGGTGGACACTCAGAGCAGCCCACTTCACTGCTGCTGAGTGCAATTCGTGATTCTGTACAGTCTATATATAGTGTACTCAAAGAGGTTACAAATTGGGTAAGAAAACAACTTAATAGCAAAGAGGATGAGCACTTGGATGTTGTCCTTTCGCCTATCAGAAGAAAGGAACAGGATGAAGGGCCTGGGAAGGTGATCCAGATTTTAGAAAATTTGATCACATCAATTGATGAGGTGGAAATTGGTGATCGCATCTCCCAAGCATTGAAATCTTGGGATGTAGTTGATGTTGGGAGAAAGATATTGACCAGCAATTCCACAGTGTTGTATGAGTTTCTTCGTATTTGTGAGTCAAAACTTAAAGCATTGCAGGCGTTGAGGCAGCAGATGACTCAAGTCTGAAGGTCCTTACGGGATCAAAGTTCCGTGTTTTTGATGTGATCAAGTTATTTGTTTCATTTTGGAGCTTGTTGTGGTCTACAGATGCAGCATCACGCCCTGCAGTTTGTCACTGTTGTCTCATTTTCATTTTCCATAGTCATATTTAGCCTTGAGGTGTTTTTTTTGTTCCCCCACTTTGCTCCTGTGAGGCTGAGTGTGAGCAGTAGGTAGCCATTGTCCTCTGCAGCTTTGAAAGCAGTTCTAGAAGTATCGTGCTATATTAATATACTCAAATGTTACACACTAGAAAAACACTCGTTGGATATTCTTTGTATTCTTTTTTAAGCTTTGTACCATGGAATTTTGTAATGAATCAATTGAGACTCTTCGTGATAACGGGTTTTACTTCCTGCTATTTTTGATCCTGTAGAGGTTTGTGGTGCTTAAATTTCACGGAGTCATCTAAATATTCAATGGCATTATATGCACAGTTTTGCTGATTCATCTAATAGTGCGAGACTTTAGTATTTAAGTTCCATTATGTATTCGTTAACACAGCATTGCAAGATTCATAATAATTATGGGAGTTTTTGCTTATGGAATTGCGTTTTCATTAGTGATAACGATCCAAAACAGATTGAGAATATTAATCATAAATGAGTCATCATATCTGATTTAGGTTGTTGGGAACTTTGTGTTCATAATGATCTTATGCTTGTTTTTGGTATACCAAAGAAACAAATCTTGATTCTAGCCTATACTTTGTCCAATGTGCACAATATTCTTATTGATTAATCATCAACTAAATCAATCAAGATCACTTTCACCTTTGTGCTAACTATGATTTTTTCTACATTCTATATAGGAAGGTAAACTGTAAATAGGGGCGTTAGACTTAACCTAATCCAGCAAAGAATGTCGTATCTATTCACTATTTTAATTATGAGTCATTGTTTGATGTTTGATGTTGCTATTAAGGTAAACTGTTGTCTTAAACCCCACCTTATAGACTATAGAGTAGTCACTTCGTAAAAGACTCTTGCAATGGCTTGGCATTTTATAAACAATTAATAAATAGTTTTTTTTAACTTAAAAAAATTCACTGAAAATCCTAGAGGCCTACCAATAGAGTTACAAGGGTTATGAATTTTAGAAACGTACCAGCCTCCTAACATAACAAAACTAGTATTGGTGCTAGAGCAAGCAAGATAAAAGCTATAATAGACCCTAATTACATTTCATGAAAAAGCTTAAACTACTGGTTGCTTGATTAGCAATCAGTATCTTCCTGATCTAAGAGCAAGTCCTATTTATCACTACATAGTTGCCATTGTGTACATCTCTGAAGATCCTTTAGTTTCTTTCAAACCAAATTGAGTAAACTGAGCAGGTAAGCATTAGACATAGGCACTTTGATCATCTCCAATTCTTTTGTAGAGATTTTCAGTCCAAATGAATATACTTTTCCAATCATTCTCAGAACAAATTACACTTACAAAAGCTAAAACCCTGCATTTGAATAACAAGTAGTTTATGGTTTCAGGTTGTAACTTTCAAAGGACACTCATTTTATTACCACGGAACTAATAGGTCATTTTATTCTTTGAAATTAGAGTTTATGAAAGGAAAAAATATATATATCTTCGTGAAAACTCCTGTGTTATGCATTATCCATTCCTAAGATTGTTATTGCATGGCTTGTGGAGTTTAAGGTTGCTATCCTAAGAAATTGTAATGATGTTTGATGTACGCAAAGGCAAAAGTGACAAGAAGCAATTAAAAGAAACAGGCATTAAGGAGATCACAAGTAACAAAAGACTAGGGCCTGTATTATTGTTTTGTTTTGTTTTGGATTAGAAAAAAGCTCACTTGTCGATTTTAGAAGAGAGTTTTGCGGTCAGCTAATCTGGGAATTGGACTATAATATCTTACATTAGCCCCTTCTTGCTCTACCAAACCGAAGAAAAATTTCGACCTGACAAGTGATGGTCATTTTAAGGGATTATTTTTCTGATACAACCGAGGAAGTTGGGACTTAAAAAGTGTGATTAGATGTTGGTTTGTACTTGAAACTGAACAATAATCCAGATGGGTCATGTTACTGAATTGGTTTACACGAAAAGTGAAACTTTCCTCAGTCAACTTAATAAGAACAGGCGTGCAATCGAGTAGTTGAGCAGAAGATTCACCTTATCCCTTTTCATTATTTGGCAGTGCATCGGTAAACCAACATCTTACTTTGTATAATTCACTCGTGGAATCCTTTGTCGCATTTACTTGGTCGGATTGTTTGAACCGCAAACAAAAGCCAGACAATTGCATAAGTTGCTCTTTTTGCTATCGTCAAATAGCTGCCCTTTGACTCTTTTTCTCTGTACGTTGATTCGGGTTGCTGAAGGAAGAAGAAAATTCGCCAACTGAGTCGGAGGTCAGCTTTGTTTAATAAACTTCACACTGGAAAGTAACATGATGGTGGTTATGATTATTACTATTTTTTATACACATCTTTGGTCTAATGGTTGTATCTACTGCCAACCATACTCGGGCTGAATTGGAGACACAGAAAGATACGGAAATACTCCTCTGAGGTAAAAAGGAAAGGAGAAGAAGAATTTATCGTATTAACATAGTCGAGAAAAGGCCTTTATGCTTAGATGAAACTCATGACTTTAGATCAATGGCTTGGTGAACTCTTAGTGGCTGATTGGATAGATTTATATTAATAAAACTTTTATTAATAAAACTTTTCTTAGAAGAATTTTTGTTGTCCGTTAAAAAATAACTTTTTAAAAAGAACTTTATATAATAGATTGTTTGATAATATAAAAATAAAAAATATTTTTATTAATTATTTAAAGTATATTAAACAATATGCAAAGTACAATATATTAATTATTATATAATTGTAAACCATACGAAACATAAATGAAAATATATCTAACCAAATCTTTTATATGGATTATAACATAAGTAAAACTAAT
>JANIJH010000008.1:6898132-6915100 GCA_024520975.1 Erythroxylum areolatum
ACATAGTCGAGAAAAGGCCTTTATGCTTAGATGAAACTCATGACTTTAGATCAATGGCTTGGTGAACTTTTAGTGACTGATCGGATAGATTTATATTAGTAAAACTTTTATTAATAAAACTTTTCTTAGAAGAATTTTTGTTGTCTATTAAAAAACAACTTTTTAAAAATAACTTTATATAATAGATTGTTTGGTAACATAAAAATAAAAAATACTTTTATTAATTATTTAAAATATATTAAACAATATGCAAAGTACAATATATTAATTATTATATAATTTTAAACCATACGAAACATAAATGAAAATATATCTAACCAAATCTTTTATATGAATTATAACATAAGTAAAACTAATAGTAAAAATAAATATTAAAACATATTTAAAAAGTCAAATAATATTATATAGATCTCAAAATAAACGTAAAGATGGCTTTGTAAGTATTGTAAAAATAATGTGTAAAACATAACGACAAAAGGGACTAAAAAATAGGCTCATTAATTGATATGAAAAATCTTCCTAAAAAAGTGTTTTTTTAGAAGCTCTAAATTTGAACTTCTTAAAAAATTATATTTTGATAGTCAAAAAAGTTATATCTACTATTTTTTTTCTATTTTACAGTAAACAATTATTTGTTTAAAAAAAGACTTTTGCGGTAAAAAAAAATGCTTATTCAACCTCTAAAAGTTCAACCAAATAAACATTTAACATGTATTGATAATGAAGAGAACTTCTCAAACAAGTCCTAGTCAAAGTCCTAGTTACAAGGGATGAAGTTTTGTAAGAAAGAAATGGCAAACTAGTATGCTGTAGAGTCTGGTTTTGGATGATAATTACATGTCATTAATTGCGTTTAGCTCCGAATCTTGTTAATCAAAGTGATGCGGCAAGTGGGTACAACCAACCAGGTCCTCAAAATCTGAAGTCCTTCTGTTGACTCGTAACCTGTTGGTTGCCAAATCACCCCTATGACTAGTAAAGAATTTGAGTTCAATTGTTGTCCTTTTTCTCTGCATCCTAGTATATGCACAGCTGCTTGGAAAAAAGTTGTCTCATGCATTACCAACCTTTAATCTTCAAGACAGCAGAATGGAGCCAAGCAGCTTAGTAGCCAACAAATGTCACTATAGTCTGCTTCTTAGCACTTTTCTGTTCTTTGGATTCCTGGCTTCTTGCTCTGAAGCAGAAGTTCATTACCACGAATTCGTTGTATGTATTCTTTTAGTTACTAATGTCAGGAAGAAAATGTATGTGTAGTGAAATATAATGTCTTTTTGGTTCGAATGACATAGATTGAAGCTAAGCCAGTGAGGAGGTTGTGCACAACTCATAGCACCATTTTGGTGAATGGGCAATTTCCAGGGCCAACATTGGCTGTGTACGACGGTGATACCCTCGTGATCAAAGTTATAAACAAAGCTCCATACAACATTACCCTCCACTGGTAATACTACACATAGCATGCGAGTATAAATATCAACAAACATATAGAACCAGCGGCAGTGAGAACTCTCAAAACCACATAATCATGTTCATGCACTGTTATTCTTTGTGTATTAGGCATGGAGTAAGACAGCTTCGGAACCCATGGGCTGATGGACCAGAGTTTGTGACTCAATGTCCAATCCAGCAAGAAATGAGTTACACCTATCGGTTCACAATTCAAAACCAAGAGGGGACTCTGTGGTGGCATGCTCACAGCAAATGGCTAAGAGCAACTGTATATGGAGCTCTCATCATCTACCCTAAACTAGGTTCTCCATATCCATTCCCAATGCCCGAGAGAGAAATTCACATTATTCTTGGTGACCCATTTATTCATCATCTACCTGAAAAGTCTCCGAATGATGTTTACCCGCTGTAGCCATTGGTTAAATGGACTAACTATGCATCTTAATAACAGGGGAATGGTGGGACAGAAATCCTATGGATGTCTTAGCGCAGGCACTTTCCACTGGAGCAGGACCAAACATATCCGATGCTTTCACCATAAATGGTCAACCAGGAGATTTCTATAGATGCTCCAGCAGAGGTTAGTAAACCCTCTTGGTTCATTTTGCGATAAATGCAATCTGCAAGAACAATTGTCCAAAACATAACCTTTGCTGTGACTTGATGACCCAGAAACTGTCAGATTCCCACTGGAGGCAGGTGCAACAGTTCTACTAAGAATAATCAATGCAGCAATGAACGAAGAACTCTTCTTTGCAGTAGCCAACCACAAACTAACTGTGGTGGGCGTTGATAGTATGTACTCCAAGGCTTTCACAACCTCTGTCATCATGATAACTCCTGGTCAGACGACCGATGTCCTTCTAACTGCTGATCAAACCCCTGGTCGCTACTATATGGCGGCGCGTGCCTATCACACAGCTCAGAACGTACCGTTTGATAATACCACTACCACTGCTATCCTTGAATATAAATCTGCTCCTTGCAATGCCAAGAAAAGCCAGTCCTTAACACCAATTCTCCCACAACTCCCAGCCTACAATGACACAAATACTGCAACCGCATTTACTGCTCAAATAAAGAATCTTGGTATGGCCCAAGTCCCAACTGAGATTGACGAGAGCCTGTTTTTCACAGTGGGTCTCGGATTTATAAGTTGCAGTATTCCAAACAGCCCCCACTGTCAAGTACCAAATGGCACTCGATTTGCTGCAAGCATAAATAACGTTTCATTTGTTTCACCAACAAGAAATTCCTTAATGCAAGCCTACTATCAAGGTCAGAATGGCATTTTCACAACAGACTTTCCTCCAGTTCCCCCTGTACAATTCAACTACACAGGCAATGTGCCCCGTCAGTTATGGCAACCTACTAAAGGAACTAAGCTCTATAAACTGAAACATGGCTCCAATGTACAGATTGTATTCCAGGATACCAGTATCTTCTCAACAGAGGATCACCCTATGCACCTGCATGGGTATCAATTCTACGTTGTAGGATCAGGTTTTGGTAATTTCAACCCTGCAACTGATCCAGCGAATTTCAATCTTGATGATCCACCGAATAGGAATACAATTGGTACGCCTCCTGCTGGATGGGTAGCAATCAGATTTGTGGCTGATAATCCAGGTAAGAGACTAGAAAACTATATACATAAGCATCTAGAGCAGTATAGTAACTTCAAAAGCTTCAATGGAATATGTATCGACTCACTTGGTTCAAAATAGGAATTTGGCTCCTGCACTGCCACTTTGATGTACATCTCAGTTGGGGTATGGCCATGGCTTTATTAGTTGAGAATGGCCCTGGACACCTCGAGGCTGTACAAGCACCACCTTTGGATCTGCCCCAGTGTTAGGACTACCAAAAAGTTCACAAGCTACTAATGTAATCTCACCACATAAATGTACAACAACAACAACTTAATGACAGTCCACTGATTGCGAGATCTACGAAAATTCAAAAGTATGCAATCTTACCCCTAACTGATAGAAAGATTGTTTCCAAAATCTCCCTATTTAATGTATTTATCATTTCCCAGTCTAAGTTATGCAGGTAGATGTTTATGGGCTTTCTGATTCATTAATTTTTTGTTGCATTGCCTTCGCGTTCTATACTAGTTGTGTCCCAAATTAGGAAATAAATCTTCTGTCGAGGAGTTAAGTTGGCAGGGATCTTGATTGTGTATAACCTTTCTGAAGTAATAAAATAATTATGACTAAATGTAATTGATACAGTAACACTACATACCATCTAGTGTACACAGAAGCTGAAAGGTGGCAATGCAACCAGCTAAGAGAAGAAAAAGAATTCCAGGCTTATTGGTCTAGGACTGAAAAAATATCATAAATTCTTCCAAATTGTGGAAATTACAAAAAGCAAGGAAACTAGTGAGATAAAAGAGTATTGAGAGGAAAAGAAATCGAGGAATAAAAGTTAAGAAAGAAGTTAAAGAAGATAATAGATTTACCAATCTATTATTCCCCCATACTAACTGCTTAGTCATCATAACTAACTTCACTTTATTTGCTAACAATATCACGCCCTAAGCTTCTGGTTAGAAATTGATCCACTGCATACTTGCATGTTCATCATAGGGGCTTTATTCCCCAGAGCTTTATCACAAACAATAGCATTCCGCAAATCTTATTATGACAATGCAAAGTCCTTGAAAGATGTTGACTAAAAATTAGAAACAGCAAGCTGGAGCATTCAGCTGTAATTTGAGCTAGTAAGTAGATTTCAGATCGAAATGAATAATTGACTGATATCAAGTATACAATTACATCTCCCCCTTCTTGGTTAATATATACAAGCTGTCATGGAAATCCCATTACAGGGATTCAATGCACCTATCCAGATGATATCTCAACTTAAGTTTACAGGCCATAATAGCATTACACGGTCAAGTTTCCTACCATATATAACTATTTCTTATCTCAAGTCACAGTACTAGGTGACAAATTTCAGACACCGTGTATCATCATGAACAACCTGGCAACGAATTGAACAGAATCGCATCCCGCACCTGACACATGTATAGTTGGAAGCAAATCCACAAACAGTGCAGAAATGTCGGCGGCAGGTAGAACTTGGAGGTCCAACTGCTGCCTTCCCGTAGGATGGTACATGTGGAGGCAAAGACTCCAGGTTTGCCTGTTATCATGGAATCACCTTTCAGACCAGCTATCCAGCGCATATTGAAAAAAGAAAGGAGCATAACCAGAATTTCCCTTCTCACCTCGTGTAAGAGCTCAAGAAAATTTCTTGGAGCTTTTCTGGCATTCTCAAGTGCTTTTGCTTGGCGGGTTTTTCGTTTTGTGCTCTTAGACTGCTTCTTTTGTACATATCCTACAATTACAGATGATGAACCAATTCAGGACCATAAATGGAAATATAAAGAAATCGTGAATTTGCTTTAACAAGTAATACCACCAAATTGTTCAAGCTCAGAGGAGGACTAGATGGTGGAAAGAAATGTTCTCACCATGTGGACAACCCGATGACGATTATGCATTATCATTCCCAAGATTTGAGTTTAAAATTTTAATGAACTTGCTTCAGAAATGCTGGGCGAAAAAAGTTACAAAATGAAGTTCATAAGACATAGATGAGAGTGCAATTTCAAGAATCGAGGATTTATGCAAATCCCAACAGTAAAGATGGAAAAAAAATGCTATCTCACCACAAACAAATAATCTTGATAAAAGTCCATTTGCTAGTGAAACAGTTAACAGAAGACATCTAAAATAGAGTGTTCTTTGGCATTTGACCAATGACTCTAAACTCAAATCTGGGCCTCATAAAACTTCCTTAGATTTGCAAAAAGAAATACACAACTTATCTATAACAGCCTTCAAGCATATGAAGTTAAAGCAGCGAGAAAAACCATTTTAATTTGAAAGTGAAAAGAGACAGTAACAGAAAAGAAAAAAGAACAAATTGAAATCATTAAAACAATGAGAAGGAGACCATCATCATCATCATCAAGAGAAGCCTCATCATCGTCTATAGGTTCCACAGTTTCCATTCCCGCATTATCGTTTTCCAAGGCTTCAAGCCGAGCAAGAGTTGCCTGATTTAATTTACACAAAATTTCCACAATCAACTAATAAGATTAAGTTTTTTCTTCCTTCCCCTAAGCTAGACTAATCATACAAAAGAAAAATCATCAGCTAAAAAACACACCTGAGTTCGATTGTCGCTGCTCGCAAGAGCGGCAGCCATTTTAGGAGCCATCTTCCGGGTTCTGCTCGACATTCTCCGAAGTGGATTGGAAACATCATCTTCCATGTCTTCACACAAATAAAAATGCATTGAATCACATCCAAATAAAAATTTTCTACCAAATTCTTAAATTATGAGCCCTGGATTGAATCAAATCAAACCAAAATCGAAACACTTGACATCACACAATAAACAACACACCTGCTTCTCGGCGATAAAAAAAGCAATTGACGTCAGCGACGAAACCAGCCGGTGGAGGCGGTGAGTGACGGTAACGGTGACACCAATAACCGACGTTAGGTCACGGAGGAAGAGAAGAAGAAAGGAAGAAGATTTTAAGGAGATAAGCAAAACGACATCGGATATTGAGGTCTTAACTAAAACCACGGCTTGTCGAAACTGTCGGATCCGGTTACTTGTTGATGTCTGTTTCAACTTTCGAACCCGACTTTTCTGATTGACAAGGCCAGGTGGGTTGGCAATGGGGCCCGACCTGTCTTTGAACTGAGTCTGGCCAGTCCAACCCAACTTAGCGTTTTCTAAAAGTTAATTTTTAAAATAATTACATTATCGATTGGGCCGTCAACTTAGACTCAATTAAGCCCAGAAGTTCCGACCCACCCAGGCTACCATAACTAGCTACCTCAGCCGGATTTTAAGTCCTTTAATCGTTATCATCACACTCAATACGAAATTTTAAAACGAGAGATTAGAAATATCTGTACGTAGATATTAACATAATTAGAAATATCTGTACGTAGATATAATATTCCATAAATTACGTAAATAAAATTCAAATAATAAATCCAATTTATACGTGACAAAAAAAAAAATCATTAAAAACTCAAATCTGAAGGGCTCAAAACTTCTAACACTTTAATCGTCTTATAATCAAATTCTTAAGGAAGCATTGAGTCAGCAAAAACATTAGGCTCTGAAGAGTACTAGGTTATTTAATAACCTGTTCTTACTGTTCCCCAATTAAGCAGCCAATCAGTTCTCACCACCTTCACTTCATCCATATAATGGCAGCTTATAAGCCATTAGCAAAATTGAATTGATTACCGTCTTAAAATTTGCTGCTGTATTACTAATACAGAGGTTGAACTATGCAAATCCATGCACGATACGTGTTCACCTATTACTCCCAGCTCATCGTGTTCTGTCCAGGAGTTCAACCCTTCAATTAGCACTGGATTCGTGCCTTGTTTCCTTCCCATGATCCACAGATCAAACTTCATTTCAGCAATTGATCTAATGGTTGCTAATGTATCCTCACCGTTTCTCACTGTCACCTCCTTGAAAGCCACTTGCCCTTTCCTTTCATTCGTTGCTTGAAACCATGATAATACCCCATGATCAAACTTCATCTCCATCTCGTTTTCTAGTTCTGGAGTCGCTGCCAAGAATCTGACTACCGTAAGTGACACATTCGGGTTTTCAAGCATTCTGTCTGCGTAAAGAAGTGCCTCTCGAGCATCTGCTCCACCCAGATACAACACGATGATGTTGTATTGAGGCCTTTGAATCGAAGAACTGCTGTATAAAATGGGGTTCCTGAAGGGCACCAACGAACTCTTATGGACAAGAACACCAACAGAACATGGAGCATGCTCCAGGACATTGGCCACTACAGATGGTCTTCTCCTTTTACTTGAGTTGATGACTGAAGTTTCCAGCCACTCGTTAAGGAAGGGTACGATAATGAGATTAGCTTTATTGTTCAAAGCCAACTTGCACACATCTTGATACATTGTTTGCTTTGTAGTCATGGCCAAGAAGCTGTGGAGCTCCATAACATGTTTCCTCTGTTTCTGAAACAGTTTCAAAGCATTGATCAGAACAGAATCAGACAAATCATTATCATGGGTTATGAATTTTGGCGCTGCTCGCCCATCGAGCCCTACGAGCTGAAGGGCATAGACTGACAATGGGCTTTTTATAGTTGAGGAAGTTAAGTTGAGTATATTGATGGCACCAGAAACACTGTCTTGGTTAATAACACAAACTACTATCCGGAGCCCTGCGTCTTTCGGGGTGTGTTGGATGGATCTTTTCGTGCTTATCATGTATGGCCTTGTTGGATCGTACAGAATGGCAATTAGAGGACTCGCAATCATAGTCACTGCTGTTGATAACAGCACTATCATTGTGTAAGATGGGATCTGAATGATCTGTTATCATGCATCAGCAACAAAACACAATGAATTGAATACATAAAAGAGCTGGGACTACAATCAATTTTCTTCAGACAATTATAGAAGTACTCGTATTTTTCATACATTTCAATACTGTGTTATTATTTTGGGAGAGGAAGTAGTTAAGGAATCAATATGAAGACATACCAACTTGTCCATCCAGTGCAAGGCTAACAGGAATTCCAGCTGACCTCTTAAGCTCAACATCAAGCTGAGCGTGAGGCTCTCTTTCCCCGGCATATCCACTAAAAGAGAAATCACAAAATTGGAGAGCAGTTTGGTAGAATATCCTATTAAAGCCATGGTGAAAAGCGGTGCCAAACTTGACCATGGGACACTGAACATGGCATGAACATCAACAAAAACTCCCACAAAAGCATATGAAAAGGGCATGAACAAGTCCATCATAATTGTCTCACTTTTCTCTACAAGGGCCGATCCCAGAGGCGGACCGTCTGGCACCACCAAACCTAGCCACAAGGCCCCAGTGGCAATTCCAATACCTAACGTATCAGTGAGGAAACCCATTGCAAGAACACCCATCAAAATGACAATAATGTATCCCTGATTAACAGGCTGCCCTTTTGGGGTTCTCTCCACAATTTTTTGCATTATTTGCTTAAGTGTAATGAAAGTGAAATACGTCATAACTATTGTTGAAGCAACATGCATATAAGCTGCTCCTATATCAGCTTCAGCTTGCTGCATTGTCTCATAAGTGACGATCAATACAATTCCTACCACATCCAGTATAATGCACACAGAAAGAGCCATTTGACCAGCCTCGGAGCTAAGCAGGTTCATCTCTTCAGTGATTGGATAAATAACAAAAAACGCTGTTATGGCCATTGAAGAAGCAACTGCTATTATTGAAGAACTTTTCATAAGCCGCGCATCCATTGATGGCCGAAGAAAATAACCGGCTAAAGCCACCGTTATAAAGGGGACGACTACTCCTACTACTGCTAAGAGTATGTGCTTTTTCTCCGATTTTCTGATCGAGGAGAGATCCATCTTAACTCCACTAACGAAAAGGAAGTACATAAAACCCATGAGCCCCATGTTCCTAAGCGTAAAGACGCCAGTTTCGGAAAGGAAGTGGCGAGCAAAAATCTCATTACGGCCTAGAAAAGAGGGGCCGACGATGATACCACTCTTGAAATCGAGAAAGAAAACCAATTTCAGTTGATGGTGATGATGTAATAAAGTCATCACAGGTAAGCACAATACCCTCAAAGACAAATTCTTTAATTAGCCAAGTTTTTTATCATGCAATAAAATAACAAATGAAGGTTAGCGTATACGTTTGTATAGTAATCCATCCAGGTACGTGTCAGATGCATGCAATGCAAGACGCACGAAGAAATAAGCTTACAATGATATCAGAAACGACCCGAGGCTGCTTGAGGGGCTTAAGAAGAAAGCGAAATATCCGAGAGATCGAAATGATTATGATTCCAAACAGCAAGAACATTTTGAAGTCGGAATTCAAAGGGTTTTGTGCGGAGAAAATGCTTTGGAAGTCCCTTAAATCACCATGAAAGCATTTGATATCAGGTGGTGGAACCGGAGGAGCTGCTAAAGGGGATAATGATTGGTTGACGGCGACAGCCTGTAGGTGGCTAACAACAGCCAACTGAGGAAGGGGTGAAAAGCTGCGAGGTATAGGACGGCTTCCAAATTGCCATCCTCCTCCGGGTCCAGGTACATAATGAGCCCTAACCATGACCTGACCGCAGAGGAGAAGCAGCCCTGAACCTCACAGCAGTACGTAGCCAGATACACAGGTTCAGCCAATCAATCCCCTTATCCTGGCCTACGTTGAAACTTCAATTTAAGTTTCAACGCGAGATAGGGAACGGGCGTTTCTAAGATAAGGATGTTTCTTTATTTTTCTCAAGTTTTTGTAATATTTGGTTGTTAGGTTCTCATGATATCCAATTATAACCTGAACTGAATATTTAAGCCGAAATCGTTCTCCTCCTCTAAAAATTTATAACCTTGCATACCTACTAGTCCCTCTTCTCTTTACATATTACTTCATTAGCAAACCAAGTAGAGTGCCTTTGTTATGAAATAAATTAGGGAAGAGGATTAAAACTCCTTTCTAACTGAAATGTTGTCATGCTCCTTTAGTTAACAAAGACCTGTGTTTTTTGGTTCAGTTTTTGGAAGATGAATAAGTACTTTTTTCACCTGTTTTTAAGAAAATTAAGTGTTTAGTTGTAAAATCTAAAAGTACCTTTTTCATATAAGTGGCTTTTATGAAAATCAAAATATAACTTTTTGAGAAGCTCAAATTTGAAATATTTAAAAAGTACTTTTTTAGATAATTTTTTCAGATTAATTAATGGGCCTATTTTTTAGTCCTATTTACCTTTATGTTTTACACATAATGTCCACAATACTCACAAACAAATCTTCACATTTATTTTGAGATTTATATAATATTATTTGACTTTTTTATATGTTTTAATATTTATTTTTGATATTAGTTTTACTTATATTATAATCCATATAAAAGATTTGGTTAGATATATTTTCATTTATGTTTCATATGGTTTAAAATTATATAATAATTAATATATTGTGTTTTGCATATTGTTTAATATATTTTAAATAATTTTTATATGTATAAATAATTTTTATTACAAAATAAAATATAGTTAAAATTAAAAATGCTTTTTTATTTTTATGTTGTCAAACAGTCTATTATATGAAGTTCTTTCAAAAAAGTTCTTTTTTGAATAACAATTAAGCAGCTAACTAATTTATTAGAAAAGCTCTACTGACACAAGCTCAACTGACATAAGCTCATCCAAACAAGCACTAAGATTATGGCTATGATATTGTTTCTTTCTTACTTTTTAATTAATGTAACTGTTACTATATACATCATCTTTGTTGGAATATATGCTCGAAATATGTTTTCTATCTCTTCAAATATTCTCCTTCTCTCCTCTATTCATGCCCTTCCTTATGTTTCTTTTTTAACCTAAATACCCTTATATCATTTGATATCAAAGCACAATTCAACTACCTAATCCTTGCATTCCAAGTCATTTTCACATATTCTTACATGACTGAAGGTACTAGGAGCTAAGACGTTAAGAGAATGGAAGAACTGTTGCAGAATCATCAAAAGGAAATGCATAAAACAATGTTAGAGCCGCAATTAAAACTTTAAGATGCCCAAGCTCAACAGAGATAAGTGATGGTGGAACTGAGGGAAACGTTCCAGCAGTACATTACCAAATCTAAACCTCACACGAACCATTGTACCACTCCAATCACACTGAGATTAAAGGTTTATGAAGAGAGCACCTCCATATAGAGCAGTAGACTTACATCACTCTCACTAGAGCCTACCAAATGGAGTTCCCCCTTTCCCATGAGACCGAATTTAATAGTTGGATATTCCGCATTGTGCAGTTCTTTATAGTTAATCATACACCCGCAGAGATGAAGTTAAGAATCACGAGAGTCCATATGGTCAAGGTGGTTGTGGAATGGCACCAACTTTTCCTCTGACACCGCTTGACTTTGGAAGAACCCTCTTGGAATGAATATTTAGTAGCTATAACGTAAAGGTTTGATGAGGATACGTTTGAAGATCTTATTGGTGACTTTAAAAAATTGCATCAGATAGGAAGCTTGCGTGATTATTACTCCTCGTTCAACATGTACTCTTTTAGGTTTCAAATCCCTGAAACAAATCCGGTTGGGTTCTTTTTCAAAGGGACTAGATGGGAGATTGAATTACCAGTGAAGATGCTCATCCTCAAAACATTGCAGCAGGCTTACTATATAGCTATAAAGACAAGAAGCAGTAGCTTTAGTCTGCTTCCCGAACTACAAAGGAACCACTAATTCTACCACCTTGAACCTCAACACAAATTCCACCGTATATACTTCATCGTGCTTTACTAAGAATCAACTCCCAATAGGGATTATTACCTACCTCGAGAGCACTTTCTAAGCCTCGTCCCCGTATAAATCTCCACATAAAAAACTGGCATAGCTCAAAAGGTCTAGTTTGGTAACCAATAATGAAGGAATCAAAATCAAAAGTGAGAATCAGAATGAGAATAAAATTATTGTTTATATGCTTTTAGTATGCAAGTATTAGGAATAAGATTATAGAAGTTAATAGTTATAGTTGTGTTTTATTTTTTACTTATATTTAATTATTATATTTTCTACATAGTTAATTATAATATTTTATATTTATAAATAATTAATAAAAATTATTGATTTATAAAATTACTAATTTTTAAATATGTATGAATAATTTTTACGATAAGAATAAAAGCATCAATAAAATAAAATAAACATTAAAAATTATTATAAAAGATAATGTTGATGATAATATTATGATAAGAATCTAACATTTGATAATATTTTGATAACAGTTTGATAATATTATAATAACATCTTTATCTCTTATTCCCGATTTTGCATTCTAGTGCATACCAACGCCACCCGGTAGGAATAAAAGTTCAGAATTATTCAAGATTTATTCTAGTTTTATCATTCCCTATATTATTATTACCAGTAACCAATCAACTAAAAGTTAAGAATGAAGGTTACATTTCCGTTGTCACCTCTTCATTACCAAATACCAAGCAAGACCTAAATAATTTGAAAAAAAAAAGGCTAAGGGGACTTATTTATAGTGGATGATAAATAAACCCCAGACCATAGAAGCAAAAGAAAGTTACAAAACATGATCTTTCTAAAAGATAAAGAAAAGGAATCACTGTAAAAAAAAGGGAACAAGAGGAGATTTCTGAGGAACCCCCAATCCTATCTTAACAAGCTACGTCAACAATCTCTCTAAGGGACTACAAGAGCAGATGAAAATGTTGAGGACACATTAAGGAAACCAAATGTATGTTCTTATAGAAAATGGAAGCACACGTAAATTTGTAGTTGCAACCATAATAAAAAATGAGAGCTATAAATTCATCTCTGTGTAATGTTTATAGCTATACAGACCTCACAAGGAATATCATGCGTGGAATTGTTTTGGCATTGGATGGGTCAACATATGAATTTGAAGGCGAAAGAGGTGGAGATCCCTTTTGGGTGTTACGCATTATTGGCTATCCAGGAGTATCCAGTGCCAATGGCAAAGATTTGTCCATGGATGTTGGTTAAGACAAGTTGTTTTCAAGTGATAATGTGTAAAGATCGTGCCTTTGTCTCTTATCTTTCCTTCTCGCTTTTGAGCTCTATAGATATTAGTTCATTGTTGGCTAAATGTGAAGATCCAAATATGGCTCAAGATCCAGGTGTATGTGAAGTCTTTAAACAATTAGACCAAGCTTGTAGAGAAGTTGGATTCTTTTATGTGTTACTTTGTCTAACTTAGTTTTGTATTGTCCACACAGACTCAGAAAGAGGCACACATATATGTACGATTCTATTTAATGACTTGCAATCTAACTATTTAGATTAAAGTTTGAACAACTCATTGTCCTTCAGGTTTGAAATATTACTTAAATAGTTGTAGGTAACTTTCTTATTTTGTTGTTTGATGTGGAAGCTTGATTTTTTAAGGAACTATCCTACTCCAAAGTTCCTTTTTATTTACACTAAGTGCAAGACTAATGTGCTAATGTTTTAAGTATCATATGGGTATTATATGAAGGAGCAGTTACTAGCATAAGGACGGTAGGAGGCGACACGAAAGCGTTCTCCATTAGTGTAGGACTACACCAAGGCTCAACCTTAAGCCCTTTTCTATTTACATTAGTGTTAGATCTGCTTACCAAACATATTCAAGGAGAGTACCTTGGTGAATGTTATTTGTGAATGATATTGTCCTAGTGGATGAAACCAAAGAGGGAGTCAATGCCAAGTTAGAACATTGGCGAGAAGCTTTAGAATCGAAAGGTTTTTAAATGAGTAGATCTAAGACGGAATATCTAGAATGCAACTTTTTGGGTAGCCAAGTGGTCCATGAGACGGTGGTAGAAATTGGGATGGACATCATACGTCAGAGATTAAGTTTTAAATATCTCGGATCTATCATCCAGAGAGATGGTAATATCGATGAAGATGTGTTACATCGCATTAGATCTGGGGGTTAAATGGCAAAATGCATCAGGTGTTTTGTATGATAAAAATATCCCTTTTAAAATCAAAAGGAAGTTCTACAAAATGGTGATCCGACCAACAATGTTATATAGGGCAGAGTGTTGGCCTGCTAGACGTAGACATACACAACAGTTGGCGGTGGCAGAAATGCATATGCTTAGGTGGATATGTGCCATTACCAAAAAAGATAGGGTCCGGAATCATGTGGTAAGAGCCAGACTATAAATGGCTATAGTATTGCTGATAAGTTAAGAGAGACTAGACATAGGTAGTTTGGGCATGTACACAGAATGCCCTCTGATGTCCCGATATGACAGTGTGAGAAAATAACTCACACTAGCTACAAGAGGAGAAAAGGGAGACCTTACAAGAAATAGAGGGAAGTGATAAGGAAGGTCTAGCTTAAGCAGATCAGAGTTAATGATACCCTTTAAAGTCCTCCCACCTAACCCCCAAAATTCAAACTGTAGGCCGACAGCTTTAGCCAAAAATTTATGACTCATAAATGCAAAACTTTTTCACTCTGAAACCATAAGATGGTCATGCCCGCAGGGTCTCTTAGTGAAAACCCCTAATAGGACAAGCGACAAAAAGAGTCTGTCTTTACAGTGTGTATGATACTAGCAGATCTGGTCTTCTCCAGGTATTTTCCTTATTTTATATGTTTGAAAAGTCATTTACTGATTGTGGTTAAGAGACGAGGGTGTTGATTTTTTTTACTCCTTTATTCAACATCAACCCCCTTTGTACATTCTACATTTGAAATTTATTTACTGATTGTGATTGAGTGCCCTGCGTATTTTGTTATTTACTCCTTTTTTCAGCATCCACTCCCTTTGTGCATTCTGTATGTGGGTTTAAAGGAAACAGCATCTCTATAATGTAGGGGTAAGACTGCGTATTATTAGTCTCCCCAGACCCTATTTTATTGCGGGACTTCAGGCTGGGTGTGATGATGATGAAGTATAAAAACTTTGGGTAAGACATTTGCTGCACCATTTTGTTTTGTTTGATAATACTCACTATGTAATTGATCAGAAGGGCTATGACATACTTGGTTCCTTATTAAAGAGGTTAGAATTATAGCACACAAAATTTTCAATCTTCCATATAAATAGAAGTTAAAGATAAAGTTAAGTGCTAATGTTGGATACAGGTTTACTACTATGATAGTCTTCTGTAAGAGTTGGAGTTGATTATTATGACATATGCAACCACTTTCAAATAGCTAGCTTAACTTTAATTGCAGCGGTTATCAGAGAATTGGAGAAAACATAACCAAAGGCACCACAAGTATGCATGAAGCAATTGATGTATGTAGATCTTACTTATTCAATGCTATACTCTATGCTTGATAATGGAATGATGTTAAGGATCTTAATTAGCATTTTGGCTATAAAAATTGCAAACAATATGGTGGAGCCTACGCGTCAGGCATACTAGTAGCCTTGTGTGTTGCAGGGCATAGGGCTAATGAGATGAAGAAAGTGAGGATATTGGAATACATTATGAAAATATTTTTGCTTTTCTACACAGAATCACATAAATATAATAAAACAAAATATTAATTTCTTTTTTGAAGGTTCCACCTTTCAGGATATCTATTTGATGTTTAATCTCTTTGTTTAATTTGAAGCTAGTTTGAGATTAATACCAAAGTTTTTTTTTTCTTTATCCAAGCCCTAAATCCACCTAACTTCAAACTATTGATGGAGGAATATATTGGACTTTACACAAGAATGTTATCTATAATGGCATTATTATGTTTTTGTCTTCCATTTGTTGATTATGTTTTAAACTATTAATTTATTTATTCATGCTTTTTGAATTCGTTCATAAAAATAAATGAATCATTATGTTGTTAGTTTTTGTACTATATTATTTGACTTAGTTAAATTAACGCCACAATAAAATAGTTAAAATTTTATTTTTTAGATATATCAACCTGTTTGTGAGTATAGTAGTTTTACAATTCTAATCTACTTCTTCCTTCTTTCTTTTTCTTTTTTTTTTTTGTAGAATGATGATGATTAGGAGTCGACAAGGAGGTACTTGGTGAAGGATTTCGAAATACTCATACATATTGATTTTGTTTAGTAGATGAATATTTTAGTTAGTCATTGTTTGCTTTTGTATTTTGAATATATTAAAAGATTGAATTTTACAAGTCCTTAGGGACTATATATGATGACGTGTCAAACCAACAAAAATAAATTCCTACTCTAGAACACTTAAACGAGTAAAGTGGTGAATAGGGTCGAACCACGGAGATCAATGTAGTAATTATTTATTTGTGTGAAATCAAAAATAAAAATAAATAAATAAATATAAAAATATAAAAAGAATTGATTTGGGGATGATTAAATTTAAAACACGAAATCACGCAGAAAGAAATTAAAAATAAAGGTAGAAAATAATATAAATAAAAGCCTAGTCAAGGTACTCTCCCGTTTGATACTGTAATTCGATCATAGGCTCAAAAATATAAATTTCGTTCATTCTTATGGACAAAGTTATAGCAGATAGTGAACAACACATATCAACCAGTCCATTCGTAATTATTCGATGACCTCGAGTAAAGCTCCGTAGATTATTACCCTAACCAATTAGACTATTCCTGAGTAAAGCTCCGCAGAATATAATATATGATAGCACTAGGCTTAAATGGACCTTTGTCTTAACCAACAGAATCGGAAAAGCCGCAATCAATTTATACTAAATTATTTTATCTCATTAATTTCTTAATTAAAATTAATTCACCACTTCGATAGACAACAATCACGAATTATCTAATCTATTCGGCAATTTATTAGTAAGTCAATCAATTAATAGGCCTCATTAATCAACAAACTCAACAATAATAAATCGATTAAAGCGCAGAGATTAAATAAACATAAGAAATAAACGAAAATAATTAAATCAAAGGAGTCTCACGAACTACATGAATCAAACGTAAAGTACCTTGTCTAGTGCTAAAAGATTAGCCACA
>JANIJH010000008.1:6935734-6948970 GCA_024520975.1 Erythroxylum areolatum
CAGGAGTTGGCCTCAACACTAGGTGTGTGGATATGATATGTTTGCAATGGATTTATACTTCCATGAATAAAATTCTATTTGATCCTAAGTTTCTTTGTTTGAACTTTGCATTGCTTGAAGGAAAACTAGTATTCAGTAAGCACCTCTCTGTCAACCGATAACCTGTCACCTTTTTCATGAAGAACAATTTTTAACCTGCCCAATCACTGACCCTTTCTCCCATTATTTTGTGAGGCAACTGGAAACTGTTAGCTTCATGACCTTTCTGTTATATTAAGGGCATGCATGAGCATTTTAATGACCTTGATTCTTTGAAGTCCCAATTAAGTTGGTGGATACTGACGTTGGGCATCATGTTTTTCTGTTATAGGGTTGGCGTTGCAAGCTTTGTCAGCTTGTTGGTTCAAAAAGTTTGTGCAGATATAAAACCATATGCCAGCATGCTGTTGAAGTTGTTATTTCCAGTAGTGAGAAATGAGAAAAGCACTCTCACAAAACGTGCCTATGCAAGTGCTTGTGCTATGATTTTGAAGTATGCTGGTCCCTCCCTCACCCAAAAGTTGATTGAAGATACTGCAGCTTTGCATACTGGGGAAAGGAATGAGCAGATTTCTTGTGCAATTCTTTTGAAAAACTATTCATCCATGGCACCTGATGTTTTGAGTGGATACCTTGCCATAATTGTTCCTGTCATATATCTTTCAAGGTCTGAACCAAACAAATGTTTCTAATCAATCATGCGATTTCTTTTTGTCATCCTTCCTTATATCTGTCCTTTACACGTTTAATGTTTCCTAGAACGCATCTAGCTAATGGTAGGTTTGATTTTATTGTTCTGTTGATCAAGCAAAGGTTTACATATCTTTGCTGTTTAATTTACCTATTGAAGTGTCTTGAGGATGGACAATTTGAGAGTGGTAAATCAGCCCTCAATTTCTTGAGGTTGAGTATTATGTCATGTTAGCTCTATTACCTAACAGTGCAAGTGAGCTGAAGGTGAATTTTTATTTTAGGCTAATTCTGGCTCTTTTATTAGTGGAGAGTGAAGGATTTTTGAGGAAAACTTTATTTTCTCTCATTTTTATTTATGATAGAATACATTGAATTTATAGGATACTTTGTACCCTTGGAAAAGACTAATAAAAACAGAAATAATCTAAATATAGTAACTAAAATATACACTACATTATTTCTAAGGATCCTTAACCCCAATTTAGGGATTCGGGTCCTTTATTCAAAAATAGAAACAACTAGAAATTAGGAAAGGAAATCAAACTAAATCTTTTATTTTCTAACAGAGAGTATACAATCTAACTCATGATGGTTATAACTAAAACTCTTGTTTGTCAGTTGCTTGAGAAACAAATAGTTGATTCTTGATCTTTCCTATTAGAATATTATATGATTCGATCTTAGGCCTCACCAAATAGCTCAAACATTTGGCTTGAATTGTTTCTGACATGTTATTGGAGTTTTGTGTGACCAAGAAGTCTTAAGTTATGCTACCATTTGGTGAATTTGTGAATTGTTGAGTTTCTCTACATTTCGTGTGAGGGAGTGTGTGAATAATGTATGATCCATTATTGAGACTCAACCTGTAATCCATTCTTGAGTTTCACTTAACAGTTTAATCTTCTGGGTTGAATCATATTTTGACTGTTCCCACATAATCACTGATTTTTCAACAAAGGACAATCTAAGAGCTTTATAAACAACTTGATAATGCATTCTGGAGATATTGATTATCCGACTATTTTCCTTTAATTATATGTTAAATTATGCAGATTTGAGGATGATAAGCATGTTTCTAGCCAATTTGAGGAATTGTGGGAAGAGACCACAAGTGGTGAACGAATAACTGTTCAATTGTATTTGGCAGAAATCATTTCTTTGATATGTGTGGGCCTGACATCATCATCCTGGCCAAGTAAAAGAAAGGTAAACTGTGTCTTCCTGGCCTTCTTCTTTGCTATCTTGATTTTTATGGACTGCAGTTACCCTTTTCATCTTCCTTGTATTTCCAAGTAATGAGTTTGGACACTTTGCTTGTTAAACATCCAGTCAGCCCAAGCAATCTGTAACCTTAGCGATGTTTTGGGGGAGTCATTGTCAACTTATCAGAATATTCTGCTTGAATATCTCCTGAAAGAATTGCCTGGTCGTGTATGGGAGGTAGGAAATTTTGATTTTCAACTGCAAGTTATTATTTAAGTCATGTAACATAGAGTACAGTTAGCTTGACTTTCCAAATTGATATATATTTAATTTCAATTACCAGAATATCTATTGCATCTGCTAATGGTTTTCAATCTTAAAGGGCAAGGAGGCGGTCTTATATGCAATTGGTTCACTTTCTACATCCTGTCATAAAGCAATATCCTCTGAAAATCCTACCGATCCTGGTGACATTTTGAATATAGTTATTTCTGCATGCTCAAAAAAGGTGAAGAAGTACCGTGAAGCAGCTTTCTTTTCTCTTGATCAGGTAGTCTGCAAATTGCTCTTCCAAATTATTCTTGTTTTATATAACATTGATTAACATCTTGGATCACTGCTCGCTTCATACCTATTTGTTGGATGAGCATTTATACTGATTTTGACTGCTTAAGAGAATACGTGCATAGGACTAACCTTTTTGCAGTGGAATAAATTAATTTCTTTCACTGCAGGTGGTCATATTATAATTTCCAGAAAATGAAAATAATTTCCAATAATTCCCCTTAATGAATTTATTACCTCACTGTGGAGGGCACTAAAAGAAAATGAAGATACAAGTTACTACTGCTGATCTCCTTTCCATCTTACTTGTCTCCACAATATTGTATTTGGACACGAATTGTTCCACTACTTTTACATCTCAAAATATTGTGAAGAGATCCAATGGCTTCAGTTATTTCCATCTGGACACCCCTTTCCGTTAGTCTTCTACTCCATTTCTTTTTCTTTGATGTTATCCTAAATCCTCCTTCCCCATATTTGAACCCTAACACTGAGGTCTGGGGTTGGGGTTGGGGAAGCCTACCATTGTGGTCCCTCTCTTGAGTCATAGGCTTTCCTAAGTTATTGACGATATTTTTTGCAATCTCTCTTCCACTGTGGTATTGTTTGTGATTGATGCACTTTCCTCTACAGTTTAACTTGAGATTCAACTTTCGTAGTTCTGATTTCCAGATACAGCCATCATATTTCACTCATATTGAATTTTTGGCAGGTTATAAAAGCTTTCGGTGATCCTGAATTTTTTAAGGTTACTTTTCCAATGTTATATGACGTGTGTAAATCAGCAGCTGCCAAAAAACATGGAATTGCACCCATGTCAATTGATGAGGTTAAAGCAGGTAAAAAATATAACTATTACTAGGAACCTGTCTTCTTGTTTTTGCTTATGTATCTTATCAGATTACCTAAGTTATGCTAAGTAACAATTGTGAATCTGAACCGTGAACTAAAATTTAAAATATCTAGTAGGTCTAGAGCCTCTGATTACTGCTAATGCTATTAAAATATTTTCCTTGCAACTATGATTCATGATTCAGTAGGTTTAGATGTTAACTTGTTTTTATTCATCTTCAAGGTAGATCACCTAGGCTGGGGGGGTGGTAACTGGGGAGGTAGTATTGAACCAGGACTTCACTAGTCCTGGGTGGGTGAGTGTACCAACTTAACCCCACTTCTAGATATGATTTTTATTCTAAAACCGCAAATTCATTATCTGGACGTACTACATGTAATTTGTTTAATCTGTTAACAAACGTTGTTCTTGGAGATTGGGGGTCTCTATGCTGGTTGCGTATGTGTTTGTTTTTTTGGGATAATGGAGTGGGTGGCATGAGTTCCCATTCAGAGCACATTACTTTGTTTTGCATTGTGCTGTTACTTCTGAAAGATTGTTCTACTGATATGATACACTTCAGTTTGTATTTGGTATCACCAATCCATTAAATACACACTAGGCAACTTCTTCGTAGAAAAAGTGTCTATAGGATCATACACATAGATATATTTGTACTTTGACTTTATACTACCTAGAAAATACTGACTAAAACATTTCCGAACTTTGACCTTTTTGAGGCTTTCCTAGGGAATTTATAATTCCCTGTAATTTAATTTTGTTACTATTCCAAAGATAAGTTTCATGTTGAAGGTACATCTTTTTAGCCTTAACATAGATTATCTTTTCATGCAGTGTCAGATGATATTGATGACACTTCTGTTCCACTTGAGAAAGTTTTATGTTGCGTGGTGTCTTGTATCCATGTGGCAAGGGTAGAGGATATTCTTGAACAGAAAAACAACTTGATGTTCATGTTCACCATTTCTCTCTCGGCTGGTTTTCAGTGGACAGGTATTTTACTTGATAAGTACTGTTCTGGTTATTTGTTGTAATTTTTCTTACCTGTATCTATAAAACTGTTATGTGCAGTTAAGCTGTCAATATTTTCATTAATCAAAGAACTTTGCTCAAGAATTCACAACACCTTCAACAACAGTGATGAGATCCCTCTAGGAAGCAGCTTAAATTCTTTAATTCTGGAGGTAACCATACTACATTCTTGAATCTACTGACGTAGCTGAACTGCTGGATGGACTCTCTGACTAATTGCTCTCTTTATATACAGTTGTTTCAGTCTGTGTCTCCTAAGATAGTTGAATGCTTAAACACAATAAAGATTGCCCAGGTATGTGTTCTTGTTTAACTGTGTGTATTTAATCAACTTTTTGATAAAATATGAATCTTTGAAGAACCATTATTCAATTGATTTGCCTTTTTAGGGACTTGTTTCCTTCATGTACATGGAATTTTAAAAGAAGTAGGTTATATTATTTAGTGAAACCAGGAGTTTGTTGGCTTTTTCCGTTGAGGGTAACAAGTCATTATTGCAGTTTGCGAGTGTATTTCTTTTTCTTTTTGAAAATTAAAGAGTTTGCGAGTGTTTTACTATTATTATGTGAAAAAAAATGGCCTGTTGTAGTCCCCATTAAATAAAATTGGATAACTGAATGTAGACAAGTGGGTACCGTTGCATGCCAAGCAATTATGTACAAAATAATCATAAATTGTGAAAATACAATCAATCCTGTACTGGTATTCACAAGTTGTGAAAATATGTATTTATGAGCTACTACTCACCCTTTGGTCAAATATAGGTTCATATTACTGCTTCAGAATGCCTTCTTGAAATCACCAGTCTGACAAAACACCTGGAATCAGTGGAGTGGAATAATACAGGTTTCAAGGAAGAACTTCTTCACCAGTATGAAGTAGAGAAAAGTGAGGAAGCAAAATCGTACTTGAGAAAATGCATCGATTCCTTGGAAGATAAGTAAACGTTCAAGCTGACTCGAATATGCAAAGAAGCTGACACTACCCGGACTTCATCTGATAAGCATATGACAAAGAAATGCATCTGAAAAGCATTGCTGCCTCACGATGGATCCTTCTGTAACATCTGACACGAATGAAATATTTATGCATTTGAAGTTCTTTACTGTCATAAGTATGTATATTCACTGAAGCAGCTTTCTTGAGGTGCATTAGAAGCTTTGTTCAGCCTAGCAATTATTGGCGGGTTCTCGGGAATGGTGCTTGGTCATGTATAAGCGGTTTTGAGATGCAAGGAAGTGGGAAAACCTAATCTTAACAGCATACCCTGACCCCGACTTCAATAATTTTGTACGGTCGGTAATACTAATTCCGGCTGTATTGTTTTACTGATTATTTTTAAATGACATTGCGTTTTATAAATGGAATTCATAAATAGATGTGTTGTCTGTATAATGTTATGTGACCAAGTGCTGAATGGAAACTTTATTTAGTTAAAGTAGATTTAAATCTGAATAGATTAAACTTGAATTAATAAAAAAAAAAGTTCTAGTCATGGCCTATCTTTATTGGGAAGTCTATGTAAAGAAAAATGTATTTAAAGAGATAAAAATAAATTACGTAATTTGTATATTTTATTTTATTTTAAAACTATAATTTAATATTTTTATATAAATACTTTTATTATGTTTTCGCTAAAAATTTTAAAAAGTATAGTAAAAAAATTGCATAATTTATATAGATATTTTATCAATTGTTTTGGAAAATTTTAATAAGACTAACACATAATAAGATTAAAATTATGTAATTGTGTTTATTAATAAAATATAAACAATTTTAAACCATAAAAGATTTGCTAAAAAGTCTTAATATTTTTATATAAATACTTTTATTATTTTTTCCCTAAAAATTTTAAAAAGTATAGTAAAAAATTTGCATAATTTATATAGATATTTTATCAATTGTTTTGGAAAATTTTAATAAGACTAACACAATAAGATTAAAAATATGTAATTGTGTTTATTAATAAAATATAAACAATTTTAAACCATAAAAGATTTGCTAAAAAGTCTTTTAAAAATAAAACAACGTAAATAATAAATGTAAGATGCTGTCCATTTCTATTCCTTAATGATAAAATTATAAGGTGCAGTTGGTTTATATTGGTAATAAGAATGAAAATAAATATAATGAGAAATGAATATGAATAATATCGGTATAATTATGATGGTTAGGAGGAATGAATAATTATCATTAACATTGATAGTGGTTAGTTTGTAAAAAATATCGAGGATTAAAAATTAATTATATTTTAATTAATTAGTTACAATATATTGATTAATTACAATATTTTAATTAATAAATAAATTATATTTTAATTAATTACAATGTAATTAATTAATTATAATATTTTAATTAATAAATGAATTAAATTTTAATTAAATTATATTGTTATTAATTAATTAATATTATCAATTTAATTTATACTTTTTTTAAGTTACAAATAAGAAATAAGTTTTATTCCTTTACTATTTAAAAGATACGAAGGACTTTTTAAAAATAAAATAACAAATTATTACCTCTATAATAATAATCTATAACTAACAATTTACTTTTCATTCCCCGTTAACGCCTTCCTAAATTTATCAGCCGAGTAACTAAAAGCAACATTGAACGACATCTTCCTAAATTTATCAACCGAGTAACTAAAAGTAACATTGAACGACGTCGATGTTGTAATTGGATATTTTGGAATGGAACCTAACATTATTCTGAATTCTTGACGGTTTCACTTCAGCCGTTTAGAGATTAGAAGCGCAAATACTGTGTTCCGAGCTCCCAAACCCTAATTTGAGCTCTCCCTCCCTGAGGTAATCTCTCTGTGAATTCTACGTTCTCTCTCTAAAGCTTGGTGACTGCTGCTTTTCAGTCTTACCTTCGATTTTATATGTCGATTTCGAAACGTCGCTGCAATAGCTTCTTGTATTGTCTCAAACGAATTTTAATGTTGCATTTGCAGATAATGGCTTTGATTTTGTGATTTTCACTCTCACTTTTGATTCTATGTGCCATGTTTGGGGATGCTTCTTGAATAGCTTCTTGTGTTGTCCTAAACGAGTGTTTTTTTTTTTTTTTGAAAGCTCCAAACGAATGTACATGTTACTTATGCTGAAAGATGAAACTGATGTTTGTGGTTTCCTTGTTTTCGTGGATGGTTTATCGAGATTGAGCTAGGGTAATACATGTAAAGTTCATTTCTTTAAAGGATCAGGTATGGTGTCTGTTGTCTTGGGTCGGGTTTTAGCTTATTGTGTGCTTCAGATACTTGAACCATAATTTATTTTGACCAAACTGTTTATTGTAGCTGAGAATTGAGACAAAAAAAAACACTAATTTCTTGTTTACCTGAAGCAACCAGAGGTAGGGAAAAAAATGAAGAAGAGGAATCAAAATCGAAGAAGCGATGATGCGGATAGCAAGAAGAGGAATGATAATCGAAGAAATGATGATGCGGATAACAAGAAGAGGATTCAAAATCGAAGAAGCGATGACGTGGATAGTAAGGACCGCCCACGCTGGAATTTTAAGAGTATTATGGAAGACATTTCTCTCATAGGTACTTCTTGCTGTTCCTATTTTTCTTCTTCTATTCTGATGTTTAATGGTTTTCTTTACACGTTTGACGTTGAAGTTGGCTATTTCCCCTTGTCCTTGAATCTTTCTGGGATTAAGTTTTGGTCTTATCTTGCTACTTAGGTTTTCTATAGTGAATCTTGACATAACCCCCCGTTTAGATTTTTTGTCAGTTACTGTATCCACCTTAGATTCATAAGCGAGTCTTGTGGTAGATAATTGGAATCTGCCAACTCAGTGATTAATAATCATTTGGTGCTTTACGAAAAATACAGTTTCAGACAGAAGATATTTCTGGTTGTTTCCTTAGCTAAAAGCTTTGTATTCATGATTGTGTGCGTATTGAATATCATATAATGTGTTGGCTGTCAAGTGAAGCTTGAAAGTAAGGACTTTGTTTTTTGATTAATTTCCAATTGGTGTTTATTTGTTGAAATACTGTTTTTGTTTAATTTCCAATTGGTGCTTATTTGTTAAAATACTGCCAAAAAAATCACTTAGCAATCGAGCAGTTATTTTATTCTTTTGTTCACTTTGGTAATGTGACCTTTTAGGTGCGTCACATTTGACATGGAAGGAGAGGAAGGAGTTGGAGAACCGGAAGGTAGTTTCTCTTGGTGGAAAGGTAAGAGATCTGCATTTACTGGTCTGATTAATGTAATATTTTGAGAGAAGAATTATGTGATACCCTATAGAATATGCTGAATGATATCTGTGATTTTCCTGTACGTAGCCTCCTAAGAAGCAGAGACTACCTTTAAGCGTAGCACGTGTGCAAATGAAAAAACAAAAGGAACAAGAAAAGAAAATGGTTGAAGAGGTAATTTTTTCCTCTGATACATGCTATAAACTTTAATCTCCTCTAGCGGTGAAGACTTTGACTAACTTCCACATTTTTAGAGTTTGATTCTAGGGCGATTTGGAGGTAGGGGTGGTGGTACTAGGAAATCATGGGAGAAGCGTAAGCCTGAGGACACGGTGTTGAGGTCAACAGAAGGTCATTTCAGGCATGGGGTGCTCGATGTTAAACATTTGTTAAACCCAGCTCCCTCAAGAGGAAATGACATTGACACACCTATGGTAGGTCAAGGAAAGAAGAGCAAGAAGAAAGGAAGTAGAAAGAGTAAAGTTAAAAAGAAAGGTGGCAGCAGGAGTCGCCGGTAAGCAGGAGGAAAGGAATTTAACAAGAGATATTAACGGAAACTTTTGCTTGACTAAAGCAGCAATACAGTTCCCTTGATTTATAACCTAAAGGATACTGTGAGCTATCACTGTGCATGGATGAGTTCTCGTAAAATACATGGCAAAGTGTGCTGGATAGATGAAGATTAAAACAAAGAAAAACGATGAATAGGAACAAAGGCATAGATATACTTTGGTTGTTAATGGTTCCCCGCTTCTTTGGAAGTATATTTTCCCTGCGCCTGTGTGCCTTTTTTGTTCGCTTTCCCTTTTTGATATTCCATTGGTTACATGTTAGATTGGAATGCTGTTTTAACATGGGATGATATTGTTCTTCACCCTGCATTGAAATGGTTGTAAGACTAATCCTTTTTAGCTTTAATTTTTCTGCTTTAATGATATATATTGATTGACTGTTTTAATGTTATATATTGATTGACTACCATATAAGGAAGATTAGCTTTTAGTATTGAATCTTGGTACCTAATGCCACCCCTTTCAGCATGTAGAAAAAATGAGATGATGAAAGAATCACTTTTGTTCTGGTTAAAAGATCTTGTTTAACTCAGAAAGCAACATTAACTGATGCCCTTCAAATTGTTAATTATATAAAACGAAAGGACATGGTGCTGTTAAGGAGGCCCGACCATTTATCTAAATCACCATCGAAGAGGGCATCGTTTATTGATTGAAAACCCAAGAGAAGTTTCATTCAAAAGACTTCAGCTTGGCTTTGACAACGGATGGCTACAGCAAATTATTGAGATAAGCCAAACATTTAGTAGGTTTAAGTGTCCTTACAGAATTCAAGTTTTTTAATAGAACATATTGTGAGGGAATTTATGTCTTTTTAGTTAGTTTATAAAGTTTTATGAATGGCTCAACTGTTAAATTACCTATTTGGGAATTGATTTCACATGTATGAATGACGCAGGTCATCTGATGATGGTCCAAGTTTCGTGTATGTATGTTGGTTGCTAAATGAAACAATGAGAAGGTATGATAGATTTTATGCAGATATTTCCCTGTTTTAGGACCGTTATAGCTACGGCCATTCACTAGGGTTTCGTTCACTGGCTATCCAATCATCAGTTCACCAAAGCCAAAATATAAGAAGATACAGCAATCAAACAAGCCAGCCGATTGTGTTTTCAAGTTCTTCAAGTCTCTTAATGCATTTCGCTTCAGCCAGGGAGTCTCTGCTCACCGTCGGCATTTGCTTGTGTCTCAACGTTAGGCTTGGTTGGGCCTGCTCTTGGGGCCTGTTTCTTCTCAATTCCACTCACTATATCGTCGATTCTTAGAAGCACGCAAGCTGCTTCTATGGCGGTCTTGAATGTCTGACTCTTGACATTGTAAGCATCCCAAATCTGATGATACAAGTTGATATGCGAGACAATATTTGAAACGAAGTAACATGTGATAATCAGAACAATCTTTAGAAAAATGAAATAAAAGAACATGAAGAAGGGGTGACAATGGAGAGGATCCGTGACCAATCTACATAAACTTGAGATCAGCAGTGTGACCTTACTGTAAAAACAAAATCCTCTTATACCAAAAAGGAGACGTGAAGCAAAATTAACATACCTTCCTCTTTCGTATCACTAATTTCACTAGTGTTACCATCTATGCCAGTCCACGCATTTTCACCATTGGCATGCTGTAAGAAAAATTTGAGATTTACGAAACATAAACCCATTAACTGATTCTGATAAGAATAATACAAGTATAGATGAAGTTTTACCTTTCCTTATAGAGCAGTCATGGTTCTAATCACATTAACTCTACAATTTTGGGCCAGAGTTCGTGGTATAGCTTCAAAATCGATAGCAGCAGCTTCGTATGGCCACTGCATTATGATTTATGTGGCATTCTATTAAGAATAAAACAAGTTCATCTATCCAAATCTCAATCACACACGAAAAGAGAAGCTCAGCCCAATGATTTGTTTCTGTCCTAGTTGATCCTATTAACCTTGGAAGTACATTGACTTTAGAAAAGTTGAAGGTTAAAGAGGGATCCGGTGACACATGAGAAGATCTGATCACCTTTTCTATTCCTTCAATGGATGAACTCTTTTGCTTTTGTCTAGCGAATACTGTTAACTCTGTGGCACCCCCACCAGGAACAAGTTTTGGATTCTTGATCATGTTTCTGGCAACGGAGATTACATCCTGAGAAAATATGACTTTAAAACATCACTACGATCTAGGCACAAAAAGAACTTGGAATTTTTATAGTCTTAGCTTTAGATTTAGCTTACTTGTAAGTTTCTTTAGACTTCATTCAGGAGATCCTCAGTAGCACTCCTTAATAGAACTGTACAAGCCATAGGATCTTTGCAATCGATAACAAAAGCGAAGAACTCATCCCCAATTTTCCTGACCTTAAATAGACCAGCACCTGTACCAACATCAGATTTTTGCAATTCATCAGGTCTGTTCACAATTACAGCTCCACAAGCCTTTGCAATTCTTTTATTGTTGGTCTTCCTCAACCTTCTGATAGCACTGACACCGACCTTGCTTAAATAATGGCATGTCAAATCACTAAGCCCTTTTTCTGTGACTATTAAATCTGGTTTGAACTTTAATATCTGCATGCACATGTTCTTAATGTACTCCTCTTCCATTTTTAACAGGACTCCCCAATCTTTTTCTTCAATCAACTCAGCATTAGTTTGATTATAAGGGTGAGCTTTGGAGTAATTAGTAAGGTTATTTTTTTTGTAACCGAAAGGTTACAAGTTTGAGTCATAGAAACAGCCTCTTTGTAAAATATAAAGGGAAGACTGCGTACATTTGATATCCTTCCCCCAATCCTTACAAAGTGGGGAACTCTATGCATTGAGAATGTTGTTGTTGTTAGCATTAGTTTGATTATCACCCTTCTTGTATTCAAGTGGGCAGTCAAGAAAAACAACTCCTTTAAGAACTTTAGAATCTTCCAACTGTCCACCTGAAACTCAACCTTAATATACTTCTTAATGTCCACTTCCCGTAAGCCCTGGCCAAGATCAACACCTACTATTGTGGTAGCATCGATTGCTAGATCCTGGACATTATACAAGACTTAGCTTAGAGCATATAAGACTTAAATGTTCCTTTCCAACAAAGTTTTTATGCATATATTATACACTGTTCTAACTGAAGCATGCCCCTTGATTGCTTATTAGTCCTCATCTCTCATTGTAATATGCACCTCAACCTTATTTTATAATTCCTCATATGACTATCTCCTAGTTTTCATTTGGACTGGAATTCGCATTTACCAATATTTTTTTGTACAGTCCCACAAATGTTACATGTACACTCATTCAAAATTAGCAAGAATGTCTTGTATTTTGGACACAACAACAAAGCAGAAGTGCAGAACTAAATCAGACACTACTAATTGGTCAATGAATGCAAGTTCTCTTTAGTCTTGTTAAATACAGCCTAACGTTGATTTGAAAAACAAATAATCATGTCATGAAGCTAACAGCATCAAATGAACTAAAGAATAAAAACCAGAGAGTAAAAGAGCTAAAAATTCTTATAAATGTTATGCGCAAATCAAGGAAACACTTACAGCAATCAAGTCTCCAAATTGACTGGTGAACTTTGTGCCTGTGCAGCTCTTGACTAACCCCAGCATAGTTGCACCTGCGACAGACACCACATGTATATACACATTCATGATTAACTCAAACAAGAAAACAAAAAAATTCTTTATAATATTCTTAAAAGAATTTGCTATCACTACAATTATGTAACTCTCTCACCAGTATTCAAATTCTTTATAATATTCTTAAGCAAAATTATTATGCAAGCCTGACAAAATATTCCTGTAAAAGAGATCACATTACTACCTCGACATATGACTGTTGGCTGATAGTTCTCGATGAAGGCTTCTGCAACATGAAGCATCTCTCCGGCTACAATAGCATACTAAGGGAATCTACTCTTATATATCTGTGATATTAACTTGCTTTTAGGAGAGTAAAAAGTAAAAGATAAACTTACAAAATCCAAGTGCCAGTATGATTTGTTGATACAATACCAAGTACAATGACAGATGGAACTACAATGACAGATGTAGTTCCATCTGTCATT
>JANIJH010000008.1:6951178-6963215 GCA_024520975.1 Erythroxylum areolatum
AATAAGTAATAAAAAGATCAAAATATCAATATCCTTATCTTTATTATTCTTATTATTATTATCATTATCATCATTATTATTATTATTATTCTTCTTTTTCTTGTTATTATTATTAAATTTCTTATTCTTATTAACTTTATTATTGTTATTATTGTTATTATTTTTTCTAATTAATATTATTCTTATTAAAAATAATTTTATTAAGTATATTTATTATCATTATTATTGAATTCCTTATTATTATTAATTATGTTTATTTTTTATTATTAATTCTTTATTATTATTAATTTTCTTCTTATTATTATTAATTTATTATTCTTATTCTTATTATTATTATTGTGAATTTTCTACTTATTGTTAAATATTATTATTATTATCATTATTAATTATTTTTATTGTTATTATTATTAAATTCCTTATTATTATTAATTTTCTTCTTCTTATTATTAATTTTATTATTATTCTTATTATTTTCTACTTTTTATTATTCTTATTAATATTTATTTTAATTATTAATTATTAAATTCCTTCCTGTTATGAATTTGCTTCTTATTATTATTAATTTTATTACTATTATTAAATTTATTATTTTTATTCTTATTAATTTTTTTCTTAGTCACCAACTCATGGAGGTGACAAGTCACCACTAGTGTGACTAACTTTTAAATGTTAGTCATGCAGTCACCACCATGACTAGCATTTAATTAAATGTTAATTAAATGGGGGTGACTCGTGATCATTCATATTTCGAACTTCATATGGGTCTAATTTGAACTTAAGTTTACACTTCAATAATACAAACTCATTTCAAGTTCATTAGTCATCACTCAATCATGTCTTGTAATGCTTGATTATAAGTTCCTCACTCAATAACTACAGATCCTTTCTAATGAATTTAGATGGGCATAAACAACGTGAAAGGAGTTTGTGGTTCAATTTTCAAGTCAATCGAAAGTCCGGAGAATAAGTTATGGTCAAAAAGGTGAAGGGTATTCAAAATTATCAAATATCACTGCATTTTTATTGTCACAATAGTGCTTGTGCACGATCGTGCATTTCTTGTTGAGTGCACGATCGTACTCTACCTGATGCTTCCCCTCTGTCACGATTGTGCAACTCTCCTAAGGTTTACCTTAAGGATTCCTACCTCTGTCACAATCGTGCACTACCTAATAATCAATATTCAAGCTTCATTCAGCTGCTTTCCAAAACATATTTGCAAATCAATTTACATGGCTATTTTGACATGGAAAAGGAAGGATTTATGCAAAATATTATTGTAAACAATTGTTTCTATATATCTTAAGTTTCTAAAGACACCAAATTTATACAATTTAGTTCAATATTCTACAAGTTATACACAAAATGCCATCGACTGTTCTCAAACTATAACTGCACCCAGTACTTAAGTTTGAGACAGCTTTTGAAACTCTTAAAGACAGAATTTAAATTCGATTTCTTCATGAAAAATGTAATCATATGTCTCTAATTTAATCCAAATTAAAAATAATCTCATTTGAACGTCCACAGATCAAGATATGACTAAATTACAGATACATGCTCAGTGAAAACACTCATCTATCATATTCTAACACAATTCGTCACCATTTTCATCCTAGTTCATCTCTTTTGCTTAATCTATCATTTCTAGCGTATATCTTCATTATTTCCTCTTCATTCCTATTCCTATTTCCATTTCAATTCAATTTCAATCACAAACAAATCATACTCTATGTTTGATCATAATACTAAAAGTAGAACATTTACATACATATATATTCATCACTAAATTTCCGCACCCTTTTCCTACACCATTATCAATGATCTTTCTATTTCAAACTCATGAAATATTAATCACCATAAATACAAAAACAGGATATCAATATTCTCATTTTTCATGCACGATGCACATGTATAATGATCACTATTCTCATAATCAAGTAATATCAATAAATCACCATTTTTGTTTTATATTCGTACAACTCATGAAAATTAATATGTTAACTTTTCATGCAACTCACGTACACCACTTACTATTATTCTTATTAATATTAATTTTATTAATTATTAAATTTCTTACTATTATAAAAATTTCTTCTTCTTATTATTAATTTTGTTATTATTATTCTTATTAATTTTTTTTTCACGACCTTAATAAGGTGGTGTGATTAACTTTTAAATGTTAGTCATGCACGGTGTGATAAGTCACCACTGTGTATGGCTATTTAAATGCTAGTCACGACTCATGGGGGTGACTTAATGCGTGATGACTAGTCACAGGATAAGTTTATTAGTTAACATCAGGGAGTTGCACGATCGTGACAGAAAAGATGTATCAGGGAGTTTGTTGTTATTATTATTAAATTTTTTATTCTTATTACTAAATTTCTAATTACTATTATTCTTATTATTATTAATCTTTTTTATTTATATATATTATTATTAAATTCCTTATCATTACAAATTATATTTATATTTATTATTATTAAATTTCTTATTTTTATTAATTTTCTTCTTATTATTATTAATTTTTTATTACTGTTAATAATTATCATTTACTGACAAAGAAATATCGGAGAAAATACCAAACTGTGAAGACAAAGAGAGACGAGAGTTTGAAGACAAGAGTGAGGGAGGAGACGAGATCATGAAGCATGAAGACGAGAGCATGATTCTTTAGCTATTCCTCAAGTTCAGGAAATAATTAAATTTGAAAATATTTATTCTAAATAAACACAAGAATCGGTAATTTTGAAGAATAAGTTAAAAATAGAATATTCATTCCGTTTACCAAGCATGTCCGTACTGAATTTGATGGAATGGATGGCCTCGTCGTTATTATTATATAATAATGATATGAACACGACAATTCTCCCACCACCGGGGCTTTTTGCTATTGCTGTCTTAAATTCTGGACCTCATTCTTCAACATGACCACACCCTGCAAAACGACAATCCAAATTAATGCCCCACTCTGGCGAGGCCAACAACCACCTGCTCCTGACCACCAATAACAAGAGATGGAGATTGGCGATCAGGAACTTGGCACCGATTGATTGGGGATCTTTTTGTTTTGAATTAGAATTACCAAGTACCAATCACCCAATTGTTTCGCGGCCACGAATCGCGCCGTGGCTTATGAATTTTTGGAATTAGATTTTTTTCTTTGGATTATAAAATTTTTATTATATTTTATTAAATTTTATTGACACATTTATATAAATACATAAATGAGATTTAATAAAATAAAATTAGATTTTATGAGTAAATACCCAGCTCTCTAATCTCTACGTATTTTGTCTGACAGATTTTTATTTATATATTTATATATTATTTATACTAAATTTATGATTTATATAATATTTTTAATTTATTTTACTTATAACAACACGTTATCATTTATTATAAATAATGTATATTAAATCTTGTAAGATTAATTCTACGACAAGTAATTATAAAAATAATGAATATAGTTAAGTTTAATATATATATAATTTTTTTATTTATGATATAACTCTAATGGAATATTAACTAAATAACAACTTATATTTAATCATAAACTTAATTTAAATAAAATGAACAAAATTTAAAATAAAACTTCTTATTGTTCACATATATTCGTATCATACATAATAAAATATTATTTTATCAATTTTTTTCGTAGAACTCTATTCGAAAATTTATAATAAATTAATAAAATTTACTTAAGTAAAGTTTACCTGTTACAACTAATCTTACTCTTATTCATTTACGAAATAATTATTAAACATCAAATGCTTAATTTTAAGTAGTAACATTAGTTTTAATTAAATATATATTATTTTATAAGTAAAATTTTAGAAATTTTAAATTTAATTCTCTTTTTTTTAATGAATATATTTAATATTTATATATACTTATATAAAACCTAATTAATTAGTGCATCTAAGAGTTTTTTAATTTATAATTATTATCAACAATAAAAATAATTTTTAATTGAAAATCAAAACCTAAAGTGTAACTAACTATTGTGATTTGATTGAAGCAACTGGTGATATATAAAAAATAGACTAATAATTGAAAAATAAGATAAAAGTATGTAATTATACAGATGTAACGTGAAATAATTTACGATAGATAATTTTAATTTAGTCAAGAAATGTTCATAATCTAATGTTATTCCCAGAATTTAAAAGTATGATAACAACGTATAAATAATGATCAAATTAATTATATACTGCATGAACATCATCATATTCAGTTCAAAATTTTATAATGAACTAAAAATTGAGAAAGTCTAGTAATACATAATCTTATTTTTATATAATAAAAAGACTATTTTTGATAAATTTATTTTCATATAATAAAAAGACTATTTTTGATAAATTTACATGCAAAGGAGACAAATATAAGAATAAAAAGTAATGCAAAATTTCTTTAAAAAAAAGAAAAAAGTAATGCAAAATATTTAACGATAACAACTGACCAACTCCCAACAGAACAGATGGCTACCTACCTACCACCACCTCCTACCCTCCCTTCACACCTCCCAATGCCGTTTGTCTGATTCTGTGAACAAATTAGTTATCAAATCAATGTCATAAATTATTTTATTATGACAATAATATCCACACGCTTAAAACACCGCATGGATCGCCTGTTGTTTTTATTCAGTTCTTACTTTGTCCCTTTTGATCTGAGCCGTTGGTTAGGTAATCTGGTGGTTACGTGAATGGTAATGATTTCATAGCACAGAATCCAGAGGATCTGATCCCTCAAAATACACCGACTCTTCACATTTTTCTTTTTTTTTTCCCTATAATTCACGTTAAGGATAAAATAAATTGTCCTTATTATATATACAATAATACGAAAATAAAAAAAAAGAAAACAGAAAAACGTGCCTACATAACAACCCCGTCACATTTTGGTTATCACCTTCTCTTCTTCTTCGTCTACCTAATAACTTCCTGCAATTTTGGAGAACAATTTATTTGAACTCAGTCAAAATCAAGGAAATCCCCAATTCTTAGGGTTTCTGAATCTGCTTCGGGAACCCTAGTTTTTTGGTTTATTCTTTTACTCTCTTCGTAGCGTGCAATCCAAGGTTCATCTTTCATTCTCTTTCTTTTTCTAGCTTCTTGATTATGGTTTTTTTTTTTCCTTTACGCGTATTCTTCTGTGTGATTTCCGAGAAGTCGGAGGAGAAAAGATTGTGACAACGAGGAATACAATTTAATTATAACCAGACTTTTCATGTTTTGTTCCATTATTTTGTTTAGATTGAGTTCTTGCTTGTTAGCTTTGTAGTTCGCTTTCATGGAGACGGGTTTTGATCTATGCTGGTATGTCCTAGTTATTTTCTAAATTTTTGGACGGTGCATTGTCCTCCGTCGGCGTGAATTTTGGACATTGAAACCAAAATTTTGTGGGACGCCTAGGATTGTTTAACTGAACTGTTTCATCTCAAAAATGGGATGCGATAAGCGAAAGAAAGGATTGGATAAGCTAATTAAGGGAATGATGCAGTTGTAGAAAATACTGATCAATTATGTGTATGGTTAGGTATAATTCTGGTTACATTGTATCCAATTATTTGGCCGATTAAATTATTCTTTGTTGTCTTGGAATACCAAGCAATAAGCCTCAATGCTTCCAAATGCTCTGTTTCACTCATCTAGTGCCTGCTTCAAAATATTAGATTATGGTTGTGAGTTTTATTATGTGTTAGTTCATGAAACTATTTAGCAGTAATTTGTAGCTTTTCTTTCATTTCTCCTTTTTCTTGCTCACAGCTGCCAAGTAGATTGTGCTCCGAGTGGTAGCATAGAAAATAGACATTCACTTGTCAAAAGGAGATAGCAAAAGCTGCGATTCTATATGTTTAGTGATTATTAACCCTTTTAGGTGTTCAAATTCTGCACGATCAATACATGTGAAGCAATGCTAATTAGATCGATCCTTCTTGATAAGTATCTTTTTGTCCTAGGAGGCATAGATATCTAACAAATTTTCTCTGGATTTCAGCCTGAACTTTTACACTGACCATCACAATGTCGAGCTTGGGGGAACCACTAGGACTTAACAAGTTACCAAGCATGAGTACCATTGATATGATTCAAAGGTTCTCTTCTGGTGCTTGCCGTCCCAGAGTTGATGATATAGGAATGGGAAATCGCTGGATTGATGGAAGAAGCTGTAGCTCTTCCAACTGTTGTGAGTAAGTACTTACGATATTATGCTTCTCCTCTTTGACACCGTCTGGATTATTCAATTTCCCTTTTACATGCAATAAGTTAAACTTGTGATCACTTTGGTTTCAGAGAAGATTATGAGGAGTATAAAGGGGAAACATTTCCCTGGAAGAGACATACAAGAGAACCATCCCAAGGTGACTCCTTTAATCGGAGGAGTACGACCATAGGCAGGAACTATAAGGTATCTGTAACTTTGAACAAGTTTACTACTTTTCTGATTGACATTATATCGCCTAAGTCAATAACAAAGACATATAGCATACAGCAAATAGGGTGATTTCATGATTATAATAAAACCATAATCTTCTTGTACAGATTAGAAGATTGAGGTCATTATCTTCGATAAATAAGAATCCAAGTTTCATTTCTCATTCCTGCATTGCATTTGCCCAAATGTCTGTCACTTTACATTTTATGCAGTTAAAAAAATTTAGTTCCCTCTTATTTGAGTTCTGATTTTTCTTTTCCTGATATAATGCAGCTTTTTAATGGAATGTCGAAGTTTGTGAAGATAGTCGAAGTTGGTCCCAGGGATGGATTACAAAATGAGAAAAACATAGTACCTACAGATGTAAAGGTTGAACTGATTCGAAGACTAGTTGCTGCTGGGTTACCGGTTGTTGAGGCAACAGGTTTTGTGTCACCTAAATGGGTTCCACAGGTAATTTAATTCATTCATTTTAACTTCAATCAAGTTGTGTGTATGATGGATGATCTCATCAAATTAGTATGCTGTAGTAATGATCAGATGTGCATTTTTATCTTCGTATCTGATTTGCCGATATCAATTATAGATTTATGCTACATTTGTTGAAGTTTTGAAGAGTTTCATCATATCTTAGAAACGCCTTTATGCAATCATTAACCAGTGAATGAACACATTTTTATTAAGTGTTATTGCAGACTGTTTTATTATGAAGGTTATATCAGTCTATTAGTTGCCCCTTCTTCTTCTCTCTATGCCTCTTTTTGGTTGTGGTTCCTCGCTTATGTTCATTTATCTTCTGTTGTTTTTTGTCTTTTATCATTTATTTTACTGCTTCAAACAGCTGGCAGATGCGAGAGATGTAATGGAAGCTGTTCGTAGTTTGAAGGGCTCTAGATTACCTGTCCTTACTCCTAATGTAAAGGTGGGATATCTGACGTATTAATTGGAGCTCAAACATTGCCTCGATGGTCTGTCAGCATCTGACGATGTAATCTGTTTATTTTCTAGGGGTTTGAAGCAGCGGTTGCAGCGGGTGCTAAGGAAATAGCAGTTTTTGCCTCAGCTTCTGAGTCATTCTCAAAGTCAAACATCAATTGTAGCATTGAGGAGAGTTTTGTTCGTTATCGTGCTGTTACTCGTGCTGCTAAAGCACTCTCAATACCTATTCGTGGGTATGCATTATCTATCTTTTGACAGGAATCCTTATTGAGAGATCTGATATCCTTCTGTCATCTGCATGAGGTGCAGATTAAACCTCCTAATGGACAAATTTGTAAAAGTCTTACACCTGTTTGATATCTTTTGTTCTATTATTGTGTTGTGGCTGGAATTGTCCAAATATTATCTGTCAACTACCTCATGTTTCTCTAATCCTATTAGCTAAGATAGATTGCTGATCAGTTCTTTTGGTCGTGATGATAACTGTCTTAGAGGTCTTGTGATCTGTGTTGTACAAAGTCTTTAAAGATAAATGTAGGAACTATAGACATGGTTATTTGTAAGCATTATTTGAATTCTAAAAGGGTTAGCTTTTACATTAGAAGCTATAGGTGATTATATTCTTGCACTAACTTTGCAGAAGTAGCATATTTTGAGAAAATGAATTGCTATTGAACTTGATAGGTATGTGTCTTGTGCTGTTGGTTGTCCTGTGGAAGGAGAGATTTCTCCATCAAAGGTGGCTTATGTGGCAAAAGAACTTTATGACATGGGTTGCTTTGAGATATCCCTTGGTGATACAATTGGAGTTGGTACACCCGGTAATGATTATGCAATAATATATTAGAATTTATTCGATCTTTTCTATCTTGCTCTCTTTGTTTCATGATTTCCTCAGTCACATGCCTCTTCATGCACAACAAGCAATGCCCTTGGTCTGTTTGATCAAAGTGGAGCGGTTAACATATAGGAGTTTGTTTTGTTGAACTTCTTCATTTTCCAAAATTTGCTCACCTGTTATTCTAAGGTTATTTAACACTTCTAGATATTTCATATTTTCCAGAGGTTAATCAGTGGTGCCTTTTTGTGTTGATGGCTTTTGTCTTGAATTTGCGTGGTCCCCATCTTAGTAGTGATTTCATCTTTCTAGGGTGCCTGGGGCTCTTGTGAATCTTAATACACAGATGGAGTTAACTTTACTGCCTTCTAGTTGATTGTTCCAATGTAAACTCAGTTTTATTATTGTCTCTCGAGTTGGTGACATTGTGTTATTCTCAGTTACCCTCCCTTTGATGTGGAACAGGTACTGTGATTCCTATGCTCGAGGCTGTAATGGCTGTTGTTCCGGCTGAGAAGCTTGCTGTCCATTTCCACGACACCTATGGGCAATCGCTTTCAAATATTTTAGTGTCCCTTCAGGTAAGAACTAAACTTTCTAGTTCTCCCTCAGGATGGATGAGTACAAGGTAATAACTGCATTTTGTCGATTAATAGCATAGTTTATGGCTTTCCATCCATGACTTGGATACTCAGGCAGCTTTTATCAGACAGTATCTTAATTCTGCCTTTTAGTCACGCCATGCTTTCAGCTCCAGTCAAATTCTTAGCATATATATATTGGGGATTAGTAATTCTCTATACTCACATCTTATGTTGTTATTTAAGAATTTATCGTTCATTTTAATAGCCCGATGTGATATATATGTCATAACTCTTTCCTATTTTCTCTTAACAGATGGGGATTAGTGTAGTCGACACATCTGTTGCAGGTTTAGGCGGGTGCCCCTATGCAAAGGGCGCTTCAGGCAATGTTGCAACAGAAGATGTACTTTACATGCTTAAGGGGTTAGGTGTGAATACAAATGTGGATCTTGCAAAACTTCTTTCCGCCGGAGATTTCATCTGCAAACATTTAGGTCGTCAACCTGGATCAAAAAGTGCAGTTGCGTTAAGCCGAGTGACAGCTGATGTCTCTAAGATATGAGAGGTTTCGGGCCTTCAAATGCCCTTTTGGTAGAAAGAGTGGCCCACAAGGTGTTGTTTTGTAACATATGTATTGCACTGTGATACAATCATATACTTTTAGAAATAAATGAAATTCAGAGCCTCAAGTCAACAAGAGGTAATTTATGTCTTGGAATTGTACTCAACATTATAACCCTTCTGTTTGAACCATAAAATGGTCATTGGGTTCGATAGTAACTTGTGCTACTTTTTCTTTACAGTTTATGAGGGAAGAAAATGTTCACTCTTTTCTACAACATAGAAAGTTCCATTACTATTCTCACTTTCCTGTAACCTAAAATGGAAAATGAGAAAAAAATTACAATAAATCTTATTTTTATTACCAACTTACTTGGAAAACGTTGGGACTGGAGATAAGCTTGGTTGTTAGCCGAACTAGTATAAATTTATTGTGTTATTCTTTCTCTTTTACTAACTTTTAAATTTCCATGTTATAAGCTTGTGTTTTCAATAGGCTCCTTCAATTTTTCAATAGGCTCTTTCTGTTTTTATAAAGCAAGAGGTTCTTTTCGCTTTAAGCGTCAACAAATTGCTATCAATTAACAGGCTTATTTCTATTTGAACTTTAACAGGCTCCTATCGATTGACAGGTTCATTTTTTTTGAGCGCGAATAGGATTTTTTCAATTAATAGACTTTTTTCGTATTTTAAAAAATTAACAGAATCCTTTCTTTTTAAATGTTAACAGTTTTCTTTCAAAGTTTAATATGACATTTCCATTTATCAACCCATTTTGTTTAAGAAGGATTTCAAATTTTTTACACACAATTCAACCCTCTTGCATGTGTTTGCTTTAATATTTGATATCAGAACAAGATTTCACATCTATTATGTTTTACAATACGTGATAGATCATGGCAAATAACTTAAGAATCCTTTAAAAACAATCCGTCTCACAACCTCCTTATTTAAATGAAGACAACTACACCTATTGAAAAGAGAGAATGATCATCTATCTTCAATCGGTGGATATCGAAATCTAGCAAGCTATTAAAGTTGGGATTATACCTCCTACTACTGATAATGTAAAAGTATAGACTGATGCCGATAGAAGAAATACACAGCTAAATATTAAAGCAAGACATCATTTAATCTGTGTACTATCTTCAGAAGAGTACGAAAAGATATCCTACTCTTTTACAGCAAAAGAAATGTGGGACAAGCTTTAAGTTACTTTTGAAGTAACGAATAAGGTAAATAAACATATAATAAGTCTTTTAGTGCATCAATATATCTAAATGACGAGACGGTAACAAAAATTCTAAATCATTACCAAAGGAATGGAGTCCTAAACTAACATCTCTGAAAATCGCAAAAGATCTCGATACAATTTCACTTAATTAGTTAAGAGGAAACTTCACGATTCATGAAGTCGAGCTTAGGTAAGACGAAGGATCCTCATATAGAAGAGGAATGACATTAAAATCAGTTGATGAATCGAATCCATCAAATGATGATGAAAGTGATATTGAGTTACAAATAGATGGAGATGACGAATTCAACTTCATGATCATAAAATATGTCCACTTCTACAAAAAAAAAAGTTTATAAAGAAAAAAGAGGGAAACAAGAAAACTGGAAACAATAGATTCTTATCAAAAGACAGCAATAGTAATAGCAGTACACAAAATAATCAAATCATATACTATCACTACAAGAAGCCTGGACACACAAGACCAAAATATCCTCTTCTTCAAAAGGAAAAAAATAGAAAATAGAAAACCTAAAAAGCATATTATGACTGCAGCTTGATTAGATGAGGATTTTGATAACTTTGAAGAAGAAGAGCCTAACGAGATCAGCAACGCTTGTTTTATGACCGAATCAGAAGATGATGAGGCATATTATTTTGACTCTGATATTGAAATTGATGTATTGAGAGGTGTATATCATGACTTGCATAATTAGTACAAAAAATTAACAGTATAGTATTGCAAAAAGGTTAAGACATTAAAAATAATAATGAATCTTTAATGAATATGATTGAATTATAATAATAAATTATTAGAATCAGAAAAGAAAGATTTGTCGGCTAAAAACACTTTTTTTGAAAATGATAATAAACAAAAAAGTTTGTGAAAAAGAATGCTTGGAGTAAAAAATAATTCTCCTGTCTACCGAGATAAAACAATTTAACGCTTTAAAATTTAGTTAGGTGGGTGGCTGTGATGACATGACATTCTGACATAATAGCAATGTTGTAATGATCTGGCAGTGGCATCTGAAGACTTTAAATTGACACGTTTCACTTCTATTGATTGGGTATTACTATTACTTTAGCTACAACGACGCCAATTTTAGACAAAGTTGGGTTGCCTTCGACCTTTGAAAGTTGGAATTTCAGAATTTGATGTTGATATTCTTAAGGCGCACGAGGGAGTGTGGAGTGACCTTTAGGAAGGGACAGAATTTTCTGTCTAATATTATGATGTTTTATTCTGTTTTATGAATCTTAGTCATTCATTTATACGAATTCTGCGTTTACTTATGCTGGACACACATAAATAAATGACTAAAATTTATGGGATATAATAAGACACTATAAAATTATATAAAAGATCCGAACTCTTTTAAGAAGGTGTTTGCACTATTTTGATGGTTATAAAGTGTAGAAGAGTTTGGCATATAT
>JANIJH010000008.1:7001054-7011705 GCA_024520975.1 Erythroxylum areolatum
ATAACTGCAAATGTTTACTACTGTCTACTGTTTATTCCGCACGAATAAATGTTTTAAAACAAAAAGTTTTTTTTACTAAGTCCTACCGACTGATGTAATACGCCACCCTCACGGGGCATGGACTCGGATATCACCAATGATATCGGGTTCGGGTCACGTGAGAGTGGGGTGTTACAACTGAAGTATCTAGTAGAGGCTTGTCTTTCTTACGTGGATCTCTTTATTAGAATTTGAGCAGTCTTTAGTACTGGTGGTTGATTTTAAACATCATCTTCACTAGAATCTTCATATTATTGATTTTTAATGAGAACATCCCCATCAGCTATGTTCAACAGGAGATTTTCAACTTCATCTCTAAATTGTCTTGACACCATTTTTTGGAGGAATTAACTTTAAGTTCATTAGGTCACTATCAAATCTTGGAACATCCTTTTTCACTTTACCAAGATCTTCAATAGTTTAATCTTCGACCAATATAGTATCACAGCTCCGAATCAGCTTCTTCCGAGCTAGATCATGAATCGATAACCGAATTGATGTTCTCTATAACCAATAAATATACACTGGCGAGTCTTGACATTAAACTTGGATATCTCATCTTTAAAGATATGGACATAATCTTTATAGCTGAATACCCTTAGATGATTATAGGAAACATCATTTCCTATCCATACTTTCTTCGGAATATCATACTGTAAAGAGATGCAGGGTGAACAATTTAATACATGTACTACTGTGAATAAAGCCTCACCTCAAAATGTCTTAGGCAACTTTGCATGTAAGAGTAGGCATTTAACTTTCTCCATCAAGATCATGTTCATCCTCTCAACTAAGTTATTCAACTGCGGTGTCATAGGAGGAATAGTATGATGTTGAATACCATGCTCTTTACAATAAACGTCAAATGATCATTATTTGTTCGAATGCATTTCAACTTCTTCCCAATTTTTCTTTCAACTAAGTCATAGAATTGCTTGAAAACATCTAGTACTTGATCTTTAGTCTTGATGGTGTATACCTATGTCTTCCTAGAATGGTCATCAATGAAAGACACAAAGTATTGAGTACTACCTAATGACTTTGGCATTAGTCCATATAGATTTGAGTATACCAAATCCAACACATTCTTCATTCTAGAAAGAGGGGAACTTTTAAAAGTGACTATATTTTGCTTTCTTGCTAGACAATCAACACATGCACTTGGTCAATTTCAAATAATACATTCTTTTTTATCAACTGATTTATTCCTTTTTAACTCATATGACTGAGTCACTTATGCCATAATTCAATTGCATCATTTTTTCCACTAGATTCACAATATCATTAGAAAGCTTTACCTGCATCACATACAACTTTGAACACTCCTTACTTACCTTTGGCGATTACAAAGAAGCCTTTAGTAAATTTTCATTTGTCCATAAAATGGTCACTCGGTTCGATAGTAACTTGTGCTACTTTTTCTTTAGTTTATGAGGGAAGAAAATGTTCACTCTTTTCTACAACATAGAAAGTTCCATTAATATTCTCACTTTCCTATAACCTAAAATGGAAGATGAGAAAAAAGTAGTATTGCTTAGTTTTCCCTTTAAAGTTATCTTAATGCGGATGATTATCACTTACATGTTTAAAGACAAAAGGGCTAAAATATTATTAAGCTTGTTTAAATTTTTATTGTCAAAGGTTACAATACGATTTAATATTTTTCAAAAGACTTAAATATTCCTTGTTGTTATCTTTGGTATTATGTTGCCTTTTAATATTTTAAATAATTTTAATAAAATTAAAACTTTTATAGGCCTGTTTGATACCATAGTTGAGCAATTTAGATTTATTAAATGTCATTTTTATTAAAGAAAAATATTGTATTCCATGTTTGAAAAAAGAAAAAAGTTGGTATTTCTCTGTATAATTTTATAAAATATTCTTTTTTCTCGCTTCTTTTAAATGTTTATTGTAATAAAAAGTATGTTTTTTAGTACTAACTCAATTGAATTATAAATATTAAAAGTTAATAATTCTTTTTAATTTAAGTTTCTACTTATTGATTTATTGTTGAGTACTAAAAAAATCTATCAGTCAATACTTTTTGTATAAAATTATTAATTTTTTTACTTGTTTGACGATATTTTATATATTAATCTTTTCTTTGCTTATGGACCACATAATTAAAATATTGGAAATAAATTTTATTTAAAAAAATCGATAATAAATAAAAATTTTAAATAAACTTTATAATTTATTACCCCATAGTTGACCTCTAAAAATTAAAATTAAAATTTAAAATTAAAAAATTAAAATTTAGATTAATCCAAACGGAGTCGTTTCTGAGCCGGATTACAAAAATTGCCATTTCTGCTAGTTGTGATAATTAGAATGTTGCGTGAGAACAAGTACTTCTTCTGTGTCTAGTTTTTCTTTCCAAGTCATCTGTTAAGTCTACTCCGTAATCTTTCGCACTCACTACAGGAATCGCTAGAGGCTTGAACGATCTCATTTCACCGTTCCTCGAGGCTTCAACGGAGTAGAGACAAGAAACATCAGAAGACTACATAGGGGAAAAAAAATGAACGGAGAAGAAGAAGGAAGAGACGATGAAGAGATTGTTTGCTTAGACGGATCCTTCTTTATCAATGACGAGTAAAATCTTCTTACTATATATATTCTCTGGAAATCCTAAAAAGGAACAGTTATGATTTCACTTGTTTTGCAGTTACCAGTTAACGACATTTACATTTGGGTCAAACGTTCTTCAGCTTTTCTGTCTCCAATCCGCTTCAAGTGAGTGTTTCCTCAATTCTTTTGATCTGAAATAATCAAATAGGCAATACCCATCTCGCGCCACCAGCTGTTAATTCAGTTAAACGACTAAAAAACTCTCCATTACATTATTGGAAATCGGAATGACAGAGTAGTTCGGAAAGCTCGTTCCTTTAGGTTCAGGAATATTCATTGATCTCCCTTTTCCATTGCTGGCATATGAAAATCACATGTGGGTTATAATGCACAATGAAAACCCAGAAACACAAGCATTAATAGTTCGCTTTCTTTGAATTGGATGTGTTATCGGATACGGTTCAGGATGTGGCCATTTTCATAAAGTAGGAAACTCATTTCCATTTAGTCTTTTCAGCGAAGTCAAAGACGATGTTCAATGATACAACCGTTTTGGTCATTGAACACCTCTGCTACCTACAGGCTCGTGCCTTTATGGACTGAATTAGAGAATGCCTATAACTGAGAAATTTAATTTCTTTTTGACATTTAGCTTTATGTAAATATGTAAAGGTGGCGCTATCATCATATAACTTGATATAATTGAAGCTAATGAATGTGAAAAATTAAGTGAAATTATCAGGATACCTGATGTTTGTAGAAAGAATCTAATCGAGTTATTCTTGCTTAACTAGATAGCTTTTATTTTTTTGTTTTCAATGTTTTTAATTGAACCTTTCTTGATGATTTTTGAAGCTCCACTCGTCTATCAGTTTGCGGCTAGAATAATGCCTTTTTTCAACCGGTTGTACAAACTTTTGTTACAGCTGATTTTGACTTGACGGGTCAACTGGTATGGCCTGGTGCCATGCTAATGAACGACTATCTGTCAAAAAATGCTGAGATGCTCAAAGGATGTTCTATCATAGAGCTAGGATCTGGTGTAGGTGAGTGTTTTCATATATCTATTAATGCTGTTGTCCTCACGTGATCTTAATTCATTATCTTTTTTGTTATAATCTTCTTCATCCAATGTTTCTTCCCTTTAATCTTGAAATTTTGATAATAAAGTTTCTTTCTTTCGGTGTATCTGTGTGTATATGTATGTATTTGTTGTTTGGATAATGATATCCTTGTGCACAATTGCTTGGAACGAAGCCTGATACCTTCCATGCACCTATCTCATAATGTGTTGTAGGTTGTATAATTGATATCTTAAGTAATATCTTTACGGGATCTCAGTTATTCCAACTTATAGATAGATTGCCAAATAATCTTACTTGTACAGTACATGTATTCCAGTATGGATTTTGAATACTGTTAGGAGTAATCATGCCATTCAGAAAAGAGATTTCAGTTTCTCATCTTATTGGGAGACTGGCGTGTGGTTTTCTTTTGCACTTGTCTATCATATCATTTGACCAAGTGTCCGATACTCCTAATCTAGACGACACTGTGGTTAAGCTTTTCTTAATGTTGGATTCCACATCTTTGTTCCCTCAGAATGTACTTAAAAATTATGCCATTTCTAAGAAAGCATTCTATTTTAAAAGCTCACCTTGCACATCAGGATGTAAATTTTCATGCTATTGCTTCTCGTTGTTTTGTAATTTTTTCATAGTTCTTGGTTAAAGCTCAAGTATCATGGAATTCTCCAAAGACAGATTGTAATCCTTTTATTGATTAAATTGCAGGGGTTACTGGAATCCTTTGCAGTAGATTTTGCAATCAAGTTGTGTTAACTGACCACAATGAAGAAGTACTGAAGGCAAGGCTCGTATCAATTTAAGAATAATGGTATCAATGGTACATGAACTTAGACATGGTTATGTAGAAGATGTTTGATTTTATGATTGAGAGCGTTTAGGAACTTCTGAAATCCTGAAAGTTTCCAACTGGTGGCCTTAGGTGTTGAATAAAAGAATTTCATTATGATATTTGACATAGGCATAAATTTTGTACTATTAATTGCATAAAATGTAGAGCTTATTATGTTGTTTCATTTACATGGTATTTTGTATAGGTTAATTGTATATTCGATATTTAATTATTCATATATTACTATTAACAATCAACAAAAAATTAAAAAATAAATCATGTGTCTACTGGAAAATTTACTTCTATTATAAATAGGTATTAAACTCAATCTCCTATATAAGTTTAAGGTTGAATAATGATTTCATTTGTCTCATGATATTTCTTAGTAAAATAAATGCTCAATGGGCTTCTTAATTTTTTTTTTCTGCCTATAAGTTTAACGAGTCAGAAAGCTGGAGTAGTTTAGATTCTTAGTGTACTAAATGAACCCTTCTAAAGTTTATGAACTTACATGACTTCTTATTTTGAACAATTTCTTCTTAGGATGTAATTTGACCTTATAAGCTAGATTATTCCAGCATAAATTGTTGCCTCCAAAAGCAAAACCCTGAACTTGCTCTATGAAAATCTCCTGTAGACTTTCATGTACTCTTGATGCCATTGTTCTGTGCCTAAATTATTTAAATAATATTATCTGTAATTTTCATGTACTTTAACATATCAATCTCTTTCAGATACTGAAGAAAAATATAGAGCTCCATGCATCTTCTGAGAATTGTGCTGGTGAGGGGAGAAATGGGATCTTGAACAGCAGTGTTCTGGTTGGGACCAACTGACATCTTCCTTTTTGGCATCTTAATGCAGAATTAGTAGCAGAAAAGCTTGAGTGGGGAAATTCTGACCATATCAATCATATAGTACAAAAACACTCTGGGGGATTCGACCTAATTCTTGGAGCTGACATATATATCCTTTTTGTTTCCTTTCCGTTCTATCACTCCAACAATATTTGTAAATGTGTTTGATCACTAATGAGAAAAAGAATTTGCTTGTGATTTACTATATTCAACATAAGGAGTTGAAAATATTGAAGATCATACAGGACTTTGAGCAAATGCTTCTTGTTTGGTTCTATCTTTATTACCATATCTCTCATTGCAATGACGTTTGTCCACCACTATTTGCTCCTTCTCTTTGTCTTTATTTTGAGAAACTGCATTTAGACTGGGAGAAGGTAATGACAATGCCTATGAGAAGTATAAAGAAAAAGATGACCAGAATCATTCAAAATCTGTTGACTGCAGTCTTATGTCAACTTAAATGTGTTTTAGCACTTAAAGATGGTTGCATTGTCATACTTCTGCTGGATATTTTATGAAATATATGCATTTATGTGCACACATCTTGCTATTTTCATCCTTTTTTTTCGGTTTCATTTGATTTATTCCAAATTTCCTTGTGAAGATGTTCGACTAACTATAGTTTTTTTGACAGTTATTTTTTATGCTGCTGTAAATTTAGAAACAGTTGCACGTCCTTTTTTCATCATAACAGCGACTTGTTAGTGTTGTATAATCTTAACGTCCAATTAGCATGTCACTATAATGTTATCAGAATCTACTGATTCTTAGTACATGCTTTATTCTTACACCTGCCATAGTTACTTCAGCAAACACGGTCTCGTGAGCAATCTGATGAAGTTTCATAGGTATTCACTCCATTGTGCATAGGCAAAGTGAAGGTGTGCTTATGTATTGTCTTTGATATATCAAGTTATTCCGTGTGGGAAAATGTATATTCATAACAAACATTGCTTGTGCACTCTCTCTTTCTTTCCCTCTTGTGTTTCTGCGGTCCCTTTCTTACTAGTGAAAATGAAAATATCCTTGACAATATTTAAGCTTTCAGCAGTTGAGCATTCCTCCATTGTTTAATACCGTGGAACAATTACTTCGTTTGCGGGGAGGAAAATGCAAGTTCATACTAGCCTATGTATTCAGAGCTAAAACGTAAGCAAATTATTGGCTCATATTGGTGTCCCCAACTTTGCTCGCCCTTTCCTATTTTATGTAGTCTGTACACTATAGACTTCTATATTCTGGATTGAATTATTTTGATAAAAGAGTAACTAGTGAGAAACTTGAACTGGGGAGGTACTTGGTATGTTTGCTCCGAATATTTCCTTGGAAAAAGTGTTTTTGTAGCTTTATTCCTTTTTTGGCAAATTGTTCTCAGTTTTATTGACATCAGTAAACTGTTCAATTTTCTGTCATGGCATTTGTTCTGTTACAGCTTTCCTTGTCAATCATATCCGTCATCTTCTCCTTTTCCATGATAGCTGTTATGTATTTGCAGCATGGATTCATTGATTACCCGAGAAGCTACTCAGAATAGGATGAGAATGAATGAAGTTCTTGGGACTCGAGCTGTGGTTGGAAATCTTGAAGGAGTCATCTTTGAAGTTGCCCTTCAATGAAACAATGATGAAGTGTCATTTCTTGGAAAACCTTATGATGCCATGACAGTCAAAATGGAGGAAATCCTATGCTGTAGGAAGAACAATCAAGGAAAGGATTCCTTGGAGAGGTTAAGTATGCTTTTTTGGTGTATGGATTATGATAGTTAGGTGAAACATGAGAACTACAGGATTTCATTTAGTTAACACATGAGTGCTGTTGCTAAAATTTTTTATATGCATAGCACAGATCAAGCTAGCTGGCCTTGAAATTCATCCACTGTTGGGTATGATATGAATTCTTGCTTGGAAGTTTTATACGGGTCACTAGGTTGAAGCTGATTCAGAGATGCCACTTGGCCGCAGTTTATGTTGTTAATCACGCTTTAAAAATGACCATCTACTACAATGAATACATGGAGAAGGTTGAATCTGATTAGAAGTTCTCTACAAACATTCCACTATGTTATCCATTAATGCTAAACTAGTAAAACTAGTAAGTATAAAAATAATCCTGACAATACGCAAATAATGGTCAAAAATCAAGGGCCTGTTTTCTTTTCATACCTGACTCAGTTGATGTTCATTGCTTCTAAATTGCTAGAGGCTCTTTAATGCATCCTACCTAGATGGTTAACTTGCTTAAAGAGGAAATACACTGCTTTAGAAACTGCAAAGTTAAGGCAACTCCCCCAAGATGCCTGGTGAGGCAGACTTCATCCTCATGCCTTCGAGTAGGGATGAATATGATGCAGACTGCTTACGTATGCTTCTGCTTGGCTATACCCACGAGGTCCAAACTTTTAGTCTAGCTGCTAGCCTTCCTGTGCTAATTAATTTATTATCTATCAATTCATATACTCCTAATAGCTGCAGACTGAAAGCCTACTTGTCCTAAATTTAGGTATCAATAGTCACCAGCTGTCTAGCAGAGGGTGAAAACTGCACAACACACACAAAAAGAGGTTCCTGCTACTGAATAATGAGTAACTGCGTACAGGTATCTTAGCAAGAGCTTTTCCAGAATAAGTTCAGACGATAGTTGAATGATAATGATGACTATCAGGCAGAATGAGAGAAACGAGTTTTTCTACGCAACTAGCAAATTTTTCATTGAAAAATGGCAAGCATTTCAATTGACTCAGGGGGAGACCTTCTGTTCTATATGTCTTGTTCTATATGTCTTGAGCCAAGCTCGTGCCATCTATTGTTAGCCACATATTTCACAATAAATCAATGAAATCTGTGGCTCGTAATAAATGGCACAGGATAGGCACAGGCCATATAAAACAGGTGAAGGAGCTACTCTGTTTTCTACAAAAGATACTGATATAGTAATTTGAAACAGAGACAAAAGCACCATGATCCTTTTTCATTTTCAGTGAAGGAAACAATGTTGATGCAATCCTTCTACTGTCATCCTGTCAAAAATAATGTAATAACAAAATAATTAAATGGGATGCTTATCAGACATTTGGCAATTGTTCATTTTCTTCAATTCTTAATTTCTAGATATTGAGTTACACTTCTACAACAGTTTTAAACAAGTCCATGAAACAAAGCCAACATCGCCAAATATGATCCCATCCGCAAAGTTTGATCACCAAAATTGCCAAATAATTTACATGTTCCTCAGAAATTACCTGAACCCCAATCAAGATTTGCCTTTTCTTGGTCGGAATCATGAAAGGATGAACAATTCTATACCTCCATTGACAACGTAACAGTTTCTTGCTTCACATATCTTTCTCTTATTATTAGGAATTTGGATCAACAATCTCTACATTTCTACAATTTTTAAGCGGCAACTAATTGCTATTCTCTTTGACCTTTTTTTTTTAATTACTGAAAAGATAGACCTTGTATTAATCAAAGTTAGTTAGGATAATAATCCCAAATCATAAAAGGGCATACATGTAAGAGTGTCGAGCTAACTCATGAGCTTCGACATTGTAATGCCCACTAATCCAGCGCAATAAAACATTAGTTTTATGCTTGAGAATATCTAAGCAATCATCTATAATTTTACCAAAATCAGATGAGCCTTCCATAGATGATTGAATAGAGTAATAGACTTCCTGAGCATTCACTGTAATAGAATACGAACCATAGATATGCAAATCAACCCAGGATAGAAGAGAGTGACAAGCTATAGCTTTTGCTATCTTAGGCTCAAACACACCTGAATATAGACCTGAGAGAGCAAACGCAACATTTCTTTCGTTATTTTTAACCACTTCTCCATAACCACTTTTGTTCATTTGGGGGAAAGATGCTGCATCTACAAAGCAATGCCACTGCAATGAATCACCTGCGTTTGGGTCACAAACAATAGTTCCATCCGGGTGAGAAGAGCGGACTGTTGGATACAGCAGAAATTGGAGTATAAAGGCCTCTTGCTACTGTCCAATCTTGAAGCAACGAAGATGCCATCCCTAGAACTTGCGAGCAAGACATGATCTTATATTCCCAAACAAATTTGTTTCTGCTACACCATATCTGCCATAAGACCATGCAAACATTCCTCATTTTATCAACAGGGATAGCCTTGGAAGCATTGCAGACACAAGTAAATATATTCGACCCAAAATAACTAAAATTTAATCCAAATTCATTCCAAATCTCTCTCGCTGCATAGAAGTCCAAAATAACATGGAAGCAGTCTTTATTACCTCCACAATGGCCACAACTTGAGTCAATATTTCCTCTTCTAAATATTTTCTCTTTTGTAGGAAGAATATCCCTTAAAAATCTCTACACGAAAGCTTTAACTTTATGAGGGATTTTTTATTTCCACAAGAACTTCCATATGTTAGCTCGCTCCTCATAAGGACCCTTCTTCAAAAGAAGAGCTTGGTAATAATCAAATTTCACAATGTAATTACCCCTCTTATCAAAGTGCCATAGCTATTTATCTTGTCTACTCCTCAAACCTAACGGAATCTTCAAAATATAATGCACATCCTCCTCACAGCACACCTTTTGAATCTTCTCCACATCCCAATATCTATTCTCCCAATTAATAAATGCATGAACCATCATATTACAATCCCTAACCCCTATTCCTTCAAGCAATCGAAGATTTGAGTCCTTAGGTACCCAAGGATCCAACCAGAAATTGGTGGATTCCTCATCTCCAATTTGAATTTTGGCACCTATCTAAAGCAATTCCTTTGTTTGCAATATACCTTTCCATGTAAAACTTGGGTTAGAACCCAAACCAACATTCATGTAGTTCCCTCTACAAAAATATTTAGCCTTGAACACCCGAAAGAAGAGAGTATTAGATTCCGTAAGCAGTCTCAAACCTTGCTTAGTAAGAATTGCTAAATTAAAGTGTAACACCCCACTTCCGCAGGACCCGAACCCGATATTATGGGTGATATCCGAATCCGTGCCCTGCGAGGATGGTGTGCTAGTGCATTCAATCAATCATAACTCATTACATTTTTTTTGAAATACAATTAAATGCGTGGAACTCAGTAAACGATTTGGGCCTACTTTATTTCATAACCATTTTCAGTCATAATAATACAATCAATAGAATTTCAATAGTCATTTGGGGCCCATTACAAATATAAAATATTTGTAGTCATAATGACTTTACATCACAACATAAATCCATTTGTATACACATGGTACAAAAATTTCAGAATCCATTATCTA
>JANIJH010000008.1:7026792-7039254 GCA_024520975.1 Erythroxylum areolatum
ACAATTGTTTTGCCACTTGGCAATTTTTCCTAGTCCAAAAATACCCTACAATCTCTAGAAATTTCTCCAAAAATTCTAAATCAATTTTCAACATATAAAAACTACATTTCTCAATATACTCACATTTATAAACAATTATACTTGAAAATTGTCAATGAATGCATGTACAATTATCTTTATGTGCAAAGATTCAATATTCATATGCACGTACATCTTACGTATGCATGAGCATGAGATGTGTTTCCTAATTTATCAGTAATCTCTCACATGGGTAACGGGATGTTACATAAAGCACCTTAAATCCCTAAAACCCATGCCATCGTTAGCTTTGCTATCACACATTCGTTCCCATGACAGCTAGTGAATACTTGTCCCCCCTTCCTTTTTCATACCTCGTCGGAAGGAGTTCATGATTTTTTGCAATTCCTCACAAATAGATTTTGGAATTATAAACACGCTCATACAATAAGAAAGAATGGTCTGAGCAACAGATTTTAAAAGTACCTCCTTACCAACTCTTGATAAAAAGCTATTATTCCAAGTAGTCACCCTATTCTATAATTTATCTATGATATAATTGAAAATATGTTTCTTACTTCTCCCAATAAAAGATGACAGCCCCAAATATTTCCCTCGACTCAACGAGGTGTAAAACCCAAGAATATGGGATAATTTTCTCCTCTCATCAAGCCTAACATTTGGGCAAAAATAAATGCTCGATTTTTGATAATTGATAGACTGGCCAAAAACTGCTTCATATTTCTTCAACATACTCTTAATCGCACCAAATTCAACCTTAGAAGCATTAAAAAATAACAAATCGTTTGCAAAAAATAAGTGAGAGATTCGTGGCCCTCTAGAATTAGCCCGACACCCATAAATGAAACCTCTCCTCTCTGCTTGACTAAGAAGACAAGAAAGACTTTCTGCACAGAGAATAAAAAGATAAAGAGAAATAGGATCCCCTTGATAGATGCCTCTACTTGGAATGATAGGGCCAATCTCACATCCATTTAACAAAATCGAATACTTTACATCCCTCACATAAAGCATCATCAACTTGATCCACCTCACAACAAAGCCCATAGAAATTATCATTGTTTCAAGGAAACCCCAATCTACTCTATCATAATGCTTTAGATATGTCAATCTTTAACACAGCACCCCCCGATACTCCTTGTTTAGCTTTCATCCCACGAATTAATTCAAAGGCAACCAAAACATTATCAGAGATTAACCTCCCTGTGACAAAAGCAGACTGGTACTCAAAAATAATATAAGGAAGGATATGTTTCAACCGATCGGCTAAGACCTTTGAAACTATTTTGTACAATATATTACATAAAGCTATAGGTATTAGATCGTTCACACGCTCAGGATTAGTAATTTTTGGAATTAAAACAACTAAGGTATTAGTCAACAGGAAACATATTTGACATAGGCCATGTATTAGAGTCTTTGACAATGTCATCTCCTATCACCCCCCAAAACTTCTATTTGGTTATATGTTAATTAATGGAATAGAATATAATAGAACAGAACGAAACGATTTATAATGGAATAGAATGTGATATAGTGAAAAGTTATTTGAGAGGAATAGAAGGGTTCATAATGTAATGTAGTGTAATGTTGTTTGGAAGATGGATGGAATAGAATGTAATGTATAATAAATAGCTATTATACCCATGATATCAAAATGGTTGTTGCAGGAAGTTTTACGTTATGATTTTAAAATAAAAATCATGTCCAATTAAAAAGTCACGGTTCAAGTGACAATCGTAATAAATAATTTTTAATATATTTTTTATTTCAAAATAATAAAAATTTTATTATTTTATTATTAATTATATACAATTTATTATTAATTATATAAATTATTATTAATAATTATTTAATAAATTTTATTTTATTCTATTATATGTGATTTATATTTAAAAATAATTTATTTTTTATTTATATAGAAATATATACAAACAATTAAAGAATAATTTATTTGTATTTTTCTATTTTTCATTAATAAAAATTTCATTAAATTTTATTATTAATTATATACAATTTATTATTAATAATAAAAAATATTATTATTAGGGTAAGGAGAAATAATATAAAAATATTATTAGTTATATACACTTTTTGTGGACTTAATAAACGAGTACGGGAAAAAAAAGGTTAGAGCTAGAAAAAATAATTAGTATTAAGAAAAATTATTGAGGGTATATTAAATAGTATGTATTTATTAGTTTATGTTCCATCCTAAACCTTTTAAATCGAAAGTTTCCTATTTTCACTATTTAGGATAGAATAGAATGTAACATAAAACCTTATATTTTTATCCTATTTCATTTCATTCCATTATAAAACCCTCAATCAAATGATAAAAGTATGATACTATCTATTCCGTATTATTACTAACCCTTCAACTAAACAACGCATAACACATCATTCTTTATCCATCTTTCTCCAAGAAATTCTGCTAACAGTGATAAAGATGGATAATTAAAAGCAAGAATGCTTTGACCTGGAGACTGGTCGCGTATTTCTTTACAAAAGTACGAGAAGTGGCATTTTTTGAGACAACCCCACAGGTGATGCCTCTTTTGTCAGCGATTTTATTATCTTATAATTTTGCAGTTTGGATTTATTAGGCGTGCTTCTTCTTTTCAAAAATGTATACGCGCAATGCAAAGTAAAAGCTTTGAAGAATAGTTTAGAAGCTAATGCGCACAAGATCTTGATGCATTCATTAATGGAAGAAGATGGAAGCTTTCTATATAAGTGGTGGCGAAGGCCTGTAGGTAGACTCCATCTCCCATCTTCGTAGAAACAAATTAAAGAAAGTTCCGATCTTTACCATGTCGCCTGAATACTCCAACGACTCTTTCTACGTGTCATCCATCAAAACAGGCAGAGGTCACCCTGATGATAAGCTCGATTTTACTTTTTACGGTCTGCAACACAAAGAGCCAACACCAGCAAAAACAACCTTGACATGCAAGGTTCCAAAAAATCTTGATGATGAAGCATTCGGGTTTTGGGACAGTCGGGGTTTCATTGATGAATATGAATCGGAAACTAGGAAGAGATACGATCATGATGATGATGATGATGATGATGAGTCATGGAAGGATTTGGTTACTAAAAATTCCATGGCTTTCTCAAGTGCTGCGGATACAAAGGTGTCGATGACACCGCTGAAGCCACCGCCTCGTCTCCAGTACGTTAATGAGGTCGACTACTCCAAGTCCGGTGGCCAAAGCCCCGCCATGTTGTCGCCGAGAACTCCAACTTCGACGTTTAAGTATCTATTTTCACGGCGGAACTATTGGAATGATGATTATGACCCGTTCATGGTGGCTCTTGAGAACGTAAAAGAAGAGAAGAAATCAGGAATATGGCATTACAGTCGTGTTCGACCATTGCCGCCTTCATGCATTAGACCCCACATGGACTTGGATGATTACTACAACCACTGTCCAGACCACCATTCTGGCCCGCTCCACAAGCGAATCTATAAGTCCACGTCATTTAGGTACTTCAGTAGAGAAACGAAGTCCGATGAGTTCGTGGGCTACGACAACATACAAAGCCAAGAATCTGATTCACTCCACAATCGTCTTTCTCATTCCATGCGATTCCCCAGCTTCAGAAGAGATACGGACAGTCCTCAAGAACCTGTTGAACATGTACTAGGAAGCCCAAAACCTAAAGGAGCTGCGTTTGCGAGGCATGTGAGGTTGGTGAAGATGGAGCATGAAAAGCACAGAAAACAGGCAACATATCCTTTTCAAAAGGTAGTAGCAGAAGAAGTAGGAGAGAAAGAGACGGCTGAAAGTGATCGTGAGGGGAATACAAGTAAGAGACAGAAGATGAAGTTGTTTTTAAAGAAGAGCTTATCAATAGTGAAACGAGGTGATAAAGATAAGCAAACACAGCCTGGAAATTTCAGACTTCTGAGCCAATTAAGCTTTAAGTCCATGAAATCAGAAGGGAGTGAATTGCATGGAGTAGGATCAAAACTGGCATTTCTAGATAACAGCCCAAGGAGTGATTATTGGACAGCAACAAGATCAAGACTCTCTTCACGCCTTGGTCATAGTGCAAGATATTGAAGGATGATTTGATAGCCATATTGTTCCAACTATCAAAGACTGGCATTTATTTGACATGTCTTTCCAGATTATCCAAACCAAAAGAAGAAAAATAATTGAATTCCATGTAAAGAAGTTCACAAAAGGACTTCAGGTTTTATATACTACATGATTTACTATGTAATAACTTCTTGCAATGTGTGGATTTTATTGTAATAAAACATTTTTTAGTCAAGTTGCTTAAAGATGAGTTCATCGTAGACTACAACCACTTACCGGACTATTGTTCAGTGGTTTGGAGGACAGAAAGTCACCAAGTTCCACACTTATGGTTACAGACTTTCGTTGCTGTTCTTCGATGATTTCCAACTAAAACTCGTACTATTCGTGACATAAGTTTCCTAATCATATTTGCATTAATGGGAGACATTTTACATACATTAGAATCACATGTCATGACCATGCAATCCCCTCCAAAAAAATGCCAAAGCACAATGTAAGACAGATAAGAGTGACATTCCCACTTATGCAGTTGAGCTACAAGACCCATTTCATATCTTAGACATGCTGTTTATATGATAGGCTGCTCTGACTTGATTTCTAGAATCCATACCAGAGAACCATGGTGTGTTCAGGGTTCTATTCCAAGACTTCACTTGGCCAAAGCTGCTTCCACTTGGAAATTTCTTCATTGTTATATAGCTTTCTGATTCCACCATAAAATCCATCAGCCTCATTCCCCTCTTCTCTATGGTCTTTCCTGTCAATTATTGTCTGTCTCCATCGTGAACCAGGAGTATATTGATGGAACTCTAACACTACGGTGTCTGCTACCACAAATTTAACGATGTAAGTGTGACAATTTAATGTTAAGTGTGAGGAAAAGACAGTAATCCAAGTATCTACAATTATGTCAAACATGTATTATGGGATTGCCCAAACATGATAAAATTATGGCAACAAAATAAAATTCTGGAGATGATAGAGATGTTCATATGTTTCATAGTTCTTTTGTTTTGTTTAACCTTCACAAATTATGTAATTGTAATATTTCATAAAGTTACAAGTCGTGATCATAAATTGCTGCCATTAAAAAAAAACACTAAGCCGATGAGTGGACCGTCGCCTTTCTAGCTGATTTTTACAAAAGGAAATCCCACCAGAAACATTACATATCAATGGAGAGAAATTCTTGAGGTCAATTGGGAAAATTGATTTCATCTTTCAGCGTAAGTTTCAACAGCTATAATGGAATACATCATATCCTACAAGCCCATTTTCTTAGTCAGATCATATATTCTATTCCCTCAGGTTGCAAATAGCAAGGGGAAAAGGGTTTCTTCTGGTGATGTAATACGACCAATGAGTCATCCAATTGTAAGAATCAATTGAAGGCAAAGGAGGTCCATCAAATTCCAAAGAAGATGGAAAATGGAGTTGAAAGTTGGAAAGCCAACAATAACTAAAGCAGCCCCACATAGCCGAAAGGTTCCATCTTAACACATTGATGGAAACCTATAGCAGACATGAAGTTCTTTAAGGGCAGTTGGCCCATCAATATTCCAAAGAGGCAGAAGTTACTTTATGTCGGTAGAAGTTGAAACATATACAGAAGGATTTGTATCGGGGACCAAAGAAATAGCATAACTAGAGTAGTGGTCCAAAAATGGAAAAGTTGGAATTCAGAAAAGGAGTAGGTCTAATAAGTGGAAGCATACTCTACATATACATTCATAAACATTTTTTTCAGGGAAAGATATTAAAGGGCTTGTTTCATGAACCCGAACTTATTATTCAACAATGGTCCATTACTGAAACCTACCTCTTTCTCCTAAGAAGAGAATACACAAAGCAAAGATATAGAATCCCAAGGATTTTAAAATCTCCATGCACTTAGAAGCAGCGTAGAAAAAAGATGAACTCACCGCTACCATGACACCGGCAGAAAGTTTCATTCCCATCACATGACTCCAAGTGACCAACAACACCATACCACCAACCTGAGATGCATAACATATGTAATAAAAAAAGACCAACTTAGTAATGTTCACGGGAATCATATGTTAGTGCTGGCATAGTTCATGGTAAATTGGTGCTCTGCTATTTTTCCAAAAAAAAAAAAAAAAGTGCTCTGCTGTCTCTGGCTACTACTGACAATACATTAAGTTCGCCGCTATTTAAAAAGTTGTCTCCGGCATCTTTTTTTACGGACAATAAGACGATGATTAAGGTTGAATATGACTTTTCGACAAACATTTAGAGAAAACTGATGATGGAGGAAAGAACATACCATAAGGAAACTCTTTGTTTCTTCTCCATTGAATCTCAATGTTGTCCCCAGGGCGAAGATCATTCAAGCAATCAGTAATATGTAGATCGTGCGGAGAAGTGTCAACAGGTGGTGCTCTAAGCCTTTCCCACGGCACATTATCCTCTATGGCTACTGCTCTCCTTCCATGTGGTGGGTATCTGAAGCAAAAGTAAATTAGAATAAAAAATTTAGTCAACTAGTTTAAACATTTTGTAATCCTTGCTATATTCGTTATTGAGACATAAGCACCCTTTCGAGGCAAAAGGCTGCTTCCAGAATCTATAATACCAGATTTACATTCAAGCTCCAATAACAAGTGAACCATTGAGAATCAAAGTCCGAAAAGACAGCGTTTTCAATTACCTGGCTTGAAATGAGTCTGTACGAGGATCATAGCTAAGATCAGCGTCATAGCACGACAATATGAACCCAACATTCCCATTCTGCGAAAGAGCACACGCAAGAATCGTTATTACAAGAAAAAACCCCTTAAAGCATGACAGACCAATGCTCTGTACTGTTTTTAACGAAGAACTAAATCACAGAGTAGTGATCCTAATAATTATTTAGAACTTTGAGCCAAGTAAAGCTAGCATGTGCGTGATCATCATCACCTGTCGATTATAGACCTGAGCTGGGAACCAGAAGCGGCCATTTTCAAGTGCAAGGTACCAGGACATGATTGAATCAACAGGCAAAGGACAACTGTGCTTGCTATCAACATCAACCTTTGATCTAAGCCAAGAAATGGGTGAAACCATAGACAGAAGCTTCATGAGCCCCTTTTGGTTGCCTTGTTTACAACTGGAGAAATCTTTTCTAGTAGCTAAGTACCATTGCCACTCTCTATAAGCAGCAGGTCCAATAATCTTTCCCCATTTCTGCTTCATATGTCTTCCCCACAAGTGATCGCTCGTGCACCTTTCTCTCAAAGAAGTACACACACCCGCCATATTACAAAGCCCCGCAGGTGGCAGCCTCTCAAGAATGCACTCCAAGGCCAGCTCTGGCAAGTCCAAAACTGACATCCCTCCATTCTCATCCTCATTCTTTTGTATATACGTATTAGAAGTTAAAGCCATTCTCTTCAAGGGAAGTCTTGAGGGGATTCTGGTGATGTAAAGACTTTTGGAAAGGGTATTCTTTATCGAAGCCAGATTAGAGAATGGAACCAACTCTTTACAAAACAACTGTGACAACAATATCACATCACTTGCCCATGGAGGCAGTGGCTTGAGAGAAAGCAGGGACTTTAAAAAGAAGAAGGAAAAGCAAGTGATCAACAAGTAAAGTACCATTTAGAGGAAAGGGAGGATTCGATTGCGGGTCAAATACAAGTTTGGTATAAAACGTTACAGGATGAAGTGGAAGAACCAACCAATTTTTGAAGAGCAGTGTCAAATAGAAACAAGAAGGAAAGGGACAAACAAGTTCCTCCTCCTTCCAACACCCCACGTTAAAAAATTACAAGGTGGGACCTTGAATATGGAAACTAGCAGAAATTGATTGAGAAAAACCTTCCAAAATTACGGGTTTTTATTGGTTGATTAGAGAAAGCCCACCAAAACCCACCAGTGGGCCTCCTCGTCTAAAGCTTTAATTTACTCAAAGAGCCGAAGCTTTCATTAAAAAAAGAACAAACCTTTCTATCTTTGGTGAGATGTCAACATAACACAAACTCAGAATCCAGATCAAACAATAATAGGAATATCACACAAATCTCCTCTTCTAAACCGATTCGTACAGACAGCCAACACAGCTGTCATTCGAAAAAGAGTGGAGTATAGAATCATGCACAGGGAAGAAGGTGGGATAGATAGTGCAAGGAGATTAGATCAACGTTCCCACCGGAGAGAAAGCAATGACGGTCGTGGGGTATAGAGAAAGTATGGGTCTTCTGACACCTGGAAATCCCAAGAAGAAAGCAAAAAGCATGGGAAGAGAAGTCTAGAAACAGAGACCCGTATCCTCAGCTATCTTAATCATGACAAAATTGAACAGAAACCTATAGAAAACAAATAAGACGGATCATGGAAAAGAAGAATACAGATCTGGGGTTGTTGAGGAACAACGGTTAGGTGCACTCAACAACCCTCAAAGGTCTGTATAAGATTCTACTAAACACAATAAGAACAAATGCTAAAAGAGGACATATAAGACAAGGAAAATTAATATGATCCCTCACCTCACCTCACCTCACCTCAAATCAATCAATCAAATTTCTTAAATCCTTCGACAATGAACAACTCTCCGCCCTCTCTCCCTCTCTCTCTCAGGATCAAAATAGTAAACACCAAGTAGTGGTGGAAGATATAGAGAGTAGTGGTGGAAGATATAGAGAGCTATATATGAATAAACTTAAGTAATATGTGGTTATGGTTACAGAGAAACTTGTAGTCGTAACGTCTCGTCATCCATTGTAAAATCCTGACAATGCTGAGCAAAAGCCTGAAAAAAGAAAAGAACAGAAAAACAGTTGAAAAAGAAACAGACAACGTGTGCATAGGTAACTGATGGTTAAGACTTAAGAGGAGTTCTGTCTTTGAGGTCATCCTTTTTCCCTCCTTTTCTTCTTGTTACGACCTTATGCCATTTTCAAGGTGATCAGGGTACCATTACTCTTGTATCATGAATGGTTGCCTAGATATGCCACGTTTTCAGTTGTTCTATACACTCATTAGCTCTTCTTCGTTCATTAGCTTTATTAATAAAATCATAAAAAATAAATATTAGGAAAAGTTAATAAATATAGATTGAAAAAGGGTGAAAAGTTAATGCTATCATATTTTATTGCAAAACTTCAGACTTAAGTAATGCTGACGATAACGAGGGATTGTAATTGAAAAAATTTTCCTTTTCTTAATTTATTATGAAATATAATTTTTATACTTTTTTTATTTAAACACATAAATTAGTAACAAAATTCATCATTGACAACACTCAATTAAAATTCTGCTAAAAAACGAAATCTAAAAAAGTTTAATAATACATAAGATTACCCCAACGGGCTCAACCTAATTAGGAAGAAGAGTATAAATATAAATATCTCTTTCTTTTTTTCTTATCCTTTTGGTTACAGGAGGGCAGATTAATTAAAAAAGCCCTTAATATTATACATGAAATTCTTAGGGTATTTTTTGGGAATATAATTTGTTATTTAAAATATAAATAAATTTAAGTAATTGTTTTCGTATTTTTTTAATTATCATAATTTTATTTAAATTTTTATAGATTATTATTTTAGTAAGGAGTAGATAAATTATGAGATATATTAGTTGTCCATGATTGACTTATCTCAATAACTTCTATTAATCAACGGTCAGTTCAATTATAAAAATCTTAACGATCTCATTTAATAATGCAATTTTAATTAAATTTTAAATTATTTAATAGATATTTAACGTACAAAGATATGTTAATCTCAAATATCCAAGATTTTTCTTTTAAAAAAATCTCAAATACCTAAAAGAACATATAAACAAAAAAGTCAATCCAATTGATGTAAGAGTGAATTAATGTTTCCACTTTTTTTATTAAGATTTGTATTTATTAAGACGAGAAGTTCAAATTTAGAACATTAAATTAATAAACAGAACTTATCAATTGGTAGGCATGAATATATAAATAACTTAGCTTAAAGGGGTTAGTGATTTCAATGGTGGATCACTTTGAGCTTAATGTCATAAAGTTGACACCTACGAAGGCAACTTGTTTTCGACTATTGGTCGGCAAAGTGGGGCATCGATGCTTCATTAGAGAAAGGACCCAATTTGTGAAGTCTTCACTTAATGTAGTGGCTATTAATTGTCACATTTATGACAGAATAGCAGGCAACAAAAGATTATGCGTGTGTTGTCCAGGTGAATTAGTGAGCACCCACTTTCAGAGAAGTTGGTCTCTCCTTAATCCTTACGTTATGGAACAAAAGACAAACGTGTCTTCACATGGATCGTTCACAGTTTTAGATCTCTGTATGATATGCAATCTTTTGATTCTTAATTGTCTCCTAAAGTTTAAGCATCAAAATCGTCAATCTTTTTTGAGTAATTATTTGTCCTCCCACCATATTTTTCATTCTTAAATTTATAATTGAACTTTTGTTCGTTTTAATGACTTTGAGTTATTAAAGTTATTTAATAATAACCGGTAAAGTTATTTCTATTTTTTATACAAAGAAAGAAACACGGTGCATATTACATCATGAGTCTAGGATGACAAACTCCCAACATGTCCTCTAACAATATTGAGAGGAACCATGTGGATATACTATCAAAAGTAGTAATCCCGATCTCAAATCGCGTTGCATAATTAACGAGTCAGTCTGTACATTGATTGCCTTTTCTGTAAATATATCGGGGTAAGATTACCCAGTTCTGAGTGAACAATTCATTAATACTCAGAACTAGGAGATTAAGAGACATTTGTCAATGGGATGAGGATGCTAGTAGCTGAATCACCTCTCGTGAGTCAACCTCTAATCCGATTCACCGGTGGCCCAAGTTTCAGGCGAGGTTAAGTCCTGAGTAGATCCCCCAATGTTTAGTAGAGAGGGAGGAGCACCAATCAATGTTCTGTACAAATCCTCCAAACCAAACACCCAAACTATCCCGAACCAGGCCACCTGCTGTCGCCGATGCGAGCAATCTTTTGCTTGCTTCATCTGTATTTAATTGAACTTAACCTTGGGGAGGTTTTTTCCCTCTGAGAAGTTGTTCAAAAGTTACTCCTCTTTAACTATAAGGTTATATGTTCAACTCAGAGAAGCAACTTCTTTGTAAAAATGTAAAAAGAAGACTCTATACATCATAATCCTCTCTAGATTTCAATAAAGTGGAGAGTCTTGTCCATTAGGTACGTTGAGTTGATAATTATTTAATCATTGTGGAATATTTTATTAAAAATATATCGTTTACCATTATTGTATATTTTTATGAATTCTCACAAAATTACACGTTTTCAAATGCTATTGAGTTCTTGTTTGCCCTGCCTTTCTTTTATTTTGGTACAGTGGAAAACTCAAATATTGAAAATAAATTAACTATCGCATTATTCTGCGGTACAAAGCGCCTTGCTGGTCCTGATAGATGAGCTCCACTATTGACATCGGTAGCTCCTAAAGGTAATGTATGCCTGGGCTAGCAAGGACTGCGAAAGCAGTCAAAGTATCCACGCACTGATTCCTTTCGCGATACACGTGCTGAATTTGTACCTCTCAATCTCATTAGATTAGCCCAAAGGTATCTGTCAACAAAATAAAATTATCAGAAAACTCAATACTTGAAGAGGATAGAATATTAGTGACCTCTAAAAAATCCACTTTAATAATGACTCGGTCATATCCAAGCGACCAAGCTAAGGTAAGGTCTGACTGGATTCGCCGTTACGTTATCTAAATGCATGCATTAATAAGACTCCGTCATGAGTGCCATGTCTCTTCTTCTTCAGATTTGAGACGAAATGGATTGTCCAAGCTTCAGTGGAACTTCACTTTCTGCGTTTGGTTCCAACTTGTAAATATAGGGAATAAATGAAAGTGAGCGTTAGGATAGAAGTTTGAAGGGTCGTGTTCACTTTTTTTTTAATGTAAAACAGAAACAAAACACGACCACACTAAGATCTTTGGTTCCAAATGACTAAGTTTAGTTTGGTGGAGTTGGCGATCCAATAATCTGAAAGCCCAATCCAGTGCGAGACGGCTTGGCTTGGATTAATGGATACTTTATAGCTTCATTCCACGTTGTCTTTTATTCTACTAGAAGTAGATGGGTTAATGCATGAATCAAAGTAAACTTGTTTACTCTGAACTCATTCTTCATTGTTCGTAATCACACTTAGTTTGAAGTCACGTAATAAAATAAAGTTTAAAAAAATTTAATAATACACAACCTTATAAAAATATTATTAATCTAATCATAATATATTATCAAATATCTTTTTTCATTCTTTACATGTTCTTTTCTTTTCATACCAATTAACTAAGTACTCATTAAAACTATCATAGATTTCATAACTGACTGTTGCAATTACAATTTATCCCAAATTTAAAGATTTTTAAGCATAGAC
>JANIJH010000008.1:7039354-7051891 GCA_024520975.1 Erythroxylum areolatum
TTAAAACTATCATAGATTTCATAACTGACTGTTGCAATTACAATTTATCCCAAATTTAAAGATTTTTAAGCATAGACACCTAAGTATATCAACTAGCTCTAAGGTACATCCATTCCTAAATCCTAGCCATCAAGGATTTTGGTGAAGGATTTATTATTATCATAAATATGAAACTTTACTTTAACTTTTATGACTTTTCAGATAATTTTTCACTAAATTTAAATAAAAAATTTCAAAATTTAATCTTGACAAATTGACCTTCGCTCGATATAATATCTCATCCCACAACTATAAATTGTGTCACTAAATTTCAAAGTTGAAACCAAGTTGACGTAACAATCAACAAAATTCTCAAACTAACCTCGAAAATAATCTATATACACAACTTGTTATTAAAAATAGGATCGGACATTAAATTGGTCAAAGAAAAGATTTAAGGTTTAAAGGTTTAATCGATAATAAACTACTGTAAAATCGGTATATAATAAATAAAAAGTAAATTTTATAAGAATAAATAAAAATAAATTTTTTTATTAAAATAAAAAATACCTCAATGTTTATTATTATACAATAAACTAATAATAAATAAATATGAGAAATATAAGAAGATTATGTCTCATTATTATCAAAAACTTCAAATTCTCTAACTGTTTTTAAAGACTCGTAAACTACACTTTCATTTAAAATATTTGCGTTTCGAATATTTACTTAGAGATATCAATAGGTCGGGTCGAGCTCGAGCTACCGTAGCCCAGCCTAACCACGGGCTAACTAGCCCGTGGCCTAGGGTCAGGCCAACCTGACCCACCATATATTTTTTATAAAGAAAACAGGTCAAAAATGATGCCGCGTGGCTGGCTTGACAGTTACTTAAAAAACGACATTATTTTTGACAAAACGACATCATTTTTAAAATAACCTTGGCTCGTGGCCTCCCTAACCGACCATAGTTGGTTTGACATCGACCAGTGACCTGATTAATTCGGGCCAAAATCGGACTAGACCGGGCTGATTTTGCTATCCCTATATTATCGACTCAACCTCGACTAGTGGCCTGGCCAACCCGGGCCAAAATCGAGTTGGGTCGGGCGAGTTTTTCTATCCCTACATATGGTGTGGTTTTAACATCTCTTATTATTGCCCTCTGGTCACATACCTAACTAGTGAGCTCATATTATTTAAAGGGCACCTTTAAATACTGCTAAAATTGGCCATTTGTGATTTTGCAATGTAAGACTTCCATTTTAGATTATATTTAGTCTCTTGAATAATGTACCGTAACTTCATTAAATGAAGTGACTATACAAGAATGCAAACTGAAGTGGGAAGATCATAAGAAGATATTTTTACACACATTCAAGAGATGGTAAAGGAATAGAGAAGTAGTTGTCACGTGATTATGTGAAAAAGGACAAGAACACCGAGAAAAAGAAAATAGCCATGAACACGAGATTTGCAGCTTCGAGAAAAGGGGAAATAAAATATTCAAGCAAGAGGCAAAAACCCTTCAGGCACCAGAATAAACAGAACACAAAGCTCAAATCCTTACAGAGAAACAAAAGGAAAAAAGGGTAGAAGATGTTTAGAAAAGAGACAAGTACTATGAATCATTGTCTTCTATTCATGAGACTGCAACAAGCTCACAAAAATAACCACGGAAACAGAGCCAGTATGAACCTTCAACTTGTCATAAGGCTCTATTATTAGAGTAAAATGCAGGGGGTTATAACATGGGAGTTCGTAGGAAACAGTGTTCTCCCTTTACCCCGAAGAAATTAGCACTATTTCCTAAAACAAATTCCTTATCTTGCTTCAACAGGCTCGTTATCTTAGACCAGCTGCGCGAGATTTGTGAAGAGAAGAATGAGTTCGTAGTAGCCGCCCAAGGAGAGTCAACATGACTCAATTTATGCATCTCTTGAGTTATCCACACGTATCATATTTATTTACATGCATTTATGGAAGCAATGAGATATGCTGAAGAGAAGATGGTGAAGAGGCGAAAAGAGAGTCAAAAAAGAAACATGAAGTTTAGCCTTAAGTATATCCGTATCATTAAAAAATCTACCAGTTATCTAATAAATCGAATGGTTAGAGATGTCAGGGGGTCCTTGGCTGGTGGACTTTGGTACTAACTTGGGGTTTTACACGTCTTAGCTGGCAGAATTATGGGCAGTTTATCACAGATTGAACCTTGTATGATTACATAGTTATTTCAGAGTGGATATATTTATAGATTCAGCCTTGGTGGTATCCTTAATTTCTAGTGAGCAACATCTAATGATAAAAACTATGGTATCAGGCATCAAAGAACTCCTTTCTCGAAACTGGGAGGTGAGGGTGCACCGTGTATATCGAGAGGGTAATCGTTGTACGGATTGATTAGCTTATTACAGTTATAGATTGCTACTAGAAATACATTGGTTTCACGACGTCGTAGATGGAATTTCCCCCTTCTGTTAGCAGACTCAGTTGGAGTTGCTCTCTTTCGTGTAACTCACGTGTAGTTCTTAGTTGGGCTTAGGCCCCGTTATATATATATATATATATAAAGGTTATTGAATGAATCCGAATCGGACAATTGGCCGGTTCAAACTATTTTCGATTGAATCGGCCAGTCTGATTCGATTTTTAAAACATTATTTAAAAAAATCAACAAAAGATGATAATACTTTTCTTTATTGAAGATACTCTTTTTGATTACATTAAAAGAAAGCACACCTTCAAAAATTAAATTGTTAATTGTCACCACCATCTCCTAACTATCTGATAGCGAACTCAATAGAAACAAAGCTTGAAGCTCGTTATCGAGAATAATCTTCACTATAATAAACTTGTTGATTATATTTTATAAATCACTTAGATGCTCTAACACAGATTTCTTAACTTTCAACTTCAAGTTTACAAGCTTGGGATTCAAAGAGACCTTGTTATAGGCAGTCTTTCTTTCATAAAAACCCCCTAGTTTTATTCACAACTCAAAATGATCTATTTCTTGAGACACCTAGACTGATATCAATTCATTGTTGAATAATATCAAGAGTTTTTCGCTTCATCTTTTTCCTACTCTCTATCTCACATTTTTTATCGTTTTGAAGAACATCATTTTTCACATCTATATCAACAGGATCAAAACGATCCTTATAGTGTAAAAGATCTCTATCATGAGACTGAACCAAAGATCAACAACAAAAATTACTCACAAAAATTAACTAGTGGAATAGCGTGAGATTGAAAAATAAAATAATAAAAAATACCAAGATTTACGTGAAAAACACTTCAATATAGACAAAACACTATAGATCAAATCAACAAACAAATCTATTAAATTCAAATAAGAATTTACAAAATTTAATCTTGACCAATTTATTGTTGCTCAAAATAATATCTTACCTCACAATTATTACATCAACTTGGTTTCAATCTTGAAACTTATCATGACAACTTACTTGGTTTCAATCTTGAAGCTTGATAAGACAACTATAAACTAAGTTGATGCAACAATAAACAAAACTCTAAAACTAACCCAAAAAATCTCTATAAACAACTTGGTGCTAAATACAATCAACAAAAGGAAGATAATCCTTTTATGCTTCCTTTCAGTTATTTTTTCTTCACTTTTTGATGTTTTAGCTGGTCTTATATTAAACCTACACCTTTTTCTTTTGTATATTTTATACATAAGATTTTTCTGTCTCGTATAAATAATCGTGTCCTTTTCAACTTTAACAAAATCATGAATATACATAATTACAGAGAATTATACGGTTATCACGCGGTTGCAGAGACAGAGCCACTTGGGGCCTAGTGGTACATTGGGCTCCCCAAAATCTTAAAAAATTATATATATAGATAGAATTATTTGGAATTTAATGATACACTGAACTCTTCAAAATTTAAAAAAATTTCATATTTGGACCCTCATCTTTTAAATTCTTGACTCCATCGCGGTTGTATATATCATGAACACTGGCATGTATACAACTGTTTACGTCTTTGCTCTTTCATGTTTTCTGCATACATTTCCAAATGCTTACATGGTTCTCACACAACTGTATAAAGGACACAGGCATTTAACACTCTATACAACCTTGTCTGCCTAGAAAAACTTGATTCAATAGTCATTTGTCTTGTCTTTGCACGTTCATCATTTCTACGAACCCTAAAAGCATACACAATCAGTGAAAAGCCATACTTAGGTGAAAAATAGGACTGTATGCTCAATAAAAAACACCGCTCCAACCGTGCTTAAAATTGTAAACTAGTAGAAATAAGCGAGTTGGAGTTGGAACTCGCTAGATGAGCGGGATGATCTGACCCCTGTTATAACACCAGTGGTGGTGATTCTGGAGACGCAGAGCACGAAAAGCATGAAGAATGGAACCCAGATCGATGCAATTGCCAGTGAGAAGAGCATTATAGGGCAATCCCAAGGCAAATCTTTAACGTCCTCATAACTTCGCTTTTTTGCTCCTTTAGTGTCTAAAATCTAAATGTGTTGCTCTTTAATTCTTTTCCATGCCCTCTCCTTTTGTATCTTCTTTTCAGAGTTAAACCAAAAGTAAAATCTGCAGATTCCATAATCATTACAACGTCAAACTTAAAGCCTGTTATGATCATTACTTCATACTCCCACTACCCTTTTCAATTTGGACTCAATATCATTCCCTTATATCTGGTTGTTTTAGACTTTCGATATTTTAATATTAAAATATGTTTCAAAATTACTAATAATATCATAATTAATTTAGGATAAAAATAAATTTCTATTTATATAATAAAAAATCTTAAAATTCTATTATTAAATTTTTTATAAAGAAAATTTATTCTGTATATGAATATCACCGTTAAAAATTAATTTATGAATATAAGAGATTAAGTATTTATTTAAAATTTAAAAAGATGATTTGCATATTGATACATGGAAGCATGTTTTGAGTGTTGCAAAACCATGCATGGAATGATGGAAACCTTAGATATATATGTAGAGCTCTTAGGAAAAAAGGTTTGAACCAATCTTCACCTTCTTTACCTAGAAATAAGGACTTTAAAGAGGAAGATCAAAGGAGTTAGAGGTGCAAATTAGGCTATCAAAGCTATTGAGCATGGTAGTATAACGATAGTAATGACCTTTTGATTCCTTTAGCACCTTGTAGATTTAGGGTCACAACAGTGTGATGATTACCCATCACTTAATTTCGAAATAGAAGCCATTTTGCTAAGGGTGAACAAGCGTTCTAAGACTATCTTTTGTAAAAATTAGTGAAAAGCATGCATGTAAGAGTCTAAGAGAACTCTTGTGTTGACAACTAGCTACAATGCATTTCTCTTGAACTTGATAATGATTACAAAAGCCTAATATAGATGTTAAAAGGAGATCTACGTTACAATTCTTGCGTGTCAACCACTAACTCTGGTCGCAGCCTCTTCATGCCACTGAGAGACACTCCAAAAAGCTTCACTGATTCATGTGACTCCCTATGAGCTAAGTTCAACTTGCCCACATTCTGAAGATTAATGGTGGTTTCAGTCCCAGAAACGGTTTGATCATCTTTACATGTAGAGTCTAACTCCATAAGCTTATTATGAGTTGCATTGCAAGCTTTGTGGTAGCTATCGTAGGGCACTGTTGCTACATGGTTTTGAATGAAGTAGATAATGTCATTGTAAAGGGTCTTCATGTGGGAAAGTTCTGACAAAAGCATGCAATTTCTCCTCCTCAGTCGTTGGTTGTCTTGGGAGAGTGCTGTTAAGATATCAGTGTTCGGTTTTGGGGACGGCAATGGCGGATCTATCCATCCAAAGCTGTGATTCTCGGGCGTGAGGTAATGAGCTGGTTGGTCTTGATGATAATGGAAATACTGTTGTTGGTGTTGTGGGTTTTTTCTCCTGTGGATCTCACACAACAAATGCTTTGCTCCTTTCTTGAAGTACTCATTCGCAAATTCCCATCTCTCTGCTGTTACCTTCTTAAATCCCTGCACAATTTGTGCAGCACTTGAGCTATATGAGTTAATCAGTAGATGGCAGAAAGATACAAGGGCATTTTCATGAACACTGGACAATAGTACTATCCACAGTTCCACACACACACACACACACAGAGGGGGGAGAGGGAGAGGGAGAGGGAGAAGAGAGAGCTCACATATGTATTAAGCTGTCTGACAAAGCTTGAGAAGTTGTTATGTTTGAAGTAATTGGGAAGGAGATCCCTTGCAAACTCAGAAGGTCTCCACACAACAAAGCTCGTCTCAAGATGACTCCAAGACACAATATGGTCTGTGAGAATGTCATCAACAAGCTGATATGTCTTTGTTAAGAAGGGAGCTGGTACTGCCTTTTGTGACTCCACACTGAACACCATCTCTTCAGTACTGCAACTCTCCATTGTAAACCCTATTTCCTTCATTATCTACTGATGATTCTGTTATACTTTAAGCAGCCCACAATATTCATTTCATGATCATCTTCTAATACCAGTTTAAAAGGAGAACCTCTCTCTCACTCTTTGTCTGATTATAGCTCTCCAACTTTTTGAAGCAGAAACATATGACCATGTCCCTTTAATTTTAAAAGCTATCTTTTCCTTCTCTTTCTCTTACTCGCTCACTGTAGTTCTAGCTTTAGGAAGCTTATGACCCATAAACTATAAATTAAGTACTGAAGTTGAACAAGCATGACATTATAGCAATGAAACCTTAAATTAGTGACTAGCTGGACAACAAATCATAAACATTTGTTATATCGAGACTTTGGTTTGGTGATCTATTCGTTGAAAGTACAATTTGGAAATTAACTCACATGATTATGTCATGTTTATTGCAATAATTAATAAGGTAAATGTTTATGCAGCTGACATCTCTAACAAAGAACACTAAATCCATAATCTGCAGATATGACCATATAACATAGAACATAGAATTAAGGAAAGAATATATGCTTTGTTCTATTGGAGAGAAGACGCGTGCCCTTTTTTCTTGGCAAAAGGTTATGAATTAACAGACTGTAACTTTAAATCAGTCCTGTAAGAAGGATAGTTTGGCAAGTGCATGTGCTGTGGAATTGGCTTGTTGTGTATAAATGTGCATCACTTTAGCCTCCTTTCTGATGTATTCTTGCAGATTTCAAAGCATACCCGTGACTTAATTGGATGCTATAAGAAAAGCTAGCTAGAGTTTCAATCACCAAAGTGGATCGAATAGTTTTCTACCAAAACTTACTAGTAACATGAAACATCATATTCCCATCTTCATTAATTAATCTTTTTCTCCTTATAAGGAGGAAGATTCAATTCCAAAAACATATGACCGAGTTAAGAAATTGCAGTGGACAGAGTCGTGGATTGCATCACATGATCACACTCTTTCTTCATGTGACCTTCTGCACTTGTTAATAATTTGTCTTTTAAGGTCTTTCTCAAACGCACAAAAAGAAAGAATTAATTAAGCTAAAGGCTTCTCTCTGTCAGGGTTTAGCACACTGCAAAAGAAAACAATGGAAGGAATCAACTAATATATACTTATCAGAGAAGTAGAAATCATTCAGTCACTTAACTTCAAGACTACAAGTAGGTTAATTTCCATGTTCCGAGAACAGACAACACTGGACCCAATCGTAGTTCGTTCTTATATGCAACAAATACTATACCACTGAAAATTCTGTAATAAAGTCATTTATGTCTGGATCTCTACATTCAGGTTCGTGTAAAGGTGGAAAAGTAGATCGAATCCAAAGTTGATCGAAGCTCAAGCTCAAGTTCAAGCACATGGTTGATTGTCTAATGTACATTTATTAATTCTTGGGGTAGTGATCAGGTACTTCGTGATGCATGAGAAATCCAAGGCAGATGAATAACAATGATGCAATCTTTCAATTATAGGTATGATTTCCCTTTTTCTTTTTTCTTTTCTCAATAATTCTTCTTTTTTTATAAATTTATTGCAAAAAAAAATGTTAAGGTAAGAAGTTTGGTAGGTAATTTTATTTTTATTATCTTAAAGCATCTTATAGTTTAAATTTTAAAAAAATACAAATTTTAATCAAATTATTTAGAGTAAATTATATTCTAAATTTAGAATTTTGTCTAATTGTATAATACTAATAAGAACTATTAAAAATATCAATTAAACATTTAAGCTTTCAATAATTGTAAATATAACTTAACGTTAATTAATTCTACTCTTAGCAAAGATGACTGCACCGCCCTCTAAGGGATGGTCGAGTTGGTGGAGTAGGGGACATAAGGTCAAAAGGTCTTGTGTTCAAATCCCTCTATTTATGCTCTATCAATCGAGCCTATCATACAAGATTTGTCTAGTGTGAAGTACCCGATTGGCGTAATTTGTAGGCTATTGCATCAATCTAGAGGTTTATCCAGTGTGCATCCAAAAAATAGTGACTACGAGTTCCTTCATTTCCCAAAAAAAAAGATGATCGCACCACGTAGATTAGTCCATTTACTTGTCATCACACATGTGATATTTAGATAATTATATTATTTTTTAAGAAATTATTAACATTGATTTACCTAAATTAAAAGAACCAAAATTGTCTTAATTGTCTAAATATTATTGTCTTCTTTTACAACACAAAACTTATAACACAAAACTTCTCTTCTTCGAATCCTCTACGATTTCGGACTAAATCTGTTGTGATTTTAAGGATCCATATTGAATCATTTACGAGTTTCAATCAATGATTTAAAAAATAATTAGTTCAACCGCTTCAACTGTAAAATTTTTGAACTGTTTAATTTTTTTGTTCAGTTTATTTTAATAACTCTTGTTATTAAATGCGGATCAATTTATTAATTAATCGGTTAATTTTTTTAAATTAATAAGTTCTTATAAACTCAAATAAATAAATTAAATTTCATTTAACATATTTTTAATTAAATTTTAAATTTATATTTCAAATTCTTTACTTTTATTTAATCTTTAGTCGATTTTATGATGGTTTAATATCGAACCTTAATTTAAACTTTAAACCTCTTGTTTTATTGGTTTAACTTTTAGAGATTTTCCAAAATCTCTAAATGATGCATGAGAAATCCAAGGCAGATGAATAACAATGATGCAATCTTTCAATTATAGTTATGATTTCATCTTATAATTTAAATTTTAAAAAATACAAATTTTTAATCAAATTATTTAGAGTAAATTATATTCTAAATTTAGAATTTTGTCTAATTGTATAATACTAATAAGAACTATTAAAAATATCAATTAAACATTTAAGCTTTCAATAATTGTAAATACAATTCAACAATATTAATTAATTCTACTGTTAGCAAATATGATGCAGATGACCGCACCGCATAGACTAGTCAATTTATTTGTCAACACACATGTGGTATTTAGATAATTATATTAATTTTTTTAAAATGATTAAAATTGATTTACCTAAATTAAAATAAACCAAAATTTTCTTTATTGTCTTCTATAGTTCTATTACAACACAAAACTTCTCTTCTTCGAATCTTCTATGACTTCGGACAAAATTTATTATGATTTTAAGGATGCACATTGAATCATTTATGAGTCTCAATCAATGATTAAAAAATAAAATCAGTTCGACCACTTTAATCGTGAAATTTTTGAACTATTTAATTTTTCGGTTCGATTTATTTTAATAACTCTTGTTATTAAAAGCCAATCAATTTATTAATTAATTAGTCATTTTTTGTAAATTAATAAATTCTTACAAACTAAAATAAATAAATAAACTTTCATTTAACAATTTTTAATTAAATTTTAAATTTTTTGATATTTAAGAACTATCTCTTTCAATCATATTTCAAATTCTTTACTTTTATTTAATCTTTAGTCGATTTTATGATAGTCTAATACCGGTTGAACCTTTAAACTTTAAATATCTTATTTTATTAGTTTAACTTTTAGAGCTTTTCCAAAATCTCTAAATAATTTGGTACCTTTTTTTTTTGTTAAGTATTGTTCATGAAATATTAAAGAGTTGGTAATTCTTGTAATGCAAAAGTTGGCCTCCTAATTCTTTTCTGCACAGGAAAACTCTTGAGAATTTAATTTCAAAATATATTCTTCACTCCAGTATTAATGATCTTCTTTTCTTTTCTTTTTGCTTCATTGATCATTAGTTAGTTAATTCAATTCTTCTTACTTTAGAGTTCTTGGTAGAGAATTTATTGCAACGACAATATTTATTCTTGAGAAAAGGATTATTCTTAGGAGCCACTTGTTTGCATAACAATTTACGTAAAAAGCATCCGTATTATTGTTGAACAGGAGTTCCAACACATCGAAAGAATTCAGTTACTTGTTAAATTTTAGACTTTGTATGTTTAGAATTGGAGCTTTGTCTCTATCTCTCTAATATTATTAATTTTTTCATTTTTTATTTTTTTGTTCCTTATTTGTATACAAAAGTCTCATAAATGTTAGTTTTTATCTATTCTAATGTATGCTTCATGGAAATATAATGGAACATTAGTTTCATAAAGCACTTACGATTTGAATTTATATAACAGAGATTGTGGCTTTCTGTCCCTTTTGATTTGATTGTTTATTAGTTGTTGATCCCTCATTCCATGTTAACTGGTTGGGAAAGGAAATATATGCAAATAGGAAAGATAATATCTTTATAACTATTTGAATTACTATGGCATACATATTCCTCTTCTTTCTTGAAAAGTTGAGTTAATTATGCAATAGGTATATTGTAATGCTATTCTTATGTTTTGTTACCTACTTAATGCAAAGACAATATCAATTATATATTTTTTATAAAAACGTAATGAATTGCCAAACACTTTTACTTTTTGTTTTGATGTGAATGTTGATAACTTTTGAATTTTGTTGCGGCATGTATTAGAAAGATACGAGGGATTATAAATATATTCGGGGTAAGATCAAAAGGAAGAAGAATATGACGGTCGATAAACTTAGTATGCTAGTATTGAAAGGGGTGTTAGAAGACAAAGGACAATGAGTGACATCAATATGTTATTAATTTCCTAATGAGTCAATGGGATTCTTAAGAGAGTTGAACTTGTACTATGATAAAGACATATTTTCAATGTTTACGTATATGCAAGAATTTGACTATCACAATATTCAAATCTATTACGAGTATGGTTATAAAAACCCTTTAGTATATGGTAAAGAACATAATTCTAATGTTAGCAATGATGATGGAACTAATACATAATAGAACATAAGTATTAATAAATAAAGGTAGTTCCAAGTTAGTATGAAATAATATGATGGAGACTTCTTTGTTATAGAGATGAATGCTTCTTAAAATGATTCCTCTTGAGATGAACATTGTATAATAGATGATGAAGAATATCTTAATATGAGATCCAATCAGAATCAATATATTAAAAATGTTCCCAATGGGTTTGAATGCAATAATTTTTTCAAAAGGGCAAGAAGCAATGATAAAGATTGCAATAAAAAAGGCAACTTAAAGGTAAGAAGTGAGTTCAAATGATTTGTATAGTGGTTATGATGATAATGATGTTAAGGTTCAACCACTAATGTTTAGTGACTATGGATGATATGACACATATGTTAGCATAAAGAAATAAAGTATACTCAATTCATAAGTGGATATGGAGGATTTTCAATTTGAAACTAGTGTAAAGGTCAAACAAGAGAAGTAGTTTAAGGAAGAAATAAGAAATTATGTAGTTTTAAATGGATATGATATAGAAAAGATGATAAGTCATGAAAAAATGGAGGTTATTTGTAAACAACAATGTATTTTTAGGTTATATGATTATATTGGAAATAAAAGAAAATGTTTTTTCAAATAATATAAAATAAGCATAATTGTAACAAATTGTAATGAAACAAGTAAGCTAGGAAAAAAAAGGATAATAAACAAATTTATACATAATTTTAGGGACAATCTAAACTAGACAATTAGTCAAATGATGGATAATCTTCAAATAAAGTATGCATTATAAGTAATTAAATCCCAATGTATATGGCTAAGTGGGACGCTTTTATAATGCTTATAAGATCTATGAAACGATATTATATGAAGTTATAGTTTTATAGACATGAGAAAAACTCATCGTCCAAATAGAATTTGATGAAAGTTCTGGATAATCAGTGCTTAAGAGGTTTTATAAGGGGTTTGATCCATTAAACAATGGTTTTTATGTTAGTTATAGAAAAATAATTGAGTTAGAGGGATTTTTTTTAAAGACATTACTCAAAGGTGGGTTGTTAACTACAAATGGACGTGATGAAAACAAACATATGTTTTTTTATAATTTGGACTATAATTAAGGAAGAGATTTACCAACTATGATATTGGTTTTTGAATCTTCTTAGTGAAGGTTTGAATATAAGTAAGAACACATAGACTTTCATAAAAGTTGACTTTTACTTGTTCATGCATATCATGTAGGTTTTAATAAAAATGCATTTAGCATGAGTCTTTTAACTATTTACACTATTTTTTCTTGAATTCAGTTGTTACGTTGGTTTCTTTTAGATTTTTATTACTTTTTATTATTTACCCTTTCTTTTTAGGTAATCAAGGTTTAAT
>JANIJH010000008.1:7062158-7076390 GCA_024520975.1 Erythroxylum areolatum
TAAATAAACCAACTCAAATGAGAAAAACAATCAACAGCTGTAATTGTGATTAATTTGTCACAAGAAAAGAATGAACACAAGCTTCTGACGTCTGCCCCAGATTGAGAGCAGAAGTATTAACGGTTACAAGGATAAAAGAACAACCACAAAGATAAGTATAATAAGAAAAAGGGTAAAGGAGAGAGAAAACACACCATCGACGAGAGAACCAAGTTCAGGTGCGGTCGGCATTGTGTAGTGTAGCGCTGATTGCAGAAGAAAACAAAACTAAAACCTAAAAGGAAGCATCGGAAAGGAAGAAGAAGTGAAACGCATCGTTTCGCTATGTGTTTACGGTTTAATCAAAATGGGCCATAAAAGAAGCGAAATTGATACGAATCGGCCCAGAGCCTCTAGCCCGACCTTCTCCCTCCCGACTCTGGTTCTGTTGCTCTCTGCATTTCCTTCTTCTCTGCTGCGTTTGCGTTTTGGTCACCTTGTGTTTCATTTCCTTCTTCTCTGCTGCGTTTTGGTTCTTTCTATTACTGCGTCGTTTCGCTCTCCTCTTGACCGATGTTGGGCTTTGCTGTTGTTGTCTTATCTGCTCTTTTCTGCTGCCCTGTCGTTTTGGCTCTGCGTTTTGTTCGCTCTGCAGTTACCGTGTTGCGTTTTCCTCTTTGGCTGTTGTCGTTTTCGTTCCTTTCGATGATGTGTTTTGCTTTGTTTTTGGACTTGCTTACGGGCGTTGTTTCAGATTTTCTTCCATATTCTTTTGCTCGAGTCCAGTAAGTCTACACAAAACAATTTAAACCATTTTAAGAAATAAAATATGGAATTAAACTACTTAAGTTAATAATAATAAAATGTAACAATTTTTGCCTAAATATACTATATAAATGATTTAAAACAATACAAAATACGGGTGTAAAATATGTTATAATTTTTCTTACACGAAGTTATAGCTAATAGTGCTACAATTTCATATTTTTTACTGATTCAATTACATATGCTTTTACTGATTCAATTAGGATCGGTGGATATTGTACTTAAGTCACCCTAATATACGAGTAGGAACTAATACACACACGTAATGAGATTCTTGTGACATATGATCTTATTGAATATATTTAATTAAAGAGATCCATTAGGGTGAAGAGGTCTATTATATTATGTGATTATATAGCTTAACTTGGTGAGAATGACCATGAGATTAAACATATTGTTAATCAAGTTACTTTTTCAAATGTTATGTTTGGGCTTTATGTAGATTTACGGTAGGATGTAACGAGAGATGATAATGCTAACAGACGAGAGGGCATGGGATCTACAATACATCCAAGGCCTTTTTTGTGATATTGATGTACAGAAAATTCTTTCAATTCATATGCCTATGACCAATCACCAAGATAAGATGATATGGCATTTTACGAGAGATGAATTTTACTCAGTAAGGTCTGGCTATAGAATAGCCCTTAAATGGCTAAGCACCATGGTATTTGAGGAATGTGCTAAACCGTGGAAGCAGTTATGGCATCTACCCATCCCAGCCAAATCGAAGGAATTTCTTTGGCAAGCTTGTAAGGGAATTATCCCGGTGAGGGCCACCCTTAGGCGACGAGGTCTGGCCATAGAGGACATCTGTCCTTTTTGTGACGAGACAGAAACAATCTCACATGCTTTACTACTTTGTGCCTATGTTAGAGCATGTTGGGATCTATTACCTCTATATCCTATTGCTCCAAATTTTCTTACTTTTTTGTAGTATCTCTTGAAGGAAAAGAGAAATGAGGTGAGTCGGGCTTGTGTACTGCTGTGGCACATATGGAAAGCCTGAAATTCCTTCATATGACAATATTGTAGACTTGACCCCCGGGCCATCGTGGCATCATCACACTGATCCTTGGAAGAATGGACAAATGCCCAAGCCCAGATGAGAGATGCCGATACACCATTAGGGGTGGCTGCACCAAAAACCCGATGGTCAGGCCCAACCGATGGAGCTATAAAGTGCAACATTGATGTCACAGTTCACGATGCGTAGGGGACAAGGTCGTATGGCGTAATCCTTAGGGGTCAAAGGGGTCAGTTTATTAAATGTTTTTCCGGGTTTTCCCACTTATATTACACCCCTCTTATAGCGGAAGTTATAGTTTTCAAAGAGGCTCTATCTTGGTTGATACACACAGGAGTTACATTGATGGAGGTGGAGACCGATTGCCATCAACTGGTCCAATGGTTCCATGGCTCCAGCATAGGCATTAATGAGTTAGGAGTGATCATGGCCGAGTGCAAAGTCACAACTACGGGATTTCGGTCCTTTACTTTTACCTGGATTCCTAAGCATGTTAATAGGGTAGCCCATATGTTAACTAAAGCAACTACTCGATATCCCAATAGACAAAGTTGGGATAGGTCACCGACTTTTTTATTAGATACTCTCAACTGTGATGCTGGATTATCCTTACGATTAAACCCATTTTAAAAAAACATAATTAGATACGATAACTTATTGTTTTACTTCAAATTTATAAACTTGTTGGTTGTAACTAAGTTTATAACACTAAAAAAGACTATGAAGTTAAGGTTAAGCAAGTTAAAGCTAGGTTAATTGTCTAAGTTTCCACTCAAAGAGGAGATATTTTCTAAAGGTGCATTTAGAGTGATCATAAAAATAGTAACATACTATGATGATATGAGACTACATCATATGGATGTTAAAATGAATTTTTCAAATAAAGACTTTTACGAGGAGGTCTATATGGTACAAGTTAAAGATTCAGAATGGTTTATAATTTGAGAAAATTTATTATATGAATTGAAACAAACTTTTAGTTAGTGATACCTAAAATTTGATCAGTTAATCATCTCATTCCGCTTTGTAGAAAATAAAGTTAAAAGATATATATACTATATGGTCAAAAGGTAAGGTCATTTTTTAGTTTTGTATATAAATGATATCTTGTTGGCATCGAACTTGGCTATATTGTATAATGTAAAGAAACTTACTATTTAAATACTTTCATTTGAAAATTTTTGGTAAATCATCTTTTGTCTTTAGTATTTAGATTCATGATAGATCATAAAATTTATTTAATCTCTTTTAATGAGCATATAATAAGCGTATTTTCCAAAGGTTTAATATGGAAAATTATAAACCTTATGCAGTAGTAATGTACCGAAATAAAAATTATCTTTTACACAATATCCAAAGATGAGGTTAAAAGAGAAATCATGAAGAATGCTTTATATTCTAGTGTACTTGGCAGCCCGATGTGTGTTCAAGTCTATACTAGCCTAAAAGTTGCATTTATTGTTAGACTATTAGCTAGATATTTATTCAACCTAGGTATAAATCACTATAATTTAGTTAAACAAATTTAAACCACCTTCAAGGAACAAAGGATTTTATATTAACATACAAGAAAGTTGAGAGAATTATATTTGATTAGGTATACATATTCTAACTTTACTTTATGTTTAGATGATAGAAAGTTCACATCAAGTCACATCTTTATATTAGGAGATAGAGTTGTTTCATGAAAAAAGTATCAAATAAACACTAATGACCTCTTCTATTATGCATGTTTAGTTTTTTGTATGATATGAGGTTGCTTTACAAGTAGTTTGATTAGAAAATTTAATTTTGAGTTACCTTTGATTAATTCAATTGTTAGACCAATTTGATCGTACTGTGATAATCTTTTGACAAGGTTATTCAATAATAACAAGAAGAATAACATAGGATCTAAGTATTTAAAAGTCAAATATTTTACCATAAAGAACTTGTACAAAAAGGTGACATTATAATGGAGCATATTTCAACTGAGTATATGTTGGTTATTCCTTTATCTAAAGGACTTCGCCCTGTTATTTTTAATAAATATTGTTATATCTTTGAAGTTTTTTGACACTATTAGTTAAAGATGAATGTATATTTGCTCTTGATATAATTTTCTTCTCATCTATTTTAAATGCATTGTTTATAATATTGATGATTATGATTTTGTTGTTTTAATCTCATAAAAGTTCTTTGTAGTACACTTTAGTACATAACAATAGAACATATATTTCTTTATTGCATTTTAGTATAAATTTTAAAGAAATTGAGGTTAATAAACAAAATATCATACTTTATAGATCATCTGGATATCACTGTTCTTGGATTTATGTAATATATTACACATATATCTGATATCTTCTTATATTGAAAAGTTTACAAGACCAAAAGATATAGGCCTTGTTTGGCAATCAACTGATTCTATCAGGTGTTAATTGATAGTTGATTCTATCAACTGATTTAACCAGCAGATTGCATTAGCTGTTTGTTAAAGATGTTTGGTAAAATTAACTGTTTAGGATTATCTGTTTATGTGTAAAATGACTTATGAGGACATGATTAAAAAAAAAATATAAGGGTATGAATATTATATATCTTAGTATTTGAATATTCTTACAAGAATTTATATTTTAAAGAAGTCATGTTTATCTGTACTGTTTCATTATTTATCAAAAATTTATACAACTCTTTCTATTTTCATTTTCATTTAAGGGCAATATTTTATTTTTAACCTATAATTACATAAAGGGCACATTTGACTTTTAATAGTAAAAATTTTAGCTTATTAACGAAAACGCTCCTACATAGGAGCGTTTTCTTTTTCAGCTATTTACGTATTAACAACTATTGAAAAAGCTCTTCACCAAACGACTTTTATGGCTGTTTGAAAAGTTAAACAGCCCAAAACAGCAAATCAGCTAAAAAATAGCTAATTGGCTGTCTACCAAACGAAGCCATATTTTAATTATCTTTAAATCAAATATTTTACAAAGATTCACCAATACAATATTATTTTTATTCATTTAACTTTTGTTATTTTTCTTTATTGCAGAAAAAGATCTTGTTTGGTAAATGACTAATCATTTTTTTTTTGGTGAATTGGAAATATTTGATTTTTTGATCATGTCAAACTGTTGATAATCATAATTGGTAATTAGTTGATTAGATTGGAAGATTGAACTCAGTCCATCGCTTTTGAAAGTGTTTCTTATAGGAGCATTTTGCTCTAGTGACTAAGAAATTAAGGAACGAAAAGATTAGTATGTCCACAAGTTATTACAAATTACTCCAGTTGTCATATTTTATTATTACTTTCCTTTCAACAAACACTAATACCCTAAATTTCACTGATTTTATTTAAACATTTCTCCACTTTTCCCCATTATAGTTAAACAATTAAAAAACATACTTCATTGTCTAGAAATTCACCTTAACAATAAGATATTAGTTAAATAGAATATAGGAAAATAAGCATTATAGGTTAGTGATAAATAAGGTGATATACTAGAAAAATGAACTGAAACTTGATTAATATGAAGAAATGAAGTTGAAGCAGTAATAATAATAACAACAACAATAATAATAACAATATTATTTTATTTTATTTTATTTTATTTATTTATTTATTATTATTATTACTATTATTATTATATGTTCTACGCTTTTTTAGAATTATAAACTTAATTTTTGTAAAATTAAATATCTAAAATTTAAATTTTTATGAGAATAGTCAAAGAAAAAGTAAGATATAATACTCATTTTCTTATAAATCCATTTTTTTTCAATGTCATGCTTTCATAAATCATTTTTTCGTAAACAATTAATATTAAACAACTAATTTTACCAAATATTTTTAAATAAACAATTGATGTTATCCGCTAGTCAAATAAGCTGATATAATCCGATGTCAGCTATAAAATTAGCTAATAACTAATGCAATCAACTGATTGTCAAATAGGGTCAAAACAATTAATATTTCTCTAAAAGGGAGAACAATAGAAAATTTTTCTTATTAACTATTTATTACATTTCTAATGCAATCAACTGATTGTCAAATAGGGTCAAAAACAATTAATATTTTTCTAAAATGGAGAACAATATAAAATTTTTCTTATTAACTATTTATTACATTTCTGCATTATCTTAGTTTCTGCATTGTCTCTTAGGAAATGCAAGACAATTGAGGAAAATAGAAAGTAGAACACGTGGAGGGAGAATTTGTGTACACCTCGCTCTAGTGATTGAATATATGCAACATATATATATAATACATAACCTGGTAAGCAGTTGGCTTGAGTTCTGGCATCTCAGGAGAAAATCACCACGAGGGTCTAATGCAGCAATTGATGTAGGTCAAGAGCCTCCTTCTGGGCTGCAATACGGCAAGAAACATGTGTAACTAATTATCCTTCCTTTACCTCTCTCTCTCTCTCTTTTCCCTTAAACTTAAAAGCCAGTTTACAATGCTCAATCCCCGTAATAATCCACATGCGATGACCAAGGGGATGTGGACCACTACAGGTATATATTGAGTCATAAAGCACAGGGTTGGATTGTCAAAACTACGTATATGAACAGTGCAACGAAAGCCAACATGGGCAAGCAAACAAGAAAAGAGAGGGAAGCTGGAGACTTACTGTGACAGAATCTTCTTGATGGTGACGATGATGACGATGATGACGATTGTAGTTGGTTGCATTCATAATCTCTCTTTCGTTACCAAGGCTGGCGTGCCTAGGATCATACTTGTGCTCTTTCCTTTTGGCACGAGCTTGCGAGAACAGCACAGAGTAATTAGTATCATCATTGGACTTGGAGTCCCACCCTCCAAACTGAGGAACTGATATCCATGCACCATTCTGTAATCACCAAACCAAATGCCACAGTTCAGAACCTTCCGTAAATTATAAGATGTATGCAGGGAGATACAAAACTTGAACCTTGTTTTGGTTAATATCCCCCTTGGTCATCAACGCATATTAACCAAAACAAGCTCAAAGAATCACCATACACATGCAGTAAGTTAATTAATAGGTGGTATAGCTAAGCTACGTTTTCTTAGATAATTTGATCGGCAAGTACCTGCCTGTCACAAAATTTATAACGATTAGAGGAGGTATTAGTGTGAAATGAAACAAAACTTAAGGACAATGACGATAAAACAAGGTTAACAAAAACATGATCCTTCACTTGCCTCCGTCCAGTTCCGGCGTTCCATAGCTGCAACCAAAAACGACGGATTATGCACTGACCTACCTCACAAGTACGCAAGCAATCACGTACTTAGAATTGATTTATCTTTTGCCATATTACTCACAAACAATTAATGGATAGTGACCATGAGAGCTTGCTTTCTGGACATAACCAATTAGCTATTGGCCATATTATACGTGATTGAGGATGGTCTTGTTTAGCCAGAAACAAGTTTTCTGTTGAAGGGTACTTAAAATATAGAGATGATTAGGAAATAGATCGATACGAGTTCCAAGTTTAGAAAGCCATTAAACGAGTGATAGATAGGGCAGAGTTGCAGGGAGTGGTGACCCTGGCATGGCGGCAACAAAGCTTCAAACGTAAAACGTTCCTAAACAAATATGGGCCTCTGAACACACATATGCTTGTAAGGAACAGCTCCTAACTCCTCCTTTGATCACTTTTGATTAGTCAAAGTTCAAATTCTTGAAAAACCTTTATTTACATATCACTTTTGATTTTTTGATTTTATTCTCACGATATAAAATTCAAGTGACTTCGCTTAATTAATTTATGCAGGCCTCAAGAACATTTCCCTTTAGAGGGCCTCTTAACATTCTATTAACTCCGGTTTGTAAGAAGTATATATACATTCGTTCAACTTCAAGGTATTCATTTCCTACCCGAGGCAAAACTAAACTTTAGAGGTCGAGACAAGGAAAACTAATTAAGGATCGTAAAAAATGCTTCTCATTTATCAACTACTAAAACATTGAACATTTTGTCAATGCAGAACAAAACTGATGGCTTTGGTCGATTCAATTCAACATCTGCAGTACAGCTACAAAAACAGAAAGGAAAAGTGTCAAGAAAAATAAACACTCTGTGACTGGCAATCCACACACAAACTGACAAAAACACACGGACTATGCCTCCTAATCCTTTCCAAAGGTATAGAATATTAACTCTATCGCTGCCATTTACCAAAAATGTTACTCAAAATCTGTGGTGTAGCAGACAGACAGCAAAAAACTCCTCGCCATATTTACTTAAACTTCATTTTCTAGCCAAAGACTCTCCCTTATATTCACCACCAGCTGTGACCACAAAGCCTGCTCCTACCTGAGCAAGCCGATACAAAACAAAATGTAAATATCTGCTGCTGCAGTATGAGTGCAGTGATGTTGGGAGAGGATGAGAGAGCACAAGAAAACTTACCTGGCAATCTCTTAATACAACACGCTCTTGGAGCTGTACATTACTGCAGATCACAGAACCTTGGATTGAACAACCATCTCCGATGGTAACGTGATTCATCACAACTGAATTAACAATCTGCAGTTACAAATAGGAAAGATCAATCATTTCAAAGTTCGCAAAGCCGACTGTGGCCAAGGTAGTTACGATTATTTTTAAATGATAGAATCATGAGTTTCCTCATGGCCTTCATCATAACAAAGAACCCTACCTTGACATTCGAACCTATCCGGCAGTGTGGGCCAATAACAGATCGCTTTACACTACACTTGTCACCCATGTGTGAGCCTTCCCCAAGCATACAATGAGGTCCTACCTGCATCATAAACTTACTCTGGGAGATATGTATCTGGAGGTTGGGGATCATAAAATGATTCCAATTTTCCAATGCCAATTGTATCAACAGTTTTATACATCAAAGATGTTGTTTGATGTTGGTAAACCTAGATTTAGTGATTTTATAAACAAGTTCATCTAGTGAAGTATAAGACTCACGGTAGTTTTTGATCCAAGCTGCGCTGAGGGATGAATTACATTGTTATGAGCAGAGAAAGAGTACCCTGACAAATGATTAGCCTCACCTATGACCTGCATTTTTAAACATTTCCAACTGAAACAATACATGCCAAACATGGCTGTAAAATAGCGAAAGTGAATACTCAAATGTATTGACTTACATCTCGATTTATGTCACAGAATGACTGAATAGATTCCAAGCGTGCACAGTACTTGCTGTTGCTGGCAATATAAGCACAGCATTTATGGGTTCTTCGCACAGATACAGAACCATTGTGATTCAATGCAAAAAGTTCATGAAAGCTTGGAACCGATCCATGAGCCATGATTTGAGATATCATCGCATGGTTATTCCGCAAATTAACCTTCTCATTCCCATGTTCTTCAGCTTGTGGCATAACACTCAAGGATAGCTCTGATCTCTATAATTCATAAGCCAGAGTTTTACTAGGTTTGCTTTAGCATAACACTATACTCATAAAAGAACACAAATCATCTTAATTGGCCTCACCAACTGGCTCCGTATAAGATAAGGCAGTAAATCATGCTTTAGACTTTGAAACTTCTCCTTTTCGTTGAGTACTTCTAGCAGAACGGACCTGAAAGAAACATGGTGAGAAGATTAAGGATGACTCATGTGAATTACAACTTGGAGTCGAGGTCAAATTACAAATGCAAAAAATCTAAATGAGCACTTGCATATCAACATATTGGGAAGAGATGGTACTCTAACCTCTTGAACGCATACATATGGGCATCCATAAGATCAGCTCGTATCTCCATCTAATAAAGGATGTAAAAAATATTATAAAAAGAACAAAATTCTTCAAATTTGTTCCAAATACCAACACGAAGTTATATACTCTCAAAATATTAATTAATTTATAATTTGTCTCAATAAAGAAAATGGTGAAGTATATTACTGGAGTAAAGAGGAAATACCTAAGGTAAGAAAAAGAAAATTTCTCAACAGACATGTTATGTTAGAATGGTACTTCAATTTCCACACCGGTGCAAATAGGCAGGTGATCAGAATTTTTGTTGAGAACCTAAGGGTCTAATTTGAGACATTTCACAGCATGAAAATTGAGAAGCATAAAAGGAACATTTTATCCATGCATAGGTAAAACAATAGCCAAATAAAAGATAAAAATAAAGTATCTTGAAAAAAATCACAATGCTATTAAAATGTCATGATTATGGCTCATCATATTTCCATTACTCAATCAGTTTTTAGAAAACATCAGAAGTTGACAAAATGGTCTTCCATTACCTGGCCAACGGCACGTAAAATACTCTTCTGAATTCGAATATCTTTTTCGACTTCTGCTCCTGAAAAAAGTTAAAAAGACACTGCCTAATGAACTGACAAAGTACAACCAAGAATAACTTACAACTATATTGTCTGACCTGTTGCTATGTACAACAAAAACTGCTTAGATGGGTCCAAACCAATGATATCATATCGTCTTGGTTTCTTGGCTTTTTCTTTGCCAGCAGAGGATCCTGAGTCTACAGGTCCACTAACAGGAGCAGAGCAAAGCATTGTAGTCACCACAGCATCATGCCGTCTATGAGTAGCAGCTAGTGCACCAGGAGGAACATCAGAAACAAGATCACCACTCACAACCTGCAGGAAGATGAAGTGCCAATGGTTGTAAATAGGTAAAACCTAGGCAGAAAATGTAGTCAAATCTAAATACCAACCAAGATGTCATTAGCAGTCAAGTGATGTGAAATGGCCCGAACAGCACCAGCAGTTCCAACATCCTCTGGCACAGCAGCAACCTATAGTATGAATATATAACTTCAAAGTTTAGGTCAAGAATCTATAAACTACCTAGGATTGAGAATGGTATCAATAAAGAAGAACTTTATATGATAGTCTTAGTTCTGATTCTATGACCGAGCACGGTCCAAGGTTTCAAACATACAAATGCACTATGATTAAAATATTGAAACTTGGACCTCATTCTTGAGAACAATGAGAAGAGCATTGACAAATGGTATTGATTATACAAATTAATTAAAGTTGCTCAACACAGAACAACAGCAAATTTAGAATTTCACAAGCATGTCACACCCAAAACCAATTGGTCCTGGTATTCATGTCCTTTTGCCCACATTTAACTAGAAAAAGACAAATAGCAGTTCATTATTCTTCCATCACCAACGCTGTATTCTTGTTACGCTTGAAAATTTATGAATATAAACAACGCACAACTGCGTCTAAGATTATACAGGAGCCCAACGATTAAAAAATTTTAACAGACTCCTCAGCCACAATGAGAAGATCAACCAAGTAGTGGCATTGTTGACAAAAGAATTAAAGTAGTTCTACAAAGGAGAGCAGCAAATTTAAAATTTAACCTACAATGCCAATATCCAGGACACAAGAACAACTGATCCAGGAAGTCCTATCCTTTTGAGCATAATTTTTCATTATTTCATTGCCACGTTCTTTTATGATTGAAATGCACTAATGGAAACAATCTGCAACTATTACGTTTCAGTTATTTCCGCTTTCCCATTATCCCAAGTTGGTAGTTCCAACATACTGTAGAGAGGACTATATTTCATAAAATCAATGACCAAAATTTAGCAATTACAAAGCAAGCAAATGGTGGATTACAAGAAAATCAGAGGCAAGACATTACCTCTACATGTAGACGATCAACATAAGCCCCTGATATCCAAGCACCAACTCCAAGAGCTGCTTCTTGTCCTTCAACCACCTATCTTCAAGGAAAGGTACACAATTAAAAGAAGGAACCAAAACCCTAAACCCCAATACTAGAGACCACAAAAAGAAATATAACAGATTTAAACAAGAGCTTACCACAATAAGGTTCTTAAGGTTACTAAACTCCAGCTGCTCCAAAACGTAGGAGAGAACAGGACGGTTAGCTACGGGAAGTAATGATTTGGGCACCTCCTGCACTTTTTCAGAATAAAAGAAGAAACAATATTTAAATTATTAAAAAAAGATAACGAGGGACCCAAATTGAGGGTTTTGAGGAAGAAAGTGCATTCGTGAAAGAACAGACGTGGCAATGAAAGAAAATGGAGGCTAGTGGTTTAGGGTTTTCATGGTGGAAAGAGAAACAACCTTAGAGACGAGAGGAACAAGTTTCTTCGAATTGCCACCTGCAAGGATCACCACTTGGAAATCCATTATCTTCGTCAGAAAGCAACGTCAGATCGAGAAGTACAAACTTTAAAGGTTTTCACTATTTGAGGGAGAAATTTGAGGTTTTTGTCTGTAAATTTTCCCTACTCCGAAGCTTATTTCAGCATTTTCGATGGCAGGCAGAGGAACACAATTGTAAGAATAGATTCTATAAAATAAAATTGGCAAGCCAGTCTCCTGTATGGGGATGTAGCTCAAATGGTAGAGCGCTCGCTTTGCATGCGAGAGGTACAGGGTTCGATACCCTGCATCTCCATTTTAATTTTTCCCTGAAATTTATTTGATCACCGCTATTCCAATATTTTTCATACTCATTTTGATAGAGAACCTTATTTTTTTTATATGTTTATAAATCTATTTACAATTTTGTAGTACCAAATTTAAATCCCTAATTATATACTGTAATAATATTAGTAATCCCTCTTCCATTCTTCAGCTACATATGCAAATTATCTTATCATTTATACTTAATCAGGCCTAAGATAGCTTGGTAGTAGTCGAGCTTGACTCAATCCGGTCTAATCTATTTTTTATTTTTTAAATTAAAAAATAAAAATATGATGTCCTTTTTTGCAAAACTACTACATTTTTTTGTTATAATTGACAGGCTTTAGATTAGGTTGAGCCTGGACAGTTTGAATATAAACTCTCTTGTTATTTTGAAAATTTTGGGCTTAATGACCTTGTGACAGGCTCTAGCCTGGGACAAACCAAATGTCAACCTTCCTCTCAATCAATTAATGGCTTTTTATCCCTGGTTATATATGGTTAACGCTCTTTTAGTTAGGTGAATTTCAAATAAAAAAATCATAAAAAGAGTAATTTTGCCTTCATTTTTTATAACATTTCTTTAAATTAAATTTAATAGTAGAGTGATTTAATAAATAAATGGATCAAAAAACTAAACTAAAGAGCAAACATTACTAATAAAAGCATTCAAGGTAATGACATGACATAAGAAATAAAGAAAAATAAAGAAATTTTTCAAAAGGCTTATGAAAAAAAAAAAATCCTCTTTACGTAAGATCCTCTACTTTTACCCTAATTTGCTAAAATCTCCTATTAAGGGTCAAGTTCTCAATAAGCTCTAATAGTATTTGGTCATCTTTTCCTAATTCTTCTTAGGTCTTTCTCTTATTCTCTTAAATTTTTGAAATACAATCTTCTCACATCTTCTTACTTGAACATCTAGATGTTTCCTTTTAACATATCTAAACTACCTAACTCTTGTCTCCATTAACTTATCAACTTTTGAGCTAATCTTTATTTCCACGTTGAGTAAATCTTGTGATTTGAAAAGTTACACTCTAAATATTTGATCCTATTTCTACTCAACTTAAAACCCTTTAGCTTGAATGCATCCCTTTAAAGTTTTAGCTAGATGTTAATACCCTCTTTTGTCTCATCTATTAAAACAATATCATCAATAAACAACAAACACCATGGCACGTCTCCTTAGATTTCTTTGGTGAGTTCATCCATGACTATTGCAAATAAAAAGAGGCTCATTGAGAATTATTGATGTAGTATGATATCGGTAAAAAATACTTTGTATATCTTAATGTCGACTTTACTCTAGTCTTAATACCTTACACCTTGTTTGGAACACGAGGAATTGAATTCAATCTTGTAATTGAATTCAATTCACTTGTTTGGAACAAAAAGAATAACAGGAATTCAATTCATGTGTGGGTTTAAACCCACCTCCTTTTGTAAATTGAATTCATGCGATAAATCACATGAATTGAAATCTAAAGGTTGTTGGTTTCGTTTTTAACATTAGAAACTCAATAATACCCACAACTTCAACCCTATCACAACAGCCGACCTCTTCTCCTCTTCTCCCATGCACTAGCAGACCAGACTGCCTTCTCCCACGCACCAACAGAGCAAATCAGACAACGCACCAGCAGAGCAGACCAAACGATGAACCAGCAGACCAAACGACAATTAGGTGCTTGAAAAACGTTGTGTTTGGCTAGAGAAGCTCTCGGCAACGACGGCAAACAGAGGTAGTCTGGAGGCTTGAACAGTAGACAACGCAGAGAGGATGTGAAACGTGGGGAGCAAATTAGGAGGAGACATGAATAGTGGTGTTGGATCACCATTCTTAAATTGTCCCATCATGAATAGGATTAGGAATAAGAAACTTGTAAAGAGAGGTAGATGCAGGGAAAAGGTATTTTTTTTCTAATTTTTGAAAAAATATTTTCAAAGGGATTAGTTTTATTAAGAATGCTTTGAAATTTAATTTATTTTT
>JANIJH010000008.1:7078068-7102927 GCA_024520975.1 Erythroxylum areolatum
GCTACTGAATCAAAAACAAGAATTCAATGGGAAATATCACCAAAACATAATAAAAAAATCAGACCGTTAGTGGCCCGCATCACTTTAAATTTGGACTTAAAGCTCATCTCACTCTTTTTTTTCCAGTCTCACGTAAACGCAAATCGATTTTGCAGCCACCGCGGAGAAACCAAACAAAGAATTTGCAATTTTGCATAGCGGGATTTAGAGAGAGAAAAGGTGGCGACCGTAGAGTTAGAAGGAGGAGAGACGCGTAGTAGTCTTCTCCAAGAGTTTTTGTCATCACTATTTGCGAGAGTCTTTGGTCAGAGCCAAGGGCCAGAAGATACCGAGGAAGAGGAAGAAAGCGAGCATCACGAAATGGATTCCAGAACTGTCGTTTCTTACCAACAACCTAGAGGTAACATTGGTTCTTCACTTTCAGGGGGGTTCTTTTCTGGGTCTTCCTTGTTTTGTTTGTTTGCTTCCTGTATTATAGAATACATATATTTGGATTTGTTATGGATTAATATTATGCTTAATTGTTTCTATGGGGTTTGTGTATCTTTTGTGTACTATAATTGCAGTAGTTGTTCAAATATTTCTTGTTTGATGTGAAATGCTGTTGGTTATCTTGGTTTCTGCATTTAAAAATTCTGAAGATTTAGTCTTCTCGTTGAAAACATTCCGCTTGATCTTGAGTAGATGTGATCCTTTGGTCTTTTCCAATCTTTAACCGGTTCGGTTTTTGTCCTTCATCACTCTTTGTTCTGTCCCTTTCGAGCTTTCTATAGTAAGGTATCTTTCCTTATGCTAGGGTTAAACTTTGCTTCTTTATAACTTCCTTGTTTCCTTGAGGCAGTCCCTATCGGAAAGTTTTCTTTCTGGAAGAGAAGTGTTGTTCATTTTTCTTAGTTTCTGCTTTCCAGAGGAAGTTAAGCAGAAGAACTTGGTAGCTGAAGATGGAAGGAACAGAAGAGTACTTCAAGACATTGGTAATTTAGTGATAGATCATGCGGTGCAAGGGAAGGTAAGCATTTAACGAGGTCTTCTTAGCATTTTCTAAACGAAGTTTTAGATTTCAGAAACTGACTTGTGCGATGTACTTCCCTATCAATTTCGCAGAAACCAATCGCAAGTTCTGTAGATAATGAAGTTATTGGTAATGTGGCTAGAGGGAGAAGGGGCCCAGTTCCACCAAAGGCTGCAGCAGCTGCCATTAGGAATGTGTTTCAGAAGTGTAAGCCTGAGGAAGCGATTGAGATAAGGTCTAGCGGAAGTGAAGAGTGTCAATCAGTTAGCAGAAGAACATCTAGGGCAAGAACTTCAAGGAAGGAAATGAAGACCCTCACGCCAATCCTCACTGCTCGGAGCAAGGTAATTCAGATAGTTACAAGACACTTGTTTTTCTCATGTATGTTCTTACTTTTTTTACTTTTGTTGACTGTGATAGGCTGTTTGTGGTCTTAGCAATAAACTCAAGGAGGATGCAGAAGATGCTGATAATGATTTGGCAGTTGTTGAGTATGTTGATGATATCTACAAGTTCTACAAACTCACAGAAGTAATGAAGTCTTTTAATCTTGGTTTTCTCTGTTTCTGTCGTTCTCATCAGAGGCATTATCATAAGGATAACTCAGTGCAGGTTGATGGTAGGCTACATGACTACATGCAGTTACAGCCAGAAATCAATGCCGAGATGAGAGCTATCCTTGTGGACTGGCTAACTGAAGTTCATCGAAAATTTGAATTGATGCCAGAAACAATTTATCTTAGTATAAATATCGTTGACCGATATCTGTCAGTTAAGGTTGTACCCAGGAGGGAACTTCAATTGGTTGGAATCAGCGCAATGCTTATAGCTTGCAAGTATGAAGAGATATGGGCACCAGAGGTCAATATCTTCAAATTTTCTGCAACTGTCATGAAATTTGTCATTTTCGTGTTAAATCTTGAGTTAAAATTTGCAGGTTAACGACTTTGTTCACATATCAGAGAGTGCCTATATCAAAGAACAGGTTCTGGCAATGGAGGAGACTATCTTGGAAAAGTTGGATTGGTACCTGACAGTCCCTACACCATATGTTTTTCTAGTCAGATACGTCAAAGCCTCTGTTCCATTTGACAGGGAGGTAAGCTGATAGCCTTTAAAGTTTTAATACCTTGCCTTTTACATTCCAACCTCTCGTGTAGCGATGGAAAAATTATCAAAGATGAACCTGAATCCAATCCAATCGAATTTAATCTTACGTTGTGTTGAACCTAACCTTGTTTAAGATGCACCCACATTAATCAGTTTGACAATGAATGATGCAGTTGCAGAACATGACATTTTTCCTGGCCGAACTTAGTCTGATTCAATATCCGATGTCATTTTGTATTGTCCCTCGCTGATAGCTGCTTCAGCTGTATATACTGCTCGAAATACCCTTGACAAGCGGCCATTCTGGACTGAAACTCTAAAGCACCAAACGGGCTACAGTGAAGATGCACTGATGTACATTTCTTTGGTTCAGGGGGCTGTGTGTAAGTTGTTTCTGTCTCATACTTCATCGTTACCGTACTAATTGAGTTGTTCTGTGCAATGTGACAGAGAATGTGCGAAGTTATTGGTGAAATCCCATTCTACAGCAGCAGATGGTAAGCTCAGGACAGTGCACAAGAAGTTTTTAAGTGTAGACGGGGGATCTGTAGCTCTAGCTCTTCACTCCCCTGCCAAAAGCCCTGTGGCCAAATCATCGTGACGGGGCTGGCGTCTCCGTGGTTTTACCGCCACTAGTTTTCTTAGGGAAGCCATAAGTCACTCAGGATCATGTTCATGTTATGATCTCGTCTTGTATAGTCGATGGATCCTCGTTTCTCGGGGATGAACATTTGCCTTGATTGTTATTATGTAGATCTTAACTTGGACGAAATTTACTTTTCTGCCCTTTCAGATGTCGTTGTTAATTAAAGAGGAAGTTAACTCCCACTTGGCTACTTCATTGACTAGTCTTGGAATAGACATAAACTTATTAGCCGTTCTCACTCTGTCTCTTATCTTTATCCTACTCTGCCGTTCAATGTCCGAAAGCTGCAACTCTCGCCACTTCTCGTGGCTGGTCAAGTCCTGCCTTCCTAACTCACAAGATACCACCAATGCCCTCACCCCCATTCCCCTCCACAGCCCCACCACTCTCTCAGCACTCCCAGATGACCTCCTCTTAGAATGCCTCTCCCGCGTCCCCTCCTCCTCCCTCCCCTCCCTCTCCCTCGTCTGCCGCCGATGGTCCCACATTGTCCACTCATCCACCTTCCTCTCCCTCCGCCGTATCCGCCACTTCCACTCCTCCACCCTGTTCGCCCTCTCCTCCTCCGACTCCGTCCTCTTCACTGCCTCCCTTAACTTCAAACACAATGACCACTCCACCACCCACGATGATTCCAACATCCTCGGAGATTGGAAAGTTTCCACCTTTATTACATTACAAGCACCTTCGTTAATCGACAACCTTAGTCACGCTCGCTTGTCTTCGATCGGACCCAGAATCTATATCGTCGAGCGTCACGGAGTCTTATGCTATGACACGTGGACCCATTCACTTACGCTACGATCTTCAATGAACTTCCGGCGAAAGAAGTTTGCTTGCGCCGTGGTATCATCTAAAATTTATGTCGCCGGGGGCGGCGGCTCGCGCGCTCCTGCGGCGCTGGTGGAAGAGTACGACCCGGAAAGAGACACTTGGAGCGTGGTAGCGCACGCGCCGAGGAGGAGATTCGGTTGCATCGGAGCAGCCGTTGATGGCGTGTTCTACGTGATCGGAGGACTCAAAATCGGAGGCGCCTCGGAGACCGAAGTCCCGAGGGCAGCAGCGACAGGAACAGAGTACGCGAGCACAATGGACCTGTACGACGTGAAGACGCGTGCGTGGCTGAGGAGCCGAACGGTGCCCGGCGGAGGTTGCGCGGTGGCGGCGTGCGCGACGGCAGCTGGGTTCGTGTATGTACTAGCCAGCCATGCAGTAGAGATGTCGTTCTGGAGGTTCGACGGGCGGAGACAGAACGGGGGTGCTGGGTTCGGAGATTGGACTAGAATAAAGAGTCCCCCGTTGCCGCCGCAGGTGAGGGTGGACAGTACGGTGAGGTTCAGCTGCGTGGCGTCCGAAGACAAGGTGGTGGTAGTACAAGTGAACGGGTGCATAGACGATTTGTTGAGGAGGAGCGGGAGGAGTAGGAGGGGGATGAGAGAAGGGCTGGTACTGGTATACGATACGGTGGTAGCGGAGTGGAGCAGAGGACCAGATTTGCCAGAGGTGATTCGACGCGCGGCTTGTGTGAGTGTAGAATGTTGAGAGAGGAGTTTGTCGTTATGGTAGGAGACAAGTGAGGCTTTGATTCGTATTCACGACAACGAAAAGAGCTCTGTTTTCGGTGCAGGTCCACGTCCTAGGCTTAGCTAAGCCTAGGCTTTCATTTGACATCTAAATCTCATCTACCCTTTGACATGAATTGAATGGCCTTCTTTTTCCGGCTTCAGCATTGGATTCCCGTCCCGTCCCATGCCATCCCATGCTATGACTGTTATTACTTGCAGTTTCTTATTCAACGTCAAAAAGATACTGCGCCTAAAAGCCAGATTCGAAGGATTCAAAGCTTTTAGTTATCTTTCTTACCATTACTCAAGACTATTGTGAACGTTGGTTGATATTTTCCAGGAATGATGACGATGGTGCTACGTACAAACAACAAAGTTGAAGGTGCTTGTTTAGGTTAGAAGAAAGTTCTGAAGTTGAATATAAAGTTATTATAAATGACTGAAACTATAGGTTTCCAGGATTACACTACACAGTACACAGTTGGTTCTTCCGGTACATAGATTTTATGTAAGAATCATCTTCTACTATTTTCATATACAACATACAGTTGCTTTATCCATATTCAGATAAAACAACTATGCAGCCATCAATCAATCAGATATACACTCTCTTATAGAAATCGATCACATCTTTGTCATCATAAATAACCTCACTCACCGTCTTAAGTTATGTTCAACAAATTCAAAGAATAGATGAAATCAATCCCAAAATCTGTCACTAGCAGCATACTTGAATATCTAGCATTCAAAAGGCAAACAAAAACATGCCTTTGCTCTGGACAGAAAATTTCAGAAAGCTGGAGATAAATCATACTGTAAAAGCCAAATCCTAACTCCACAAACGTATATTACAAGTAAGAACTCTGTATAATTACAATTAGTGAGTGGATTTGCATGGATGTTCCTTTAACTTTCTAAAGGTTCTTGTCATCTGGCCCAGCTAGTACGATCTGGTATTGCAAGAATTTGCAAACATAAGGTAAGTCTTCAATGGTTATAACATTCGAACGCAGGATAAGGAAAAAAGATATTGATTATACACATTTCCAGCAAATATTATCAGACATGAGAAAATGCATTAGACAAAATCATAATTAAGTGTATTCTGGGGGACAAAAATCAGAACAATTGAAGTATTTGTCAGCTGAGAATAATAAAAAATAGTTGAAGAAAGCATACATAAACAGATCCATCAAATACGGACAAGTCTGTAGAAAATTGTGAGAGGAGCGCTTACATTGCAGTCAAAAGCAAACCTCCTTGCGAGCATAATAGCTGCATTTCTGTCTCTCTGAGATTCAAAGGCTAAGATAAAGGAAACATCTTTCTTTGCTTGCCAGAACAATGCCTGAGCAGCAGCATTGCCACCACCTCTAACTCCACACAACTAAAGCATGAGATAACAGTGTCAAACATGGTTGCTAAAAATGTTAATCCAACATCAAACCATTCTTTTTAAAGAGGAAAGTTTCCCAATCTGATATACCCGCATTGAAGTGGAGTAGTATTCCTTAGTGACTGTAGACCTTCCTTTACGAAGCTTCATTCTCATCTTCCCCACGTGAAGCACATGAATAGATTCGGAGACATGGTCAGCACCACTCATTTGGGTAATAACCACCTAAGAAAAATATAGTTAAGCCAAGTACAAAAATCAGGGTATACCTAGATTGGAAAACATAGCTAATAAATATTTCAACTCAAACAAAAACTACTATAGCTAATATAGATGGAAATTGAGAAAAATATGAACAGTATCAATGATTTGCCTAAGCAGAACCTATTCCCTCTTGGTCCATCTAGCACGTAGACAAGCTAGAGACAGTGAGTGACCACCACGATTAGGCACACGTATAATACTAGAATAGTTTGAAAGTGAACAACTCTCAAGCAAATCAACCTAATGCATGATTAACTAATTTAGGAAATGCTTAAATAGTTCAAGGAACACTTACATTATATTCAACGTCATGTTTTCGAACAAGTGCCTCTACATAGCTACCCAGACCAGCAGCTATGCAAAGAATTAGGTCAGATTTGAATTCTATATATTATATATAGTAAACATGAAAGATTCATGTACTTGCAAAAGGACAATCTTGAAATGAAAAGTTTGAGAAAATTTGTTGTCATGAAACCAGCATTAGCGCACCAAATTAAACCAGAAAAGTAGTAGAAGAGAATACCAGGATCAATGGCACCAGTTGTAGACAATGTGATATGCTGATCGTTATGTACAATTTCAGCTTGCAAGACTCGCCCAACATCAAAAGGCTCTGGAGCATAAACTGATTTTGTAGCTCCTGTATCAATAGATGCCAATTAGTCGTAGTTAATGTTGTTATTCATAAAAGATCTCATCAGAAGCAGCTCATGATCAATCGTGTCCAACATCACATGAGATGACTATTGTCTTCTAATCAATGAATCATTCACAAAAGATATTCTGTTGTCAATTGCGAGCTCTAAATCCATCAACAATAGATTATTCTGTTGTCAACTGACCTCTAAGTCCGTCAACAACAGAAACTTTCTTGTATCCCCTACACTACCACCCCTAAAACCCCATCAAATCGGGAAAGGAATGGACAGAAACCGAATTTGCTGACTCGGCTCCTCCTTGCCAGTACCTGATATAAGCTCCTTCTTGCCGCCTTCAAATGACACACGGTACCATTGGATTGAACACTTAGAAAGTTCTGGAGCATTATCACAGCTAGGCTTGATCCGCAAATAAGAACCTAAAGCTTCAGATCCGTCAAATTCATAAAATTGGGACATATTCTTCTCCCTTCTCTTACTCATCACCAGCTGGAGGAGATAAATGAAAAGTAGAACATGCAAGGAGTCAATAACAGGTTATCAAAAATAAAAAAGAAAATCTAATAGTTCATGATAGTGGCAATCAAGGACATAGCTGAACCATTCTTATTGCCGTTACATCAAGTCATAGCAAAAGAATATTGAAAAGTCCAGGCAGTTAGTCTGAAGCTATACATGGACATAATAGACGAGAAAATATTCTTTACAAGATGACTTCTCAAAAAAAGTTTCTTTGTGCGAGAGTCAACATTTCCACTTTGAAGAACAGTCCAAATTCTTAAGAACTTGGATATTCTGAGAAGCTGCCAAGTTACAACCAAATTCCACAAAGACGCTCACAATTGAGTCTCAATTTTCACTTTAAGTTGAAAATGTTTTTGGAAGCAAGTTACAGAAAATCAGACAGGTGGGAAAATTCAGGATAGAGGTAAGAATTATCAAAGGTGAGCAGAATACCAAAAACATTGCAACCCATAACCTTATCCTTGGTCAAAGCAGAAATCAATAAGAAGCTGAAGAACAATAAATTACAGATGCATAGCATCTGAGAACTACAGACTTCCCGGATGGACTATATACCCAATCGTTACACACCAAAATGGAACCGTAAGTATACCTCTTTTTGAAGCTGAAGAGACCGTTTAGACTTCTCAACGAGTTGAACCCTCAATGCTCGCAATTCATGTTCCATGTCCGTCACCTTCAAAATTTTATCAATTAACCAATAAAAGAATTGCAAGAAACTTGTGTTCAGATACTATTATAAAGTTCAAATACCAGAGTCAATTGAAAATTTTAGAAGAAAACAAAGAGTTCCAACCCCGAGAAATATTGACCATCATGCCAATACTAATACATAATGTTGTCCTCAGCTACAATGGACAAAGATATGCTCTATAAGGCCATTTAAGCATAATAGCATAATAGACTCATAATACAATTAAACTGGAGACATAGAGAGATAGAGCTCTAAGGTCATTTCAAGTTCAAGGAACAAGCATCAATTTTGACTCAAGGACTAAATATCATAATTCAGTGGAGGAAACCTGAACAAAAAGCACCAATAAATACCTTGCTTGGTTGGTGCAGCATTTTGATCCTTCTCGCCTGTTGAACCTCCTTCATCAATTCTTCCAAGTCCTAATAGCCACACCAAATAATTTGTCAAGGAGATATGAAACAAGCATCATACAATTGCAAAGACGAGACCCATAAAGGAGAACATGAAAAAGGATATGCAGCCGCCACAACCATTCCAGAATTCATGCTTTTAATGGCCACACTACAGCAGATCCAATAAACAACAACAAAAAATGGGAAGCAATTATAACCCACAACAAAAATTACAAGACAAGCCTCCAATTTGTATCTAAATTTCTTACAACTACCAACAAAGAACAGTAATTAATAACATTCCCTTTAAAGCAAAAAACGAAGAACATTAACCTGCTTCCCGGAAGCTTTAGACGTTCGTTCATGTTCTTGAAGAGCCTCTTCAACCCTCTGCACAGCTGCTCTGGCACTCTCAATCTCAGCACGAGCAAAGGCCCTCTCCTCATCAACTAGTTTCTTGGCATTTTCTGAGGCCTAAAAGGGATATAAATGCTCAACACAGAACAGCGGATACTGACTGCAACTTATGTATATATACAAAAGGAGAAATCAGTACAGAGTGTAAAAGCTATTGGGATTTATGTGTTCCTATTTGATCCGGTATGAAGATAGGGAAGAGATAAATGAACATAAGCATAACTGCATAAGAAAAGTAGAAAACTAAAGGAACCAAGATGAAAAAGTTAACTGTTAATTGATCTCCTAAAAGTTCATAGGTAGATAAACAACAGGCAGTAGTCAGTTGCTAAACTCTGTATCTACTTGACCAAGATTACAAAAAATGTAAAGCCTATTTTTACTTCATAAATATGTCAAAAAAAGGAGAAAGAAAGATAAAAAATGGAGAAGATGACAGTTAGGGACTTGTTAATTGCATTACCTGCTTAAGAAAATTTGCTAACTTCTTCACTTCAGTTTTTTCTTGAATGAGCTCTCCTTCCCTTTGAGTAAGCTGAACTGCTAATGCTTCTACCTGGAATTTTAAAAAAGAAATATTTAAGTTGGGAATGGTTACTTTTTCACTTAAAAGATAGCATAGGCAAAAGCAGATGAGCAGCAAATCAAACAAATGCTAGCAGTTAGAAACATTCTACAATGTACAACTATTAAATGAAAGAAAATATACTAAACAGAGAGCCCTTGTATTTTCCTCGTAGAAGATAATAGTGATCTAAAGTAAAGTTCCTAATAAAATCTCAGTTTTGTGATAGATTTATGAAACCAATCATAAATTAACCAAATGGTTGTTGGGTCCAAAATCGTTGTGCTTCATTCTTATGGAAGTGAATAACAATGAAAAACATTTACAAACAGATGTTCTTCAACCTGACAACTGAATTTGTAGAGGTCAACTACGAAACCTCCAACCTAACCCAGGCAAAATCAAATCGGTCTCAGATATTAATTTAACACTTTACATCCTAGCATAAAAGTGAAATTACGTCATAATATGGCAACAGAAACCCTGTCATCAAGTCATATCTAAAACACTTTTAGAATGATTAAAATTCGAGAGAGAAATCAAGAAAGAGCTACCATAATAATAGCTTCCTCGACATCATCTTTGTTTTTACCAGCCACACATCCTCTTAATGATTCTAGAGCATCTCTAAGCTTCTTCAAAAGAACATGCTTCTCCAGTGAAGCTGCCTCCCTGAGTCTAGCCTACAATACACAAATGACTAAGTTAAAAGCACAGTTTGGCGTCTGTTCTTATAGTTTATTTATATCACCAATCAATTTGTGTATATCCCAATAAACAAAAGAACCTAAACCAGAATTTTCAACAAAACAATCAAAGTAGCATACCAAATCAAGTTTCCAGAAGCAAACAACAACTACAAAAAAATTTATCAATCTTACTTCTTCAGACAACTTAGCAGCTGCAGTCAGACCCTTCTCGAATTTGCTGGCAAGGTCACGCACAGAAAGGCGTTTCTGCTGCTCCAAAAGCTGTGCAGTCTCACGGGCAACAGCCTCTTTCATGGAGAGCACTTTTGGGTCATTTTTGGCATCCATAATCTGATTGTTAACCCCAATTCTATAATGAGGAAACCTACTTGATGCAAACACAACATCGGCCGACACCGCTGGGACGGCATTTTTCTGCATCGTATTTCCAAACTCACGGATGACCCTTGTCATGATTTCACATTAACTACCCTGTTTGACAATCAAAAAGTAAAGATTAACATATTCTTAAAGGACTTCTCAACCTAAAGCAAAATGTGGGTCAGTATTTTACCAACTGAATTCACTCAATAAGCTAAAAACAAAGTTAAACAGCCCCAGATGAGAAATTTTCAAGTCTCTAACAAATGCAATAAAGATGCGTACTTTAGTCAGTTTTAAAAGGACTCGTCAACCTAAACCAAAATGTGGGTCAGTATTTTACCAACTGAATTCACTCAGTAAGTTAAAAACATAGTTAAACAGCCCAAGAGGAGAAGTTTTTAGGTCTCTAACAAATGCAATAAAGATGCATACTTTGGTCAGTTCTAAAAGGACTCCTCAACCTAAAGCAAAATGTGGGTCAGTATTTTACCAACTGAATTCACTCAATAAGCTAAAAACATAGTTAAACAGGCCAAGAGGGGAAAATTTCAAGTCTCCAACAAATGCAATAAAGATGCATACTTTTATCTCTCAACAAACAACCTACCACGAAGAGAAGAACAAGATCAGAAAAAGAAAATTATAAAGGAAAATTTCACGGCCCAAAAATGCTTGACTACAAACCATCAAGTACCATTAAAATAAGCATGCAAAGGATTAGCAAATACTAAAAAGTTGGAAACTTTCGAAGTCAAAGCTGAACATACAGAAAATAAACCCTAACCCTCTACCAAATGCAAGTTAAAATCGCATGTTCAAGGACCAAAAGAAAAAATTAAGAAAGGAGACCCAGAAAACAAAAAGAAACGGAGGGCTTGGACTTACAGGTCAAGAAAAAATGATAAATGTATCAAAGTAGAAGATGGGATTGAGGATTCTTCCAAAATCTTGGATCAGATGCCAATGCTAGCAAGCTATTGATTGATGTGATATCTTTCCCTTTTGTCAAGAGACAACGGAGGGACTTCTGAAGCTGTGAGAACAGGGAAAGTTGGAATATGGAAAATGAAAAGTAGGAGATGGCAGGTAAGGTACTGGCCTTTTGCTTTTCCAAAATGGACCATACTTGGCATGAAACTTGCAAATTTATTACTGAAAGAGCATGTTTAACTTCTACATTCACTCAAAACCTTTGAGACTTGAGAGCCTTTCGGGGCTCCCACTACCACTCCATCTAATCTAATGTCTTTCTGACAGAAGGATGTGGTGTGCGTGTGGCCCACTGCTTTTAACTAACGACAGCTAACTGTAGTTGTCGTTAGTTAAGATATACAGATAATAAAAACAAACATATAATATATGTAATTACATGATTACCACTTGTTTTGTTATAGCCTTCCAAACTCCTTATCCAAACTAAAATCTTTAAGACACTAAAAGGTTTTATTTTGGATATAATTTTTATTATAACAAAAAAAATCAAATTAACGTGTGCTTCATCCCGTACCTTGGAGAGTAAAGCAATTCAATTCAACCTTATGTTTTGTTTGTGAGATTGGCCATTCCGTACGGTCCTATATTGCAAGTTGTCGTGTAAGTCAATAGAAATGCTGCCACACGTCATGCAATGGTTCTTGTTTATAAACTACAAATTTAAGAAAAATAAAAAATGTATAATTAAAGTAATAATATCTCCTTGTTATCCTTGTCATCACACTTAATCTGAAATTTTATAATAAATCAAGATCTTTCTTACATAATAAAAAGACTGTTTTTGGCAAACATACATATAAATGTTACAGAAAAATAATAATATAAATTAAAAAATAAATAAATAAAAATGGCACATAAAATATTAGTCTAAAATTCTTAATAAAAGAAGCCAGTGCTATTTTGGTTTTTTTTTTTTTTGTCGATTTAATCGAATTTTGATTACGGAGCTCCCAGCACAGAAATGATTTACAAGATTGATCTTTTCGGGTTTTGTCAGTCGTTGTCAATCGTTGTCAATAAGTATAATTAGCTGTTGGGCTCATGGATGTTTCCTCCAAGTTTTTGAATTTTGGGGGTTCTGTGGTACTTTTGCTGGGTGTGTCTTCCCTAGCTTTTCTGGGTTGATGTGATGATTTAGTGATTTTATTGTTTGAATCAATATTATGATTTTGGGGAGTGGGACTTCAAACCATGGAATCTCAGAATAATGACTAGCAAGCTCATAAAAATACACTTAATTGATGAGGCAAGACTCATGGTACAGCCTCACTCTCAATGAAGCTGAGAATCAATTGGGAAATCTAGGGAAACCTTGGGAAGCATGAACCTTGAGGAACTTCTCAAGAATGTATGGAGCACAGATGCAACTGAGTCCATGGACGTGGAAACTACTTCCTCTGCTTTACCTCTCCAACGTCAGGCCAGCTTAACTTTGGCCAGGAAATTGAGTGGGAAGACTGTGGATCAGGTATGGCAGGAAATTCAACAAGGGCAGAAGAAGAGCTTCGGGGAGGATATGAAAGGGTAAAACAGGGAATCGTCCTTTGTGGAATAACTTTGGAGGACTTCTTGGTATATGCAGGTCTTTTTGCAGAAGTATCTTTATGTCCTTTCATGGAATTAAGCACTGTTGATGGAATGAGCCCACAGAGTTTTCCCCAGAGAATGGTGTTGTCTCCTTCCTCTTCAATTGGCACATTATCAGACACAACAACACCAAGCCCAAAAAGGATGCCCCGGAGGCACTTGAGAAGAACATTCAGAGGAAGCTGAGGAGAAAAATTAAGAACAGGGAATCTGCTGCCCGTTCTAGAGCGAGAAAGCAGGTGACTTTTCCTTTTTATCAACTTCTGTATCTTCTATAACATTGCCATTTTGGACCAACTTCCCTTGATTTATGGCCGGAAAACTGATCTTTGTTGGGGGTTGCATGGGCTTATCATAACGAGTTGGTGAGTAATTTCACGTCTAGGGAGGTGAATCTGAAGCTCAAGAAAGAAAAGGCAAGAAGCTTTTTCATTACATAGTTTCTTATGAAAAGCTCGAGTAGCCAATCCCCCGTACTCTCTGCACAACCCACTGCGAAAATTCTAAAGCAAAACTGCTCAAGGATTACTGATATTTTTAAACACATAATAAAAAGCTACAGTGATTAATGAAAAGATATGTTTTGCATTTTGTGTAATCATTCTTTAGCCCATTGGAAATTTCATCTCCAGATTCCGTAAACGATGCTTTGAAAGTAATCTGTTAAAAGTTCTAGAAGCTCTCATCTTTTGTAGTTCCAAAGTCTTGTGGGTTTTAGTTGAACTGCTTAACAGACCAAGACTTTCCTGGGGTGTTTTTATTTGGCTATTAATGAGGTTTTCCTTCTTAACTATGATTTGAGACCTACTGCTTAAGCATATCCATAGGAAATCAGGGACTTAAGCTTACCAAAGAATACTCACTAACAAACCGTAGTGGCATTATTCTCCTTAAAAGCTAATGGTTCAGTGGGTCCTCCAGTTTCATTTTTGCCCTTTTGCTCTTCTGTGGTTCTACTGGTTAATATGGATTTGACTAATTGTTAAACTGTTTCCTGGTAGGAGCAAGTGGTTTGATTTTCAGCAGGTTTCGCCATCCTGATGCTTTCCCTCGTTTATTATGTTTTTGCTTTGTTTTACAGGAATTTGATATAAGATTTCCATCTGAAGCCTTGCACCAGCAAAAACATCAGCTTAGGATAACAAGTTCAGCCTCTTTCTGATATGTGTTGTATTGACCAATGAGAGTTTTGTATATTGTCAGTGGAATCAGCAGACGGCTACTGCTAGGTTGCTTTGCTTTTGTTGCTGACATGGTTCCTTTCCCTTCCAGTCGATGAATAAGTAAATATATGTACATTTGGTAATTAAATGGTACCATGTTGGGTGTTTGAAATCATAGTGGGACTGAATGATTAGGTTGTGAATTTGACTATATGATAAATTAGAAGCAATACAAGTAATTATTGGTTTGGAGTAGTAAGTTGTAAAGGGTCCATGATCCTTGGAACATTCATCGATTCCAATTCTGCAGGATGCCAAGCACACTCTGAGATGAGAACCCACATGGTCCTCTGTTGCAAGAATCGGGTAGATCATTGGTCGTACAAGCCCTTTATGTAATACTACAACCATATATATTTTTCAAAAATGGCGACTGCTGCTAATTCTACTGTTATGAAAAGAGAAAGAAAAAGCTCTGGGCAAGCATCATTGCTTTTCATTTTCATCAACAGAGACTTGTAGGGTAAGTCTTTGATTTGTGCTCTAATGTATGTACAGCAGCTAAATGATTAACACTCGATCCCGGAGAGAGTATGTACGTATCCGTATAGCCCAATCCATAGTCATTGTAAAGGCCCAAAACTAAAACACAAACATTTACACAAACAGAGTGCAGTCCCAAATCCCAAATCCCAAATCCCAATCCCAAATTGACATTTTCTGAATTTCCGAGTGAGGTAAGCGAGAGACAGGGAGAGAGAGAGTGAGAGAGACGGGAAATGGGGAAGTCATTGGGACCCACCGGAGAGTTCTTCAGGAGGAGGGATGAGTGGAGGAAGCATCCGATGCTGACGAATCAGTTCCGCCACGCCACGCCAGGTCTCGGCATCGCTCTCGTCGCCTTCGGTATCTATCTCGTCGGCGAACAAGTCTATAACAAGTTCTACGCTCCTTCCTCCTCTTCTCACCACCACCACTCCGATTCTCACTGATTCCATTACCCATCCGTCCGTTTGATCAAAGGTCAGTTATTGCTTTGTGCTTTTCTAGTTCGCGTGCGTGTAGATCGGTTACAATAAAGCTCTCTTTAGATTGCTTTGAATTTGGATTTACGGTTTGAAGCATCTTAGGGTTTTGGACCAATTCAAGTGCCTTGACATTTTAGCTTTGGATGATATGGCAATTGGGAAGGCTATTTACGCAGACCCAATGTGTTCACCTTTTGTCCGTCAGTTGATTGAATTACAATTCACCTCTTTATGGATTTGTTGCTTGCAGGTTGAAATTTGGTGGCAACTCAATGCTTGGACGTGTGTTTTTAATTTCCTTCATTCAATAAACTGTTACTGGACCTTGAGGACTGCCATTTTAGTGTTCTTGTCATCTTTATATATTTTAATTTCCAGGTTGTTGGTACTCCACTCATGGCTACTCTAGCTTGTGTAACTAATAAACTTTCGTCCTCTAATTTTTGCTTTTCTTCCTTAATGTCTGTCTGCATCTGCGTGGTTCTCCTGACCATTGACATTTATTTGAAGTTGGGGAAACTTAGACATCTCTTTCATGACTCATCTTTAGTATGATAACGCATGTTTTTGATTTCAAACATCTCTCGTGTTTAAGAGCTCAGGAAGTAGTATTGCTTACAAAAGATTGATATCTTCAGACAAATTGGTCTCATGCATTTTCTATGCCATTCATAAAGATCTTTGTTAGTCTGAAGTGCTAATTTTGATACTACTACTAGAGAATTTGTGCTCTGATGTCAATCTGCTATATATATATATATATGTTCTTTTACAGTTATGTGATTTAATCCTTTGGTTTTAGCAACAGGTGGTTTATACAGGCAAACCTTTTCAAGTACTGTTTGCTCTTTGTTTGCAATTTTTTGGGTGTGATGCTAAAAGACTGTTCTTTATGTCTGTTAATGGTTTGCAGATTTCATAGTTTTAGGAGTCATTTGAATAGTAGATGGACAAATTTCAGTTCCTATGTCCAGCCATGAAATCTGGAACTAGGGAGGATATTTATTTTCAGCTGGATCAAACTTATTTGCATTGAGTTAATGCTTGACTTGGTATGTTTGCATGCATAAGAGCACGAGTTGTTAGCTGATGTCACTCAACAAGGATGAAGGGGTTAGGATAGGGCCGATAAGCTGTTTTTTTTTTTTTTTGGGTTAACTACAAGATATCTTAGGAGGATTCTAATTATAGAAAGGCACCTTTAAGCCATTCACACCAGACCTTTTAAGCCAATAAGCTGTTTTCATCCTTTGTGAGGCGTCCAGCTCCAAACATCACAGCTGTCACACTGTTGGCTTCGTGGCAGAAGAGACTTAGGCTCTGAGTGCCTTTTTAACGTTTTGTTACTCTTTCAGGTAAATAGATGCCATCAAGGCATTACCCTAGTTGGTAGGCTTAATAAGCAGGAGTGGCATCTACTTCAGAGTCATTGTTTGAGGGCAGGTGTCAGCATGTAGGTGGCACCCGCATAATTCATTCTTTTTGCATTAACCGAAAAGAGGGTTAAGATTTAATTTCGCACTAGTCCGAAAATTAAATCGGTAAGACAAAAGGTTTAAGATTTAATCAGTTTTGGATTATCATAAGGTTAACTAAAAATTAAATAATTAAAATTTAATTAAAAATTATTAAATAAAAAATAATTAGTTAATTTTATTTTATAAGAATTTTTTAATTTATAAAATTTGACTCATTAATTAATAAATTACTTCATTTTTAATAATAAAAATAAATATAATCAAAAATTAAAAATCTGAAAAATTAAATAGATTAAAGTTTATATCATTGAATCGGTTAAAGGACTTCAATCTATTTGATTTGGGAGGAGTTCTACCCCTTCGATGGATTCCCTTCCCTTTTGTATAAGTTTACAATAGTAAAGTTCCAAACATTGATCTGAATTTTGATGCGTATCGAATCATACCAAAAACGGTATGAAAGGAAGAGTTGATATCTTGGGTTTAAATATCAGTTTGTACTGGCTTGTTTTAGATAATATTGGTTGGTATTAGCTGATATTTGTTTTAGATATTACTGGTCGGTATTAAATACCGGCTAAATTCTAGCTGGTATAGGAAAATTTAAAAATAGGTGAATTCTTTTACAAAATTTTTAAAATTTTTTAAAAATTTCTGCTCTTTATCTTTTTTTTTTCAAAATTTTTTAATTAGTTATTTTATTTACTTCAATTTTTATAATTATTGTAAATTTTTAATTTTTGTTTTTAAAATAATAATAAATATTTTTATTACTAATAATAATTATAAATTTAAAATAAATTATTTTTATTTAAATTTATTTTAACATTTTATACAATATTTATTAATAAAGTATTAATATAAATATTTTATTTTTAAAATAAATAATTTAAAAATTATTATTTATAAACTGATATTTATTTTATAAAATTTTAATTATTAAACCAAAATTTATTTAAAATTTATATATTTTAAAAATATATTTTAAATTTAATTATATTTATTAGTAATTATTAAATTAATTTTATAAATTAAATTAAAATTAAAATTATTCTTTATTATTATAATTTTTAAAGACATGATTAAAAATATTAAGTACAACTGTATAATGTGACAATCGATTATTTTATAATTTTAAAAAAAAATAAAAATTATTTTATAAATTTAAAAAATTATCTAAAATAGTACATATTAATAAATTTCGGCATAATACTGTTCCAAAATTCAATCTGATATCAAACTCGGTAAGATATTTATAACATTCGTTCCAAACTTTTACAGGTTTTAAACTCTACGCTAGCAGAAAAACAGGAGAATCTAATACAAGACAAGTGAATATTAACAAAATCGTCTTCAAGACAATGAGTTGGGAGTTTTGACGTTTGAGTCTTTCTAATAAAAAACAAAGTATCTCTTTCTTGTATTTCATTCTTGGACGAATTCTTCTATTGGCGTGCGGAGAAACGGAGACAAGAAAGCAACAAAAACAGGGCGGCGCAAGATTGAAGCACCCAATTATTAGTTATCAATAGACTAACATTTTCCACTTATCTAACCATCACAAGAACAGGGCAACTAAAACAGTTTTGATGGTCTCCCATGCAACTCATAAAACACCCAAATCAAGTTAAAATTTTGACGGGAATTCTTTACGGGTAAGAAGTGGGAATTTGATTAGAAGTTGAGTATGGCTGAGGACGGTAGCAGAAATGGAGAAACAGATGGTTTACTGGAGAAGGGATACCATGAGAATTGTCCAGGATGTAAAGTGGACCGCTTGAAAGAGTTGGAGAGGGGTGTGCCTTACAAGAATTTGTCCTATATCTGGATTGTTTCTCTATGCACCGGTAACGTCTTCTCCCTTATTCTTTGACATCAAACTTCATTCTTTGTTCATGCCTGCATACTATGTCTCTGTTACTCCTTATCAAATATTTTCTGAAACTCTTTTTTTTTTGGTTGTATTATCGGTCGCTTTTATATCGGCTCTGAGTTGAGACTATACGTGGAAAGATACAACAGATGAAGTCGTTGTATGCTTTGAAATGTCTAGGAAAGTGGAAAAAGAAACTGGAAAAAAAATTGTGAACTGGGTTTGTGTTTATGGATCAAGAAATCTAATCTAGTTGATCTCTGGATTTCTAAATTTTATCATTATTCTTCAGAATAAGCATGGTATAACCAAAGTTTCATGTCATGTCACCGCACGTCTTCCTGTATCATTTGCTCTCCAGGGGCCAATTATTTGACCAAGTTGTTATGCGTTGAACTTACCTGGATTATCGCTGCTTACAGTTCAGCTACTATGACTGTCTTCAACCATGTCCCGCACGCTTCACGCTTATAAAGTAACTCTTTGATATTCTTCAACAAGCTAATTTTGGGTGATAAATAGTGCATGGATTTGGTAGAAAACATAGTATTGACTGGGATGGCTTAGTTTGTAAGTAATTTTCAGCATGTTCCAGCATAAGTCGACTATGCATATATGTCATTATATAAATTTATGTGTTTAATGTGAGCATGCTCTACTTTTGTCTTCAGTGTCGACTTCCTCTGATGTTCTACCTTTTCTTCCTTACATTTTTCAGCTCTGCCAATAACGTCACTATTCCCTTTCATTTACTTCATGGTAAGCAATTGTTCAAATTAGAAAATTGCATTCGGATGATATCGTTAGTCTTGGTTGTGCTTGCTTGATTTATCGAGTGCATGATTGTGAATGTTTAACATGTTTGGTTGAGATTGCCTGGACATTGAAGTGAGTTTTAATGCTTTTACTGCAATTTGTCTTGTCAATAAAGTTCACCTCATCTGTTTTTGTTCCTTAGTTGTTTATATCTACTCAATACAGAAGAAAATTTGGGGAAATTAGATCCAACAGAAAGACCTTATCTTTTGGTCTGACGGTCACAACAACAGTCAGAGGAGTTGATGGTTCCTTTTGTCGATCCATAAACACTACTATGCAGACTATTGCTTTGTTTTCTTTTATAGTGTAATTGCATTGGTTAGAAACATCATACTTTTTTATCTTTTATTTAATCAATACAGCTTCTTGTGAGTTTTTTTGGTGTTATTGATGTTTTAAAATAAGTGACTATATCTTTTTTTTTCCCCTTGAATTATACTTTGGGCAGATAAGGGACTTCCATATTGCTAAGACAGAAGAAGACATTGGCTTTTTTGCAGGTTTTGTAGGTAATAATTTTGATTTTCCATGCCTCACCTGTTCTTTCAGCATGATTAGTCATCAGTAGAAGAATGCTGATTGAATGTTGCAACTTTTGTTCTCGCTTAGGATCTTCATATATGATTGGAAGAGCACTAACATCAGTTTTCTGGGGGTGGTTAGCTGATCGACATGGTCGAAAACCTGTTATACTGTTAGGGACAGCTTCTGTGTGAGACATCTCAGCACACTATTGTTTAGACTTCTTTCATTTAAGAAATGAAACTATGCCATTTCAAAAATTATTCTCACGAACTGGTTGTGTGATAAATAATTTGGTCTCAGGGTTGTCTTCAACACTCTCTTTGGTCTCAGTACAAGCTTCTGGATGGCACTTTCCATAAGATTTATTCTTGGCAGTTTGAATAGTCTAATTGCAACTGTCAGGGTATGTAGTTTGCATGTACTGCATGCATGTTTCAACCAAGCATATGATACATTTGTTGCGGAAGCTTAATACAAACTGGTTTCGATTTGCTTTTTAGTCCCATAACATCTTTGCTCTCTTGTAATCTTTCCTTTGTTTGTCTGTGCCCAAGGCATATGCTTCTGAAGTCTGCAGAGAAGAGTATCAAGCGTTGTCGTTATCTGTAGTAAGATGATTGCTTTATAATATGTATTAGTTTCTGAAATCATTTAGTGCAAATTTTTATAGTGTATTGTCAATTTTCAGGTTAGTACATCACGAGGCATAGGACTTATCATTGGTCCTGCCATAGGAGGTTATTTTGCTCAGGTGCAGCTAAAGTTCATGCAAATACAATTGTGTTGTTGATAGTTATCGTTCTTACAATGTAACCATTACACTTGTGGTTGGGGACTCTTGCTATCATTTACAATTGCAAGCTGCAAGTTACATGGTTGACTTCATTATTTTACATGTTTCCACAATTCAAGTTATTTTATTTTTTGTCATCTTTACACCATTAAAGCAAGCAACTTGTTGCTGCAAGGTTAGATATTCAATTTACTTGGGCAAAAATTAAACATGCAAACTCATCCTAGTTTATTAAATCTGTATGGCTTCTGAACAAGTTAGGTTTGAATTGTAACATGTACTTAAATACTATCCACTAAATTGAGAAGCTGATGAACCTGTCGCCTTAATTGGGTAGTTGTATTATTGCTACTAAGATGTAACTTGCGTAAATACGTAGAGTTGGAGTTTAACATGGATGGGTTTGACATGGAAATTTCGTATCCACCAAATTGATGAACAATTTTGTGTATTTCATCACTACACTATGCTTTAGAAAACGTCCTTTTGTTTCTTAACCTGTTCTTTGATTTATTTTTTAATTTTATATGGCAAGTTCCAATTCCATATGACTTGTTGAGCCTTTTTGTTATATGCATGTACCAACAACATTAGCCAGCTGATAAGTACCCGAGTGTATTTTCTGAAAGCTCAATTTTTGGAAGGTATTGTTATATCTTCTTCAAATTCTTGTTTCACACTATACTATCCATCCACTTCTATTTGGGTACTTCCATTTTTCATTTGAGCAACGTTTGACACATTTGTTACCCTGCTAATGTCTAACGATGCCAAGATGTATAATTTTGCAGGTTTCCCTACTTCTTGCCCTGCCTTGTAATATCAGTTTATTCTCTAGGAGTTTTCATAGCTTGCTGGTGGCTTCCAGTAAGTTCCATTGGCTAGCTGATATTTCTCTGTTATTGAACTAAGATCTAATGGTTTTTACATTCCAGATAGCAGCCCTTGAACTTGTGTATTATGAAATCACTCTGAGATAGCCTATGTATACTTCGCACACCATAGCCACTTGTAGAGAAAACACGATATTTTCATGTCCAAATAAAATACATCTCTTAATACACCCCGGTTCTGTTGGGTTATCACCCATATATTGACTAACCGTTGCATTAATTTAGAATATTTTCTGTTCCTTACAACAACCCATGCATTTATGTAGGAGACACTGCACATGCATGACAAAAGTGTGAATGAAAGACGTGATTCAAGTGAAATTCTGGAGGCTCCTGCAGAAGAATCTGGTCTGAAGGAACAGATAGCTGAATCCAAGGAAACAAAAATATCTCCTAAATCAAATTTATGGACAAACTGGCCTTTGATGTCTACCATCATTGTATATTGTATTTTCTCTCTTCAAGAGATAGCCTACTCTGAAGTAAGTAAATTTTCCCCCATTAAGAATTATCAAGTCTTGTCATTATTCTGATTTAGAAACCTGTTGATGGTGAACTTAGCTTCTAAAGCTTTGCAGGTTTCAAAAATGTTCTCTCATTTACCAGCTGTGATATTTGACATTTATCAATTTCTTGCAGATATTCTCCCTTTGGGCAGTAAGTGATAAAAGATTTGGAGGGTTGAGCTTCTCATCGCAAGACGTAGGAGAAGTTTTAGCAATTTCTGGTATGACTGCCGTGGATTTTATTTTGATTTTTAATATGTTTAATTGTGAACAATTTGACACTTTAAGAAAAATTTCCTTGTTCTTAATGCAACCAATTCTCAGAATATCTGGTATTATGTACTTAATTTTGAGCTCTTATAGTTAGAGAATGACGTGAGTATAAAGATGACGACTACTATCCGTCCAGAGGTTAAAATAGTTAAATGAGTACGGAAGTTATTAGATCTTCTTTCTGCCAATGAAGAATGAGATGTGCTTTTTAAGTGATCTTTCGAAATAGTGCAATTGTAGCAGCTGTGAATTGCAATTCCAACTACTGTCATAAATTAGTTGCGGTTGATGTAACATCAGCAATATACTAACCTTGGATCTTTATCACACGTCTTGTTGGCACCTGGTAGAGGACCTCATTCTTTAGATGTTAGTACATGTACTCATGTAGAACATCGGAGATGAAATAATCAAATTCACAGCTCACTTCAAGGCACTGCTCTTAACATATCAACTTACAGTATTGCTTTGTATTTTCAGGATTTGGCCTTTTGATGTTCCAGCTTTTCTTATATCCACCAATTGAGAAGATGGCTGGGCCTCTTATGGTGACACGCCTTTCAGCAGTAATCCTCAGCTTTTCCTTTCTATCTACTTATATTAACTTTTCTAATTTTTTTAAATCTATAACATGGACACCATGGGTAACTTCAGATCACTATTTATTTTTCCTATCCGAGTCTTGTTCAGGCAATATCAATTCCCGTACTCTCAGCTTACCCTTATATAGCCCTGCTGTCTGGAGTGATGCTACATATAGCTATTAATTTTGCATCCTTCTTAAGGAATACACTAATGGTGAGTACCTGTTTCCTGCGAGAGTTCTGCAAATAAACATTTTACTTGAATTTTTTGGGATAAAACAAAGGAACACAAGTTTAAAGACATTATTTAGCTATGATTTCCAAGCTTATGCCATCCCTTTTCCCTTATAACTGTTGAGACACGGAGATAAATTTAAATCCAAAGCTCCAAGCCACATGGACTAGCCATGCCTAATCTCAACAATTAACTTGTTGATGGCATGCAGATATCTCTTGTAACCGGGTTATTCATACTGCAAAACAATGCTGTGGTGAGTTATGAACACTTTGTTTTTTGGCGCTTATTTCACGTTTCTGATACTGTATTAATCATGATTTTTGTGGATGCTGGATATTTGTCATACATGATGCTATAATTTAGCCTCAAAGTCAGAGAGGGGCTGCCAATGGCATTTCTACGACTGCAATGTCAGTTTTCAAGACATTTGGTCCTGCAGGTGGCGGTGCCATGTAAGTCAGAGCCTTCATATGAGTATCGTTGATTTTTCATACGATGTTTGATTATGTGGCTGTCTATTTACCATCCTGAACAATTTCTTACATGCTTATGTTCTCCTTTTGCATATTTCTGAGTGAAGTTACAGGAATTCTGAAAGAGATACTAGTTGCTAAGATTCAGAGGGTTAATGAAAATAAAACAAAATGTTTTTGTTCGTGAACACAAACTTTGTTGGGCATACATGCAGGATTATCTCAGTACTTAGTTCTTTGTCTGGGTCTGTACCAAACATGCCATCATGCTACATGGTCATGAAACATCATTTCTTTTCCTTCTCTAGCATCATAGAGTGAACATATACATGTTTTTGTGCCTATTTGTGTGTGTGAGTTGCGTGCACATATTTGTTCTTGCCGATTAATTATATGATCATTGTGAGTCTGCAGTTTTTCTTGGGCACAAAAGCGACAAGTTGCTGCTTTCCTCCCAGGTGAATCATTCATTTTACTCTTATAGTTCATGAATGGAAACACTTAACCTTCTCTTGTCAAAAGAATTTTAGAAATCCTGATTAATTTTTCATCTGGAGTCTTCTTGATCTTTCATAAATTAGTGCCTGTTGAATTTCAATTACGTTAAGCTCTTTACAATGCCATTAAGAAGAATTTTACAGGGCCATTAGTTTGTAACTCCCTAGAAGCCCTTTTATCTTAGTTGGATTGTGTTAGTGTCAGCATTGTCTTCAATGTATAGATGAGTTCTGTTCACAGATGTTCTGCCTGTGTGGAACTTCATACAATCGAATATTTTTCTATGAAGTTATTTGTGGAAGAAATGGTATTTTTTTCTCACATTTTTGCTCTACTTGGGTACAGATCACATCCCTTTAAACTGTTTTGTTCTTTCTCTGGACATTATAGCAATTTGATATGGGCTTACTGAAATGCAGGTGATCAGTTGGTGTTTTTCATATTAAACTTGCTCATGTTCCTTGGGTTGCTAATGACTTTCAAGCCATTCTTGGCACTTCCCTGTGAGTGAACCACTACTAATGCCTGCTTCAATTTAAGTATGAAGCTAATTGCACAGAACCTTACGGTGAATATTTGCAGAGTGTGGACGAAGCATTGGAAGTTGGTGAACAGAAGGGATTTTATAATGTTATTGAAACTTATCCTTCCTTTGGAGGGGAGTTTGCCAGTTGTAATGGTAGCCCCATTAAGAGACTAGGACAAGGAGCATCTGTTAGAGTAGTGCCCTAAAAGCAATCCCCTTTAGCGCTTTTTGTTCATAGTCATGTACAGACTTTATGAATAAATAAAGTTAGGCATGTTTCATTTA
>JANIJH010000008.1:7126272-7136351 GCA_024520975.1 Erythroxylum areolatum
CGGGAAGGTCCCGGGAATAAAAAATTTTTGTTTCCGCTGCTGGAACATGTGATGTTCCTCCCGGGATTTTCCTACAGCATCCTCCCCTATCAAAACAAATCAATTATGTGATAACTGCAAATTTGACATTTGCAGCCTATTTGGTGAAGCCAGGGCTGGTCCTAACGTTTTATAAGTCCTGGGCAAATAAAAAAGTTCCTATTTTATCATTTTTTATGATAATCAAGATTGGACTCTTATAAAAAATAAAATAGATAAAATAAGTGTCCTTTTGTTCCTCTTTATGAAGATCAAGACTTTTATAAAGAACAAAATAAAATAAAATGGGGGCATTTTTATTGCCTATTTTATTCTTCATAAAGCTGAATTCTAGACAGGTGCCTTGCTTGCCCTTGTCTAGGGCAGGTCTGGGTGAAGCAAATCTAAGTAGATAGAATATGATATAGTGATAAATCTTGTTCCATCCTTTTGTGATGCATCTTCTTCAAAGTAGTAATACTAGGAAATGTACAACATTGTTTCAAAATTTTCTTGTTTAGCTATAATTAAATAGTTTTTGATCTTTTAAGATTTTTTTTAATTTAATGTCAAACTATTTAAAGTTTACAATTTAATAACCAATTTTTAAAATATTATATAAATTAGATCAAAATGTTTTTTCTTATTGATGTGGTGTATTTACTAAATGTTACGTTGATATTCAAAATTTTTAACTTCATTTGTATTAATTTTTAAAAATTAATAATTAAATTGAAAATTTTGGAAAGTTTAATACTAAAAAGATTAAACATTTTTAAATCTATTATGTAAATAATGAAAAGAGTACAAAGATCATAATTTTCTTCAATTTAACCAATTTCATATTAGTCCACAAAATAAAAGATATGCAATGCAAGATTTGGAAAAAGTTCCAAGGTTAGATAAATTAAACAATCAATTGTATTGTATTGTATTGTATAATATTAATAGAATTTGATAAGCTGATTTGATTTTTTTAATTTTAACTTTTATATTTTAAAATTATTATTTGTTATATAATTTTGATATAATATAATATTGAAATTCTTAGCCCCCTAAGAAGTGGTCGAGTTGGTGGAGTACGGGGTATGGGGCCAAAAGGTCTTGTGTTCAGAATCCTCCTACTTACGCTTTCTCGATTGAGTCTATCGTTCAGAACTTGCCTAGTGCGAAGTACCCGATTGGTGTGATTTGCAGGCTATTGCGTCAATCCGAAGGTTTACTCAATGTATATCCAAAAGATCAAGACTGAAAGTTTCTCCGTTTAAAAAAAAAAATTAATTAAAATACAGTGTCATTTTGAAATCAATAGAAACTAATATTAAGTGATTCTTATTAGCTTTGCCAATTAGTCAGATTCAGTAGAATACCATAGTTGGACTTTGATTGGGTTGGCAAGCCTATTAATTGTTCAATCATTGGGCTCAAACTTAGATAGAGAAGCCTATCGCTTGATCTTTTACCCTTCTCTGTCCTACAGTAGTAAGTGCTTCGGGGTTTAATTTCAGTTCTATAATCGGCGATACCTCCACCACGGTTACTTTTCTTACTTTCTCCTCTCTTCTCAGGTTAGGCTTCTGACCCCCTCCATTCTACCTTTTCTGTGTGTTGATTCTATTTCATTTCATTTGGAAGCATTTTTTGTTTTTAGGGTTTTGTTCTCGTTCAACTGCAGCTATATTTGATCGTTGTAGGGTTTGAATTTTCTTTTGTATTTAATCAGGAAGTAATGTCTGGAGGACCTGGACTTGAGTCTCTCGTTGATCGTAAGTTTGCTTTTGAGTATTTTGGTTTAATTTATTATTCTCTTGTAAGTTAATATTACTTCGTGTTTTGTTCGAAGTTTTTTCCGAATTTTTCACCATGTTATGAACTTGAAGAATTTCTAATTGCGGTTTAAATTCTGAACTAAAGGTTGTTATTAGAATAAATTTTCAACAGAAAAGATCCATAGAATTCTGGAAAGATGGTACATAAAGATGGTACATATGTGTATAAAATTGATTCCATTGAGAAGTTACTTAACAATACAAGCTTGCAGAGTCAAGTGTATGCCTAGGCTTGTTTAGCAAGCATTTGGAACTTTCTGAAACGGCCTTTAATGATTTGCTGAATTATGATGAAAGGAAGAGTTGATAAATACTCGATGTTTCATTGCATTCAAGTTATTTTGGTGAATTTGTACTGGCCTTCATTTTTTAATTTAGTCATGTTTCAAACTACTTCCTTTTGCACAGAGACAATTTCGGTTATCACAAATGATGGCCGCAATATAGTGGTATGTTGTGCTATTCATTTCATGTTATCTTTTACTGTGAAAGTCTACATTTTTGCTTTTATTTCAATGTTTTTCATTTCAATACAGGGGGTTTTGAAGGGTTTTGACCAGGCCACAAATATTATTCTTGATGAATCCCATGAACGTGTTTACTCCACCAAGGTTTGTACCCGTGGCCATCAAGCTTCATATTTCATTTTCATTTTTTTTACCATCTTGACACCTAAATTTATCATAAAAAGGGAAGTATGCTATTGTAGAAATTGGATTCTGTTCTCGTGGCTATACTTTACCTAAGTGTCATTATGTGTGTATAGCTAGGCAACAGATTAATTCGTGCTAAAAACTGCTCGTTCACTACCATGCAGGAAGGTGTAACACAACTTGTTCTGGGTTTGTACATAATACGAGGTGACAACATGTAAATTCCGCCACAAACATATACTTTTACCTTTACATTACAGTGTTATATATGCCACTATGCGAAATTTTATGCTAGTTCCTTTGTTACAAAGACTTCCGCTCTTGAATTCTTTGCAGAAGTGTAGTTGGTGAACTTGATGAAGAGCTTGATTCTCAACTTGACTTGTCAAATTTAAGAGCTCATCCTCTCAAGCCCGTTATCCACTGATCAGATTTTGTTGATTCTGCAAGGACCAGAAGATTGCATGTTTAGTGGATTTCTTGATTCTCATCCTCCATGTCGCAACATATAAATTTCTAACGCTTGTGGACCTAGATCTGCTTCATTGTGACTTGTCTGATTTCCACCCAAGTCGGGCGTCTATTTTGTCTTGGAAGTTGTATGAAACGGGTAAATTTTCCATGGTTAGACCGCTCTTACCTTTTATGTAATGAAAAATTGCAGTTGGATTATTATGTATCAGTAGCCTGATGATTGTGGTGGAGTAGTGTGGGGGGTTTAAGAGGATAAGAATTATAATTGAATCGTACCAAAGTTTCCCAAGGAGCTTGTTAGCAATAAGACCATAAAATCAACATTACCAGCAGGTTGAATCGGGTCGGGTCTTTGTCTCCTTAGGTCCGATATAATTTGACACGTTTTGAGTTGAATCAAGATTTTTTTTGTCATTTCTAATTACTATAACGTTGAATTTTGGACATACGTGGAATATCTCATTCCAATCTTCCTTGTCAGCATCTTGTTTGAATTGGCAAAGTCACACTCATGGTCACGTGGTAGATGGACCCCTACAATGTACGATATTTGTTTTCTAGCATTCCACGTCAGAAGATAGCATCAAATTCAGTAATCATGCTAATAAGCGAAAAAGATGACCTCCATAAATTACTTATTATTCTCATTTACACGATCTTATATGAAAAAGATGGATTTGTTAATAATAAATAATATATAATTTTCAAGATTTAATATTTAAAATTTAAAATTTAAAATTTAAAATTATCTGATTAATTCTTTAAATTATAATAATATTAAAAAATTTAGACATTTTTTAATTATATTAATTCCTTTATCACTGAGCCCCTGTAAGATCTTATAAGGTGAGGTGAAATAAAAACTTAAATATACCCCTTATCAACAGTCTATTTTCATCTGTGGACCCTGGATTACACACAGTGGGTCTACAAGAGGGCCCTTTTTGGGACCACCCTTTTTGTAGTTATCCTCTTTGATTATTTTTTTAGGATTCGAACTTATGACGTTTAATAAATTTAGGTCAAACCTGATGACTCTGATACTACTAAAAAGAGGAACAAGATAACTCAATTCTAACATATTTTTCTGATTTTCATCTATTCTAAATGGGACCCATTTTTTACATGGGCCCACCTTATTCACTCCTTCTCATCTAATACAATCCACTTTTCTTACTTATAAAATTAAAGGGATAAGATTTTCTGATCTCTTTTTTATATATCTATTTTGTGTTATTATATCTGAGTTATTTATTTATTTATTTATGTGAATCTCACCTAAATAAATATGTCAAATACTACACAAAAAAAATAGACGAGAGAAATTAAAATGGCAGACTTTGCTTTGTAGTAATATAAAAAGGCAAGCAGTATAAGAAGAAGCAGAAGAGAGGTCAACATCTTATCAATCACAACACACGTCTTTTCTTCTTATCCAATGTTCTGTACCTGCAATCATCATCATTTTCTTTTCGTATTAAACGTAGAAGAAGATTATGAAATCGTAAATATACAGCCTTTCATTTCATGTGCCTTGGCTTTGGCTTAGATCTGTCTACGTATGTGTGTGTGTGTGTGTATATAGGGGAGAGAGAGAGGAGACTTACGTTGATTGAAAGAAGTTGAAGACTTGGAAGTTTCAGTTTTGAAGCGTGTTTTGCCAAAAGGCTATTGGTCTTAGGAAGGAAAAGGGATGGGGAATGCGAATGGGAGAGAAGAAGATGGATTCAGAGATGAATCCCAGCAAGTTGGCATCTTGCACAACGGTGGTCGGAGTGTAGCGTCTATAGAGTCCATGTCTGCCAGTGTTAGTCCTCCACATAGCCCTGCTCCTTCTAATTCCCCTCTCTTGTTCGCTCCTCAGGTTAATATCTTTTTCTTTTTGGTGATTAATTAATTGGTTTGGTGTCAACAAGTTAAGCTAGTATTCAATTCATTGTTTTTGAAGTGTAATTGGATCAAGTTCTGTTGATTTTTGGTGCTTGTTTCGATATCTGAGATTAGGGGCGTCACCACTTTGTTTAGGAATTAGGAGCTTGAATTGTTTGTTGCTTTTTCTGTTTTCCCTGGTGTGGATATATTAGCCATTTTGTTTCTTGTACATGGGTTAATAACAAAAGGATTTGAATACTTTACTGGCATGTTGCTGACTGTGTTAACTCTACTGGAATGCTGTTGAAAGAGTTGGAAAAGAAAATTAGAAGATAAGTCCATGATTAAGCAAACAATTATGTGAAATCTTTGCAGCAGACATGCTGTTTCTTTGGTTGAATGAATTTATGAATTGGTTGCCTGGTTAAAATGTTCTTGCGTTTTCATATTTTATTTTCATCTCATGCCATACTTTTGACTTCTGATTCATTCCTTACATCTGACTATTAATAGCAGATTCAAGTACTGTTTAATCTTAGGATTATTAAGTGCTCGTGTCATGCTTATATTTGACTTGAAAACCAGCTACGTATTTGAATGCAGCGATAACTTCTACAAAGATGACAATCACCTTGATCTCATACTTAACTTTTCTACCTTGATTCCCATTCTAATTGCATCTCACCGCTCTTACTTAAAAACATTATTCAAGGGCATTCATTCAGCACTCCATATAGAATTGAACATGTGGCAAACTCCGATTAAAATGTTGACTTGATGTTACAAGTATGCGTTCATAATTCACTCTTATGCTTATTTTCCTTATTGTTGCTTTCCAACTTTGAATATACCAATTAAGGGCATTTAGCTATTATTTCGCAAATGGTGATGACTATCTGGGCTTTGTGTTTTTAATTCTAAGCATTGACTTGAAGCTTGCAAGTGGTAGGGTTAACTGGCTTGGTTGATGGGTTCTATGTAGCTAGAGAGGGATAATTATGTTCTGATCTTTGTAAAATTATTGAGGAGATGAGCTTATACACTGTTTGATTTTGGATGCTAAGATCCTTTATTTTAGATGAAAACAAATGAGGAGATTGACTGTTGGAAAGTGATGTTTGGTCTTTTAGGGTTGGCATAGTGGCAGCTACTAGATAACATGAAAATGATTGAGAGATGTGTTGAATTCTTGGACTCATTTTTCCACATTGGATTTCTATCCAACCCGACTCTTGTGTTTATCAATTTATCTGTTCATGCAAATTCAAAGAGTTGGAAAGTTTCAATAGGTAAGGTTGTAAAAAATGCACTCCTGACTTGTATTAATGTTTTTAAGGTAGTTTATTTCTTTCATATGACAAGTTTTTTGTCTTGACTATTGTACCGGTGCACCTACTCCTTCAAAGTGTGTATCGTCTGCTAGTTCACTGGTAATTTTGCTACTGTCAAAAACATGTCAAAGTTGCATTAGAGGAGTTCGATCATCTCTAATTCATTGCATTGTGCGTGTGAATGACTAATTGGACAGGTGGGGAGGATGGAAGCACTTTTAGGTATTTCTACTCCCCGCCACTATATTTGGAATATAATCTGATGAGTCAGATTCTTCTTTTGGAATGAGGAGATCCTTGGAGAAAAATATATATGCAAGGAATTCTAAATCTACGGATCACCGAGGAGCTTGGTGGTAATCTGAATGTTATTCAGATGGTTATGACTTAAGGATCTTGTCTACATCTCCCTGGGTAATTTGCCTTATACCTGATTTGCTGTATTTCATCTGTGAGTTTGCAGGTTCCTGTTGCTCCCTTACGAAGGGCTGATGGCCCCACTCACCTTAATCAAATATGGGGAAATGAGTCTCACGGAATGGTTGATTATACCACTGAACAAGGAATCCCTATCATTATTACCTGGAATTATGGTGGTTCCGATGTGTATGTGGAGGGATCTTGGGACAACTGGGCATCAAGGCAACTTTCAACTAATTAATTCTTTGTGAATATAGTGGAGACTTATGACTATCAATCAGCACGTAATGATTGGGGATACTGTCTGTGGTTGCAGGAAGCAATTACAAAGATCTGGTACAGATCATTCTATTCTTTTAGTCCTCCCAGAAGGTGTATACCATTACAAGTTCAATGTGGACGGAGAGTGGAGATATATTCCAGATCTTCCTTATGTGGCCGATGAAGTGGGTCGTTTCTGTAATCTTCTTGACGTTAATGTAAGCATCGTTCTTTGGCACTGGCCGGCATTTGAGGCCCCTTAACTATGAGCTTGTATTCTTTCAGTATGGTTCTTGAGTGTGCCTGTTCTTCCTTCTGAGATATCATAAGATAGATGTGAAAGAGAGTGAAGACAAACCATACTCAACATATGCAATAACACGGGAAAACGCACCTAGATTTTCACCTTCACTTGCAGAGGGGTTGCATAGTCTCTAATGCATTTTGGGAGTTTGAATAGTGCAGAACGAAACTTCTAGTTAAACATTCTTACTTCATTTGACAGCTTTGGCCCTTTCTGTTCCTATTGTAGTGGGCTCAGAGGCAGGGAGTATTTTATTATCTTTTGTTGTGCAATCTACATTTGTGTAGCTGGTACTTCTCCAGAATTCAACTGTCATAAAGTTCTTGCTTGATTACCTGCATCTTTATTCTTTAGATGCTACTATTGCTTAAGATTATATAATCACTTTTATGACGAAAGAGCTGGCAACATGGATGCATGTGCAACCAATTCTTTCATAGATAAGTGCTGGAAATATTCAACGCCTACTGTTATGGCCATAAACATCTTAGTTTCTGAAGGAGTGTTGATTTTTCATGTAGGACTACGTACCAGAAAATCTGGATAGCGTAAAACAGTTTGAGGCTCCGCCATCTCCAGACAACTCCTACGGTCAGACTCTTCCAGTTGAGGAAGATTTTGCGAAGGAGCCTGTACTAGTTCCACCACAGCTGCATCTAACTTTGCTTGATATGGATAATACAGATGAAGCTTCTTCTTCGAAACAGCAGCATGTTGTACTTAACCACCTTTTTATTGAGAAAGGATGCGCTTCTCAGTCCCTAATTGCTTTGGGAATGACTCATAGGTTCCAATCCAAATATGTGACGGTTGTTCTTTATAAACCACGCAAAAGGTAGCACCCTCCCACTTTTTCTGTTTGTCTTTGTTAAGCAAACTCTGTCTATTTCACGTAACTGCACTAATGTATTCTAATAGTTTTGTCTCTAGTTGACATGCGTTCACTTTTTTAAGTTTTCTTCTGTTCAAACTCTTTTCTATAAAAATGTACTTGCAGTGGGAAGAAAGATACTAATTTTCCAGTTAGCGTATGATCAGACCCTGAACTCTTGTCTTTCGTCGATACTAATGTTCCAGTTAGTGTATGATCAGACCCTGAACTCTTGTCTTTCGTCGTACTTTCCAGTGAGTTGATAGGAAACAGATGCATAAATTTTGAAAAGGATTCACTGTTACCCCAAGCAATCTACAAACTTCCTGGCTAAAGCAGTGGGGCTGTAAACCCCACCAATTTGAGCCACAAAGAAGTGTCTTTCCAAGGTTAACGGATCATGTCATTGGTAGTTTGGTACTCTGAGATCATTACATAGAAGGAACTTTTTAGTTCGAAGATTTCCTTAAGATGCTACATTGATTTCGGAAATTTGTGTCGATTCCTGCATTGGAGGTCTTGCAACTCTTGTCATTGAAGCTTTACAAAAGGAACTGTTTGATAAATATCCTTAACCCGATGACCATGGTTTTTTTTTTTTTCCCTTGCTCACAAAATATTTTCGGAGGGTCCTAATTATAAGAAGATACGTTTAAACTATTCATTTTTAGACTAATCTTCGCTCAATCCCTGGTAGATTCTTTATGGGAGGTAAAATTTTGGCCATAAATTTTAAATAACTGCATATATAAGGACAATTCGAACCCGCCATCTTATTTAAGATGAAAGTCTTTTAAACCATAGGTGAAGAGTTGTACTGTTGCCCAATGCCTACTATCCAAACATTACTTTCCAAGGATCTTTGATATTTAGTTACGGAGATTTGGTTCTATGAATCTATTCTCAGTATATATCAGGTAAGATTTGTTACAGGCGGCGACAAAGTCTGCTCTGTGTGATGCCTTGGAAAAGAAAGTGCAGTTCACCTGGTCCATTAGCATCCATCGTTTTAATAAAGAGTCTCATTTATTGAATAGATAGATATTCATTAAATATGATAGACATGAAATATCAGGAATCTCTTCTTAGTATATTCACATTATTGATCTTTTTTCTATGTTTAGAAGAAAGAATAATTCAGAAAGAATAATTACTAAGAACATTATTCATTGTATAAAGATAACAAAATACACATTATCTCGTTAACAAAATACAAATTATCTCTTTTTCTTTTTTTTCTTTCATTTGAAGGAAAAAAAGAACATATTGCAGTTTGTAAAATATGCACTTAATAGCTCCAAAAGAACGCGGTTGGTTAGGTGCAAGCATGAACTCCTGCAACCAATAACATACCATCTGGGTTTGAAGTTGATGTGTTGTAAACAATGTGATCAGGGAATATTTTCAATTTACGAGTGTAAATCTGATTACGAATAATCAAGGGATGAGAGGATGACGAGGGTGGCGGAGTGTTGGGTGGTGAAGTCAGGAAGTGGTGAACGAAGGAGTGGGTGGGTCAGGAGTAGCAGAAACAGTTGATATAGTATGGAAAGTAGCAGGTGGTAGGAAAAAATGTACCAAAGGTAGAGAAGTGGTAGGAAAAGAAGGAGAGATGTGTAGTAAGATAAGGAATTGAGCTTCAAGATATTTAATATGTCTGGGAGATGTAGATTTTGTTTGTGGAAGGATCAAAATAGCAATATCCTTCCATGTTCGGGTTGTAAATCATATATCCTCACGGATATATTTGGGGGCTCATCCTCGCAATTACACATGTACATTGTGTTTGGTTATTGTCTCCAAAGAGTAGAGATAGAAATTTGAAGACGGAACAGAACAAAAATTGGAGGCAGTAAGATGTTTGGTTGTGATGGACAGAACAGAAAAAATTGTCTCTGTTTCGAAGACAGAAATGTGTTTGGTTGTAGTGGACATAACATAAAAATAGTGTCAATGACGAAAATGCCCTTACAGTATAATATAATTGGAAAGATGTAATTCATTGATTATTTTAAAATGAATGATTTATATTAGTAAAAAAGTTAA
>JANIJH010000008.1:7142887-7154180 GCA_024520975.1 Erythroxylum areolatum
ATTTTGGGCTTCCATGTCTTTTAGCCCAACCCTTTTATTATTTGACCTAGGTATAAATACTTATGTTCTAGGGTTTTGAATGAACTTTTCAGATCAAAATTGTGAAAAAGTCGTAGGCTTCGATAGAGAGAAACATCATTCTCTTATTCTTGTTACTTTCAAACCATCTTTTCACTTATCAATTGTTTTCTCAATTGTGGCGTGTTGATTGTTTGTTTATTTGGGTTTTATTTTGATCATCGGGATTGTTTGGAACAAGTTTTTAAGAGGTGTCGTAGAAATCAAATCTTGCGTATCTTTATTCCATCAAATTGTCATCGATCTTTTAGCGGTGTGCGTTACTAACCAACACCTTAATAAACAAATTATCATCAATAAAGCTCATAAGTGTTAGAGGTGTGCGTGAGCACATCATGTAAATGAGGGACATTGTGGCTTAGCTAAGGTCTCTTGAGGTTGAGATGTCTGAGTCTTTCCTTATGCATTATACACCTGATTCCCTTCCACCTTAATATGGACCCTTTAAAATCTCTCACAACACATGTAAAGATAAATGGTCTATTAATGAACTGCTGACCATGTGTATTCAAGAGGAAGGGAGGTTGGTAATGGAATTGGGTAAAAGTGCACATATAGCCACAGAAGAAAGGAATAGAGGGCAAGCCAAGCAAAAGGAAAGGTTCAAATACCATTCTATATTGAGATCAAAAAGGATTTCAATCCCAAGTGTCACTTTTACAAAAAGAAAGGGCACATAAAGAAGGTTTGTGCCAAATTTAAGGCTTGGCTTATGAAGAAAGGTATTTCATTCTCACTTGTTTATTATGAATCTAATATGGTTTATGTTTGTAATAACACTTAGTGGATTGATTCTAGTTCTACAATCCATATTTTCAATACCTTGCAGGGTTTTCTAAACCACAGGAAGTCGGTGGGCAGTGAACAGTGCATCTATTCAGGCAACAAGATGTGTTCATATATGAAAGTTGCTGGGATGTGAAAATTAGTTTTGAATTATGGTTTGGTTTTAAATTAAGAAAGAACATTTTATATTCCAAGTTTCTCTATAAATTTGATTTTAGTTTCAAGACTTGTACCTTTAGGATATTCCTTTAACTTTTCAAATACTTCATTTAGCTTTTATCATAGATCTGATCTTATTGGGAATGGCAAAATAATTGGGTCTTTTCTGAATTAATTTGCAAGAAAATGTTTTCAACAATAAAATGCATGTCCATAATACTGTAGGTACTAAAAGATGTGTTAAAATTGAACACTCGATGTTGTGGCACAAAAGATTGAGGCATGTTTCCTTGAAAGAATTAAAAAATTAATGAATGATGGAGTATTTAATAGCCTGGATTTTATAGACTTTGATGTTTGTGTGGACTGTATAAAGGGAAAGCACACCAACATGACAAAGAAAGGTGCCGAGAGGAGTTTAGACATATTAAAGATCATACATACAGACATTCGTGGACTCATATGGTTAGAACCTCTTCGTCTCATTTATAGATGATTACTCACGATACATGTACCTCTACTTGCTTCATAATAAGAACAAAGCATTAGATCCCTTTAAGGTATTTAAAACGTAAGTAGACAGACAATGAGGTAAGAAAATAAAGATCGCAAGATCAGATAGAGGCGAAAAAATTATGTTAGATACACTGAGGATAGACAAGCACCTGATCCATTTGCGAAGTTTCTTCATGAGCATGGGATAATAACTCAATATACCATGCCTGCTTGAGTCTCTGGACCAAAATGATGTGGCAAAAAGAAAAAACTGAACATTATTAAACATAGCACGGAGTATGCTTATCAATTCTAAGCTTCCTAAATTCTTATGGACTTAAGCTTTTAAAACGATAGTGTATATATTAAATCGAGCAAGGTTGTTTCAAAAAACAACATTTCAGTTATGAAAATGTTGGAAACCAAGTTTGTGTCATATATGTGTTTAGGGATGCTCATCTAGAGCAAGAGTTTATAATCGACAAGAAAAGAAACTAGATCTGAGGACTATAAGTGGGTATTTCATTAGATATGCTGAAAGGTCCAAAGGGTATAGATTTTATTATATATCCATCTCATAGTACTAGGTTTGTGGAATTAAGAAATGCAAAGTTTCTTAAGAATGACTTGATCATTGGGAGTGATCAATCTCAGGCTTAGTTCTTGAGAAGGATCATTGTGAAATACAAACTTTTACTTTAAGTAATATATTGATTGTCATTCAGAGAATCCCTCAAAGCTAAATAGGTGTTGAACAACCAATCAAGCTAAATGAGTGTTGAACAACCAATCATTAAAGTTCCACAAGCTGTTGATGACAATCTAGTAGATTTGATTGTTTAGCAATCACCAAAGGTTATTGAGCAACTAGTTATAGAAGCTCCTCCTCAAGAGGGTGCTAGTACAATATTAAAAAGATCCACTAGAGATAAGAAATCAATAATACCTAGTTATTACATTTTGTATCTACAAGAAGCTGACTATAATATTGGAGCCAAAAATGACCCTGAAATGTTTTCACAAGCCATGAGTTGCAATGAATCTCAATTATGGTATAATGTCATGGTAGATGAGATGAATTCTATGGCATGGTAGATGAGATGAATTCTATGGCATCTAACAATGTCTGGAATCTTGTCGAGTTGCTTAATGGTGCAAAGGCCATTTGATGTAAATGGGTCGTCAAGACAAAAAGGGACTCATTAGGTAACATTGAAAGATATAAAACCTGACTTGTTGCTAAGGGATTTTCTCAACAAGAGGGAATGAATTACACATAGACCTTTTCTCCTGCATCTAAGAAGGGTTCCTTACGAGTGATTATGACATTGGTTACCCATTTTGATTTGGAACTACATCAATTGAATGTGACAACAATGTTCCTAAATACAGATCTAAAGGAAGAGGTTTATATAAAACAACTAGATGACTTCTCCTCTAGTGATGATAAACATTTGGTATGCAAGCTTAAGAAATCCATATATGGATTGAAACAAGCCTCCTATCAATGGTATTTAAAATTCCATGATATCATCTCTTCATTTAGTTTTGTAGAGAATATCATGGATCAATGCATATATCAAAAAATTAATGGGAGTAAAACTTTTTTTTTTTTATACGTGGATGATATTCTACTTGCTACCAATGATAAGAGTTTGCTGTATAAGATGAAACAATGTTTTTTAAGAATTTTGATATGAAGGATATAGGTGAGGCATCTTATGTCATTGGCATTAAGATCAAAAAAGACAAATCTCAATATATTTTGGGTTTATCCTCAGAAACCTATATCACAATATTGTATGCTTAGGCTTATACAAGACCTAATATTGCATTTATTGTTAGAATTTTGGGAAGATATCATAGTAATCCAGCTATAAACCAATAGAAAGCTGCTAAAAAAGTGATGAGGTACCTTTAAAGGACCAAAGATTACATGCTTATGCATAAGTGAACTAATAATCTCGAGGTAGTTGGTTACTCATATTCAAACTTTGCTGGTTGTATTGATTCACGAAAGTCAACAACTAGATATATATTTATGTTTGCCAGTGGAGTTGTATATTTGAGGAGTTCAAAGTAGACTTTAACTCCTACTTCTACCATGGAAGTTGAGTTCACTTCTTAGTTTGAGGCTACCTCATATAGTGTATAGTTGAAGAGTTTCATATTTGAGCTTATAATTGAGGATTCCATTTCCAAGCCATTAAGAATGTACTATGACAATTCAATTACAATTTTCTTGGCCAAAAACAACAAGAATAGTAGTCGAAGTAAGCAGATGGACAAAGTGGTCATTAAACACATTATCAATGAAATAATGATTATTGACCTTTAATAAACGGCATGCCACCAAAGAGTTTTAAGGATTATGTTGTTATAATGGGACTCGGTTCCATTATGTGATTTATTGTATGTACTTTACGAAACTCTTATTAATTTTGTTATTTTCTCATTTTGGTATACACATTTTTATTTTGAGAATAACAATTACTGTAGACCTGAAATAAATATAAAGGTTTATTCATCCAGTTAAAGTAGAATAAGAAATAGGATGAATCGTGATACATAAAAGATAATTCTCACATTTAGAGGACTTATAGACATGATTCGTGCATTTGGTTTCTTTTGAGTATAAGTTTCATGACTTTTAGATAAAATATCCGACCTAAGTGGGAGAATGTTGTCTGTGGGTAGTTACTCAACAATTTCCATATTGCGATGGGTTGTATTTGTTGAGTTTATTTGTGAAACCTCATGCCCGTTCACTACCAAACGTCTCCCTTGGTTGTTTTGATGAGAAGACAATAAGGAGTATAAAAATGTGGTAAATGGTATTGAGTCCCTAAGCTTGACATTATTTTTGCACACACCATCTAATGACATATGCTAAAAGCTTAGAAAAACCCTCACACCCATTCAAATCTCAACGTTAATGGCAGGAGATATTTTTCATTTTTTATTATAATAGACATGTATATGGTTTATTCTCATCTCTAATGGTAGGGTGATGAATTTGGGGAGAGTTCAATATTTAGGGTAGAGAAGGCATGTTGGAGTTGTGTTGGAGGGTTGGAAAAATTGTTTATGGATTGCATATACTTAAAGTGACAGATAACAACTACGTGTCTAATTTTTTTTTGCAAATTTGGTATTTTAAGATTGGGGATTAAAGTTGGTACAGAAATTAAAGTTCCAGGTGGAGTGGAAGAGGGGTCTTGGATTGGCCCGTAAGAGTTTAAATTTGGTAGATTGTGATTCTGGGTTGGATTGAGCAAGTTATAGGTGGGCTAGTTGGGTGAGTTATGGGCTGGGTATGAGTTTGGTTGGACCGAGCCTGATCCGTGAGGAGGATTAAGTAACCCAGCCTATGAACTGCTTTTGTGGATAGAGACATGACCACATTGTGATGCCATAAATGTTGTTTCTGAGGGAGCTTGATGGAGTGAAAGTAAACAATGTTCATGAAGAAGTCTAGCTCATAATTCATCAAAAGGCAGTGACGTTTCTCGATTCTCCATGACAGTGACAAATGACTCGTAGTTGGGAGGGAATACATTATTGATGAAAGAGGACTAAATCATAGGATGAGACATGATCTCCAATTTTATTAAGGTCTTCAGTGGTAGAATTGGTGGTCGTCAAGTAATTGGTGATGGTACAGTCTTCTTTTCTATTGGTGAGAAGTTAGTGGAAAAGGAAAGACCTTTGAGTTGTTGTTTGCTGAAGGAAGTGATTAACTCTGCCAATGATGCTGGTGGGACACTGCCTACTCCGCCACATTCCACAATGCCGACGGATGGTGGTGGAAGTGAACTTTCCTAAGTTGTCTTTGGAGCACCGTGTTAGGCCCCATACTTGACCAGACATAAAGCAAGAACAACAATAACATGGAGAGTTTTAGTCCCATGGGTTAGTTAATTAACCAGCTCATGAGTTAGGTTCAAGCTTGAATTTAAAAAAAAAGAAAAATATTATTTTATATTTTTAATTTTAACAAAATTATTTTAAAAAGATAATAGGGCTGATTGATGGATTGACCTATTGTCATCTTTAATTAAATAATTTTCTAAAATTGTATGTTTTATTATTTATAATATTAATAAAGACTAATTCTCGTTAATTATATATATATTTTAACAATGGCACAAAGTTATATTAATATACGAATACATAAAGATATAATTATGCTTAAGTGACTCCAATTGGTCGTGGAGTTCAAGATTATTAAAAGGATTGTCATACTCCTTAATTGTCATTTTCTTACCTCTTAAGTTCAACCAACCATAAGTTCGTTAACAAGACCTTTGAAAATGTCATGTTCTAAAAGTTCGATTGTATAATCTATACATAGGATCGAGTTTCCAATATACAAAGCAAGGAAGAACACTTTTAGTAATTGTATATCTAATCATGCAATTATATGAATATGATAAAGATTATATTAATATAAGAGCATTGTTTATTTAATAGTTTGATAAGTTTGCACTCAATATTAGTATTATAAGTTCAAATAAAGAAACGACATAATGTACTTCAAGTTCATAAGTCAAAACTAACCACAACCGTTATTGATATTACACTTAGGTCTTGTTTAGTTGGCATGAATTTTTATTTGGGAAAGTAATCTTTTTCTTAAAATTTATATTATCACGTTCATTTTTTTAAGTAGTTAAGAAAGTAAAAACTTTCTCTGTTTAGAGAAAGTAGTAGCACTTTACTTAGATTCTAAATCCCAGCACTCTCTTGGTATTTAGATTACTTTTATCGGGACTTTAATCTAAAAAATACACTAGCCAATTTAACTATTCATTCTCTCTCATTTCTACGACAACTTTTTAATAAAACCCTACCTCCTCTTCAACCAATGTACAAATACTATACCAGATTTGATATCGGATTGGGTTCTGGTATGATACTGTACCGGTACTGGTTAATACCAAGTACCGTTTCGGATAATTTTTTAAATTTATGAAATAGTCCCTAATTTTTTTTTAAAATTACAAAATAGTCTATCACTATATTATACAGTTATACTGTATGTTTTTAACCCTATCTTCAAAAATTATAATAATAAATAATAATAACAATTTTAATTTAATTTTTTTTAATAATTATTAATAAATATAATTAAATTTAAAATATGGTTTTTAAAATATATAAATTTCAAATAAATTTTGATTTATACTTTTTAATAAAAATTTTTAAATTTAAATTTAATTTATAAATACATGAGTGACTTATTTTGATTATAATAAATATAAAAGATACGAAGGTGAGCTACCAGTCACATCTTTGTAATTATAAGATCATATATTTAAGTTATAAAAACAGTCTCTTTATAAAAATATAAAGGTTCTTAGCAATTTTCTTCATACCTCTGCAAAGCGGAGAACCTTGTACAATAGATACGTTAACTATAAAAAAAAAAGTATATTAATAGAATTTGATAAATTTAAAATATTATAAACTTATACGCTAATAAAATGATGTTTATAAATTATTTTAAAAATTATATATCAAAAAGACGTTATTGAAGATGAATAATAAAAGAAAAGCCGAAAAGCAAGAATGGCTTTGGGGATGGGAGAGAATGAGATGCCTTACTTTAGACTTTGGGGCGGATAATGGGCCACTTTATTCTTAAAGGCCCAATCACGACCGTTTATTTGTTTATTTATTTCCAGATTCATAATCGCTTTCATTTCAATCTTCTGCTGCTTCATTTTCTCCCTGCCAGGCCCCACCGGGAAAACGAAATAGCTATGGCCGATCAGCTAACCGACGACCAGATCTCTGAGTTCAAGGAGGCCTTCAGCCTCTTCGACAAGGACGGAGATGGTCTTTTTTCTTAGATCTCTGCTCTCTTTTCAGATCTTATGTTCTTCTGCTCTTACCTTTTGTTACTATTTTTGCTTTCTCTTTTCTGATTTCGTGCTGTTGCTTGATCTGTGCTGTTTGTTTAATTTTTTTTGTTTTGATTTTCCTTTGGTCGGATTTTTTGGATTAGATTGGTGTTTGCGTGTTGATTGCGCGGAGAAGGATGGGTATTTCAGTGGACGTTAAAGTTTTGCTTTGTGATTAATGCCTGACAGTGTTTTTGGAGTGCTGCTTTGCTTTCTGGTTTGAGAGTCTTTAAGACTGAATTTATTGGTCTTTCAGTTTGCTCGGGGTTGGGGTAGATGTGGGAGCTTATAGTATTGTATTAGGGATGAGATCAGATAATGACTTGATTTACAGATTGCTATTGGACGTCATCACCACGTTTTAATTATGATCTGCTTCATTTGGCCTTGATGCTTTCCACGCTACTTTCGCTTTCCTTTGGATGATTACGTTGAATACTATTAGAGTCAGAGAAATTTAGGTCCATCAATTAAGAATTCCGTTTGATCAAATTTGAGACGTGCAGATTAGAGGACGGAGTCGAGACTTTCAGACTTTAAATTGGGTGTCATTGGTAGATGTAGGACGGTATTCCTCATGGAGATGGAGATGTTTCTTAGATGCATGAATTTTGCAAAAGAAACAAAGAGAAAAGCGAAGTATTTTGTAACACTGCAGTACTGACACTTATTTCCTGAACCCAAGTTCAGAAAACTCTGTTTTTCTAGTAGTATGTTCCATTTTTTAGACAGATTGCACCAATCTTTATTCTCAATATGGCAAGAATGGATTCGGGGTCACTATTTTTTTGTACGCGGTTAAAATTTCCAGTTTTGCTCTCCCCTTTTTTTTGGCCATTTATGTCTTTTGATTATATTATCACATTTTCAGCTATCATTCTACATCCTCTTTCCTTTTGTGTTCTTGGCCAATATAATTTATCTGTCCTCGTACTGTTCCACATTCTTCATGGAAGATTTGAGTTTGCTTTTACCTTATTATAACTTGTTTAGCTGTAATACTGATCTTTATACCTACCTATCTTGCAGGCTGCATTACTACTAAGGAACTTGGGACTGTGATGCGATCACTAGGACAGAACCCCACAGAGGCAGAGCTTCAGGACATGATAAATGAGGTCGATGCTGATGGTAATGGAACCATTGACTTCCCAGAGTTCCTTAACCTGATGGCCCGCAAGATGAAGGACACAGATTCTGAGGAGGAGCTGAAGGAAGCATTCCGGGTATTCGACAAAGACCAAAATGGCTTCATTTCTGCTGCTGAGCTCCGTCATGTCATGACAAATCTTGGTGAGAAGCTCACTGACGAAGAGGTTGAAGAGATGATCCGCGAGGCTGATGTGGACGGCGATGGGCAGATCAACTATGAAGAGTTTGTTAAAGTCATGATGGCCAAGTGAGGACCACTCATCCGAAATAAAAAATCTAATGCATTAAAACAAAAAGGGGAACAGGGCAGATAAGTTTGATGAGAATTTTATTTCCCAGTAGGACATCTTCATTCGGTGTTATTAGCTTTTGCTTGGGCTATCCGTTCTCTTGTTTGCATTATTTTGTGGTTTGTTTCTTCAATATCGACTTGTTTGCGCTGTTTCTTCTTCAGTAGCTTTGTTTGTTAGTGTCTTTTATGTTGGGTATTTTTCTTTTCTCCTTTGGTTTTATGAACCTAGAACTGTTGGGAGAACTGGATGTTTTGCTTATGGATGCCTAATTTGTTAATATTCCAAAACTTTAGGGTCCCTTCTGTTCTGATGCTTAATGTGTCTCTAATGTTCTTGAATAATTTGTCTTAACTGAAAAGCCTTAGTTTGACGTGTTTTGGCCTAAGTTCTGCAAGTCAATTCTCTAATCTTAGTGCTGATTTGCTTTTAAAGGCAATGCTTCTCCGGAATTTATTATATTCATTTCAGAGATGCAATCAGCACAAAGATTTCTCGTTTTGCAGTTGATACGTACAAGCTGTTTTCATGTATATCCTATTTAAGTTGACTTTTCTTTATGTACTAATTTAAGTTGCATTAGATCTCCGCTAAAAGGAAATGGATATTTAGTATCACTAGTCAAAGCTGTTTTTGTTTTCATCAAAAGACGGATGCACGTTCCCACTCCTAGAGTTCCTTTTTTCGATGAATAAGCATAACTGGTTTTCAAGTCGCAAGATATTTGGCCAACCACTTTGAATTTATTTATCCTCTTTCTTAATTTTATTAAAGAGTCGATTGGAGTTATCTGAACTTAGGAACTGCGGAGCGTCTCCATCCGTCTTGTAGTCTTCGTGGGCTCCACTCTTTCCCAAGATAGCTTTTGTTTGTATTTTGTACATATCTTCCTATCCTTGCCACGGCAGCTATTGTGAAGGTCCACGAATGTCTCCAAAGTTGAGGTCATATCTTTACGTGGTCCTGAGCGAATGTGCAAAGTCGTAGTATTCCGTAGAAGATGATATGGTATTTGGGTACACTTTTATATAAAGAGAGGTATCCAATTCCGCCTCCACAACTGGATGGTACACTAGTCTTTTTGTTAGCATTTGGTATTTGTTCGTATCTTTAAGGAGAAAATATGGCGTATGGAATTGGAATATAGTGGTGGTATAGGGATTGTTAGGTTTTTGCATAAATTCGTTGCTTCTCTAACAAGGGTTATGTGAAGAGGAAAAGAAGATCATAGAAGGAGTTAGTTGGAGTTTAGTGGTGCACGGGCTTCTTAAGAATTAAAAATTTTGATTTTTTTAAGTTTTTATATATATATATATAAAAGGACGGAGTTATTTGGAGGTTAATAGTGTATTGAATTTCTCAATATTTTAAAAAATTAAATATTTGGATCCTTTTATCTTAAATTTTTGATTTCGTCGTAAAAAAGATGAAAGGGTTTGTTATAAGAAGAATAAAAGAAAGAAAACAACTTAATCAGGTTAGGGATGGTCGGTTTCCATTAAATTTGGGGAGACATTGAGTCATAAAGCAAGAGCAAACTTTAGTGATTAAGAATCCCTTATGCTTGGTTCTTACATCATCCTCTTGGTACAAATTAAGATCAGAATTAAAAAGAAAGAAAGAAGTAACTGTTACGTTTGTGGTACGTAGTAGTCCTTCAATCGAAGTGGGGGGAATATTAAAGTGTTGTAAATGTACATGCATAAACAAGAAATTGATGATTGCTTTTATTTTATTTTATATTATATTATATACACAGACGAAGAGCGAGGAGGCTTGAAGGAGGCGGAGGTGGAAGCAGCTGTGGCAGGAGCGGCGGAAACGGCGGAACGAAACGTGGCAAGAGAGGCAAGATTAAGGAATGCTTCTTCCTCTGAAGTCTAGTCTATTTTCATTAAATAAACAATAAGATTCTGTTGTAAAAAATCATTATATAATTAGCAACTAAATATTATTTTCTGTTTTTGTTTTTAAATTTAGTAAAAAAATAAATTTGTTTGAATTTTTAGCTTTAGTTTTGCTTTCTTTCTGTTTTCAAAATTAAAGAAAACTATAAAAGAGGTTTTTTTTTCCTGTTTTTATAGTCTGATTTATTAACATTTAAATATATATTTTAATTTTTAATAAAAATTATGAATAATTTAATTCAACTTTATATATTTAATAAATTAAAATTAATTATCAAATATGAATAATTTATTTTTTATAATTAAGTTATATGTAATTAAATTTTAATAGTTATTAGTAAATATAATTAAATTTAAAAATATAAATATTCAAATAAAATTTGATTTAATAGTTAAAATATATTTTAAATAAATATTAATTTTTAAATAAAATTTTGATTTTGAAATTATTTAATTTATTAAAATAACATAATTTTATTAATAATTTGTTAATAAATATTATATAAGAGATTAAATAAAT
>JANIJH010000008.1:7154280-7191084 GCA_024520975.1 Erythroxylum areolatum
TTTTTATTCTGTTTGTAGGGATATAATTAGAAACATAAGTTAAAATTAAATTACATTGTATAAAATACTGTTACATATCAAACATCATAATAAGAATCCACCCAACTTTTCTATTAGAATTCTTATAAATATCCAAACATGTGAATATCTTTACTTTTCATAGAATTATTTTCCAAAGAATCATATTCCAAATTCACTTTACTTTTCCGCCAACCAAACGGGGCCTTAAATAATTAAGTTAACAAAGAAAGAATATGAAATTGGGTTGGGTTGATGGGTTTTGGGCCTAATTAACCATTCAAGGTGCTTAAATCGAATGGCCCAACATTCTCAAGAACGAATTGAACTCTTACTCTGTCATCGCTTTCGCTTCCACTTCCACTTCTACTTGACCGGGAGGAAAGCTTAGGAAAGAAGGAAACCAGAGTTCCTGTGCATTTAGGAAGAAATTAGTTTTAGGGCTTTGGGAGTTCATCAGCTTAAATAGTAGTCTTAGCAGTAGTTCGTGGCTCCAATCATATGGACCTCCTCTCCAACACCTTCTCCCTTCTGGCCCTTGACGCCGATGAAGCTGCACCCACCGTCGCTTCCTCCTCCTCCTCCTCCTCCTCCTCTTCTTCATCTTATTCCTCTGGACTTACCACTACAGGTATACGCCAAACACGTGCCACTCGTTTTAGGGGCTTTTGTCCCTCTTATCCACTTGAGCAAATTACTTGCTGTTCGTTTCAGTTTCATAAAATTTTCAGTTCTTCGGTCTTATTTGTGTTACTCGTTTTTTTTTTTTTTTTGACGGTTGTATTGTTTCTAAGGATCCCAAATGCGTTTTCTTTCCTTGTCTTTGTGTTTGGTTCTTTAGAGAAAGGAAAAACTATTAAGAATTTTATTCTTGTTGTTTCTGTCTGCAGACTTTTGATGTGAAAGAATCCTTAATAACCGTACTAATATTAGGTGGTACTGCCTTTCTTGTTTGATCAGAAGCAACGCTATTTTCTGGAGCAACAACGGTTGTATTTGTTGATGTGCTTAACTGCTAAGCAATATTTGTTTTCATGGGGCAGGAAAAAGCGAGAAGAGGGTCAGTGGTTCTATCCAGGTAGCAAAAAGTGACAATCAGAATGTTGATGATGTAGTGAAGAGTATGGAAGAGTACAAAATGCCCCTTGTGTGGATTGACATGGAAATGACTGGTAAAATTACCCATTTACTTTTTGCTGTTGGATTGGGGGTTAGTGGGAGTACATTACGGCTGAGTAAAGAGTTAAAGATGTGATAGTATGTAGTATAAGAAATTTTTATTATATGGTGACCCAATCGCAAAGAAATGATGATAAGAAAATCCTGACGAGCAACCCTTCTTATTATAAATTTAAATAGGCCAGTGGTTTATGGGATAACCCTAATTGTTCATTTACTGGTAATGCCCTAACTGTTCTTTGTGCTACCAGAGGTAGTTTAGCTACTTGTTTGTCATGATGAGGGGAGCTTCTGCTCTTCCATTCATGTTTGTTTATCTCTATTTTAACTACTTATTTCAGTTTCTCATTCTATACTTTTGCTTCTTTGTAGGATTAAATATTGAAGTTGATAGAATACTGGAGATTGCTTGTATAATTACCGATGGTAATATGACCAAGTCAGTGGAGGTAAATTGCAATTTTTTGACAAAATTTCCTATTTGATTCATGATCTTGTTTATTTGCGTACTTATTTTACATTTATTTCTGTTTTATTTGTGTAACTAAGCTGTTGGTGATTACTTATTATGTATACCAGTCTCTCTTTTTTATGTCTTTTTGAATGGCTTAGGTATGAAATTGTTCTGCTGGTCACCTGCATAATTATTTTGAACTTAGACTGCTAGTTGCACTCGTTCCATCCTTTTAGGTATCAGTTTATTATGCTTTTTATAGGTAGCCGATCTCTTTATCTTATAGCTGCTTGGTATTGTAGAAGTGGATAAGAAACTAGTGGGTGGACTTTCTGTTTTGTTCTCACTAGGAATAATGAGGTTACAGTGGAAGCAACTGATTACTAAGCATGTGCCAATTGAGAAGTGGTTATACCAGAATGTATCAAAGCAGATCTAGGGGGCCCTTTCTGTGCTTTATTGTATACTTGACCGCAGCAGGGAGTTGAGTTTGTACAATATAGAAAAGCAAGGAGTTTCTTTAATCTTCTAATATACTATGTGTTATATTAATAATGGATATTCTTTCAGTTGAGTTTGGTGGCTTGGTTGTGAAATGCTTTGCTTTTTTTAACCTGTTTGCTTAGGGTCACCATGACTTAGAATTATGACTCGTTGCAAAAGTTTTTGTTAGCGTTTAGTAATTTGCATGTGAGAAAATGACTAGGAGGTTATTTGTACATATGTTATAAAATATGCAATTGGTAGATATTTATATTCACCTGTCTGAACATGGACATTTTTCCCATTGGTTGTAATCATGTCTATCATGCACCACATTCTTTTTCGATATCCAAGTACAAACGGATATGCATGTAATCCTTTAAGGTCTCTTCTATAGGGTCCTGACATAGTAATCCATCAAACTAAAGAGTGCTTAGATCAGATGGGAGAATGGTGTCAAACTCATCATGCAGCTAGTGGTAGGAACTACTAGCTTAATACAATTTTTGCATTCTCAGATTGTTCTTTAGTTATTTAGCTGATTTGGTCCAATTATTCTAGGTTTGACAAAGAAAGCTCTCCAAAGTACAGTTAGCGAAAGAGAAGCTGAAAAGCAGGTTTGTAAGAGTTAATTTTGTGGAGTTCTTTTTCTATTTGGGATGTTAGGTACTGTTGATGATATTTCTTAGCCATCTTAACCATATCTTGTTACTGAAATGCATCTAAGGTTAACTTCTGAGGACCTAACAGTAGAAATTCCAAGCAAGTTTTTAATTGAAGACTCATGTTTGAGAGTTGTTTAAACATAAACTACCAAAGACCAGGCATCCAAAACTATGCGCCCCTCAATATGTGGACCAAGAGCTGGCAAAATCTTGATGTGATACAATTTTAAAACCACACAATGAAAAATGAAAACTTTTTCTGATGGTTGGGTGTACCGCATCTATGATTTATTCCATGACCCTGTGGGTTCCTAAGTTCTCCATACACCTTAACATAGACGGGAAAAAGTTTCATCGACATCCTCTGGCTTTACAACTCGGCTTTTGGTTGTAATATAATGTGAGAAATTCCTTTAGGTTTTAAAATATTGGACTCTTTCACTAATTAGAAACTCATGTTGTCACAACAAGAATAAACGAATAATGTGGCTAGTGACAATATTGATGCTAGCAATTGTAATATGTAGTTTGTGTTATTTTTAACTTCCATGGATTCTGAGTTTCAGGGATTTCTCTCTAAACTCAAAATAATTAGGTAGTAATCTCATTCATAGTAAACATTGGTGAACTTTTGACTGAAAGGTCTCCAATGTTTTATTAACAGGAGAGAGTGGATTGAAAGATTTGAGACAAGAGGGATCTTCTTCACCAAATTGAGGCCAAAAGGGATGTATGTAAAATGATCTTAATGACAAGGGGTGTACATGAAATTTACCCCCAAAATACCCTTGATCTAGTTACTCAATAACAGTTCATGAGATCAAAGCAAATTTGTTTTTGCAATATCTTTAAATTTCGGAACCCATTTATGCCTCTTAATAAAGATTTAAGGTCTATGCTTTACTAATGGTTTCTTTATATGTAGTGAGAACAATGCTTAAATGCTTTGATCTGTTCCTTCTCAGCCATCTTTGCCTCTTTCTCATTTTCTCTCTCTCTCTCTCTTCCCCTCTTCTTGATGATTGCATTTGTTAATAATGCAGGTTATACGATTTGTGAAGAGCCACATTGGCACCTACACACCTCTTTTAGCAGGAAATTCTGTATATATGGACTTTCTTTTCCTAAAGGTAAGAGATTTTCATTTTTCTTTCTTTCCACCATCTATATCTTTTCAGTTTTGCTTATTGCTTATAAGTTTTGTGGATTGCCATGGACATTCGTAGTGACACATTCTACACACTATATGCGTTGAAATGGCAACACTAATTGATCTGATTATCTCCCTTGTTAACAACCTTCTACTTCCTCTTATTGTCCACATATATTTTTATTTTCTTTTCAGAAATACATGCCGGATCTGGCTGGTATGTTCTCTCATATTGTTGTTGATGTGAGCAGTGTTAAAGCTTTGTGCATTCGTTGGTTTCCAAGAGGTAAATATTTTACTTCACTTCTAAATACTGAAATTTAGTTCTTCATACACAATTGCTCCATTGAAAAAGATTATTAGTGGCATGTGTAACTGTGCATATGCTTCATTCGGACTGATCCTAGCTTTGTACAGATATAACAATCACCACTTAATACCATCTCTTCTTGGGCCCTTTTTCTTTTTATGGCTTAACCGTGTCAATATTTTATTTTATAAAAATCAATATTTGTAATTGAAAAAGTTATTCTCATAGCTACTATAAAAATAAATTGAAATTTATGACTTACCAAACTCATGCACTGAATATTGATGAACAAATAAGTTCGGATGATGAGTGGAGAAAACAATGCACTTCTATCTTTGATTAAGAACTGCATATTCAAAATTGAAGTGAAACTGGTAACAGAAGCATATTGTATGCCTTCCTGAAATCGTCAATTTCTACTTTGCCAAGACAACTAAATTTTTCCTCATTTCCAACTGTTTCTTTCTCAGGAAATTTAGAAAGGAACAAATATGCTAAATCAAAATTTTGATCTAACGTCTTTGTTAATTTTTTTTTTTTTTGCAATCCTGATTCTAGTTCTCTATTTATACAAGTGATTGCTCGTTCATTTGTTTTTTTGGATGGGAACACGCTTATGTACGATTTCATCGAGTTGTTTCTTTGTTAAGGAATGATGATCATTGCTTGTTTCACAGATCACAGGAAGGCACCTACAAAGGAAAACAAACATAGAGCCATGGATGATATTAGAGAAAGTATAAGGGAGCTCAAATACTACAAAGAGAACATTTTTAAGTTGAGGTCTAAAAAATGATGCAAGAAGCTTTGGTTATGCGTATTCCTTTGTTCGGAGGTTGCATTTTCATATTATCTCCCTCGGAGGTTACTGGTTGCTTTGATGATGAAGGTTTCAACCATCATCATTAAAACTTGTTAAAAACTTGAGATTATGTATGATTATACGCTGAAATGAATGATTAAATTATTCACTCTATTCTTAATACTATTCTAAATAATCTCTAAATGTAAGTTCTTATTTGTGTCAGATCAAGATGATGTTTGAAATGTCTTTGGCAAGATATTAGATCTTTTCAATTATTATGAGTGAAGCTCCTCAGATGATTGTAACCATTGTAAGAAAGTTGTGGAGGAAAATAACATTTTATAAATTTCTTCCAAATGTGAAGCTTGATGAAGTTTTAGGCATAATTATTGCATCACTTTGAGAAGTCTTCTCTAAGGTATGTTGTAAGGGTCGTCGTCGTCTTGTCATGCTCAATAAAAGAAGCCTTAGTAATCCTGTTGATAATTTAACCTTGAGCTGTGTTTGAAGAAACTTGATGACAAACTTCATCTTTGGTGTGATTATTATAATAAAATCTTCCAATACATGTAAAATGTATTTAAGATTCACTTAAAACTAACAAATTTGGAGGGCTCTCATAAAGTTCGGTTCAATCGTCTTACTGCATGTGAGGCAAATTTGGTTTCCTTCAACAAAGAGTATATTGATCAGGTGCAACTTAAGTTTACTGAATACTCCCAATGCTTCCATTGCTCAGGCAAGTATTATACTGTTATTTTCTTAGTTACCTGTTTTAAATTTCACCTTGGTTCTTTAGGATCTGAGCTCAGGGAAGACTAGTTAGCAGTTCTAAATTGATAAATGGCCTTTTATATGTTCAAAGTTTAGTTTAAGCTCGAGTTGATGTTTTAGCACCTTTGTATTTGAGCAGACCTATTTCATGAGAATCTGAAATAAGACATATACTTGTGTTACGTCCTGAACTCATTTCTTGAAGCAAGTCTAATGTATACTTGTGTTAAGGGACAAAAACACCATCCTTGTACTTTAGTAACAAGCAAGTTGAATATCTTTGAAGTAAATACTCTATGACCATTGAGCACTTTATCATAGGATAAATATTTATTTATAAAAGGAAATGGTGAAAAGAGAATAAGATATGGTAAAGGATCTAAACTTGTTTTCCTATCTTTCATTCTTTCCATGAAAAACATTTTTTTGAAAAAAATGATTAATCTTGCACAAATGAGACATTCACTATCTTTTTTATTCAGAACATATCCTATGAAAACACACTTTTGAGTTTTATTCTAAATTGATTAGAGATATGAACAAAAATAGTGCATCTAGATAGTATTAAAAGTAGCATTTCTATCTCTTATAAATAAATAGCATTGTTGTATGTAATTTTAAGAATGTAGTAAATAATTGAATGATTCATTTCAGCTTATAACCATAAGATGGACTTATTCTCTGACTTCAGCCCAAAAAAGGATCTTTGCTGTCCTTTATTATGTCAAAATCAGGGTGTTAGAATCATCAAATACTTTCCAAAAACACACATTCTCCGCTCACTCTCATCAAACCATAAATTCCTGCTTCAAATAATATGTGATAAGCTATAAGTAGTTAGTAATCCCGGGGAAGTCGAGAGGATGTGGTCGATTTTTGGGTTATTTCATGCGCATGCAAGGTTTCTGTCCACTTCACTATCAAGAACTTCCATTCACTGCACAGATGAAACAGCTCCCACCCAAGTCCTTGAAACATGTGAAATAAGCAAACGTCCTCAAAATCCCACCATAAACACCCAGTTCATTTCTACCATGTGAAAACAGTTGATTCCTGACATGGAATTGCACTTATGATGTTTCAAGTAGCCGATAAACCGTGATTTCTTGCTGCTTGAAGTACCGTCGGTCCTCCTCATCAACTAGGACAAGATTCAAGTAATATTTTACACTGAACTTGTTATTGATGTTGCGATAAGTTGGTGTTAACTCATATGGACTTAAAAACAGTCTGATGGGTATCGATTCTCCTGTATGGAATAAATCATGTATTATCTTCGTGAACCTTGAAGCATATCATAACCAAGAAAAAGATTTTATGCAAGTAAATGTGACACAAACCATATTGATATTCCTAGATAGACATGGCAAAAGCAGGAGATCTAACTTTTGAATCATGATTTAACTTTTAAGGATTCAAGCTATTATTCTCACTACATCCTAAACCTCGGCCCTCGTATAGAAGTCCTTGCTCCTGACATGGAAATTGTAAGTTCTTTTAGCTGATGACACATGCATGCATCCCTTGTTTCTTTATTTCGTGGCTGTGGTTTATATAGACAAGCAAATAAGGCTTGGTTTTCATGTCTATATCCTAGGACATTGGATACTCTGACATGTTACTTTCCCATACCATGTTTCAGCCAGAGACTTGCAATTTTGGAAAGTAATTAAAGACATTAAACACATTTATATACAGTACGAGACAACATACCTCTAACAGGAGCCCCATCCATCAACTCAAATTTTGCCAGTGTCTCTGTCTCAACATATGTATTAGGCCCTGATCCTGTTGACTCACGGCGTCTAATCTCGAGCTCCATGTTTTTAATCTTGATTCTCACCAGAAGAAAATATATTTTGCCAATAATGACATCCCTCAGATGATACCTGAATTAAAATAACCAATAAGGGGAAACAATGCCTTGTGCAACTTATATTAGGTAAGCTTGACAGGTTGTCTATAACTTACTTGCTTTTGCTGTATTCAAATTCAATGTGAAGACAATCTTCAATTCCAACTTCCATCTGCAAAGGGTATCATGAAGTAAAGAAATAGCCAACTTTTTAGAAACTATCTGCAAAGGGCTTCATGAAGTAAAGAAATAACCAACTTTTTAGAAACTATCTGCAAAGGGCATCATGAAGCACAGAAATAACCAACTTTTCAGAAACTAAGTTAAAATTAACTCATCTTGGATCATGCATTGATACAGCACAAGACATTGAACTAATAATGAAAATGATATGAATTTTAATTAATTTATTTCCAGACTTCATTACTGCATTGGTTGCGTATCATACTTGTAAATACAGATCATTAATGGTGGAAGAATGTTGAAATTGTAACTGCTATTGAGCAGTTAATTGTTATCTTCCAACTTATTTTCTCTCATAGAGTTCTTTTCTCATCCAAAACAATAGCACAATTTTTATAACAAATGGAAAATATTGGTCAGTTTTGCCTAAGAAGCTAGGAGGACAACCTAATAACTAATGCCAACTATAACTGAACCAACCAACTAATTTTCCATAAAAATGATTGTAAGAACATATTTTCCACACCTTAATGCTGTTATTCATTGATGGGGGCGGAGTGTAGTTCTGTACCTGGCAGATACATAAAAGTCAAAGCAATGAGATTGAAGTTACTGTGCACCCTATCAAATCATATGCACATACACGGCAAAGCAAATCCACAATAAGGTCACAAAACAAAGGTACAACTCATCTAATCCTTGATAATCTGTAGAAACACTACGAATAGTTCTAAGAAATGAATGTAAAAAGTTATGCTGATAACCTGTTGATTAAATATGAAAAGTATATAGGATTAACTTCTGGCGAAGTCAAGAAAATGAAATAAAAGGGAAAGGAGGAAAGAGAAGAAAATAGAATTGTGTATCAGCAACTACTGTAATATGGCCTGTAATATCAAAATAAAGTAGAAGCGAAAATGAATTACCACAAAATGTTGGTATTCTACAATATTGCTGATGAAGTTTCTGCCGACTGTCACTTTCAACACGTACCTGCAAGTAGCAACCAGCTTGAGAAGTAGCCATTTTTACTTTTCAAAGAAACAACTTAAGACTCCAATTCAGGACTCTAGACAATACAAGCAGGATAAATAAAACATTTTTTAAGGGACAGCACCAGGAGATATAACAGATTAAAACAGATGAAGTAACTATACATTCCAAGTTTTTAGTCTAGCTTAAAAAGACCTAATAACAGTAGTGAAACAGAGCAAAACTTTTATATATAGATGCTAAGCTAAGAATGAGATCAAATAGCAGGCGAAGTGGGATTGGAGGAGTTATCAAAACTATCTGAAAAGTGTGATGCACTCTCCTTTTAGACAGCTATACATGCAAAATTATTAACAAAAAAGTTGCCTACCTAAGCCTCACATTGACTCCATTGTAAGACTCATATGGCATTTCAACAGTGGAAAATTCAAAGGGATATGCTTTCCTTTCATACAATTCACCAGGGACATCAAGTTCACGCACTGCATAAGAACAACAAGTAGAGCTCAGTCAATTTAGACATATTCAGTTAATGAAAGCCAAGTCATATGAGACTAATAAGCAAGCCAGATGGCGTTAGCAAAGATTAATACACCAATTCTGTATAAAAAACTAAAATTGAACTACTGAGATTAGAAATTACCTACCCCTTTCATAGTAAGTCATTAAGTTTTTGTTAAAAAGAAGCGCAAGCATATACATACCATATACTCACCAAGAGAAGTAAAATCATACAAATTGCCTCTATCAAAGTACAGTTCTGCACAAAGGGAAGAGATATGTCATGATCTAATAAGTGGTTCAGATAATAAACTAACACTATGTATTTTCCCCATTTTATTAAATAGAAAATCAAGTAAGCCAACCAATAATTAACAACAAGATCGAATGCAGAAAGATGAAGTCAATCAAATAAGGTAAGTGACAGTTTTAACTACCAGTATATCATAGACACGTTTGGAAGTCGGTCACACAAGCAGTGTCATTGAGGAGCCAAAATATTCACCAAAATTGTTATTAACTTTGCGAAAGAAAAGCATCAATATGGTATTTTCTCCGTAAATCCATTGGTGCTGTATCGCAGGGATTAACCTCTGCTTAGTTATTTTAAATGACAGACATTTTAAAATTGAAGCCATATTTCAATTCTCTTCTGACTGTCAGAAGTATGAGTCATGTTTATACAATAACTTAAATGCTCTAAAAGTATCGAAGCTTATCCTAAAATTCCTAAAATGATGTATTCAAATAAGTCGTTTCCAAAGCTTAAAATTTTACATATTGTCATTTGCATCGAAACTGTAGTCTTAATTAAAAGTAAATAAACGGAAGCATAGTAGCACATACGTAATCATCTTCACATTAGACTAAGATCTAATGTAAGCTCAACTCACCTATCTGACCAAGTAGCTCAATTTTGATGCCATTATGTTCGACCTTCTTCCCTTGTACTGGTTCTATAACAACCTAAATATTATGCAACAGAGTTAAGTCACACTTGGAATTTAGAAAAAAAGGAACTTATAAAGGTATCATTAACAAGTACATTAGTTCTTTACTCGCATCGAAAGTGCAGATCTGAACATAACATAGTACCTCTCCGATAATATTTTCTTGACTTTGGAAGAGGGGAACCATAGCTGTTTTGCCATTTTCCTTCTTCAAAGGAACCTACATAAAGACACAGAAATGGACTGAGAAAGTTCACTTAAAATTTTGTTTTCAGATGCAATCATCACATGAAAGGCAGATTGCTTAATTCAGCTACGCCATCATCATAAGAACTTAAAAGTTCCGATCTCAATACAAAAATTCTGCTGTCAATGTTTAGTTAACAACCCTTAACAAATACCAAGGTGTAAAGATTAAACTCTCGCCCAAAAACCGGAATATAAATTCCCTGCTAACGCTAAAATGCATTGCCAACAAAGGAAGCAGAGGTAAAAACGATAAAATGGATTAGCAACAAAGGAAGCAGACATGAAATATAGAGAAAGGTCAACAAAGAATATGAACAGCAAGATCTTTGTTTCATGAGACTTAATTTGCATGATGGGTTAAAGAGGACAAATTGAAAACGCTGATTCCAAACAATACCTGCTTGCGACTTCTTCCATCAGCTAAAGTGATTGAAATGCTACATGGTGCCTTGAAAGCCCCTACAAGGAAATTCTATAACAACCAGAAAACCAATCAATCATTAGAACTAAACCCGAAATCAAAATCCCAGAAAAGGATCAAAGCTTGTACCATGATCTAGCGCGGGATATTCAGCTACTCCCGAGAATGAAGAAGCAAACAATAACAACGGAGCATGGAAGACTTGGAAGTACTGTGAATTCTGAGAAGAGAATGAAAGGCTACGAGAGATCAACTACTTCGATTCTCCCGTTTTCTTCTTCACCAACTTCCTTCCGCTCTCTCTACCATTTCTCAATTTGACTTCCATTTTAGTTCTTTTCCTTTCTTCTTCTTTAATGGTAGTTGTTTTAAATTTTAGTTTTTACCAATTTATTTTAATTAATAAAAAATTATTAATTTATAAAAATTAATGATTAATTAATTTTTAATATAAAAATTATTAGAATAAATCGAATACAAAAATATTGCAATTACAAATGCAGAGTTACATTTAAAAATAATAATAATGATTTTTTATAAATTTTGAAAATTAATATTGGATTGATTATTAAAAATTAATTTAAAAATAAAAAAGAAAAGAAAATTTTAACTAATAACTTTTTATATTTTTATATAATAATAAGAAAAAGACATAACACTCCTTCCCATTGTTTATGAGAAACAGTACCTGATTTCCAGGAGACTCAGCATTGAAAGATGTTCAAAGAACTTGGTACAAACAAACATTATTTCTAACGACACAAATCAATCAATGTTTATGTGTCTAAATGTACATACAGAAAACAGAAAGAAGAAGTGAAGAATGAAGATATCCAACAATATGACACATTTGGCATTTCATTTAGTAAATCACACACGGGCAGGCACTACATGTTCCTCCTCCACTTCTTGCCTGTCGTCTTCAGTTCTCCATACAACATCCTCAAGACGAGTTGACAGGTTCTTGTAGAACTGCATCAAAGGAAGAAGAAAATAAGCAATCCAACTTGCACCAACAGCAACACTCATGATTTTTAATATTCTTAGAGAGCCTCACTAAATTCACTTTCCCAATTCAAGTCCATATCATCCATTCACCACAATCAATTATCAAGCAATCAGGTAAATGGTTCCCTTGTTAATGATTATCTGTAAGCAGCAGACAATCATAAACAGAAGCTAAAACAGTGATTTTCATGCAAAGAATCCAGATTTTTTTGGGTAAGAAATTGGAATGACATAATCATTGATTTCTTCGGCTACTGTTGTCTTTCGACATATGCAGGAAGTTCTGGATTCGTAACATTTACAGGACAATCAACACATCAAAAACCACCATCAGTCTGCATTGCAAGTGCCTACCCATGTTTTTAAATTTTCTTCGTGGTACTTACATGATGCAGATATGTCATTTGGCTGAAACTGGAAGACTTCTACTATTTCTCTCTCAGCAAAGTTCTATTGTTCTTAGGTTCTTTTCAACAGTTACCAGCTAATTCACCGCTTCTCTTTTACATCAATCTCCTCAACCTCCACGAACCATGTTTTACTAAGCAGCATCTTGACCATTAATGTATTGTGCAAGAATATTTCTCAATCATCAAATATGCGTTTTAAATCTAGGTGTTACTAGTTAAAATTTCACTCACACGATCACCAAATCACTGAAGTTCAACCGGCCAACCTTTAGGTCATATTGCACCAGCTAACCAACTAGTCATCCCTAAGCTTCCGAAGAGGAGTATAAGTATCATTTTTATATGATTTATATTCATTAGAGTAGGAGAAACCAGATTCTAAAAGAAAGGATACCTTATGGAACTCCAAAGTATCTCCTTTGGCTTTTCTCACTTCAACCATATGAACAGAGGGGGCCACTTGAAATATCTGTAGAAATATAAGAAATATAAGAAAAGAGGGAAATAAATAGAAAGAGAAACTATCAGGCTCCACCATGACAATAAAATTTCTTTCGAAGTCACAGACCTCAGTGGCAATGTTAAGGTTTCCCTTTCTTCCTGCTTTCATGTTTTCAAGCCTCATCTAACAAAAACAGGTGAAAAGTAAAGATCAGTTCCAACCCTCCTGCTTCAGCTAAATAAGAATAACAGTTATCGTCCAAAAGTATCACTGACCTTGTAATTTTTCTTGTGAACATCAAAACCAAGCGGCTTTACAGCTTCTTCAATCTTGTGAACTATCTCATTGGCAGGACATCTAGATGCGAACCTCGTTTCCCGTTTAAAGCCCTGTAGTTGATCTTAAGTCATCAAATCAAAATCAGGGGATAGCTGAGTTGCAGTATTCTTTTATAATCCAACAGTAATATGTCCATCATAAAACATTTGGATGTTCATGGGAAAGCCAATGCTATTCGTGCCTAAAACATTCAAATGATCCTTGATTTTTGTGTAAAATGATTTTTCAATATATTCGTGAATTCTTTCTCATTAGCTTGCAAGTTGACATATCCGGAAAACTTGAAAGATTGGGGGATAAGGAAAAGCATGCATGCAACTATCAACATGGAATCACAAGATCATCCACATATGTGTGCTAAGTTGGTCCAATTACTCCAAAAAAGCTAGAAGCATGCAGATGTTTTGATCTTCCATCCAACTGCACACTTGAGCGAGAAAAGAAATTTTAATATAAAAGAAGCATTAAATAAGTGAACCTGTTCCACGTCAAACAAATTCCCAAGATTCAGTCCTTTTGACATAGAAATCAATTCAAATGCATTCATAGCTGTTGGTTGTTCTTCCTTCTTCTCCGTGACATGGTGCTCCTGTTAAGTTGGTAATGCATATCAAAAGAGACTCCCACCAAGTACAAGAAATTGTTGTCCACATAGATTCACTTGAACTTCTTAAAATTCGTTGCAAACTCATTTTAAACTTACTTCAGAGTCCTTAAAAACAGCTTCAACATCATCTGAGTTGGTGTTTTCTTCCTCCTCAAAGACAGGGGGCTTATAATCTTTCTTAAACCATTCATCTTCCAAGATTTCTGGTATGGTGATACGCTGCAATAAAAGCCAATCAAAACTGTTAAAATAAAATAACGTGAAAGTAACATGAAAGAAATTTGTGGTTTGACCTAAATAAACAGATATAGAGACCCACAAGGGTTATATCTGTCTTCATTAAACTTGTGTGTAATATATTGTACATAGGGTCGTAGAGGGAGGAATAAGAGACACATTTGACAAGAATATATTCAAAATCACTCAAAATTGAAGATAAAAACTTAATTCTTTGATTTGATTCTTATAAATTGCATAATATTTCTTGATATTATGAGAAAAACATCAACTAAGCAATGCAAAATGCTTATAGTCAATAATACTTTGGGAAGGCCAATGCTGGGTGGAAAAACTTGTATACACTCAGTAACAAGTCTAACCACATGCATTTTTTTGTTGTAGCCAAGGCAAGCAGGTAAGGTAAGAACTTTAAGAGCTTCTTCTGGTAACAAGAAGACATTATATTATGTGATGCCTTCATACACGTAAAAAAGAATGTCTATTATGCTTAATTATTGCTTAAACAAGATAAGCTTTCAGTTTCTGTTTCTGTTGAAAAAGTTTACTTTGATCAATTCCTGGAAGTCTATATCATCAAAGTCAACTAATTGCTACTTCTCAATGACCAATAAATTGTTTGAGGAGCAAACATATCAAAGAAGTAAAGGACACATCTGGCCTCGACAATCATATCATTCTACCTAAATGAGATGCAATTAAGAATTAAAGATGAACGAGTTAATTTTTTGTGTAGGCACTCCAATATCATCTACTGCAGAAACAAAGTGACAGTCAAATTCTTCTTAAATCACAAAATCTGGGTAGTCCAACTATCAAGCTGCATTCACATCCTTAGGCATAATATGCAGTGTAGCATTGCAGAGGCCAAGGTCTCTAGTTTCCCAACTCCATTATTGGGATTATCCATCACAATGAGCAACAAAAGTCGCCACTTGAACCTAAGATTCAAAATACATACTTTTGTTCGCAAGCATGCTGCTGATCACTGATAAGTACTGATACTGAGGCTTAATCAAGTTGACATCTTTTAACATCAAATTCGATATAGTATGGAGATATTATCTCTTTAACCTTACAAAAAGTAGAATTGTCAACCAAATTTATTTAAGACTAGTCATTTTATTTCTTCCTTTTCTTCTAAGAGATGAAGAACCAATGAACAAAGCTGATCAAATCATTCAGATAAGTGAAACTACTTACAGTCATAGGGTTGGGATCTAAAATTCGAACAATTAATTTCATGGCACCAAATGATAGCCAGGGGGGACAAGTGAATTCAGCCACTGAAATCTGCCAATGGAAAAAATGAAAGGACAACTAAAGGACAAGGAAAAAAAAACGAAAGAGATGATGCAAAATCCACAAAACACAAACCTTTTTGTACAGGTTGATTACATTAGCATCATCGAAAGGCAAATATCCTGCAAGCAATACAAAGAGTATAACTCCACATGACCACAAGTCCGCAGTGGCTCCATCGTAACCTCTATCATTAAGAACCTGATACACAACAATATTTAAGGTCAAAGGAAAAATTATTAAGGACAGTAATCCACATGGTGGGGTTATTTTGGTAACTCAAAAGAGTCATTGAAACCTCAGGAGCAACATAATTTGGAGTTCCACAAGCTGTATGAAGGAGGCCATCATCCTGCCAAAATCCAAATAAACGTCTACATAAGCACACTGAAGCCAAGAAAGAAGCTCCCAGGGAGTAGTCAAGTTGAAACAACAAGGGTACCCCTTGTAGATGACAAAACCACTTGGAGAGAAAAGGAAAGTGATAACAATTTATTACAATTACCCTGACTTGTTGAGACAGTGCACTCAATCCAAAATCAGAAACTTTGAGGTTTCCACAAGCATCCAACAACAGATTTTCAGGCTGTAAGAGAAACAAGACAGATTAGAAGGAAGATGACATGAATTTATAAGAGTGTCCTAGACAAGTATGTAATGAATACTACATACAGATCACTAGTCATAAGCCTCAAATAAAAAACTAAAAGGACCTTCAGATCTCTGTGATAGACACCCCTGCTATGGCAATAATCAACAGCATTAATAAGTTGCTGGAAATATCTACGGGCTTCATCCTCTCTCATCCGCCCATGGTTTACCTTCATAACAAAAATCACTACTTAAAGGCAGGCTATAACTAACATGGAGCTGCACTACTTGTTTCAATATAAACAGAAAAGTTATTGTGTAAGCATTGTTTGAATTAGTGTATGCCATAGTCATGGAATCCAACAGTTATCTTCTTCATCATATATATTGAGCTTATGATGGTGAAGCAATCAGCTACCAAATAGGCTTCAACAAGAGTATAGCAACTTACAATTTTGTCGAAAAGTTCTCCCCCAGTAACAAACTCCAAAATTATAAATATCTTTGTCTTGCTTCCCATCACCTAAAAATGATCAAAATAATTTGGTAAATCTCACACCAAGTGAATCAGTTAATAACTTGATTGGCTTTGGAGCAGTTAAATATAATAGGCAAACATGAAATCCTATGGTAACATGAGTCCAATATGATCATAAGAAGAAGGAACATTGGGATTGTTCTCTAATTGGAGATAAATAGCACTATGGTAACATGAGTCCGATATGATCATAAGAAGAAGGAACATTGGGATTGTTTTCGAATTGGAGATAAATAGCATTATTTGATCAATAACCTATACTAAAATTACGCCATCGATTTTGTACCTCCTTTACATGCTCTTAAATTAGTATCCATTACCAAGGTGATTATATAAAGAAAACAAAAAGAACAAAAAGAATCTTGAATAAATTGGAGATCTTATTAGATTATTGATTCGAGTAATGGTTTTCAAAGATCTATTTGGTAAGAATGTCTTTGAGAATTTATGTATATCATCTAATATATGGACAAAAGTACACATAAATCTTCCATTCTTTTTTTCATTTGGTTCATCAGAAAGCATTTTAATACCTGGACCTACACCATCCAAGCAATGACATAAACCCCCAGTATAGTTGATTGAGGGTAGAGGGGCTTACCACTTTGCTACAACTTCCTCTTCTTTGCTCAACTTCAGCCCTTTCCATTACTTGCGCTCTTTGTATTATTACGGAACTCTTGCAACTTATGTTTCAACAATGAAACTTTAATTTTATTGAAGAATTGATTGAATAACAATTTCCTAGCACCAGCTTACTTCTCCATCCAGGCCGAGTGTTGAATACAATTAGTTATTTGTACTTGTTGAGTGTCCATTAAGTGTCAAATATGGTACTTATAAACCATATTAATTGTTCATTTTTCAAAGTTCCTTGCTTTGCACAAAATTTATCCATGTTTGTCACCCTACATGAATGAATACACTGAATGCTTATGAGGTACCCATCTCAATCCTAGCGCATGTTAATAAACACTGGTCTAGGACATGATAGACATCTATACCTTAAGTATACTAAAACAGATGCTGAAAATAAATTTAGTTCCATGATATGAAGGAAAAAAAAATCAGAGCATAAGAATGTAGTCAAGAAGAACTTGAGTTTAAAAGGTATAGAATCAAGCTAAAAAGGAGAGAGAAAGAGAGATACCTCATACAGACGAACAACATTAGGATGTTTTACGCGTTTCATTGTTGCTATCTCCCTCCTGATCTGCAAACATACACAAACATAACAGATCCAAGAAACCTGATAAAGTTACATATGGTAATTCTACACATAATTTTGCGATTGCCGGGATGTACTTAGATACCGTTGAAATTTGAGAAAGAAGAAGAGAAAAATATAGCAAAAAGTTGTAGCAATTGTCTTGGACAACCCCAGAGCTAAAGAGTTCCTTTAAACTAGTAAACAAACAGAATTTGCAAAGAAGCAAAAGAGTATAGAGAAACAGAAATGATCAACATAGAGAAACAGAAATGATCAACAGAAAAGGAAACACGACTAACCAGACCTGCTCGGCCATCTTGTGCTTGAGAACTTTCTCTTTATCGAGGATCTTCAGAGCCACAGGTTCCCCTGTCTCAGAGTTTCTGGCGAATTTAACTTTCGCAAATGTCCCCTCACCAATTGTTCTCCCCACCTCATATTTACCCACTCTACGCTTAATTTTAGGTTGACTCATACTCTTTTCAAACTTAAACTTTCTTCTCCTCACACTTACGAAACTGAAAAACTCTTCCTGAATCATGTAAAACATTAAAGTTGTATTCACATTTCAAAGTTCAAAGCAAATGAATTCCGACAAGAAGTAATTATAAAATCAAATAATTTCAGCATCAATCTGTGTTAATATGTTACCAAGTACATTACACTTAGAAGCCTATTGAAGATCCTAACCCCATCTCCTTACACTAAAATCGTGGTAATAGCCATACCGAATGATCACTTCCTATGGCTTACACTGATAATGAAGCAAGACAAGAAGCAATATACAGAAATGGGAAAGCTAGTACAAATGTTCTATCGTCATAATATCCAACAAGAAGCCACGAAAATCCAGATCAATAAACTAATAAACTCACTTACAGCAATAAAGTCTCATAGAAGTAGAGATACAGGAATACAGGTTAAGTTTTGAAGCGAATCAAAATTATGAAGAGATGGGGAAAAAACACAAAAAAGATCACACACACACACCAGGAAGGCTCATACAAGAAATTTAGCAAGTACATTAACCTCGCAAAACTGAAATTCAAAGCAGATTTAAGTCCAATATACTGGCTCCTGTATCGAAGACGAAGACTGGTAGTCAGAAAATTCAAAATTCAAAGATTCTTATTATTGTTCTCGTTATGTTTACCATGAGCTCATGGAGTGCCCTTTTAATATTCACTTATACAACCACAAAAGACGTAGAACAAGACACTTAGGAAGATAATTAAGTTGGAGCTCAGAAACTTTGAGAAAAGGCAGAATTTTTTGGTTATCACAAAATCTCGTTCTAGAAACAGAAACCCAAATCAAATTTTGCATGAAAAGATGAAGAAGAGAAAGAACATCTTACCCTTCCCAAATCCCAAGGAAATCTACACAAAATCACAAAATAAACTGAGAATTTTGGATCGAGACAACAGTCAAAGATGAAGATTTTCAGAATCTGGCATAAAGATGAGTATAACCGTACGAAATGGAAAAGAGAACGACGTAAAGGACAAAGAGGATATACTTGGTAGAACCCTTTTGTAATGACGAGTAGAAGCGCGAAGATAAGAAGGAAAAGGTTGGTCTTTATGATTGCCTTTTGAACCCTGCAAAAGAGCACTAGTACTTGTAGATTAGTATCAACTCCGATGAGTTCTGCGACCCATTCTGTGGGAAAAAGATCAAATCTTTTTTGCTAGTTCCTTCGCTGCAACCCGACAAAAGCCGTTAAAAAACCTGTTTAACAGCTTCCACTCCGTGTCCACCACTACTTGCTTGTCTCTTTGACTCGATTTAACCATTGTCAATTCAAACTCGGGCAATGATTATTTCCTACTGCCTTCCCAACAAGTAATCGAAATAGTTCTTTCAGTAAATTCTAAACATAATCAAGTAAAATCAAGCTAACTAAACATTCTTCTCAATAATTAATGTCATTCATGGCGTACAGACACAAATTGGTCCATGTGTTCTAGATTGAGGCTGCGGGGCTTTGTCGTCAATCACGCATTTCTTGCATGAGGATAAGACAAACAAACTCTTCCGTCTCTTTCATGTTACAGTATCCTAATCCAATGTTTTGATCTGGCCTTGCCTTATTATTTTAAGATGGGATATAATTATTTATTGAAATCAAAGATTCTTTATGACCGTCGATCTGCTAAGTATATTGCTGATTGCAGAAGAAGGTGATTGATTACTGTAAATCAGGAATAAACATATAAAACTTTATATTTAAGCTTAATATGCAGTTTAGTTATAAATTATTAATTTATTAAATAATTTGTTTGAAACATATAATTTGCGAACTACCGGAAACAACGTCTTTATTACGTAAGGGTAAGATTATGTACTATCAGACTTTCTCAAATTTCGCTTCATTGTGAAACTTCGGACTGAGTAATGATAACGATGATATAATTTCCGAACTAATTGAAACTTTTAAGTAATCAACCATTAATTGAATTATGTATTAAACTGAGATTAATAGGTATAGTAGCGTCAAGACTTTGGACCACCTTACCTAGTCAAATAGGTGATAAGATGCATGCTTTTGGTTTAATAAAAAGAAAGCTACACTTTCGTTACTGGTCAAACTAAGCGACATAACAAATTCATAATATAGCTAAGCCTACCAGTTTGGTCATGGTTAGCTTCCCTCCTCTAGAAGATTAAGCGTCTATTGAAACATCCATAAGTACTTTTCTTCGTTATAATTTTTTTTAAAAAAATAAATATTTGACTATAAAATAAAAAAGACCTTTTTAATAGATATGGCTTTTTTAGCAACTAAAATACATCTTTTTAAGAATCTCAAATTTAAAGCTTCTAAAAAAAATCTCCCAAATGACTTTTTCGGATAGATTTTTCAGATCAATTAATGACCCTATTTTTAGTCTCTTTTGTCCTTATATTTTATACATAATTTTCATAACACTCACAAACTCATCTTCATATTTACTCAACTTGATATATATCTTGAGATTTATATAATATTATTTAACTTTTTATATGTTTTAATATTTATTTTTAATATTAGTTTTACTTATATTATAACCCATATAAAAGATTTTGTTTGATATATTTTTTATTTATGCTTTATATAGTTTAAAATTATATAATAATTAATATATTGTACTTTGTATATCGTTTAATATACTTTAAATAATATTTATATGCATAAATATTTTTATTACAAAATAAAATATAGTTAAAATTAAAAATATTTTTTATTTTTATGTTGTCAAACTGTATAAAACTCTTTCAAAAAAAGCTCTTTTTAAAATGACAATTAAACACTCAACTGACTTTTTATAACAATTTTTCTTAGAAAAATCTACAGAAAAAACTCCAACCAAAGAGGCTAAATCTTTTAATCATTTCATTTCAGGGTCAACTCACCATGCTTGGAGTAGACAATTTGTAATTTGCTATCTCATTCTAACATTATCTATGATCCCAGTTCCATAGTTGTTCAGCTTCCAACCTTCTAATTAAGTAATATTCCTCAGATGGTACGCAAGACACGGCAAAGTACAAGTCTAAACGAATAAAACTCTAATTTGATGAGAAGTTAGGTATTGGTTTTCGCATAAAGCTCAAAGAACAACCAAAATAGGAAGTTCGTTAGGTTTCCAACAATAGTTTGTCATCAAATCATTGCTTACGGCTATTTTGCCTTTTAGTTCTTTTAGACGATTCGGTAATATCCCATGACTATGGTCTAAGCCCTCATGCACGCATAAATAAAGAAGAAGATTCAAAATTTCATCCTACGTCAACGATCACACTGCTCCCTAGGCAAAGGCATATACCATTACGTTCCAATTTTATCCCAAGAATCACTTTAAACTAGTCATGACTCCCAATAGAATCCATGATTACTGCTAATAAGCTTTTTCTTTCCTTTTCTCACCCTAAAGGAGTGAAACAAGGTAAGAATTCTGTCTATAGTTTCTTTCACACATGAACAAGTACCCATTCACTCACTTTGAACAGAACTAAAACATACAAACTAGGCAAATGGTTCATCTTAAGGCTTTGGATTCTCTCATATCAAAATTCCTAAGAACGATTATAACCGTCACTTTGCACAGCAGCTTTTTCTAAATACTGGTGCCTAACAAATGAGAAAGGAATTTTTATCGTGTTGCTGATAACCACCGCAAGTCACCTGTAAACAATCTCAGTATACACGATTGCTGATAGTCTGAGAAAGAGACTTAAGCTGTGTGTTCCATTTCTCAATGGCTGTGTACTTCTTCATTCCTTTTGACCTGCATGGCATTTGGAAAATAGGAATTACAACGGATGCAATGGAGGACAAGAGTCTGTAAAACTAAACTTTGAAATTCAACCATCAGCAGTACATTTAAAGTAGTTAAAGGAGAAGAAACTTCTACCTGTCACCACGCTCTAATAGTCTGTTTACTTGGTCAATATGGCCATCAATGCGGTTATCCAATATCAAAGAAACCAAGAGTTGCTCCACATCTTTTTCTGGGACATTGAGTTCCTGCAAGTCAAACAAGATAAAAAGCAGTTTGTCGATATTCATGGCTAAAGCAAATTCCAGTAGTGAGCACAACATCCCAATGGGACAATTCTAATAAGTTATCTGCACTAGTTATCAGGAGTAACTACTTCAGGTAAATAAAGTGGAGTTTCACCTTGGATATAAAAGGAATCCGAATTCTTGTGTAAGGTTTGATAAGCTTAAGCAGCACCTGAGTTCTTACATTCTTCAGTAGATCTTCAATATAATTCCGAATGAATGGATCATCCATAATCGTCCTTCGGTTACTCTGTATTCCAACTATCAATGCAATGATAACTACATTTGACATTTGAAGACAATCAAAATTGTAACTATACCTTGAGGATTTTCTCAAACTCTAATATCTCATTTCGTTGATATGCTGCTATGAGATTAGTCATTGCCAAAATCTCAGGATCATTTTTATATCTGCAAATATCAAATGCAAGTTTGCACACAAGTTAAGAGAAAGAAGAAAATAATATCCTAAAGTTGCAACACACTTTCTGTGTTAAACACTTACGGCTTTGCCTCTTGACCATCAAACGGATTAACTTCAGATTCCATCAGCATATTAGCCAGAACCAGGTATCTGTCAATCTCAGTTATTAAAGTTGGTGACACAAAAGGGTTGAACAAACGCATGAACAGTTAAATATCTCCATCATAATGTTCATATAACTGTGCTCACACCCAGATCTCAATTTCTGTGTTACTGAATCTAAATGTTCAGCACATCATGATGGTGCTTCTGATTATTCATTAGTATTTCCATCTATGAAGTGTTCTTTACTAATCTCCTTTTCTGCTGATATGATATCTCCTTCTAGTCCAATGAAGTCAATTTTCAATATATTTTTTTTCAATTAACAGGAAAATGAAAGTCTTGATTTGCTAAAGCAACAAACTTCAAGGAGAAATGGAGAGAAACTAGCTTTTAGAAGCAAAGACACACAATCTAAGAATGACTAACATGCATTCCTGCATTGGATCTTGATCATTTCATGCAGCATGGAAGGCTTTCCAGATGTCAGGATGCCTTTGAAGTGAGAACCATGCAAACAGATCCAAATAGAAGAGAAGACAAACAGATAAGAAAAAGAGTAAACATGAAAGGAAATGGGGAATTACTTTAAGCATTGGATACGTCTTTGGTTACCAGCTTCATCATAATTTTTGAAAGCTTCAAAGAAATCTGTTGCAGCCTCAGCCCACTGACGCTCTGCCATGTGCATCTTTCCACCACATTCTCGAATTATCCCCATTATCCTTGGATGTGGAATAGCTGATTTGATAGCAAGTGCCTTCTGGTATAATTGCTGGTGAACAAAACCATGTAAAAACATCATGAAGAAATTACTAAACAAAGTTAAGAAAGAATTTCATGCTCTATGGTAATGATCACAAAAAGGCATATAGACAGAGGCTAAACTACTCCATCTTCATTTCAATCAACCAAATTACCAATAAAAATGAGAGGTCATTCTTAAACATGGACAAGAATTACATGTCACGTGGATATCTAGTAGTCTTACAACTAAAGAATGCAGACTTTCAGATATAAAAGATCCTTTTTAGCGTATCAAGAGCACCTTTAATATTACATCTAATTTGCTTATGGATTAACCCCAAAGTAGACAACATGAGGAAGTGAATGTTATGGCTAATATAAGCAGGTTTAGCTAATAAAACGCCAAATCTTTTCAAGGAACCTTTTCTCCATTTGACTCATTTACTTCAGGTTTCAATCTCATAACATTCCAAACTTTTGGCATTATCATAGAAAGGGAGATGATAAGAACCTAAACTACAAAGATTAGAATATGAAAGTTATACTGGCAAGACAAGTTTGAGACACCAAATACTGCAGAATTCTCACCTTAAGCTTTTTGTTATTCTTTGTTTCCGTATACATTTGGATCTCAATTGCATAGACCTCGAGAAGCTGACTACCCTTCTTTTGATCATCTGAACCATCTTCTCTTTGACAAGACTTGTGGAGTTCCTTCAATATCTGGCCAAGTGAACCAAATTAATGAGATAACTAATACCCTACTGCGACTACATAAGTAACCAAAATCAATGAGTAGAAGACATACCTTACTCATCCGCCCATATTCTCCCATATCAAACCAAATCTTGCAAAGCTTAAGATTTGTCTTGAACCAAAGTCTCTACAGAACATAAACTGAAGTCAATAAAAGCTGCAAAGGATATCTTTTTAAAAAAGGGGGCGAAAGCTTGTGATTAATCTTGGTCACAACATATAGCTACAGTTATTTAGAAGTAAGATCTTGAAGAAGGCCTGTAGGGGTTAGTAGTAAGTCTATAATATTACGGGAATTAGTCTATAATATTTTCCTTTCAGGCTGCAGTTGTTTGATTCTAGCCATCCCAGTAGTTCAAGAAACTGACTGACATTAAAACTCTCAAGTAACATCCATGCAGCTCATGGATGAAACAAGGGCCTCACCTAGTTCTAACACCCACCAAGGGAGACGAAACCCTCCATTGGTTTGTCGGTGGAAAAAAATTACTGCATTAACATCATGACCTAAAGAGCACCAATAAAAAGGAGAATCTGACCTCATTCTTTGCCTCCTCAAGGGCTTTCAAAGTCGTCTGATAAAATTCTTGCAGGAGACCAAAGTTTTGACTAGCTGATCCAGAAACAAAATCCATGATATTGTTTATGCATTTCTCACTGTAATTTCGAGTTACTGCTGATTTGATGTATGTTAGCATCTCCCTGTAAGCATCCATCATCTCTTTATACCTCCCTAATCGGTAATAAAGCTTAACTGTTTGTTTAAGTGCTTTAAACCCCCTGATAACAAGAAAAATTGAGTATGTAACAGTTGCTTAAAACAAAAGTTTCTATGCCAGTAGCTTCAAAAACAGAGTGAAAGCAGTCTCCCAAAACACACAAGAAACACTTTACTGAATCATAATTTTGGAAAGTTCACGACATGATACTGATACATTACCTATTTCAATTACATCTCTTAAAATGCATGATATGTTTAAACACATAAATTACTTTATATTAGTAAAATGAGGAAGGGAAAGAGGTTCAGCAGTCCACTTCATTCCACCTCCTAAGCATTCTCTAAAATTAAAATTTCCCACATGTAGTTACAGAAAATGCCTTTGCTATGTGAAGTAACAAGTTTTACATTGCTGATCATGGAAAATCCAATTTTTACCATTCTTCACAGGAAATTTCCTGCTAACATGTAATGAAAACTCCCTAGGACAATTTTGAGAAGAATATCCTGAAAAATGTAAAAATATTTCCAGTGAACACATCAATTAGTAGCAAGAAATTCTTTGTTTTGTCTTCCACTTGCCCAAAACCTAAAGAAAGTCACGGCCACAAATTCCTAATTGAAAGAAACAAAATATTCAAAACCTGCATGCCAACCATATGCCATTAGTTTAAGGTTACCACTAGGCTAAAGTAATGTTAGCAGAACTTTCAAATAACTTATCTATCCCTGCAAATTAAGATCAAGAACACCACTGCAGCGTCAGCTTAAACAGTTAATTGTGCATGCACCCTTGACTTGTGAGAGAATCTTTTTCACTTCTGATCTCGGGCTGCTTATATCTCAAACTTCAAAAATGAAGTGCAAGATATAAAGGTTTTTAAAAAATACAAGCTTGAGGTTAAACAAAGAAACATGATTTTAATGTAACACTAATACTGGCATACCTACAACTTACCCCACCAAAAGTATATGTGAAAACATGTAATACCTACCATTCTGCTTTCTCTTGTTCCATGCTGACTACTTCAGCAAAACCTGCAAGTGCTCCTTCAGGATCTGTTTCGACTAATCCTTTTACACATAAGGACCCAATAAATTGAAACATCAGTAGAACAGTTGAAGAATGAACCTTATTTGAGAAAACAAAGCCTGACTGAGAGAGAGAAATCGCAGAAAGATAGTTTTACAGAAAATTTAAGAATTATAGTTCATTAAATACAATGGTTATTACAACAGCAAGAGTTTCAAAACTGAATTAAATGTATAAAAGTTGTCAATGAACAAAAGTCCATTTGGAAGTCTAGAAGTAATTTAAGCCCAGAAAAAAGGAAAAATAGAAACGAGTACAGTAATGTTGAACTGCTGTCATGAGTTAAAGAAACTTAATAAATGAAAGGAAACAAATAAAGACACTAGTAGGTGGAAAAATGAGATCAACCGCTAAAACCAAATTATTAAGAATTTAGCTCGAAAAGTTGGGAAAATCATTTCAAACTTCTCTGTCTTACAGTGAGTAGGCTTATGCAAAACTCATTCATCAAATCCAAATAATGACTCCACAGTACCACCAACAAAATTGGCCATACCACTTGCATTTCTTTGCCGTTACGCACCAACACATATATACACACCTATGTCACCATAGAAACCTAGACAGCAACCTCTTATACCTATATATGCAATTAAAATTTTCCCCTTCCACAGTTGTTGATTACAGAAAGGAAAATCTACATGAAATACACGCCAAAAATATAACAATAAGAAAAACCTTTGGAATTATAGTATTGGTTTTCAATATCAACATCCTGTTCCTCAGGCTCCTCATCCGAGTATTCGAACCCGTAATCCTCCATATCCGCATCTGCACATTCCCCCCAAATTACTCATGTATCAAATACCAAAACCCTATTCCCGTTTACGATTAAGAAAAACAAAACAATCCCATTTCAAATCTCGAAAAAAAAGGAAACATAATCTGAACCTCAGTTAGGGTTTCCTTACTTCCCTTGTGATTCGCAATTAGTGGCGATTTACAGACGAGGGAAACAGAAAAAGAAAAAGAAAAAGTAATAACGCAATCGCAGTACCTGAACCCATGTTTGATTGATGAATTCAACAGTGAGTAGCAGCAGTACAGTAGCGACTATCAGAGAATCGAAGTTGAAATAGTTACATCTCAATGAGCATGAAGGGGTCCCAAGTCCCTCCCTAAATTCAAATGAAATACCTGCAACAAAAACTTCCTCTTGGGCCTTGACACACTTACTATCATATCATGCTTTTAGCCGTCCTTTTAACTTTTTAATGGCATAACTTATAAATTATTGATATTGTTTTTAAATGCTTTTTTTTTCAACCATTCTTGCCTTTCTTAAATATTTACAACTCGAACCCATGACTTTTCGATATATTTATAACTAGAAATTTTGAACTCAGTGATTTTTTGATCGAAAAAAATAACCTCAACAATTGTTCCAAAGTTCATTTTCTTAAACATAACCTTACCTTTTTCAAATATTCATATTCTAACATTAAATGCTATTAATATCTTTTTATTCTTTTCTTAAAAACGATAAACTCTGTCTTCTTTATATTAATATCTTGATCTATTTATACAAGATCTTGTATTAATTTATTATTATTAATTAAAAACTATATTGGAATAGAAGTCCATAACAAAAATAAAACAAGGGTAATATACTCTTGAGGTAAGGAGACAGTGAAAATTATGTCTTAACATGAAAAAGAGACTGAATCATCCTAAAAACTTGTTCATGCTAACCAAATAGGGAATTTGATGTTCTTTGAATTGAATCTCTAACTAAAGAGAAGCCATTCTTGCAGACTTTGGCATCAAGAACAGTAGCTACCATAACAGGATTACAGGTAACATTTAAGCTTCCAAAAAATTGAATATCTTATTGTTCAATTCCACAAGGTCAGGTCAGTACAGTATAGTATTCTCCTGTTGTTTTGTTTCTTCATCTCTTTTTTCTTTTTTTTTGGCCTTTTCTAGGAATTTTTCCCTTGTATGTACAACAACATCATCACAACAACAGTGGGGGAAGTTTGAGAAGAAAACTCCAAAAATAGGACTAACAACAACCTGTGAGCCACAACCCCAACATCGACCTCAGTAAAAACAAAAAATGGTGATGAAATCAAAACCTCAGAGATCAGCAGCCCTTGGAGACGCAATGCAAGTTCTCCCCCAGTGTAGTAGTACAAGCTATATATATATAAACAACATATACTGTCTCACTCATTACCCACATGAGTGACTCTTTGTTAGAAGTTGGCTTTCAAAATTGGGAGGATGTCATCAATCCCTGCAAATGACTATTGTCCTCTTTTTTTTACTTGTTCTTGGTTGGGAAGTCCTCCAGCGTCCGATATTCCTCTCTCAGCAATCTATCCAGTTCGGGGTGTTTCTTCAACGGTTCTTTATTTCCACGAAAATGGTGAAATGCCCTAACATAACATGCAAAACAAAATCCAAATACAACAGCAATGATGAATGCAGCCATTATGATAAGCCAACTTTATTGAACAGGAGTACAGTACATTGCGCAGAAATGTTTAAGAACCCTTATGTAGTTCAGGATATTTAGGGTTATCAAATAAGAAACTTCTTAATGATACATTCAGTTTCTAAATATTTGCAGACATGGTTGAAACTACCATCATTCACTTCAACCATTAGACATTCGTGCAGCCCCATTTTCCGATAACTTCCTATTCAATTATCACAAAAATGTAAACAACGACCTGATCAATCAACAAATATTTTACATGATTATTCACCTTCACAGATCTACTTCTACAATAACCGTCTTTCTCTAATTTCTTTTATCTATACTAATATATATTATAACATTTCTGTGTCAATGAAAATGTTTTACCATCCCATCACCAACAAAGTATGATAGGAAGGGAATGACTTGTTCAAAGTTCGAGGTGGGGAACAACATGCTACCGAAAAGTATGTTGAGACGAGAATAAAAAGCATTACCAATACTTCTCAAGGCCATAAAAATTGCCTCTTCGATAGAAGTCAAGGGAGAGCTCTTCAAAGTCCTCATACAAGTCCTCCCTGAATTCTTTCTCCAGACCGTAACTGAAAATGGGCGACAGTTTAATCATTTTAAGTATTGGGCATCCACATAAACAGTCCTAACAATTGGAATCAGATTCCTCCATTAATGAGAAAGGGTAAGACACAATATTCAACTATAACAGATTTGGGGTGGTTGATGTATTAAATTCAAGAGATAAAACTCATCAGTAATACCTATAGAACCTAAAAAGACACTCTATCCCATAGTTGTAGTTAGCGGATGCATCTTCCAAGGCCAATTTTCGGAACTCATTATACATAGAAGGGACAAACATATCTCTCAGGAAATAACACCAAAACCTATACAACGTATTCATTTCCTGCATGAAAAGGTGAGCCAAAAGAAAGATTATCAAAAAAATTTAAAAATATTACATAAAGATACCAACTTTAAGAAACTGAACAATTTTTGGAATAGGGATAATTATCTTTCCCTCTCCACTGGCAAAATATTAACAGAAATAGTTTAAGAAAGGCACCTCACTGCAACCAATTCCCATCTTCTTCCTCTCACCAAGACATCGCTTATGATATTTCAGGTACCTAAAAAAGAAAGAGCAACCAAGTAAATAATTTTCACACCCACAAAAAGCTTTGCATGCATGTAGACACACATATACAAACATAGTTATGCACCAGGAAATCCCTTACTTCTGCTGTTTAAAACCATTTTCCTCTAAAAGCTGATGGCTTGGATGTTGAAATGGTGGGAACGACTTAGGCATGGAACCCACTGGTGGACTACCGCCGGATACGCCATGAGGTGAACCACTCAACTTTGAACACCTAATACTGTAAAATTAAGATTCAGAAGCATACTAGTTTAGTGAACACAACAAACAAATCAAATGTCAAAAAGATTTGTAGTTATGAGGGTAAAATCCAGTAGTCTTAGTTCGATTCCTCTCACAAAGAAGCAAGTAAACACAAAATGATGTCATTTTCTTTGATAGAAAATAAAGCAAAGCATTGTCAGTTGAGAAATTTTCTAATTTTTGAAACCATCAATTAGAAAATCTTTGATAAAAAATAAAGCAAAGCATGTTGTTGAACTGGTAAAGGGTTTGGCAAAAGACTCCAACTTATAGCCAGTAAAATAACTTCACACTGACCCGTGATTTTCAGGAGGTGTAGAACTAAAGAAAAATCCAAAATTGCTTGGTGGACTCTCTGATATGGGTCCAGGGGAACTGGGACCAGTGCCATGATTTCTAAAGTTGCTGGAAAAGAACCTCTGCTTCTGAGACTGCTTGGGGAAAACTTTATTTTGTTTCCTCAGATTATTTGAGCTTCCAGATTCTTCACGGCCACCGGCTTCAGAACTTCCACTAACCCTTGAACTCAATACTCCTGAACCACTGCAGTTAGATCTTGGGGTCCCATCCTTGTTCCCAAAATTATACTTCCGAGGATTGGATCGCTTAGTTTTCAGTTCCTGCAATTTTCAAACTTTTCTTAGAATTTCAAGACATAGAGCTTAGACCAGAGACACAATAACAAGAACAACTATATTACTAGTAACATATAACAAGATTCAACCTGCTCATAGAAATAGAGGCCATCATTTATTGCATAAGCAAGTTCATTTGATATGGATTTTGAATCTTTCCCACCCAAGTTTGGTCCTCCCCCCACTTTGCTGTTCTGCATACAACAGGTGTGAGTGACAAAAATGTCAATAAACAATGGTCTTTTCATACATACAATCTGTGACCGTATGCCCACATGTGAAATTACATGCCTATGCTGAGATGCACACACAAGTATACTAAAGAGAATGACAATGAAAAAGCGGATGAATAGAATGTGGATAAAGAAAAATAAATTAATAAAATAAACCAACTTCCTAGAAATCTGGAAAACGCAAGCACATGTTCAATTCACCAATAGCATTATAAAATGTGTAGTGAAAAACTGTCTATACTCGAGATGAAATATTTTAGGTGCTGCCAACCAAGCAATGTCATCCCCACATGTATTTTAATATGTTATTTCTTCTTTTGCAAGATCAACTGGTTAACCTCAAACTAGTATTTTGAAGGATAAAGGATGCAAATTTCAGCACAAATCTTTCCAACTTGATAAAGTTAAATTGTAATATAGGTTAAATTTTCAAGGGGATAATTGAACATAGTAAAGATAGCCTCCAACACAAGACCGTCGATGTTTTATCATAACATAAAAATCAGATGGCTAAATATAATTCGCCTCCATTCACTTCTAAACAGAGCACACATTTTCAAAGGTTGCTAAAAATGAAGTTCCTACTAAGAGTTGCTCAAGATAATGAAGCCCTTTTGCATCAATTGCTAGAGAAAGAAGTCAACCTTGAGAATGGAAGTCGTAAATGATCACAAGGTCCTGAACCAAATTAATTGATATTTCATACCTATAGCAATGGTCTCATCTAAGACATGATAAAGCATTCTTGTTGATTCAGATCTACAGTCCATAATTGAAACATGTACAGATTGCTTATCAATTCAATATCAGAATTACCCCTTGATTCTCGAGAATGTTACAGAGTATGTTTAATCACCAAAAGGACTAGAATAGCAAGTGCAGACATATTTTACCAAGTTAATCCAATGATGTATAACGTAAGCTAAATATCATTTTTCACATTGAAATGCATACAGATTCCCATGAAAAATCACATGTCAAAAACATTAGATTTAACCTATTCTTTCACAAGTACATGTTTCCTAAAAACAATAATACCTGGGTTACAATCACCAATCGCTGCACATCCTGATCATTGACAATAATATCATCTTCACCATCATCATGTCTGGGAACATGGATAGATTAGAGCAATTAATTGCAGGTGACACTGATTCAGAATGACTCAGCATGTATACGGACAATCTTTTGTGTTAATTCATCTGAAATGGAATTTTTTATTAGTGTAATCAAACAGAACTTGTAATGTTCCATCTTTTCAATGTTTAGTTTACATTCTCATTCCGAAAAACAAAAGATTTAATAGATAAGGTTATCTTATTTCCCTTTTCCTGAAAAGGTATATGCGTATAAATGAAGGATCATATACAAGACTAGTAAGTTCTAACACTACTAGAACCAAAATTCATATCCTGGGTGGTGACTGCCCCAAAAAAGCCCAAAAGCACTTGATTGAACTAGCCCTACTTCAGATATCCAAAAAGCTTAAGAGAATCCAATTGTCTGATTTGTATGCTCTCATAAAAAAATGAGTATTGACATTAAAACATGAGTGTGTAAGTACACGTATGACTTTGTATGCACAAATGAATCAGCCCAGTGATTCCGATTGTATGATTTGCATGCTGTGATTTGAAAAATATTGATATTAAAACCATGAGTATGTGAGTACGTGTCTGAATCATATTTCATAAATGAATCAGAACAGACAATCTAGTAATAGAATAGAAGGAAAGAAGATATGCTGAGGGTTGAACCAATGAGGATACAACCACTGGCACATTCAGAGCCGACAAGTAGCTTCCCCATGAAAGAAAAGCCAAAGACTATTTTGTCACAGTTAACATAATATTCAGTCCTAGGCCCACCAAAAGTGTAAAATTTGCCATTGAATGGTTTCTTGACATAGTATCAAAACCTTGACAATGAGAGGTCACAAGTCCATCCCCCCAAAGAAGAACCTATGCTTTCTCTGCTTCCAGTCTAGTGCCTTCAATATGATAGAGCAATTTAAGTTTAATACATATTCTAATCCTGGACCTTGTTAACTGCTTAAATTTTTAGGTTGCATGGTTACCCAACAAATTTAGCGCCAGCACTTCAAACTTTAAAGAAAGAAAAGGTCAACAAAGTAATAGCAGAAACCAGGATAAGTTACAAAGGTAAAAAAATTCAAAGATCCGAATTTTCATTATTGTCGTACTTAGTGCTAAAACCAAGGAAATGAGATATTTTCCAAAATGGACTACAAAGAAAATGGCCTGAAAAATATTTAAGAGAATATACTTTCTGTTTTCAACTACCCCACAACTTTTCAACATCTTTATCAATTCAAAGATATAATACGACTATCATTAACATGAGATAAGTTTCCTAATTTTCTAGTTTTCCTTATAACAAAAAAGCATTTCAACACAAATCTCCAATTTTTCTTTGTCCTATAAATTTTAAATTACTCCAATTTTCCAAAATCAAACACACTCACAAATCTAAGTATCTCATTTATGACGAAATTCTGGAAATGCTTAAACATGTTTTAGATTGCACCCTTAAGTTTTTGAACATTCATCCAAAGAAAACATGTCAAGATGTTAGCAAATTCTTAGAAAAATCGATTACCAAGTATGGTAATAGTGTGAAAAAAGGAATTGAAAGATCCAATATGAATATGAGTACCTTCTCACTGGAAAATGGTCATTACTCTTCATTGTCTTATGCTCAAGCTCTAGCTCTTCATCAAGCATAAAGGTATTGGCAAAATCATTGGAAAAATCATCAAGGTTCTTGGAAGCCACATTTGATGATCCTTTGTTTACATGATTATTACATATAGTTGGCTCATCAACTTCTGAATGGTCTGGCTGAAGAGTGCGGCAGCTGATTCCAAGCTCTGAGAGCATCGAGCTTAATTGAGAAGTACAATTTCCACTTGAATCTACATATTCATCAGCAACTGATTGGTTTTCACCTTCATCTTCTGTTTTACCCGCTTGTAAGAATCCAGGAATATCATCATTTGGTAATCCCGGTCTAGCCAAATCGGCATGATATGAAAATTCAGCATCTTCTTCAATGGGATCCTTTGTTTTTCCTTCATTAGTCTTCTCACCAATTTGATCCTCAGAAGTCTCAGCCTTTGGTGATGATCTATGCTCAGTGGAAACTGGAAGCCACTTTAACCAATCTTCACGTTTTCTTATCTTGTCACCCTATCAATACATAAATCCATTACAATTTACCAAAAAAAGAAAAGCGTGAAAATTTTGATACACCTTGCAAGGATATCCTGCAATGAGAGTTGAAATATCACAGTCGATGCCATAAAAGAGAAGACAATTACAAATTGCTAACTATGCAGTCTGAATATAAGTCTGGTTCCATGATAAACAATAAATGTTATAGTAAACATGCAAATTTTCTTATTTATATAAGCAATTTCTTCCGAACTATTTCAAATGAGGAACAAAATGGATATCTAATTTGATAACTGACCTATGTCTAAAGAAGAGAAGAAAGCACAGAAAGAATTCACTTCATGTCCGAAACAATGTGGTTCACAAGTGTTAGAAATTTTGTAGTAATTTGTAGGCATTATGTTAAGATGAATCATGAATTTTAGTTCAGAAACAGAAATTTCAGGATTAAGACAACGTATTGACTAAAGGAATATCGAAGTAAACGTAAACAGAGTACTGATAATTTAGTACAACTAGGGCTCTGTCTCAATCAGCTTATAACCAAATTACAGACTCTAAAATCAATAGTGAGAAGATAGCAAACCTGCACTTCCACTGAACTAGAACTTTGTAGTGCATCAAGGATAAAAGGTATGTCCGTAGTCATTTTTTTAACCTGTAAGATGAGAAATTAGATCCCTTTAGTTTGCTCAGTTCAACGAGGCTAACTTGCTGCAAGTAAGAGGTAGCAATGAAAAAACATTACTTCTCATTGAACTGAAGGCGTACACAATGTGATGAAAAATAATAGTTTACAAGAGTTAATGGGCAATCTCACATTAACAACATGCACAAGAAAAACAAAAACGGAAGAGGTACTAGAGACATAATTTATATGATTAAGCATAAGATGAGCTGCATTAGAACTCATACCCTTTTGAAATCGGCAATAGTTGATATTGGAACCCATCCTTGTTCATCCATCAAGGATATTAGGTAGTGGTCAGTTTGCAGATTTTCATCACTGCCATAAACAGATAGGAAACCAGTAGCAAATATAAGTAATACACAACAACAATGAGAAGCTTCTTATTTCAAATATTTTTATAATGATTTCCATGGTTTCTCCACCCCATTAATTGGCTCAATTAAGTTTCAAAGGTAGAACTCAGCACACTCAATTCCTAGTTTAGAGTATTAACTCCCACCTAGTCAACTTTTCAATTTAAGGTAAATATTTTTGACGGATCTAGCAGTGCCATCTCATTACATTTCTATTCTGTCTTAATAGCATAAGATTGCTGATTTCTCAATATCAAATATGAGAGATGATAAACAGACATCATTTTTCCATCCAAATAAGAGACACACTAGAACTGCTGGGTGTTAATTGCATTTGGGATATAGCTCTGTTGGCTTTAACCTTATTGTGTGTGTGTGAGTCCAAGTGCGTGTGAATCTGAGTGTGTACAACAGAGAGAGAGAGAGTAGTGAAGGAGCAAGAGTAGCCAGAGCAGCTAGAGGAGAAGAAAAAGAACAGAACATCATTGCTGATTATTCTCAGCAATTACCAACCTGAAGTAATACTCAATTTGTCTTACTATGTTAACCTTTAAAGCTAGCATCTCTTGGGAGACTACATGTATCCCTTGATTCATAGGGTAAAACCGTGATGGATGAGGTCCCCCAAAAGAACCAGGAGGGGGGGCAGGAAAATAATATATAGGTGGTCCTGTGAAATAGATATACATAATACATCAATAATGCATAACAATAAACATTAATAGAAATAGAAATAGAGGAGAATCTTGAACAATTTTATGCCAAAAGAGCATCATAAATGAAGCCAAGAATAACAAGAAAGGAAACAAGATGGGAGAAATACGTGGACAAAGGTAAAAATTAGCCATTAGTGCACATATTTAACTTAAGTACAGAGCAATGAGACTAAACAATTACCATGAAAAGTTGGACCGACCACAAAACTCGGAGCTGGTGCAAAGAAAGGATGCCTGACTACAGGCCTTGATGCCATACCCTGTTGCAAGGGGATGTGATCACCAGGACCAAGGGGTCGTTGATGATTCCATGGATGGTTTATATGACCACCTGAATCTCCCATATTAGGTCTTCTGTTTGGAAATTGTACGAAATATGCATTGGCATCACCTCTTACTGGAGACTGAACATTACCAGGTGGAACAAAAGGCTGCGTTGGGGGTGTCTTGGTCCCACTCTTTAACAAATGTGTTTCAACAGTAGGAAAAGGTGAAGGGCCAGGAGGGTAAGAACATCCAGGAATCGCAATGTGCAGTGGGGGTGCCACAGCAGGAAAAACAGGTTGCATATAGGGTTGTGCATAAGGTAAGGGTACAGGGAAAGGAGGTGCCCCATTTGGGTTGCGTTTGGACCCTGATTTTGGATGCCTTGATGAAAATTTATGAGAAAGATTAGAATTTCCTGAACCATGTGACTGTTGTTGTCCAAGTGATCCCTGGAAAACACAAACAGCTTAGTAAAAGAAAACAACATTTTCCGTGACAAACCAAAATACTAATCCAATGAGACGTCGGGAAAATATCCAAATGAGAAGCATTGATCATGAAATTCAAGATACTGATGCACCGTGAAACTTGGTGCGTTCCTTTGCATGATGCTAAATCATTGCCAGCCTTCCTAATGACAACTTAAAAGCTTCTATATAGGATTTACAGGAATGGGTAACCTCAATGTTTCTACAAACTGGCTTATTTCCTAATGGTTTGATACATGGACACCATAGTAAAAATATGCAATAACATCTATGATAGTTGTATAAGGGAAAGCTAATGAAACAAATGTCAGGTCCAGTA
>JANIJH010000008.1:7251588-7300923 GCA_024520975.1 Erythroxylum areolatum
ATTTTAAGGATAAAACGGCGTCATCTTATTCTTAGACAGAATAAGACAGAGGAAGACTCGACAGAGGATCTACTCTCTAACTTTATTAAAGTCATGATATTCTTTTAACTATGTTTGTTAATCAAAAAGTCTTAGAGGAGAACTGAGTTTTTTAACTTGAAATTCATTGACTTTTTGTTGGGTCATTTGGGTTTTGCTAACCTTCAAGCATGCTTTGTTGACTTGTTGATTATGCAGCAAACACAACTCTTACATAATAGTAATCATTTTTTTCTCTTAACCAACCATCGTAATTATAATAATTATATCAATTTTTATTCTTCACAGTTTCTTACTATATTCATTCTCATTTTTATTATTATTTATCTGTCTGAACCAACCACCTCTTAAATCTCTATTGAAAATTAAGATAACCTTTTTATTATCAACGGTATCAATTCTCAAGCCCTCACATTTAGAAATTAGAAATGAACAATGATCTTCATATAATCATAATAACTAACTAACAGGATATATATTTCAAGACTTTCTAATACACAAATTCTGCTAAAGACAAAAATCTTAGAAAAATTTCATAATATAGAAAACACTTGGAATCTGAATCTATTATTAATTATTACATTGATTTTGCAACTCAATGAAAGCACATTTCCATTGAAAAATATTGACAGAAACACACTGCTTATTAGAACAAACACTGATATTTTGGAGGCAATGATTTGGAAAACAAACAATAGATTTCCAAAACTAAGACTCGTGATGCAGATAAATCACCAAAAGAACTTTATTCTTCATAGGAAATTCTCAGTTGCGGTGCTTCTGATCAGCTACAGCTTTAGAATCTCGACGGGACTTGACACAACATGGTTATGTTGAGCAGTCCATTTAAGAAAACCATAAAGCTCTGCTTGTTTTTCAGTTAAAACTTCTTCGTCGAGCTTTATCTCCAGTGAAAAACACAGTTTCTGGTACTTGTGAGTAAAGGACAAAGTTGATGGCTCAACTACGATACTGAATCCTGGAATTGCGTATTCTGTAGTTGCATGGTAAACAGACGAATCATTCCCAACATTTGTCACGACTCTGATAAACTTTTTTACCGCCGGAGAACGATGTTCGCCGGAAAAGCTCGCCATGAAAGACGGGTAGTTCAGATCTTGTTCTTTTCCTCGCTGACAATTCCAATGTCGCTTGCCGATGACTATCTCTATTTCTTTTCTACTGTACCCTAGTCCACACAAAAAGCCAACATAATCATGGAAGCTCAGGTCATAGACTAGTCCAGGATCAATGGCTTTGTTCGGGTCGATATGACCAGCTCCACAAGCCAGAGGAGTGGCGGACATTTTCGTCAGCTGATCTAGCAGAAAATTTCCGGTGTTATCTATAACATAAGAAGTGGTCATGATAGCTGATCGGATCGCCGCCGGGCTCCATTCAGGATGGACATTTTTAAGCATGGCTGCAACTCCGGCGACGTGGGGAGTCGCCATTGATGTGCCTGACATTATAGTATAGTCTGTGGTCAGACCGTACCTTCCCAGAGTTGTGACCGGAACAGTAGGAACTGTCGCTGCTAGAATGTCGACTCCAGGAGCGACAATGTCAGGTTTTAAGATATTTGGACTAACTTGGTTTGGCCCTCTTAATGAGAATTCCGCAACTTCAGGAGCCGGTTTAGTGTGATATTCAGTTGTAACGAACTTCAAGCTTTTCACCTTCTGTTCGCCAACCAAATCCTTGAAGCTTGAAGCAGGCACGATCATGGTAGGAATGGTGTAGAACTTGCTTGGACCTGTAATCCCTATCTTTTCTAAAACGAATATGCCTGCCTCTGCACCTACTCTTACAAGCTCTTTCTCTTGGTCTTTCATGGAGAAGGTCATAAATGAGCTCACGTTACAGACCACTATCTTTCGGTGAACTTCACTTGGATTGAGTGAACCAGGGGAGCATTTTGATTCAGCTTCGCTACTTCTTCCAAAGTACAAGGAAATGTTGGAGATGAAAATGCTCTGTGGGAAGTAAGATATTCCTTTGAGAGGTTTGCCATTTTTCAGTTTCAATACAGCTTTGAAGCTCCGATCAATGGTGGCTGCTCCGATAGTGGTGATCCATGGTGCTCCATTTTGAGTTCTGTTGAAAGGACTTGTCGACAAATATTCATTATTATTTCCAGCTGCAGCAACCACGAAAATCCCTTTCTCGATCGCCTTCAGAGAGCCAATAGCCATGAGATCGTTAAAGTAATAATCAGGATTATATCCTAGAGACATTGACAATATATCGACTCCATCAGTGATTGCTGCGTCAATGGCCGCAAGAACGTCGACGGCGGAACCGTACTCGCCTGAGCTCGTCGAATGAAGAGCCTTGTACGAAGCTATATGTGCACGAGGAGCTACACCTCTGGCCTTACCTAACCGAAGTAACTTACGCCGTTCACATAATTTCCGGCGGCTGTTGAAGAAACATGCGTACCATGTCCACTGAAATCTCTAGCAGAGTCGTAATCCACCTCCGGGTTGATTTTGGACCCTTCGCGGACAAGCCCTTTGGAAAAAGATCGAGCTCCGATCAGCTTCCTGTTGCACAACGATGAACTAAACGACTCACCATTCTCGCACTGACCCTTCCATCTTTCAGGGACAGGAGGCATACCATCATCATTAAAGCTCTCACTCTCCGGCCAAACTCCTGTGTCGACTACTCCGATGATAGCACCTGCACCGTAAGAAGCAATTGGCCACAGGCCGTTCTTGTGGTTCAACCCGAGAAACTGAGGGCTGTGGGTGGTGGCTAGCTTGACGAAGGAGTCCTTATGAGTGGCAATATGAGCAGGGGAGTTCTGAATTTCAGAGAGCTGAGACTTGGTGAGCCTGGCGCTGAACCCATGCAAGACATGTTCATAAGAATAGAGGATAGCTTCATTATCATCATCATCAGGAGGAGGGTTCGACAATGAAGTCAGGATTGACCGATGCCATTCATGGTTTGTTGAGAAGGAATCGGGCTTTTGGGAATGATCCAAGTGAATGATGTAAGTTTGGAGTTGTTCATTTTGGTCTGAGAAAGCCTTGCCAGTTTCTAGCAGTGAGAGCAAGAACAGAAGGCAAAGCAGCACAAACTCAGAAATTGGATCAAAGGAACCCATCATTGTCTGATTAGGTGAGGATTTACATAGCAAAGACCATGTCAAGAGGCATGTACTTATTGTGTTCAGGATTCACCGTCTTTTGGAAGATTAAAAAGAGAAAAATAATTTTTATTCGTAACTCAAATATATATTTTTTAAATATTTAATAAAAAAGATTACTAATCACTATAGAAATAAGAATAAAATAAAGAAAAAATATATGAACCCAAAATTTAAATTTAATTTAAATCAATTAAACTAATCCAGTAAAACTAAACTGGTATATTAATTTTAATCAATTTAATTGGTTCAATTTAAATTTAAAATTAAATTAGGTCAATAAATTAATAATATTTTATTGATTCATATATTTTATTTATGTCACGTCACGTTTATTTTATAATAATTTTAAATAAAAAATTAAGAGAATATATTTTTTAAAAATTTACTTTTTTTTTAATATTATGACAAACACTCTCATCGCTCTTCCAAGAATAACCGAAGGCTTTATTATTACATGTGGGCTTTACTCCAATGGAATAAAGTTATGAATCATGGAATAGAAAATGTAAAAGTTTGGAAGATTGGGATCTTTAAAGCAATTTCATGAAACACGTTCTCGTCTTACGTTATTTAGTTGTTCTTATATTAGTATATCTTTTGTCAAATTTAGTTGTTATTATATTAGTGGAGTTTTTGTCAATAGAAATTTTTTTATGTAGATCTTTTCTGAGAAATTTTTTTCTAAAATATTAGTTAACTGTTTGATTGTCATTTAAAATAGAGTTTTTTTTAAAGAACTTAATACTCTACTGTTTGACAACATAAAAATAAAAGATACTTTTAATTTTAACTATATTTTATTTTATAATAAAAATTATTTATCCATATAAATATTATTTAAAGTATATTAAACAATATGCAAAGCATAATATATCAATTATTATATAATTTCAAACTATATAAAACATAAATGAAAATATATTTAACCAAATCTTTTATATGAATTATAACACAAGTAAATTAATATCAAAAATAAATATTAAAACATATAGAAAAAGCTAAATAATATTATATAAATTTCAAAATAAATATTCAAGTTGAATAAATAATTAAATACATAATAAACATAAAGATAAGTTTATAGGTATTATGAGAATTATGTGTAAAATATAAAGACAAAAGGGATTAAAAATAGAATCATTAATTGATCTGAAAAATCTACCCAAAAAGTTATCAGAGAGACTTTTTTTAGGAGCTTCAAATTTGAACTTCATAAAAAGCTGTATTTTAGCAGTCAAAAAAACTATATCTATTAAAGAAGTACTTTTTTATTTTATAACTAAACATCTATTTTTTTTAAAAAGACTTTTGTAGTTAAGAAAAGTACTTATTGCCTTCCAAAAGTCAATCCAAACATGTACTTAATAATGTTATATTTTTTATATTAAATTTAAAGAATAAAAGATACGAAATCTTATGTAGTTGTATTTAATTTTTAAATATTTTTTATAATTCACTATTTTTTTTACAAAACTTGTATGCCATTTTATTAAAATTTTGATAAAATTACCAACTTTTATTAATGAAGATAATTTTTATAATAAAAAATTCATTAATAATAATTAATTAAGATTTTTATTCAACAAACAGAAATAATATTTAAAATTTATTCCACAGCTAAGTCTCAGCGCATTTTTAACACCGTGACCTTTTTCCTGCTTTTATTTATCTCCAGGAGCGAAACCGAAACAATCGTTGAACACTAGAATGAGCAGCACAAGAGCAAAACTGAAGGTCCCATGACATGGCTATCATCTTTATTACATGAGACCAAATCATTCATTTGACTAATGCGAGTTACAAGTAGTTGATGAAGCAGGCTCCTTGTACCACTGATTCGCTTCGCGAGTGATGAACTTGGCCTCTGAAGCAAGTATGATCGGATCAGATGTTAGCAGAGGCAAACTTAGAAATCACCCACATTTTGTGAGATATAGCACATATGTAATGGAACTCTATATTGCCCTGAAGAGGTAATTGCAATCTAGACAGGGTTGTTAGTTCTTTACCTGAGGAGAAAACATCTTGGCACTCATCTTCATCGTACACAAATTGTGGGGGATCTGGAGAACCAACCCCAACAATAGTGCTTCCACTGAATCAAATAAATAAAAGAACAGAAATAAATGAACCTTCCGTCATCCTGATGAACTCTATATTGACAGCAAATGTTATATCATCTTTTGACTATTAGTGGATATGCAAGAAAGAGAGAGAGCAGAGCTACCAAGCAAACATGAATTCCTGCATATTTGCTCGAATATCACTACACTATCTGTCGAAGTATACACTATCTATTCACTGAGTTTGATGACAAGATAAAGTACAGAGCTTCCCTACCAGATATAAAGATTCAATAGAAAAAATATGCTACCTTCCGGACATAAAAACAGCATCATATTGTCCACGACCAGCTACAACAAAGCGCTGCTTCAATCTTTTGAGTGATGGAAGAACTTTAAAAGCGGGAGGTTCTGCAAATAATTTTACATTAGATCTTTCCCCACGGGAAGGAAATCAGAATGCCAGGTCGGAAATATAATGCAATGAGATAATCCATAAAAATCATGAAGTCAGAAGGTGTATACACCAATCCAGAACAGGTATGTCAGTCGATTCGTGGAACAACATTTTTGTGAATCTGTACATTTGTTAATGAAAATTTACAAGAAACCTATGGCCCCCCAGTCAGTTCAGGTTACTTTTAGAAACCTGATTCTTCTTAGTCATGAGTTAATGATTTTATCTTTAATTCACAGCCTAAGAAGCAAGTGGGAACCCGCCAAATAATCCTCGAACCACAAATGACAAGTGCAGAAAAAGTATAAAAGGTCAAGATGCATCAGGGTAACATAAAATTCATAAAACCAAACGAAAGAAAAATCATGAATGCCAATATGTTCTTACCCAAGTCATTAACACAAACATCTTGAGTTATCCCGTGCTTTGAGATCTTTTCTAGCAACATTAAAGGATCAGCCTGACTAGTTTCATCCAGTCTAAAGCACTGAGAAGTTAAAACTTGCATCAGGAAAATTTATCGGCAACAAAGAAGTGTCATTTGTTAATAACAAAACTTAACTACCTTGTAAACTTCAGCAGTTGGACATGCCTCTGGGGGCTTTATAAGAACCATTGGGATGTTCAGAGACAGAGGTGAAGGAATATCTTCAACAATCTAGACAAATTGGAGAAAAATTAGGTTCAGGGGTTAATTGGAAAGCAGAGTCCAGAACATGCTTTTCAGAATTCTAGCACTGTAATTGTGATTGATGGAGAACTCCAATGGTTGTGGCTATATGATTAAAACAATGAGAAAGGAGACTCAAAAATGACGATTGAATTGAGAAATTTTAATATCATGCTAATCCAAATGACTATATTATATAAGCAACCATCAAAAGTCCAACTTAGCTGTTATGTTCAAGAGCTCCTTTTATCCAGAGGATCAAATTTTACCCAAGATGTTATAACATCCAATAGACAAATGCCTAATATGTTAGAGAAATTTACGGTATCAAATAGATAAGTCTACAGCAACTCCCCTACACCATACTAGACAACTTATGAGATTGAACAAAGCCATCCTTAATCCTCTAGATAGTAGAGGAGTCACAACCATACCTATGAATCTGAAGAACTTGAATTCTAGATCAATTCACTGTGAAAGCAATGTAACACCATGGTAGTTTAAACTTCAATAGGAGAGAAGGGAATCTTGAATGATTTAATGGCTGCTTAATTCCACATGATCTTGAAGTAGTCATATTTGATATTTATGTAGAGCCATGTAGATTTAGGAGACTAATAGTGAATGTGGATCAGTTATCAAGTTAACTTGAAGGCAAAGGTGAATCTACAAGATGCACTGTAGAGTAAGATGAAGGCATACTTCACCACGTCCAGTGCAATAGGCTGCTCCTTGAGAAAAGAAGAAAGGAATATCTGAACCAATCTCACTTGACCATTCTTGGAGTTCCTTCTCTGTGGCAAGACAACCACTGAACTGATTTGCTGCCCAAAGGGCAGTTGCAGCATTGCTACTTCCACCACCGAGGCCTGCCCCAGTAGGAACCTTTTTGTCTAAATGAATCTGCAAAAAAATGTCTTAAAGCTACAATACGCTAATTTTCTGTTGCCACCTATATTTCTCATGTACAGAGACAGATTTCAATCGATACTGATCTTTCAAATGACATATCAGATACATTTCCATCGATAACGATCTTTACCATATGACATTTAAACTTGGAATGGCACGAAGAAATTAATGATGTTAATCACTGAAACAATATCAATATTTGCAGGACCTTACCCAAAAGAAATTGTCAGTGCCCGTCTTCTTCCTGTACAGGTTAAGAGCCTTTATAATCTGCAATGGAAACACATGCAAACAAATTGTTCATATGGCATATGACATGATGAGAAGAATATCAATTATCAAACAAACTAAAACAACGAAATGTTTTGCCTTACCAAATTCCTGTCATCAAGGGGCACACCAGACACATTGGCTGATAACCGATCCTGGCTTTTTGATGGTGACAGTGAGAACTTTATTATGTCTCCTAAGCTGATCACCTAGTTTCAGAAGAACAGCCAAATTATTCCTTTAAAGGAATTTAAAACAAGATGGGTAGAAAAGGCTGAATCAAAATGGATTTGGTTGCTATACTTTTACAGAATTCAGGAGCATAGCTTAAACAACAAATTCAAACTCATGCAAACATATAATATGGATGAACTCACGTGAAAAAGAGAAGCCAAATCATGGTATCCATCTTCTCTCTTGCTGGTTATCCGCAAGAAGACATTGATCTACGTCACAGAAAGGATAACAATTTCCACTAAAGTTGATAACTTTGCTGGCTAATTCAAGAGTACGAGAAAAAAAAAAAAAAGACAAGTTAGATGCTCGAACAAATGCAAGAGAATAAAAGAAAACCTTGCAGGGCGAGAACAAGGTGAGCCTTGAGAGAGGAGCATTCTTGTCAACTTCATCTGCCCACTTATTTAACTTCTCCTCAGGATCATACGCTATCTACTCACGTTCAACCAAGCAACCAACCGATCAAGTAAAACAGAATTCAAAAACTTGGAGGAGGAAATGTAACAAGAAAGTGAATGAAACCAGAACCTCTACTTGTTTTTGGTTGGCCTTAACAACGTGGGTCCTCGGAAATTGAAGCCTTTGATTAAAACTCACAGACCCACTTGGCCTAAACGAAGGAGAATTGCTTTTACCAAAGGAACTGCACGAAGCGTTGAAGAGATTGTTGTTGCAGAGAAGATGAGCTGAAGCCATGGCCTTTTTGGGTACTGTTCAAACCTCTAGTTGCTCATCCAACAGCCTCCTTCAATTCTATACATTTTCTGCTACTAAGACCTTTGAACAACTAAATATTATCAGTACTACCGTATTGTCTGCGGTCAATTTTGAACAACGGCAATTTTAAATGGAATCAAAATGTTGCAGCAACCAAAGTTTCAATTTTTAAGCCACCATGTTGTCATCTTCTGACCCAATAGTGGCTACAGTATCTAAAACCTCCGGTCGTCTCAAGATACGCCGTTGGATGTCTGACACGTCATAGATGTGTGAATCAACGGTTGTGCACACTTGGAACTGAAAAATCACATCTTCTGTGTTCCTGTCATAAGCTTCCCCAGTAATTACCACGGATGCTATCTCGCCGGTCACAAGTCAAAACCCATTTCCGCATTACGCGGACCAGCTTGTTGTGAAGCATAGTGGTCATTGGTTGTTGTCGAGGAAATGAGCCAATCCGTAGTGGATAGTGACTACCATCTATTGGTCGAAAATGCCGAGCCAGCAGATATAAATACTATTTTACCAAAAGAAGAACCGAGGAACAGATCATTTTCTCTTACCTTTTGAAACTTCAACTCAAAATGGGTCCTTGTGAATCAAAACACGTATTGTGGTTTTTATTTTGGTTTGTGTAGTAAAACTTGATTCAATATGGTATCAATGTTGATCTTGAATTTTGACAATTTCTTCGAGAGTTGTTAGAATTTTGCTCAAGTTTGGATAAAGAGGTTTAACTTTTAAATAATTAGTATTTGAGAACTAATCTGAAAACTATGCATAGAAGTCTGTGGTAATCAATGTACATGTTTGTTCGTACGTGCGAGGCAGACGACGCAGTAAAGTCTAGTAGTAGAGAAGGCCCACAAGTGTCCGTGGCAGAAGCATCTCCTCAAAGTCCATGTCTTTGTTCTTCTCTTCTTCACCATATCCCTATCCTCTCTCTTTGGTCTTTACCTCTGCTGCTCTAACAATGTCCGTTGTTTCTCCTTCTTTGCAAGTCCCATCTCTCGTGACTCCATCAAAGGAGCTTACTTTTTTCCATCACATTCCTTCACCAGCTTATCAATGCAAGACCTCCGGATCAAAAAGACAACTTAAGCTCTGCCAGCCTCTCTTCTCTAGTGACCCTCCGAGACGCTTCCATTGCCTGTCTCAAAGCCAAAGGCAAGAAGAATATGAAGTTGAAAGGCTGTTTTCTAACCTTAACCAAGTCACGTTCAAGAGAGAGCCCGGTATTTGCTGATCGTATCTTCCATTCTCAACATGGTTGTCTTCAAGTTCGCTAATTTTCTCTGTTCAATTTATCTTGTTTCCACTATCTGCAGGAAGTGTGTCCAGCGCAATTTTTCTGGTTGCTGGCACTACGGTATGCATCCTGGTTGCATGTAATCACACAGACAAAGTGCTTAACTTGTCTGTAGCTGTTTGTGTGTGCCAGACGTGTCTTTGTTTCTTCAATTCTGAGCTTATGTTTTGACATCATTTTACCCATTTTGTCTTTTAATGTGAATCTCGTCTCTAAGACTCGGCCTTCCAAATATATGACTGAATCTCTAGGTGGGAGCCGGAATTCTAGCAATTCCTGCAGTAACACAAGAAAGTGGATTTTTGGCCTCTGCAGTTGCCTGCATCGTTTGTTGGGTATATATGGTAAGCATTTTTTTTTCTCTCTCATGAGAAGCTAATTATCCAGCTCTTTTCTCCATTTTTGTCTTTCATCTGTTTTCTCTTTCAAGCAATCTGTTTTCTTACTGACAACTAAGCTAGTTTGTGAACTCATGCTTCTACAGTAAACCTTCAGTCGAGGAAAATGTCTTGTAAAAGGAATCGTGATAGCTGTCTGATTTGTCACTTTGTTGTAGTATCCAGTTGTAAAATATCTAGGTATCCCTGCTTTACTTTTCATGATTTTAAAGGTGACTCTGACTTTCTAACCCACCATTGTAGGTTGCTACTGGACTGCTTATTGCGGAAGTGAATGTGAATACTATGTGTGAATTGGGATCTGGTGGAGTATCTTTGGTAATTACAAGAAGACACTGATTTAACAATTATGAGCTCAAAATTTTGGCTTGAATTGCTTTCAGATGTTAAAGAATGAATCCATTTGGTTCAGATCCATGTGATTTCTAGATGATCGAAATCTTCTTGTTATAATGCTTGCCTTTTTCCCCGCACCTATATACCTGACAAAGTGAATCACGTATGTAAAACAGGGTCCACCTTTTGGTGATATATGTGAAGGTGGAGGAGAGTGATCATAAACGGATGTATAATATAGCTAGCTTTGATGATGACATGCATTGCATGCTATTTTTAGTCATAAATTATGTCTAAACAGCTACTTCCACACTCTTTCTAGCACACCATATGCTGGCTGGTTAAACAAGTGCATATTAGCATTAAAATATCATCTAACATAGCAAATTTAAAGCTTACTGGCTGTTTTCAGGTATCAATGGCAATGAGAACACTAGGGACAGCTGGAGTTCAAGTTGCTTGGTAGGCTGATAAGTCATTCTGAAGCACTTATGCATTTTAAGATGGAAATGCAGCAACATGCTGAACTATGCATTACTTAAAGTTCGTGATTAATGTTTAATAAGCACTTTGACAAAAGCTGACACTTCTTTGCATCTTTATTTTGATGGGTGCATTAATCCCTCAAATCCATGAATGTACTGACCTTATGCCTTTCACCATTTGAATTTGAAAATGGTAGCAGTTACACTGTTTCGAATTGAATTTGGGTCTACTCTAGCGGACGATGATTATGTCTTATCTGATTCTCTTGCAGTTGGTCATACATATTTATCCATTATGCTCTACTAGTTGCTTACGTTGCTCGTTCTTCAGAAATTCTGACAAACTTTCTCGGCATTCCTTTGTATGAACATATTAGCTCTTTAACTTCTTGTGTTTTTGCACTTAATAAGATTTGTTCCTCTATTTATAGTTTTATCTATATCGCTTAACTTATGAAAATCATTCTATGTTCCTCTATTTATAGTTTTATCTATATTGCTTAACATATGAAAATCATTCTATGTATTTTGACTGGGGATAAATCTTTGCAGATGGGAAAGTGCAGCCATGTTTTCTTTAATTCTTGGAAGCATCATTTATTTTGGAAGGTTGGTGATTCTTCTGTACTCTCATATGATTAGCTTCAGAACTCATACATCGTCATATTATATTGCTGTTTATTGGTATAACTTTTGTGTTAACCATTTATATTAAATATAATCTTTGTAGGTGCACCATACTCCTTAGCTATTACACATTATCTTACAATTATGATGGTTGCAGATTGAGCATGTCCTCTTTTGAGGTTAATCCAGATCAGGAATTATCTTGGCCTAAAGTACTGGCTTGAACTAAGAACAAGGACAAGCACTTTCTTGTTAACTAATCTAGAAAGGGTGGCAATCATCTCCACTATCTTCTGCATCTATTCTGGTGCACTTTTTGAGTGTTCAATGAAAAATAATGGAGAAAATGAAGCAAATCCTTTGTGTAAATAAAGGGTGTGCTTACATATTGTCGTCCATTTTGACAGTCTAATACAAAAACTGGATTCTGCGAATGTGCATTTTATAGTAGGCTCCAAATGAAGATAATAAGTTTACTAGTGATAATTTTCTACAATTCCTAAGACTTGCATCTCTTGCTATGACAAGATTGATTATAAAATTTACCTGGAAATTAACCTCCCTGGATGTAATAGGTGAGGTAGCTTTCTGAAAGATATGAGAGATATGTTTTCTTAGGTTTGTAATAACTTGAGTATAAATAATCCTGGCTTCCGTTCATTCCCTAATGATATTTATGCAACCTATTTCTTGCCTGAATGCAGCCAACGCGTCATTGGTGCAATCAATGGAGCTCTGGTGCTTGGAATTATAATTTCATTCACAGGGCTTGTGGTGATTCTCTTGTTTCTCCAATTGTGTAGCACTACGGTTGTATTCATCAAGATATTAAATTTCACTGATAAGCAAACTGTGGACCAGATTATTCTTGATCATATAATGTAATCAGTAATACCCTTAGGTTATTCTTCTGGTCACAATGAATGCTGAACGCAATCATAGTATGTGAAAAACAAGAGTAAAAAAATGATCCTAGTGAATTCTCTTGGTGCTTTCTTTTAGAAACATTGGAAGTTGTACAAAAATACGTTGAGCCATGTTGTTTGGATTTTGTATGCAGATGTAATTTGCAGTTTCAGATAATGAAATCTTCATTCATCTAAAGAAAAATAAAAAGAATCTTAAAATTGAACTGGAAAGCATTTATTTTAGCTTTAAATTCTCAGCTTTTCTGTGGATAAAGAAAATGGAAAAGGGAAATTTAAAATTGGGATAATTTTCAAAGAGTAGCTTCTTTAGCAATTCCTATCATGTCAATATCAACTTCTTCATTCTTGTTCTTTGATCTGACTCTGTTCTATAATCTGTAGTTTAAGTAATCTATTCATGAACGAAATACCAACTTTTGCTTCTTAGGTAGTGGCAAGTGGAGATCTGCATTGGGATGCTCTTCTGAAAGCGAACTTTGAAGCAGTTCCAATGAGTATACCAATAATTGCACTTTCATTTGTTTATCAGGTAACAACATCTAAGTGTAGTAATTCAATATGGAAGCAGGTGTAACATTTTAGTCTCTTCTTTTTCAGAATGTAGTGCCTGTTCTTTGCACGAATCTTGAAGGAAACCTTTCAAAAGTAAGGTGACAGTTCTTATCATCGATGCTTAATGTTAAGCCTAATAATAAGCAGATGTTATCAGTGCTGTTTTCCAGCAATAGAACAATTCTTGTCACCCACTTGTCCTTGGTACATAATTTAAGAAATCCAGGAAAGATAGATCTAGGACCGGAGAGATCATTAGGCTTATGGACAGATCATTACATAAATTATCTTTTGCTAGCACTGGAATCTCTAAATTGCTTTTGATAAATCATTTATTACTTACAGGACAGCCATTGTTGTCGGCACTGCTATACCCCTAGGTTTGTTCCTTGTATGGAATGCTGTCATTCTAGGATCCATCACTAGCTCTGAGATGGCAGATAAGGTTGTTGATCCACTACAACAGTTACGGTCTACCAATGCAGTTGTTGGAGTGAGTTTCCTGTTGAAGAACTCAGCTTGTAATTGTCATGTTAAAGTGAAAAGGAAATAAACAATGTTCTCTTTTTCAATTTTGCAGCCAATAGTTGAGGTGTTCTCCCTTCTTGCAATTGCAACATCTTATATCGGATTTGTCTTAGGCCTTGCTGACTTCCTAGCTGATTGTAAGTGAAGCTTTCTCATTTTCCTAAATTTCAGATCATTTCCATAAGCTTTTACGAGACTGATCCTACATTTTCAGCACTTATTTACTGGACATGTGTTCTTGGTCAGTTTTGAGAACTCAATTTCATTTGCATTCTTGTGAATCATTATGTACATTCTGCAACCAAATGTACTTAGAGCTTAGTAATTAATTAGTCAAAGAAAAAAGGGTGGTAATTTTCTATGTTTATCTTGCACCTGAGATGTTTTTGCACACACTCACTTTCAATCATTTCTTGACCTCTTCAAGTAAACAGATAGATTGTTCAACTATTGACATTGACTATACTTGTTTTTCCAGTTTCAGTTTCCCTTTTTCTATCGATTGGCTTTCAAGGGTTATTGAAATTTCTAAATTTCATATCATCTACTGATGCAGACCAACATTTTGCATGTCTTACAAGATCTTTCCTTTTCTACTTTTTTGTATTCAGTGCTGAAACTCCCAGCTGGTCAGAATAGGCCTTTGCCATACCTACTGACTTTGTTACCACCGTTGGTGTTATCTTTACTGGATCCTGATATATTTTTCAAGGCCTTGGATTTTGCAGGAACTTATGGAGGTATACCCTTGAACACCCCCCACTATTAGCATTACCATCCGTGCCTGCCATGGCTCTGACGTCAATTTAATTATGTGCATATGTTTCATGCTTTTGCTAGTATTGGTGCTCTTTGGAATCCTTCCTGCTGCAATGGCTTGGTCGGATCGGGGGGACTTGAATTCATCACCGTCTGTGAAGCTACCTCAGCTGGTTCCAGGAGGAAGAATTGCCCTGTCGTTAGTACTTGGAGGTGCTGGAGTTGTCATTCTATCAGAAATACTTGACAACTTTGGCCATCAATAACTACATAAAATGCAAGAATCTGTGCAGCTAGTATAGCCTAATACCCTACTTAGGAGCTTTTCTTTCATGAAATTGAAGCTTTTATGTTTTAAATGCAGGCTTGATAGTGAGGGTTAATCAAGATTTGAAAGATAGACTCCGCTTTATTACGGGACTTCGGACTGAGTGTGATGATAAAATACTACATTCTAAAAATCATCATGTGAAAAAGTTGACCAAATATTCCACAATCCACTTATATTTTGAGCCCTTCCTCTTAATGTTAATTTCAATCTAACCGTAAATTAAGTTAGTAAGAAAAGAGGTTTTAGGTTTATAAGTATCGATTGGTATTAGAATGTCATAAAATGGTTTAAAATAATATTAAAATATTAAAATATTATTGAAAGAAATTAACTTTATCTATTGAAAAATTTGAAGCTTAATTAAAAATTATTGAATGAACGTTAATTGATTTATTTTAGTCTATAAGAAATTATGAATTTATAAAAATTTACATATTAATTAATAAATTAATCAGTTTTTAACAATAAGAGCTATTAAAGTAAATCGAATTAAAAAATTAAAAATCGTAACGAAAAGTTGAATTGTTCAAAATTTTACGATTGAATTAGGCAAAATTGATTAACTCGTACTTTTGGATTATTATTAAACATGTTAACTTGAGTCCTATACTGTTTCTTATGTATGTGACAAAATTCAACTAAAGAATTTTCAAATGAAAATAACTAAAATAGAGGGATTGAAATTGTGATATTCCATCCTTTTAGTTTAATGGAAATTAATAAAATACAAAGTAAAAGGTAACCCAACGGGAACAATTTCAATTTTTAAAAAATATAACATTTGTGGTATAAGAAATAGGAAAATGCAAAATATTGAAATCTAGGGTTTTCAATAATTGGAGTCCACTATAAAAAACCACACTTCAACTCTCTTCATTCCCTATAGCTCCTGTACACAGCCTCCTGCTCTTGTACAGTACTACTTTTGACCCACTCTCTTCTTCTTCTTCTTCTTCATTTGCCATCAATGGCCATCACTTTTTCAGATCTCCACACAGAGGCTGGCATCAAATCTCTCGACGAGTTTCTCGCCGGAAAATCATATATTTCTGGGTACTGCTCTTCTCTTATCTGTTTTTTGTGCGTCTTGTTTATTTGTTTGGTTCTTTTTTTTTTAGCTGAATTCTGTTAAATTTTGGATCTTTAGGGATCAATTTACTAAGGATGATGTCAAGGTTTATGCTGCCGTTTTGGGGAAGCCTGGAACTACCTTTCCCAATGCTAGCAAGTGGTACGAAAGTGTCTCTTCACATCTTGCCACAAGGTTCGTTTTCTTGCTTTGTCTTTTTAATTTCAACTTCTGCTCTTTGTCCTTAACGATGATAAGCCGTTGTTGTCAACATTTTGATTTGGTTGCTTTTTGGTGGGTTTAGCTTCCCTGGAAAAGCTGTTGGCGTGAGGATTTGTGGCAAAGCCGCTCCAGCTGAAGCTGCTCCTGCTAAAGAGGTATGTGTCTTTCTATGAACATCTGATTGACTTTCAGTTGAAATGTTAAATGAGTAGAGAATCAAAGCCCTGATGCTGGGATGAAGAGTTTTGCAAGCCGTAGGATTGGATAATAAGTAATTGATAATGATGATTGATGATATGGTTTGTCTTTAAACACTGAGAATTAATCGAGTAGCACGCTAGATTTTCAATCTAGGATTCGTCCTTAGGTTGTAGTTTTAGCTGTTATCCTTGCTAGATGTCGTACTGTTACTGGAGTTTATTTTCTCCTTCACAATCTCAGGCTGCTCGTGCTGCCGCTGGAGATGATGATGATGACTTGGATCTGTTCGCAGATGAGACCGAGGATGATAAAAAAGCAGCAGAGGAGAGGGAGGCATCCAAAAAGGCATCCTCTAAGAAGAAAGAGAGTGAGTTCTTTATTAACTTAGCTAATTTGTTGGAGTTCACATCTTCTGCAACATTTTCTCTCCATTTGAGTGCTGAGAAGTTTCTCGTCTGAAGCTTGAACTCATCATACTTGTTAACACCAAACAAAAGATCTGCTCAATCTGGTGCTACTTTTCTGAAGAAGCAGTTTATGATCATATTGTTGGATATTTATTTATTTTTCATCTTTGTAGGTGGGAAATCATCAGTTCTTATGGATATCAAGCCATGGGATGATGAAACAGACATGAAGAAATTGGAGGAGGCAGTTCGAAGCATCGAGATGCCTGGACTTCTATGGGGAGCATGTAGGATTTTATTTCGTATAGTTTTATAGGCTCTTCTGTCTACTTTTTCATTGACACCTTCTTCTCGATTGCTTTTGCTTTGTATTTGATGCAGCTAAACTTGCTCCAGTTGGCTATGGTATTAAGAAGCTGCAGATCATGCTTACTATCGTGGATGACCTTGTGTCTGTGGATACCCTCATAGAGGAGCATCTCACAGTGGAGCCATGCAATGAACATGTCCAGAGTTGTGACATCGTCGCCTTCAACAAAATATAGACATTCTGCTCATTTTGCCTTTAAATGTTTTGCTTATGTTTGCCAGTGGTCTTGTTTTCTAGATTTTGTGAAAGATGGAATGTCTTAAAAATTCTTGTGCTTTCGTTTAGCAGAATTACAGTTCAGAAATGCCATCATGTTTGTCCCTTCTCTATCAGGTGGCCTCGATGGATTCAAATTGCTTTAATCAGTAGGCATTAAGCATATATTCACAAAGGGCAATGTGTATTCTGAATGTGAGTTTTAGTCAACTTAACAAAAGGAATTGGAATGCTATATTGACCATAGTACTGTTGATGCGATCATTCTAAAACTTTCCCCCAATTTGGTGGGGGTGGCCCTTACTTTTTAAATTTTCCAATAATATTAATATTATTTTATTTTTATTATTGATAAAATAGACAAATTAATCATATAATAATTTATTAAGTAAATAATTGTGAATATTTTATATAATGTTTAATAATATGTAGACGATAGGGATGTGTCAGTTAGAGAGCTCTGTTGTTACATTCGAACAGCCCCATTCATTGGTCAACATGGTGTAGGAGGCTTTTTTCTAGTGGTACCAATTTTGCCCGATTAGCTTGTGTATTGTGTTATATAAACTGATCACGAAGGTTATTGCCAATCGGTTGAAACCTCTGCTTCTTAATTTGGTGAATCCATCCCAAACCTCTGCTCTTTTATTCTGATAGCGTCTTTAAAAGGGAAACAAGACAACTTAGTAATAGGCTGGGTTTCAAGCTTGCAAAGGATTTGGGAACATTTCTTGGCATACTGCTCCTTCACAAGCGGATCACCCACAGTACGTATCAACCAATTGCAGATCGTGTTCATCAGCGGTTTACAAGCTGGTCGGCTCACAATCTATCCTTGGTTGGTCGCACTACTCTTGCTCAATCAGTTGTGCTTACTATCCCTTGCTACTGGAGGAGAACGGAAGATGAATTTAATCAAGTAGATCGACGTGTGTCAACCAAAAGAACGTGGCAGTCTTGGGCTGCGGAGTTTGAAACAAAGTAATGAAGCTTTTCTAATGAAGTTAGCTTAGAATGTAATTGCTCATACTTTAAGAGGTAAATACCTTCAAGGAATGGACGTCATACCTGAGACAATGCAAGCTGGTTGCTGCTCCTTACTTTAGCAAGCCATTCGTAAGATTTGGCCAATCATGTACCAAAGAGTTCAGCGGGCAATTAGGAAATGTTGACTCGGTACGAATTTGGGAGGATATGTGGTTAGGACACACTAAGTTCTCTGCTTTGATCGTGACTCCTATCTCAGACGCAGAAAAACATATTCGGGTGAAGGAGTATGTCAACGAGCAATGGCAATAGAAATGGGATGTTATATACACAATGCTCCCGACTTTTTGAAGATAGCAGTCATGAGGCCTCCTTCTGTGCATAACGCAGAGGATAGAACCTATAATGGTTGGAGTGAATCAGGAGCTTCTACAGGCAAATCGACTCATGTTTGGCACTTAAATTTGGTAATTTTATTAATTATATTATATAAACAAAATTTGTCAATTTTTACTTATAAACTAATATTATAAAACATTTCAATCGTTAAAAGCATTGTTATTTTTCAAATTTACAAAATAATCATTGAAAATTAGGTAATTATTTATATCAATTTAAATTATTTTTGATATTGATATCAAATAATTAAATATTGTATACTTAATTAATAATAAAATCTCCAAAACCTCAAATCAAATTTGATAAAACTCATTCACAAAAAAAAAACTATCTAATTTAAAAATGTAAAAAATGGTAAATAAAATCAAACAGGGACAGAAGAGATCGACCAGCTACATTAGCATCTCGATCAAGACCTGGACTACAATACCTTTAGGATCATCCGATAGTTATTCGAAACGTACTCTATCATGATATGATCGGAATGATGTATCCTCACACCTTGGATGCACGGTATCCGGTGGTTGTGAGTTTTTGTATTTTTTAGGTATTTTTCTCCCTTGTATTAAAAAAAAATTACTAACACGACCCCATACTCCACTTGTTCCGCCGTGGTAAAATAATCTCCGACAGATAAGAGTGGAACAAACCGATCAAATCACACAGGGCCTCAGTTCGATGAAAAAAAACACATTCTGAGGAAGTGGCCTCGAGTTAGGGACTTTCCATCATCAACACCGTTGACTAAGGAACAGTTCACCCCTATTGTACACATTGCAGTGATGACAATTTGTTGCATTGTACCGACACGTATTTCACATTTTGCTTCCAAATCTTATGCAACAGTAGGCTTCTTACTTGAGAAGTTCATTCAGAACCAATAACGCTACAGTAAGGTCTTTCCTTGTCATCATATGCATCATCTCCGCGCTCTCTCCAATTCAAGGCTCAATCTTAAAAATCAAAAGCAGTAACATTATCATGGTTAATATCTACCATAGAACCTACAAGACCATAGCTATTTAAGAAAGCAGATGTCTACCATCGAAAGCAGATGGATTTAAGCTGAACATCTTTTTCCTCGTAATCAACTTCTCAACTCTACAGTAAAGAAGGTCCAAACTCTTACAATCTACAGTGCCAAATCCACTCAGCCAACACTCACAGATAGTAATCAAGTCGAAAAGTATAGCAGGGAAAGGTAGTTGTGGCTACCAAGAAACAACGGTAGGAGATAAAAAAAAAGATGCTAGCAAGTCGAACAAAACATACAAAAAGCTCAAGTTATATATGGTGTGATGCTCCACATAATTAAAATAAAACTGACGACAAGGATGACTGCAATTTTGTGAGATCTTCACATCTAGCATGGTTGCGGCTCCCTCATCAATAGGACCAAAGATCCTTAATACAGCACTCGATGTTACAAACTTGAAATTTGAGACCAAGGCATGATTGAATTCCTTCAAGATGAACTGAACATAGTACCAACTTCATACCTTAAGAGGAAGGGACCACAACTGTGCACCACATCGGTAGATACAGGGAAATAAAGATGTCAATGCTGAAACTCCCTGCCTTGTTAAACTCAAGGTTCTCAGAGCGCCAAGAAAATCCAAGGTGCAAACAAACTCCAGACCTCAGTGTTAGATGAAAGAATACTAAAAATGAGACCAACTTCCATATTACAACTATAAACCAGTCTCTTTTTCTCAAGCGTTCAGTCAATATCCTTTAATCATTTTGGCTCATGAGAAAGCCAGGAATCTAAAATTCAACTTTTGCTACACACAGCAGTCATCAATAAATTTGAATTTCAAACGACTCCCAACTACTTGGGGCAGATTTAAAATCAGTCATTTTAATAACTGATAACACTTGAAATCTACAGAGCTATAAAAGTCTAACTCCGGCAATCCTCTAGGAGAAATTTCTATCTAGTGACAGCAAGGAAAAGTAAAAGTGACTTAAAGCAGAAAATGATAAATTGATCGATGAATAGCAGCACAAGTTAATCTGCTCTTTTCAGTAGTCCGAAGTAATCATAATTAAGTAAGAAATCATGGATAATAGATAATTATAAGTACACCATCCAAACAAGCAGAAAATATGAATGATATCAAACAAGTCAGGACAGCGAAACAAGACAAAATTCTAAAACTGATTCCATATAATATGCTCTAAAAATAAATTTATTAGACAACGGGAGAAACAACCATCACTGAAAAACTCAGTCAAGATGATCCATAAAGTGCATGATAACCACCTTGAGAAATTTGTCTTAATCCATGGGCGTAGAAGAAATTAAAAAAATGAAAAAGAAGCATGAGAAGGAGTTGTAAAGTAGCAGACGAGACTAAAATCATACAGAAATATACCACTGTTCCTTAGAAATTTGTCCTATCCCCCAACACCTCTAAGAAACATATTGTAAATAGGGAGTAATACATATTTGAAAACATGTGAAGGGGAAATTTAGCACTGAAATAAAACCAAATACAGGTTTCAGATTTGGTCTTTATAGCCAAAACATAAACTTTTCATTCCAAATTTAAGACTTCGTTTGCAAGAGTCCTGGAACTTCAGAAGAATCAGCAGAGCCCAAAACTAAATGATTGATGCATCTATGAAGGAATCTGCACAATGAATAGATAAATCATGAAAAGAGCTGATTTCAAAATTAAAAAGTTTAAAAGTATAAAGAAATGAAACAAAAGCTGAATGTGCATACCTTCGACAATTTGAAGGAAAAATGTTGGTTTTTGATATCATTGTAAGCAATTAAAATAGATATTCCAGTTTTAGAAACTTAAAATTAGAGGAAAACTACATAGACAAACCAAAAACTAAAGTAGAGCAGCATGGCAAAATGTCAAGATGCAAGCAAAGGATAGTTAACCCAACAATCAGAATGATGGGTTCCCAAAAGCACCACACACCTAGGGAGGAGATACTGAACAGAACTGCAGCAGACGACTTGTTTTCGTAACAAAAGAACAAAGTAACTTTGCGAACAAAATAAAGTTAAGAATACAATGCAGTTATCTGCTTCAAACTCAAAATGCACGAGCAACAGCCTTGCAAAGGAAGTTCACTTGTTCAAGAAGGCAACAATCAGATAGCATATTCGAGTCCAAGTAAAATGAAAATATGACAAAGGGCATTCCTTAAGTCTTAATCAGATTTTTTACTCTTGGTCCTAATAAAACACTAAATTATCACTTTTGCATCAGACAATGACAAAGTACACCAAAGACCATCACTAGCACAATTGTACTGCAATATAGCCTCTTTCAACTGCCAGGTGGACGTCAACCATAATGGGAAATTTTCCCGGCAAGTGAATGAAAGCCATTGCCAATATGCAGAGTGGCTCTCTTTTATTTTTCAATTCCTTTCTTTCCTAAATTTGTTACCGCCACATTGCATAGCTTTTTCAAAAGATGAAGTAGCATTAAGATTAACAGGAAATAAAGAAAATATACTCCTCAAACATATATACCTTCAACAAATCAAAATCTTAAGAAACAGAGTAGCGATGAACGCGCACCTAATGTCCCATATAAGGACCACCCTGCTGAGACCTGCCTGCACCGCCTTGCCCCATTTGTGGATTCATCTGAGGGTTCACATATCCGCCCTGCATTGGTGGCTGGTTTCCATAAGCAGCACCACCCTGATTCCCATATCCAACAGATGGCACTCCCTGGTTCACGGCTCCTCCTCCAAAGGCTCCGAGCAGATTCCCAATCCCCAATCCTGCTCCTTGGGTAGCTATCAGTGCAGTCAAGGCCTGTCCAAGTGCTGGGTTCAAACCCTGTGCGGCCATCCCCGGGTTGAAACCCACAGATGATCCTGAGGGTGCCATTAGATGCCCAGGGCCACCAGAAGCACTAGAGTTGAATTTCCCTTTCTTTGCCGAATGCTGGTAATGAGGCTGATGATGGTGATGCTGATGCTGCTGCTGCTGATGATGATGATGACCTCCACTACCACCAGCATTTCCATAACCCGGTTTACCATATTTCAGCCCGTCAATTGCCTTCTGGCAATGTAGAGTATACTCCTCAAATTTCTTGTAAGGTTCCTCCAATGCTCTCTTTGCACTCTCCACACTCTTATACACAAAAAGAGCAAAACCCTTAGGTTTACCAGTATTCCTATCAAGACCCAATGGACCCTCCTCAATTTCCCCAAACTGCTTAAAAAACTGAAGTAGCTTCTCCGGATCAATATCTGCTGAAACATTACTCACAAAAATCTTCCTCTGGGTATACTCTGACCCTCCTGGAGTTGAAGTCGTCGGAGTTGGAGGCGGTGCCGGTCCAGTAGTGGCCAATTGGCACGAAGTAAGCCTATTCCCAATCTTTTTCTGCGGCTGTTCCAAAGCCTTGCGCGCTCCAACCCTATGTTTGTACAAAATAAACGCATATCCCTTTGATTTTCCAGAAACCCTATCGGTCACAGCCTTGCAATCCTCAATTTCCCCAAACTTCCCAAATTCAGCTTTAAGGGTTTCGGCCGTAGTGTCCCAGCCAAGGCCGTGGACAAAGATTTTGCGGTGGGCTGGGTCCGCGTCGGCAAACTCCCGGACGCAACCCATCACATCGGGATGCTTATCCACGAGTTTCCTAAGAAGACCCACAAGCTGCTCTTTTCCAAAAGGTTCAAGAAGCTTCTCCAGAGGCTCATCATCTAAAAAGTCCTCTTCTTTTTCCATCTTCTCTTCGCTTCCATTTCCTTTGTCTCCTCCCCCGTTTGCTTGGGGTTCAGAAACAGATGAAATTAGGGTTTCGGGCTGTTGCTGTTCGTTATGCTCTTGCTCTTCCTCTTCCTCTTCCTCTTCCTCGTGCTCTTCCTCTACTTCTTCCTCTTCCTCAACCTCTTCTTCAACTACAGTCTCTTCTTCTACTTCTTCTACTTGTTCTTCTTCTTCTTCTCCTTCCCCTGCAGATGGAATTTCCTCTTCTTTTTGGAGTTGGGGATCGGGAGTTGCAGTAACAGTAGGTTCAGAAGATCGCTGCTTTCTCTTTCTGGCCATGATAAAGTTCAGTAAGAGAGACGAGAGGCGGAGATTTAGGGTTTAAAATTGGGGGAAATTGGCGGACGACGACTGTGAGAGGGTGGCGCTAGGGTTTCAAGCTTTAAATAAATAGACTCAATTGCGAAATCAGCTTGGATACGGCGTTCGCCGCTATTTAATCACGGCCGCAGGATTTTATTACATTTGGCAGGATTTTATTAATAAAATGTAAAAAAATAGAGCGTAAATATAAGTGAAAATTTGTTTTAAAATGGTAATATAATACAGTATAATATTGTTTTAGATAGATCAGAACGTAATATATAATAAATAATTATTATAATTCTTATATTAAAATGATTGTTGCTGTGATTTTAAAATAGAAATTATTTTTAATTAAAAAGTTAAGAGAAAATAATTTTTTATATATTTTATGTTTTAAAATAATAATGATTTTATTATTTTATTATTAATTATATATAATTTATTATTAATTATATGAAAATACTATTATTAACTATTTAATATATTTTAAAATATTATATTAAATTTTATTTTATTCTATTATATGTTATTTATATTTAAAAATAATTTATTTATATTTTTATTTATATAAAAATATATACAAACAATTTTAAATTTTACTAATTAAAAATAATTTTTAATTTTATTTATATAAAAATATATACAAACAATTAAAGAATAATTTTTATATTTCTAGTTTTCATTAATAAAAATTTAATAAATTTTTTATTTTATTATTAATTATATACAATTTATTATTAATAATATACAAATATTATTATTAGGATAAGGAGAAATAATATAAAAATATTATTAATTTTTATTCTAGCTTTTTTAAATTTCCTATAAGCTTACTTCTTTATAGCTTAAATATTATTTTTAATATATTCTTAAATTATTTAAGAAATATTAGTTATATATATATGAATAAATAATTCAATTTATTAAACAAATATATAATAAAAATAATAATTAGTTTTTAAAAATAATAATTTAAAATTTTTCAATTAAATTATAAATAGATAAATAAAGAACTTAAATTTTGACAAATATATTTTATTAGTAAGATTAAACAAATTTAGTACTTTTTATAAATAAAAATAGTAATTCATTTTTAACAATAATAATTAAATAAAATTTTTAATTACAATATAAAGACAAAAATATATAATTTGAAAATATAATTTATTAGTTATATAATATGATCATGAAAGAACCTTTTAGTCATAGAGGTGCACGATCGTGCTCACAATCGTGCACGATCGTGGCATAATAATAATAATAATAATTATTATTATTAAATTTTCACTTACTGTTAAATATTATTATTATTATTTAAATTTTTATTAATTATATTATTATTCTTATTATTAAATTCTTTATTTTTATTTATTTATTTATTATTATTATTAAATTCCTTATTATTGTTAATTTTTCTTTTTATTATTATTAATTATTATTATTATTATGAATTTTCTACTTACTATTATTTGTATTAATATTAATTTTATTAATTATTAAATTCCTTACTATTATTAATTTTCTTATTATTATTATTAATTTTATTGATTTTAATATTTTTATTCTTATTATTTAAATGCTAGTCACAGGGTAACTAATTAAGTCACTCGCGTGTGTGGTGGCTGGTCACGGGGTGACTAATTAAGTCACTCCGTGACTAGAATTTGTCGTTCATCTTTTAACTTTTCTGTTCTCAGTGTGTTATCCTTGACTGGTCCCAACTTTCAGATGCTGGGCTTCAATCACTTATCTCTTCTGCTCCTGCTTTACAATCTATAAACTTGTGATGATATAAACTTGTGACGATGCTTTCTTTTTGCACCTGCTAGCATTAACATTTTGGCAAACTCACTAAAGTCAATTATGGAGGAACTGTACCTTGATGATTGCCCAAGGATTGATGCCCCGACTATATTGCCAGCACTGAAGAAGCTAGAATGTTTGGAAGTACTATCATTGGCTATAATCGGATATGTTTATGATAAGTTTGTTCGGGTATTGATTACTGCCAGGGGTCATATTGTGAAATAACTTATTGATTGATTGCATGTAATGCCCTTTATAGTCACCGGGTGATCCTGACAGAAAGGAAATAGCGAGAGTTGTACGATCGTAACAGAGAAGAAACAGCAAGAAGTTGCATGATCATGCTTGAAAAAACATTCGATTGCTGTAAATAAATTTCCAAAGGAACTACAATTGCTAGATTGTTGTAAAAGAGAAGCAAACAAAATCATAAACACCTTTCATTAAGTAAATTTCTCATAGTTTCCTCAATTACATGGCTTTGTGATAAATTCATCCACAAAATATGCAAAAATATCTGAAAAATATACACATTGAGCATAGGGAAAAGGACCTGATACTAAGTCATCAACACATACTACAATTGTCTTCTATTAAGAAGACATCATAAAATCCAAAATGTTCTTCCGAAATATTTATTGGTGTACCAAGTAATGCCCTAACTTCATCAGGTTTGCGAACAAGGAAAATATAACTTTCATACAATTTTGATTCTTCCAATCCCAACTCTACCAAATGATTATAAAATTCTTCTTCTGAAATGGGAAGTGGTTTAACTAACAGTGAATTAGATTTTATAATAACTTCTGCAACTGTCTGAAGGTCATCTTTGATTACATCTTCATTATCATTTGCCTTATTTTTCCTTTTCGTGATGTTCCTAGGTTTGCATTTTGGGAATTAGCTGGCATTTCTATTGGAGATTCAGTGCGATCACCATCTATCGTTACATTGTCTTCAAAACTTAAGTCATTGTGAGTCCAAATGTCATCATTTTCATCCATGGTGTTGGAAAACCCACTGTCAACAGAAATGGTGCGCCTTCTTATCTCCTGTGTTGTTTCAGCATGCTCGCCAATTTCTTTATCACGTCCATAAAACTCTACCATCTTCCTGTAGTTATGAAAAGGCTTCTATCTCCACTCAGTAGCTTCTGGTTTAGCTTGTTACAAAAAAAAAAATGAATCAACGAAATCATAGCATATATCGTATTAAGTTCACCTAGATCAAGATCTCCTATACTTCTCGCTCAACAATCCACATATTTGTTAACGGACTCCATGCAAATCCACTACCTCCGTTTGAAAATAAATCAAAAAACACTTACTCCACTTGTTCTTAATAATATTGTTCTGATTTTTTATTTTTCCTTATCGATTCCTTTATCTGAAAATTTTTCCTTTAGTCCAGCTTCAATTATATCAAGTGTATGCGTCGTTAAAGTCCCACCAACACGATTGCCTTGTCGATGCTAGTACAAGTATTCGTCAACAAAGATGGGTATGAAAATACTGGTATAAGTATTCGTCAGCCCACATATGAGCAGCCATGTTATGTCTTATAATTTCTCTATTGTGTGCATCATCTTCATCATCATTTTCGTACCCATCTTAGTTATTATTTTCCCCTCCATCGTACTCTTCATTAAGAAATGGATCATCTGGATCTACACCGATCAAGAAATTGTGCAGAATGACACAAGCCATAATATATATTTTAGTATGAATGCCATATGATGGTTATGTGGAGGAAGCTATGATCGGGAACCGTTTTTTCAATACATTAAATGCCCTTTCGATAACATTACACAATGATGAATGTCGATGATTGAATAATTCACGAGCATTTCGTAAAGGATTCTTTAAATATTCTTTCAAGTGATATCGTTCCCCTCTATACGGTGTAATAAGTCCACTTCTAAACATGAATCCAGCATCAACAAAACAGTATTTTCATATCATGAATAAAACTATGTCAAAATGTAATTTATGACACTTATTAGTTAATAAAGTTTGAGCCATATTTTTACCTTGGGAAATTTTAAGTGATAATTGCCTGGTTAGTGCACTTTTTATAATCCGTGAATCGAATGCTGTTCCTTCCCATCCAGCCAATACAGACGTGAACTTCATATTAAAAGAACAAGCACACAAGTCATTTTGTGCTTGATAATCCTTTATCCCACGAAATCTAGGGGCATCTCAAACAAGTACTTTCACACGAATATGTGTACAACCAATTGCACCAACACAATCCTGACTTTGAAGTATATTATTCTCAAATATTACGTGTGTTTAATATAATTAAGAAAAGAAAATCACCTTAAAAAATGGATATAATCAACAACTATTCAATATTTTCGATAGAGTTTCTAATACGTCTGGTTGTCTTAGAAACATATCCTTTAATTGTATAACTGCTTTCAAAACGCTATGGAAATGACGGCTTACAGTTTCCCCATATTAACTCCAAAAGAACGCAATCTCCCGATTAGTAACATTATGTCCTAATATGTATAGAAACTTCACTACTTGTTCTTCAACAGTTATATGTACAGTGGGTCAAAGCACACATTTTCCAGCTAATAAATCACATAATTCGATAAATGGTTTAGGCTGCATTCTAGTTATATTTCTCTCATTGGAATGAAATAAAATTATTCGTATGATACTCTCCCTTGATTGCAATCTCTCCGATGGTGTAAGCATTTGAAGTTTGTTGTTCCTGCGTCTCCTACGTAATACCCACCAATAGATCACAAGATAAACAATATAAACAAGCGCTAATTGATGTATAAGAATCAATTTTCGTTTTGATTATTCATTTGATTACCTTTACCGTTCATGTATAAATAATCAAATTAGGAGTAGTTTCTAGATTTTGAAAATCAAAATATAGCAAATATGACATAGATATGTTCATTTATATATGGTGTTATAAAAGCAACAATAAGCAACGTAAAAGGGAAGTTTCATCTAAATCATTCCCTCATTGAAATTTCAAGCAAAGTAATAGGAAAACAAAAACAAAGAAGACAACAACGATTGAAAAACACCCCAAATTCAGATAACACAACATATAAAATGAGCGACACACGGTAAAATGAGTGGATTGCAAGAGTATACAACAATATTGACCTATATGTATGTGCCTTTCAAATTAAATAACCAATATTTTTAGCAGCTCAACCCATAACAAATAATGTTTACTTCAGTGTAAAGTGAACAATGGGTAAACCCATATGTATGAACCTATATGTAAAGTGAACCAAAATAGATAAGAGTACAATCTCCTCACCCAAAACAAAACGCATATACTACTAAAAGTAACGGACATCATTATCATCATCATCATCATACTCCAAAGTCCCGCAATGAAGCAGGGTTTGGGGGGTCTGATAATACGCAGCCTTACTCCTACACTGTAGAGAGACTGTTTTCAGTAGACCCACATGCAAATGTGACAAGAATAATATGGATGCAGGTTGAAAAAGTAAAAAATGTAATGAATACAACAGAAAAGGTAAATACTGAATATAATAATTAATACAAAAAATACTAAAATTAAATAATAATAATAATAATAGTAATAATATATAATAAAAATATAGATGATGATGATGATGATGATGATGATGATGATGATGATGATGATGATGATGATGATGATGATAATAATAATAATAATAATAATAATAATAGTAACAATATTGATAATAAAGAGTGTAAAAATCAGGAAACGTCAGGTAAGTGACTCCTTGCAGATGGCTTTCTAGGCTTGTCAGGATGCACGATCCAGCAGAGTTATCAGAGATGCCAAGGAGTTTACATCGCTCATTCACCCCTCTGCCGCTATCTTGAAGCACTAGAAACTAATACTCCAACGCCAGCGACGTCAATAACATCGTTAGAGCTCAAGCTTTTTTAGAAGAGCACAGACTCCGGGTCGAATATGTTTAGCCTAAAATCACAATCATGTAACTGAATATACGAAACCAGAGAAATGGATTAAGAACCTGGAGAACAGAGTGCTACAGTCGCGTCTATACTCCCTAGTCCCACAAGTCTTCATGTGGGCTTTCCAATCAGATTGTACTGTATATTTCGTTGAGCATCTCTCTCGGTAGTTAAGCTTACATGGTAGGTTATGGCCTCGATGGTAAAGCTCGAGATTCTGATCTCTTTAGGAGTCATTGTTGCAGATCTCACACACGAACCTATTTGTGGCCAAAAGGGTATTCAGTGATAACGCAATCACTTCAGCAATCTGGATCTGGCTAGAAGAGATTATTTCCTACAAAAAAACCGAGACATACCAAGGAGACCGCGACGGCTTCCCTATATATACAGTACGTTTAACAAGTAGCTTCTGCAGTCATTTGTAAAGGCACATTTAAATCAACCCATTAAAAAAAGCTGTGTTATTGGAGGACCTCAACAATAGAGAAATCAAGAAACCTCCTGGCCCTCCCGCCAAAAAACCTTCTACTCCAACCAAAAAACCTCCTGCTCCTAAAAAACCAGCCAAAAAAGTTGCTCTTCCAAGTAAAAAAACCAACAACAAAAAACCTCCTTCTCCAAGTAAAAAACTAGCCAAAAAACCTGCTCTAAGTTAAAAAAAAAGCGACCAAAAAACCTCCTCCACGTGAAAAAGTAGAAGAAGCACTGGCTGAAGAAGCTCTAGCTCCTCCAGCCAAAGAACCTCCACAAAAATTATTCTAAATGCTAAATGCTAAATGTTGATTTTGGTAACCACTTTACCATTAGCTATTTGATATTAATCAGCATAAATAGGATACTTGACATTATATTAGTAAACCGCCATCACTTTAGATTAGTTATTTGACAATACCAACACTCAAAAGATAAAAAGAAGGTTTTGATAAAGAGGAAGACTCTCCGGTGACCAAGTCTTCCAGCTCCTCTTCTGCTTCTCCACCAATAAACAACACAAGAAGAAGGAGTGGTAGAATATGAAGAACAAAAAGAGAAGTCTAGAAATGATAACTAGACCGTAAATAGATATCTATGATAAGCGTGTGTTCAGTAATAAATGAGTTTGGGTAGGGTTAGAAGAAATAATTGGTAAGAAAAATTATTGAGGGTATATTAAGTATTATGTATTTATTAGTGTACATTCCATCATAAACCCTCCGAATTAGAGGTTTTTTATTTTTATTGTTTATGATGATATGGAACGTAATATAAAACTCTTCGCTTCAATCTCATTCTATTCCATTCCATTATGAAACTTTCAACCAAAAGATAGAAGTGTGTTACGTTCTATACCTAACCCCTCAACCAAATAGGACCTAAGGCCCTTTAAGGAGGTTTGGAACATATTAATGGGTATGACATTGTCCGAACAGTAGTTTGATATATGAGTTTTGAAGATTACTCCCTATTCTTAAATATATGAGGAAAGAAAGTTATTTTTTAATAATATAATTAATTAATTATAATTAGAATAAATAATTATCAATTATTTAAATAAAAATAACAAATTCAAAGGACTCCAAATTTAAATAAAAAAGCAAAATTTAAATATATTTTTATATGGAACCATTAAAGTAAAATTATCAGCAAACAATATCGTAAGAATCCAAAAGCTAAGTATGACATTCATAAGTATGACATTCAACCAACTTCCATCATTTTACAATCATCGAATGTCAAATCATTCTTACTCCTTGTTTGACTTCAGCATCCAGCTATTCCACCTTTCTTTATTATATAGTTTATATTTTTATATTAGGAAAAGTTTTACCACAGCCAACAAAGAAGATCCTCACCTGTAATTTCTTGAAAAGGGAGGGACCAATGTTACTTGAGAACTTGGAACAGAATATAGTTTCTGCACCAGTTTTATCCTATATATAAATATATTGCTCCAGAGAACTCACAGTATGCAGCACTTTCTCTGGTTAAGTTCCAAGAAGATGAAAGAAGAAAACTACGGCAGATCAGTATCCCTTGTATTCCACACCTTCTATTTTCTGCTTCTTTTGTCGGTTTCAGGATCAGTGAGTGCTTACAAGAACTACACAGTTGGTGACGCCTTGGGCTGGTATGACAGCAGTGAGAAGTCTGGTGTGAATTATCAGAAATGGGCTGATGGCAAAAAATTCAGCTTGGGAGATTTTCTCAGTAAGTTATTGAACGTGGGTTTTCTTTGTTTTCTTAAAGAATCAAGCTTTCTCTTTTTGTAAGTTATCTTTTTAGATGAACAGTTACAGATTTTCTGCAATTTTCCCTGATCTGCTGACTGAAATTCTGAGTGCATCTAGATTTAGTCTCAAACCATTTAAAGCCACATCAGAAATGTGGAAGAGATCCTGAATTGGCCTATAGACATATGAATTCTCTGATGTTTGGAATCTGTAGATCTTATGCACCAAAATTTACTGGGGAAGAACGATTGTATAACTCATCGACCTTGTTTTCTTTTGTTCGCTCTAGATTTCAGGCTCTAGATTTCAGCATATAAGTTGTTTTTTCTTTTATATACAATTCTTCCATGATGGAACATGTGGTCTCTGCATGCAATCATCGAATCATTTTAAAATAAAGAACTTGCATATTTAACTTTCCTAGACGTAAATGAAAATGGGTATGGATTACTGTTTGCATAGGCATCTAAAGTTGAAATCTTTCTGGTGCTCTGTTTCTGTTTTCTCCCCCTTTGTCATTTTTCTTAATATTGCGATTAATACCAAATTTGCAGTTATACCAGTCTCCCTCCACAAGTTGTTGGATTGTCTATAAATGGGTTCAGATAAGATAGGCTTAAGCGTTAAAAGTGTTGCGTAAGTTCCCTTCTCAAGAACAAAATTTTAGATACCCGTCTTTCCAACTAATAAATTCCCCAGGAGCTTCCTTTTTAAGTTCTAAATGGGGGAAAATATTAAGAATCTTATCTTTAGCATACCAAAATTCAATCTAGTATGTTTTGCTTTTCCCTAGAAGCTTAGATCCTGCATAGTTGCGATACGAAAAAAACAAAGAGGCATGTTCATAGACAGAAAGCATTTAAGAATGTGTCAGCTTGGTAATACAGAGCAGTAAGCGGTAGCCCTGTAAGAAATAAAGAAATTGTGTGGGTTGGAGAGGAAAAGGAGAAAAAAAAAGAAAAAGGCATGTTGTTCTTGGAGGTTAAGGCCTAATTCTCACCTAGAACATGGCCGTCTGACGTCTGTGATCATTCTATCTGCAATGTGTCAATTCCTTGGGAAGAGTTTCAACCACAAGGAACGAACTTCGCACATGGCCAGTTATGATATTTTTTCTGCATCTGATAAGAGACACAAAAGCACGTTAATGTTCACGTGCTTATGACCGATTGTCTGACACGCTAACTTTTGTATCATCAGCTTTTGTCTTGATTGGGACAACTTCAAACTCCAACTGTTTTTGTACTGGCACCTTATGATTGGTCTGTTTCCAGGATAAACATCCAAATTTGTTAGGGAATTGCTTTTTAAGATCAATGTTGTTTTGTTTCTTCTTGGATGAGTGCAGTTTTCAATACAAACACCAATCACTCTGTGATTCAAACATACAACTCGACGACCTACGAGCTGTGCGATTACGACGATGCACAAGACGATGATATAAATCAATGGTCTGCAGCCGACCCATCAAACACGGCTACACAACCAATCACCGTACCAGTTCCTTTACTCAAGGAAGGGACCACCTATTTCTTTTCCGGGGATTATGATGGTGATCAGTGCAGGAGCGGTCAGCATTTCCAAATAAATGTGACTCACGGTCAGGGTTTGCCTGAAAGTCTCAAGAGCCCTCAAGACCAGGCTCCGGCACCGAACAGTCCGGACGTGAGCGGCGAGGATTCGGTGCCAGACACGGTTGTTCCGGCCAACTTCGATCATCCTAATCGTCAAAAGGAAGCTGATGCGGAGAAGGAATCTGGGTCTCCGTCATTACATGTCAAGTCCTTGAAATTGAGAGTTTATGAGATATTGTTTTTGTTGGGGTTGGTTAATTTTTTGATGTAAGTAATTAGGATGCTATACCTTTTATTTGATTGTGATTTATTCATACTTATAAATAAAGGTTTTAATTAGTACCGCAATAATTACAATACTTGGTAAAAATTTTACTAAATGCGATAATTGAACACCTCGAATAATACGTAGTTTTATTTTATATTCGGTAAAAATATTATTAAACAATATTATATCGGTAGAGCTTTTTTAAGAAGAGTTTTTTTAAGATTGCCTGTTATTTAAAAAAAATTTTTTGAAAGAACTTTATACAATAGACTGTTTGACAACCTAAAAATAAAAAGTATTTATAATTTTAAGTATATTTTATTTTGTAATAAAAATTATTAATGCATATAAAGATTATTTAAAATATATTAAACAATATGCAAAACACAATATATTAATTATTATATAATTTTAAACCATATGAAATATAAATGAAAATATATCTAACCAAATTTTTTATATAGATTATAATATAAATAAAACTAATATAAAAAATAAATATTAAAATATATAAAAATCAAATAATATTATATAAATTTCGAAATAAACGTAAATATGTACTTGCGGGTATTATAAGAATTATGTGTAAAAACATAAATATAAAGATGACTAAAAAATAGGTTCATTAATTAATCTGAAAAATCTACCTTGAAAAAGTATTTTTTTAAAGCTCCAAATTTGAGCTCGTAAAAAATTTATATTTTAGCTTCTAAAAAAGTTATTTCTATGAAAAAAATGGTTTAAAATTTTACAGTCAAGCACTTATTTTTCTTAAAAATAACTTTTGGGATAGAAAAATACTTATTCACTCTCTAAATTTTGAAACAAACAGTCACTTACTCTTAATTAATAGAAGCTGTTTTAACAGCTCAAAAGAAAAGGTCTTAATTAATATACTTTTTTTTTTATCTGAGACCAGAGTATCCATCAACGGACTCAGTGATTAATTCCCTCGCTGATAGGAAGGCACCTCACAAGGTGGGACAACTGACCCAAAGATTTAAGGTTGCTTCATACCCAAAGGTAAAGATCGAACTCCTGACCTTTAGTTAAGGATGGATGAGTCCCTTGCCACTCAATAAGATCCTTTGGATTAATTAATATACATTTTAATTGATCATGTTATTAACTTAAATAATAATAATAAGAAACCAAAGCCATCAAAAGATGGAAGTTGAGCATTTGTATATGGATATGCTAAACTCAGTTTCAGTCCCGACTGGATAGAGAGTTGAGAGACACTAAAAACAGTTCCCCACAAGTTGATTGATCATAGTGATTGGATATTTAAGTCTTTTGTTTGCTCTTGTTTCCCTTGACTTTTCTTTATCAAATGCGATTTCTGGGCATCGCTTATAGGCTTCTTTCCACTGGTGTTGCTCCGATATCCTCCAATTCTCAAATTTCGTACTTTGCTCGTATTGGCCTTATTGATAGAGCTCGAAAGATTTTTGATGACTTACCCTGTAAAACCACCGTTTCTTGGAACGCGATTGTTAGTGGGTATTTCCAGAACTATCTACCCTGTGAAGCGCAGAAGCTATTCGACAAAATGCCTGAGAGAAACCATGTTTCTTGGAATGCTTTGATAGCTGGGTATATTAAAAATGGAATGGTTTATGAAGCAAGAAAAATGTTTGATAGAATGTCTGAGAGAAATGTAGTTTCGTGGACTGCCATGGTTAGGGGTTATGTTGAAGCTGGGATGATAAAGGAAGCAGAGTCGCTCTTTTGGCAAATGCCGGAAAAGAATGTGGTTTCTTGGACTGTAATGTTAGGCGGTTTTATTGTTGATGGCCGTATCGATGAGGCCACCAAGCTTTTTGATATGATGCCAGTGAAGGATGTTGTTACAAGGACTACTATGATCGGTGGGTTGTGTCTGGAAGGAAGGTTGAGTGAAGCTAGAATGATTTTTGATGAGATGCCAAAGAGGAATGTGATTGCTTGGACTACGATGATTAGTGGATATGCCATGAATAATAGGGTGGATATGGCTAGAAAGTTGTTTGAAGTGATGCCTGAGAAAAATGAGGTGACTTGGACGGCAATGTTGATGGGATATACTAGGAGTGGGAGGATTGAGGAAGCTGCAGAACTTTTTAAAGCAATGCCTACGAAGCCACTTCCTGCTTGTAATGAGATGATAATGGGATTCGGACAACATGGGGAAGTAGGGAGAGCAAGGTGGGTATTTGATCAGATGAGAGAGAAGGATGATGGGACGTGGAGTGCAATGATTAAGGTTTGTGAGAGAAAAGGATTCGAGTTAGAAGCCCTTTGTTTGTTTCGTTTGATGCAAGGAGAGGGAGTAAGGGCAAATTTCCCCTCTATGATAAGTATTCTATCTGTTTGTGGTAGCTTGGCTTGTCTTGAGCATGGTAGAGAGGTTCATGCCCAGCTGGTGAGATCTCAATTTGACTTCGATGTGTATGTTTCTTCAGTTCTGATCACTATGTATATAAAGTGTGGTGATCTTGAGAAGGCAAAAATTGTGTTTGATAGGTTTGCCGTGAAGGATGTTGTTATGTGGAATTCCATTATTACTGGATATGCACAGCATGGTTTAGGAGAAGAGGCTTTAAAAGTTTTCTATGAGATGATCTCTTCTGGCATTGCTCCCAATGAAATTTCATTTGTTGGTGTTCTCTCCGCATGTAGTTACTCTGGGAGGGTCAAAGAAGGGCTTGAAATATTTGACTCCATGAAACCCAAGTATTTATTGGATCCAAAAACTGAACATTATGCTTGCATGGTTGATCTTCTTGGCCGAGCAGGGAGGATGGATGAGGCAATTGTTTTAATTGAAAAGATGCCCGTTGAAGCTGATGCTATTGTTTGGGGTGCTTTATTAGGTGCTTGTAGAACCCACCTGAAGTTGGATTTGGCAGAAGTTGCAGCTAAAAAACTTGTACTACTTGAGCCCAACAATGCTGGGCCTTACATCTTGCTATCAAATATTTACGCCTCACAAGGTAAATGGAGAGATGTTGCCGAGCTTAGGAAGACCATGAAGGAAAGGAATATAAGCAAATCACCTGGCTGTAGTTGGATCGAAGTAGATAAAATGGTTCATATGTTCACTGGTGGAGATAGTAGAGGCCATCCTGAGCATGTAATGATATTAAGAATGTTAGAAAAATTAGGGGGGTTGCTAAAAGAAGCCGGATATTGTCCTGATGGGAGTTTTGTGCTGCATGATGTGGATGAAGAAGAGAAGGTACATAGCCTACGGTATCATAGCGAGAAATTGGCCGTGGCATATGGACTGCTGAAGCTTCCAAAAGGAATGCCCATTCGTGTCATTAAGAATCTTCGGGTTTGTGGGGATTGCCACTCTGCTATCAAGTTGATAGCTGAAATAACTGGGAGAGAGATCATTTTGAGGGATGCAAATAGATTTCATCATTTCAAGGATGGACTATGTTCGTGCAGGGACTATTGGTGATTTGGATGCACTCCATTGATGTTGCTAAGTAAAGCTGGTTTTAATGGCAAGACTGAATATAACAACATTTCTTAGATTCACTATTATTGGTGTTAGAACTACTAAGATGGCTGGATCGTTGTGCTCGTATACTTAGCTGAAGGTTCAAATGTAAAGAAGAACGGAAGGAAGCATCAAATGGGAGTTCTAAAAGTTAGAATATGCTGCATAGTTCTTGCTTTTGCTAGTAACGTTGATGCAGATACTGGAATTTCACGAATGTCGAAGGTACTCTGCATTTCATTTATAAAACATTTTGTCTTTTGTTCTCAATCCATGCTTGATGGACCTTTATTGTGATATAGAATTACACTTTTGCTTTTATGGGACATCAAGTCGCATATATGCAATGTCATAGTTCTCATTTTGAACACACTTCAATGTTAAAGAAAGGGCCAAAAGCATAAGAGCATGGATATCGGGTTTAATTAAGTGGTGCTACATAATGAAAGCTGTTGGACCTTCAATGTGGATAAGCGTTTTGTTCAGTTCAAAAGATGACATGAGGCAAACTATTCACTTTACACTTAGCTGTCCTTCCTTCCCATCTTTCATTGTTAATACTTGATAGAAAGGAGCTACGAAGTCGGTTTTGTCTACTAATATAAGGAAAATTGTGTTTATGTGGGGATATGGGGCCATCCCTTAATGCAATACATGAATATACCATAATAAATTTCGAGATAGCTTCTATTAAATTACAATGGCACGAATTCATGCACCTTACAGGATTATTACTCTTCTTGTTAAATTGTTTTAAGGATTTCTTTTCTCGCTGTATGCAGACTGCTCTTCCTCTTAAAGGGATTACAGACGTCTTGGCAAAGCAAGGTTATGAGGTAACAAACTCTGATGATACTCGCCCACCTTTTGATAAAAATGGGATCAATTCGCTAGTTGGGCAGGCACCTCTCTTCTTGACTATAGATGAAGAGACCCAACTGCAGTTTGCTTCTTCCTCGGTGGAGATGCTTTTACTTCCTTACATCAGCTATCCATCTGCATCCGTCTAATCTTCATTCTGAGGAGCTTCTGATCTTTAACATGGTTGTGAAAATGGAAGGATGCTTGTATTGAACTCATTTAATCAATATATCAGTGTTCGTGTCAAGTGATGCTGTAATATTTCCTTGATCCTGCCTGGACTGCGCATTTAAGATTCGTATTCATATTAATGAGAAAAGAGAATGACACGTGTAGGGTGTATCTAAAACTTCAAAAGGAATGAGGTTGTGAAATCTATCGAGTTTGAGAGAGTTGCTGTGGGAGATGGAGAAGTTGGCAGTCTTTTGAAGTACGTTGGCATAGCTCACAAGAGTGGAGTTCAAGTCCCTTTGTAATTGAAAAAAAGAGGTATCACACTATCACTTGAACATCAATTAATTTGTAAGATATTGTGGTATATTACACTCAAAAAAAGTACTTTACTTGAAGTTATATTCTTTATTTCTTGAAGTTATATTCTTTTTTTCTCACTTGGACTTATTTTTTATTCTTTATTAATTAGATAAGGTTGACTTTGTTTGTTGAGTGAAAAAATACAAGAAAATGCTATTTTTATTGCTGTCTTTAACTCAACATGCTAATAATTACTTGTGGGATATGCATTTCCCAACCAAAAAGGGTACTTGAATTGGATTAGACAAACTGCTTTCCAATTCCAAAAATAGGTTGGTTTGGTCAAAGAATGAATGTGGGATACACCTCAACATTCAAACAGACATATTAAACAAATGCACATAATGATAAGATAGCATCTTTAAAATATTGAAGAAAGACAATGGTTTTGAAATTATGATTTAACTAATTATTGAATGTGACATGTTATATTTTATTGAAAATAATGAATTAAAAGGTATTAAATCCTTTTAATTGTAATTTTAGTGTTTAATTCTAACATTTTTAATTAAAATTTAAAATTTTGAATAGGAATTAATAGAAAATAAAAAAGTAAAATGACATTTAAGGCAGCGAATGCGATTTGACTTGGAAACTTTAAAATCTGAGGATCGATAATTCATTTGTCCTGAGGAGAGACGACAAAAGAATCTGGTTGACTTCCTTTTATCTCTCTATTTCTTCTTCCCTTCCTTCTGTCTGTAACCCTAATCAACTTGAAGACAGGAGAGACAGACCCATCAGAAAAGCTTTCACCTTTTTCTCTTTTCTAAAGAGAAAGAAAGCTTAGGGAAGCTTTAGAATTGAAAACATGGCGTCACCGAACTGGGTATCGCCAATTTCTGCTTCCCCAACGCTAACCCTAGTTGTTCTAGTACTGCTTCCTTTGGTGTATGGGAACTCCGAAGGAGACGCTCTTTACACTCTGAGGAAAAGCTTGTCTGATCCGGACAACGTGCTCCAGAGTTGGGATCCGACGCTTGTTAACCCATGTACTTGGTTCCACATCACGTGTAACCAAGATAATCGCGTTACTCGAGTGTAATCACTTATTCTTTTCTTACGCTTTTTTTCATTTTTATTTTATTTGTCTGATTTTTATCCATTTTGATGTGTATTCCTGTTCTTAGATCTGATGATCTCTTGTGAAAGATGGGTTCTTTCCTTTTTTTGGTAATTAAATTTGAATAAGCAGCCTTGTAAGTTCCTTCTTTTTTTTCACTCGAAAGAAGTTGAAATTAGTGCTCTGTTGGTTCATTTTCAAGCTTTTTTGTCCTTTTCGTGACATAATCTCTAATATTTTTGTTGCAAATTTGGTTTCTATTTTTGTGGTTACTTTCTCTTATCCTGGTGAAGTACTCATATGCACTTTGGTTTATGCTATGACATCTTTTCTGCTTCTCTTATGTTTGTATTGTTATTATGATATGATGATAGATTTAGTTGGTCCAATTTTCTTTTGTTTTGAGTTGATGTTGAGCCATCAAAATCAACTGGTTAAAAGCCAGCTATGTCCTTGCTGTTCATTTGGCATTTCTTGGAAGAGACAGCCAGGAATAATTGACCAAACACTTTAACGCCTACAACTATTATCTATCAACTGATAGCTTTTATTAGCTAGTAGACGTTAGCTGTGTATGGCCTTATTGCATAAGTCCAAATAGCTCAAGAACCAATGATAACTGAAGTTCCATTTTGCTAGTATTTGGATGGAAGAAGTGAAAAGGGACAAAAAACATTTATTTGATTTTCATTTTTTTTTAATTTCCACCCTTGTGCCATCCTCTCCTCTGAAGCTGCTTGCATGAGCATCTATGTCCTTAGATCTTTACTATTAAGAAAGATGTTTTACTTGAATTTGATTACTGTGCAGATCTTTTCCTCTGATTTCCTTATCTCTATTTCTATTGCCAGTCTCTCCCCCTATAATTTGTGTCTGATTTGGTCCATATTGAAGTCTAACGATAGTTTTGAGTTTGGACCAAAACTTTTGTTGATGGATTAAAATAAAATTTGCTTCTTTGCACGGTAACTTATAAATTTCTTATGCACTATTATAGTATTCAGCCTACTTCTTCGATTTTCATATTTCTGTTCACTCTTTTTTTTTTTTTTTCTTCAGGGACTTGGGGAATTCTAACTTGTCTGGACATCTAGTGCCTGAACTTGGAAATTTAGAGCATTTGCAATATCTGTATGTGTCTCTTTCAATACTTTCAACCTAATAGTATGTGCAACTTATCGGGTTAATTTCTTGTGTAATTTGTGAGACTTATAATTGGTAGATGCACAGTGGCCACACAGGTCATTTCTCTGATAGGTTTTCAATTTTACAACCAAAAACATTTACCACTTTCTTATAATATTATGTTTTCTACCCCTCATCTGAGGCTTTCTTGATTCATCCTTTATGAAGGGAACTTTATAAAAACAACATTCAGGGTACCATACCCGGTGAGCTTGGAAACTTGAAGAGCCTCGTCAGTTTGGACCTGTACAACAACAATATCACGGGGCGGATCCCTCCTTCACTTGGAAAATTGCAATCCCTTGTCTTCTTGTGAGTTCAAGTAATCCTAATACTTTATAACCTTTTAGCATATTACTTCTTTTTTCTCTCAAGGGTCAACAAGTTTTCTTTGCAACTTTGCTTACTTGTCCACTGAAAGAACTGGTTCACGAAGATTAACCTTCATGGAATGGCTGGCTAGCTGGTTGATGTTCTAACACGTCTGTGGCTAAGATTGAGTTCTGAAAAATTTACACCTATCAACTTTCTTTTTGAATTTTGTGTTAAGCATGCTTGTGCACTTGCTTTAATAATTAGTTCCTGTTGGATTTCAAGGTTTACCTTTGTAATTTTCCCCTTTTATCTTTATTACATGGCAGACGTCTAAATGACAATCGATTGACTGGTGCAATTCCTAGAAATCTTGTTGGTATTTCGAGTCTCAAAGTTGTGTAAGTGTTCTTCCTTGAATTATCATTTTGTTCTGCTTAGGAAGCAAAGATCTTATTTGATTGATTTGCATATTTCTTCAGGGATGTGTCAAACAATGATTTGTGTGGGACAATACCTACCAGTGGACCTTTTGAGCACATACCTTTGAACAAGTAAGTTTTCAATTATATGCATCATGAATTTGCCAATAAGTATATTTTCTGATTATATTGATATTTTACTGTATCTTTTTCTTAAAGGGAGGGTCCTTTTTTGTCTACAATAGATTCTGTTCTATGAGGTGTTTGTTGCATAGAGGTGCAGGATTTGTAGCTTTTTTACATCTCACTGCAGTTGCCAATACTGACAAAGTCCTGTATCAAAATTACTACTCGAATCCTCAATAGCTTTTAGAAGTGTTGAATATTATTTTAGGTTTCTCTGGTCCTCATTTGAAGAAAGAAAATGCCAAGTTGTGTGCTGTCTGCAAAAAATGTAACCTTTTTTGACCTGTTGAAATGCAGCTTTGAGAATAATCCTCGGCTAGAAGGTCCAGAATTGATGGGACTTGCGATCTACGATACAAATTGCTCCTGAAACAAGAGATCAGGCTGCAAATTGCCAATTCATTGTCTACATAGAAAAAGATTGATGTATAACTATCTGTATATTTTATGACACTGCTCTACACTAGCTTTTGTAACCTGATGATCTCATCTTGAGATGGTCTAAGAACTTGACCGTGTACTGCTTATATTTGTAGTGAAGGGTTTATATGTTCATGTGCTTGCTTTCATGAATATCTGCTTCTGAACTTACCCTCAACCGAAGCTTCAGTGATTAAAACATATAGCACCTTTATAGACATGCTCAATAGTTTGGAGGTTCCAAAGGATTCATCCAAAAATTAAGAAGTCTTAAGCCTTGAGATCAACTATCTGTTCATATTGAGACCTGGCTTACTTGTTATACCACATGCACTGGTATCTGTTGTTGATCTACAGATGATTCTAGATCAAAGTGAGAAAACAAATTTCAAGTCTCCACCTCCATTATAATTAATCATTCAAAAGTTAATGTGGTGAAGCTATACAAGTAAAAAAGTTTAAATGTCTGGTAGATCGATAACGAAAGCGGACAATGCGAAGAGATCAGAAATTAATCACATAAAAAAAGAAGCAACTACGATTTGCTGGGTAATATCTAACAACAATGGCATTGCAATATCAATGTCAAGATCACCTCCACAAGGTGGTACTTCTAGTTATATGAGCAAATTTTTCTCTATAGAAGGGTACTCTACTAATGTGCTGCAAATGAGACGAGAAATCTGCAAACCATTGGTCAAGGGAAAAATCTATATTGAAATCAAGAAGATTGCAAGGATGGCAACTTCTACACCCTCGCAAACCTAGACACATCTGCCATACAAATGAACATTGAATTTATATCATACTTCTACAAATGTCACTCATCAATACCACAGGCTGGACGGCAGATTATATCAGACTATTTTGGTGAATACATGATACTCATCTCAAGGCACACTACACAAGAGTTTCCATCCACTGCCTCATTAAACCAAAGGAAGAGACCGCGTAGATCACAAAGATTTACCAAAATACAGAGTGAAGGACAATTAGAATGCTCAATCAGCAATGATTTTCCTATGTAAATGCCCTCCAGATAAAGCTCCCTCATCATGATCATGGTCATGAAATATAAGAGTTAAGATTCCTACCAAACATAAAACTGAACCCACTAGAAGCTTGTCATAACGCTCCACCCAATGAAATTTGAGCTGGCTGGCACCATAGAATGACAATGCCACCAGAGAGGTCATCACAGTAATGGTACTGCCAATTAAAAGAAACGTTGTGTCAAAACTTTACGATTAAGAAGCTAAGAGCGTAATGCTCGAACTTATAACAGAGCCAGAAGGCCACATGATGGAACAACCACAAAGCCAACTCAAGAAACGCAAAAAATGGGCAAACAATAAGAATCAAGAGAAAAGATAAACAATAGTAATCCCTTACACTGTTAGGATTTTAGATAGATCTAATATTTTAAGTTAGAAAGGGCTCAAAACTGAACCCTAACATCAAAAAAAAAAAATCACTTATAATGAGGGATATTGAAGATTGATATCAAATGTCCTCAGCATCAGGATAACATCACCAATCATCATGTTGCATATGGTTTGTTAATAAGCCTTTGGTTCAACTGCATTTAAGTCATTAATTTGCGGTATTGTGTTGGTTTCTTCTTGCGTAGCATAAACAACAGTAATAAGTTACCTGAATAACAGAACTATAATGGCAAGTACCATCATTGACGAGGAGTTCCCAACAGCCAGAAAAACAGGAAGTGTGGTGGCACAAGGAGATAATGCCGGAACTAAGACAAGCCCAGCAACAGCCATTTTCTCCATAGGTTGGTTATGAGAATGAGTATGCCCGCCCTTTCCAGAAAGAAACAGCAACACATAACTTCCACCAAGAAAAACCAACAAGAGGGAAGCAAGTTTGTGCACTGTTTCTTCTCCAGCAATAGTGTTGGAAATGGTTACCGCTGTTATACCCAGAAGCGAAGTGGATATTACATGCAAAACTCCCCCAAATGCAGCTGCATGACGGCATCAATAATAAGTGGTAGTCCTTTGAAATTCAAAATTCACCCATCAATTACGGTTGTCCCGTACAAGTTAATCCACACACAAAATGAATCCTGATATTTTTTTCGTATGCCGATCCTATTTCAACCCTGAATTAAAACTGGAGAGGAATGCAGACAAATATAAATCGAACCTCTTGAGTCCTAAAAAAAGATCTGAAAGAGAAGGAACGTACTAACAAGGAGAGTGCGAGAGAGATTCCATTTCTGGGCACGGCCGACGATGGAAAAGGGAAGCCAGTGAGTGGGAATAAAGGAATGCAGAAGTGAAACGGTGGCGATTCCGCCGATCTTGGACAGATCTTCGGCGCTGAAGCTCTCCATCACCAGGGACGCGCCAATGTCAAATCGATTAGGCAACTAACTAGTAAATGTAAATCCCGTTGTCTAACAAACGCGCAACAGAAAAGCAAACTTCAAAAGACGAAACAATCCATCTAGAATGTTATATTATATCTAAACCAAACATAATCATGTCTTAAACACTGTTGTTATTATGTTTTAATTATGATCAAGAGAAACTAACAAGTTAGAGACAGTTCCAACTTCCCAGTATCAAATCAATAAACAGAGAGCCCTAATGTAAAGCTGGACCTGAAGGCCCATAATAATGGGTTAGAAAATTGTGAAAACTTGAAGCCCAACTTCTCTTTCATACGGGCCGAGCGCTCATTTGCAATCTCAATCTTCCAGTCAACCCAGACCTCACATTTTGATACTAAGAAATCAAACCCGAATCAACTTAGACTCAAAAAAAATAAAATTTTAGGTCAAACTTTAGATTGAATTTTTAAATTTAAAATTTAATTTAATTTAATTTAAAAGAAATTAATTTTTTCAATTAAATTTTCATTATGTTTTTTAAAAGTATCTATAATTCTTAATAAAATTTATATTAATAATTCTTCGTGTCACGTGTTATTTTTCGAATTAATAATCTTCAAAAAAATTTAAAAATATACGAAATTACTCACTCGAATTCTTAATTTGGGAAAAAAAATAAGATTTTCTCTCATCATTAAATTGAAGAATTAAGAAATATTTTTATTCAAAACAAATTACATTAATTTGTATTTTTCTTTCTCATCCATTTTAAATACCACTATTTTCTTAAAGTTGGTTTTACAATTCAAATCATAATTCTCCGAGTAAAGATACAATTTTTTTTTAATGGTTTCAAAACCGGACTAGAAGTTAAACTGGTAAAGTTTGAAAGGTTTAATTGCGGTTAAATTGAATAAAATTAAAGAATTTGAAATATGATTAAAAAAGATTATCCTAATTAATCGAATAATTTGAGATGTAATTAAAAAAATATTTTAATTAATTTATTTCAATTTATAAGAAGTTATTAATTTACCAAAATTGCAGATTAATTAATAAACTGATTAATTTTTAACAACAAAAGTTGTTAAAATAAATCGAACCGAAAAGTTAAAAGCCGAATCGAAATGTTAAACGGACCAAAATTTTTATAGTCGAATAGGTTTTATTGCATTAGTTTGATTTACTCTCTATTAAAGTATATAATAAATAACAATTATAGAATATAAAGACAACATTTTTTACTACATTAAATAAAACTAAACGTGCACTCCTCGCCCCTGTCTCTGCATAAGCTGGAGAGAGGTAGACATGAGCAATGAACCTTTGTCCGGCCACCCACTCTTTCCTATTCTCCCACTCACTCCAGCCTTATCTCTATAGGCTACATGCCCTATTCTCAATCACCGAATTAATAATTGTTAATCCATTCCAAAATCAAACTATCTCATTCTAATACGTTTCCCATGTAAAGAACATAAGAGTGTTGTTTAACATTATAGCTATTGAGGGATTTGTTGTGATATTTGTTGACGAAGACGTGTTCTCCTTCATTATAGATCTTTTGAAAGCCTTTTTCCTATACAAGCATGCATGACAATACTTTTAATGTTGAAAACTTGAAGAAAACGTGTGAGGGTAGGTGTGAAGCTCCTCCACCGATGGTTTTGCCTTTTCAAATCACTATAGTATGGAAATGTTCCACTTTTATTTATAATATATTATAACACATCCTTGAATCCCAGCTGTATATAAGAGAATTTTTTTTTTTTTAGTTTTAGCCGCAAGATATTTTAGGAGGTGCCTAATTTATTGAGAATGGACCTTTAAGCCATTCACATTCAAACTAATCCCTGCTCACACCGAGTCAACGCAAACAGATTTTTCCATTTTCAAGACTCAAACTTAATACATACATTTAATTAAGGAATGAGGATGCTGAACGATTCACACCAACCATATTTTGTTATATATAAGAGAATATTAAACCTTGTATCATTGAACCCAAAGTCAATCATTGGGAATTATATGTTGCGACAGATGATGCATACAGTTATGTAAGGTTAAAAATGAGTGGCACAAAATTAACACACAAAAACCGAAATAGAGAATCTGGTGCCCTTTACGCACTCGCATGCACACACACACATAATATATATATAAACATGCAGCAAATATATATAGAGAGAGAATATATACACATACATATATATATATATATATATATAATAGGCAATCAATTTATTAAAAAAGTACAAAAAAAATTTATTGATACATTTAAACAATTTTTATTAAAGATAATTAAGAATTTTAATAGCTTATTTAGAAGTTAATGAGTTTACTAAAATTTTTAATAATTTATTAAAAATTCCTTTTATATAAATCCATTATTGGTCTTAAAACGATCCATAAACATGATATTATATGTAATACATAGTATTAAAACATATATATGTTGTCATATCTAAAAAAGGATTCACATGAAATTAAATATATTTTCTTATTCATGTCTCTAGATTTTATTCCATAAGTGTCATAATATTGTCCTATAAAAAGCTCCATATAGAAACAAAATACAATTAAAAACCTGGCAAACTCTTAAAATATTTTATTTAAATCACTTTTTAAATCTTATTTAATATTTTATGTTTTTAATAACTAATTTTATACTCAATAATTTGATATCTTGAATAATCGAAAGAGTTAAAGTTCATATTTGTTAGGAAATCAAACTGGGATCTGATCTTGCAAGCAATGATTTCCCAAAACCAATATCACTTAAATCTTATAATATAATTAATGCATAAAATAAAGCATGAATCATAATCTGTACTTTATTTTGAAGTTTGGTTGTATTCTTATTGTATCATTTGAACTGTTTCTAAAACGAGTTATTTTAACCATCATAGTCGCATAAGTGTCTAACTTCAAAAGGTATTCACATAAAAACATGTTGAAAAAACTCTACAATTATTACAAAGAGGGTTAGACAAAGAGTGCTAACTTCTTTGAAACCTAAGTTTATTTATAATAGGACTTGGTCCTTCAGTGATTTAATTGTAATTATAATTAAATCAATTGCATTTTTTTATATATATGTGACCCATTATATTTCTAAATATATTGACAGTGGATATAAATTACAACCCTAAATCATAGTTAGGATTAGATAAATTAATCTCCTTTAATTTATCTTTAATTCCTTAACTAAATAATCATTGATTAAGATTGATGTCTAGTAACACATCATGACTATTCAAATATTTAGAATATTAAGGTGATTTTGACTGAATTTTTAGTGAATAATTTTCTTATATAATTCAATTATTTTTTATACAATATTCCAACTAGACATAGATAATGAAAATAATGTCTACTTTATTTGAGTCAAATTATGTTAGTTTTTCACCATTAGCAATTAATCAAGCTAATGACATCTAAAAATTATTTTTAAAGTGTCATTTCACTTTGACCTAAGATTTTTTGAATCAATACTAATCCAGAACAATAGAACATTCTCTATAGTCACTTTAAGATGGTGAATTATGAATTAATCACTCAGTTACCTTCATATAGTTCATACTATATTTAATAACTACCGATTAAGTTATCTTTGACTAGAATAGGTCATAATAGTATCAAAACATAACAATCTCTATATATGATAACTTTGGAGATCTCAAGTCAAGACATCACTTATAAAATTAGTATAATGAGAATTTTCGTAGATATACAAGTAATGTTTTAAATGGAGTTCTCATATAGGGTCAATTCAGTGAACTTGTTTTCTAATAATCACTTACACATTTATTTAAGGATTTTCATACTTTAGTCTATGAGATCAACTATTTTTTTCATAATAAAAAATATAAGATATGCTAATCTTTTATATTCTATTAATATCTATTTTTAATAGAATAATGACCAATAACAATTTAGGAATAATATATACAGGTAATATGAATCTTATAGTTATGATTTCATCATAATTTCATTTGCGTGTCTAATGGACTTTATCGTAAATATCTAAATATGTATAAGATAAATAATATCTTTAAATAATTATATCATTAAACTACAACTAACACATTGTTTTAGTGGATAAAATAAGACATGGGTCAATGTCAAGCTAAAACTATAGAGGGATACCTTAGAGTCGAAGAGCTTTAAATTAAGCAGGACTAAGATTAAATACTTAGAATGTAACTTTTCAGGCTATAAAGTGGCTTTGAATGTGGAGATAAAGATTAATTCAGAAGTTATGATACAAAAAGAATGTTTTAAGTATATAGGATCTATCATCCAAAGCAATAGAGAAATCGATGAAGACATAATTCTTCTCCATTCATCTCACCTTGATTTGCATTAAGACTTTTATGTAATAAAAATATACTACTCAAACTCAAAAGTAAATTGCATTGTTTAGCTATTAGGTTGATCATGTTCTATGGGGGCGAAGTGCTAACCCATCAAACAAGTGCATGGTCATAAGTTAATGATGGAGGAGATAGAGATGCTTTGTTGAATCAACAATCTTACTGGAAGAGATAAAGTCAATAATGAAATGATAAGAGAAAAATTAAAAGGGTCTAATATTAATGAAAAATTAATAGAAACAAGAGTTAAGTGGTTCAGACATTTTAAAAGAAGACACCCTAACGCTGCAGCCAAAAAATACGAGAAAATTGGACTTATATACTATAAGAGAAAAAAAGAAAGGTTTAAGAAGAACTAAAAGAGATGATCAGGAATGATACAACTCTGCTGAAACTTACCGAAGATATGATCCTCAATAGAAAACTTTTGTATATGAGGATAAGAGTTTTTTTCATAGGTCTTTTAAACATTTTCCTTCTGTTGGACCAATGGTGGTTAACAAATTAAATCCCTTTACGTTTTGATAATAATAAAATATATAGAATTAGTTAAGAAATTATTTCAGGTAATTTGGGATTATTATTCAATGAAAGA